>CM068580.1:1590689-2790689 GCA_035048485.1 Pteria penguin
ATCCCTGTTATGTCATATGACATTGAAGCTATACAGAAGGAACCAAGAGATCTCAGTTATAGTACCCTATGTTTTCCTGGAAAGCAGCTGAACCTAGCTTAAGAGATATAAACAAGCTTTGTAATACATTTAACCCATTCCAATGAATTGTCATTCTGTTGGCTTAAAATCTAAATTGTTGGTGTATGGATAAGTTTATTTATTTCTATTTTCATGTGCTTACCCTAGATTTTGTTCATTATATTAATGATTATAAAAAATGTTTACCAATTGTGATATTAAGAATCACCCAAACAAGAACAACGGCTCAGTATCAAGGGTCAAAGTTCACCACTGTATTGAAAAACCCACTGAAATAAACATATCAATAAACAACTTTATGAATATAACAGCAAAGTTACATATCGCATATTCTACAACACAAAATTACTCTGACCCCTGAGTACCATTTCTCTAAGTTGTAATAAGTTTTAAGTGTTTGTAATGCATTTCTCTAAGTTGTAATAAGTTATAAGTGTTTGTAATAAGTTATAAGTGTTTGTAATGCATTTATTTTTGCTTTGTTTTAGCTGACCACCCTTGATGATGTAGCCAATGCAGTAGGAAATAGTACGGACATTAGTGGACTGGTCACTGTCGTAAGTTTATCTCTAGTGGTCTGGTAACTGAATGACCAGTGTCTTGATGTGTATATTAAACGACAATTTAAATGTAAAGAATTTGCAAATTATTTAATCCCCTACTGGTTCACTAGAGGAGACTTGTTGTTTCTTCTCCGTTAGTCTATCCATCTATTCATCTGTTCTGCTCCATATTTGAGCCCTCTTTGAAGAGATTTTCATCAACCTTTGTGCAAATGCTCCTTGCGATCCAAAGGTGTGTCATGACCTTTACCCAAGGTCATATGTCTTATTCTTCTAGGTCACCAGTTAGATGTGGCCATGTACAGTTCCACCTCTTATCTTAGCCCTCTGTACATGGAATTCTGTCAAACTTTGTAAAAATGTTCCTTACAATCCAAATGTGTCTGATGACCTTGACTAAAGATTACATTTCTAATTTCAAGGTCACCAGCTGAACGTTGCCGATGTTCTATTGTGCTCTTTAATTCAGCCCTCTGTGAATGGATTTCCGTCACACTTTGCACAAGTGATCTTCATGACCCTTAGGTGTGTTATGAACTATACCCAAGGCCATGTCTATTATTTCAAGGTCAACAGCTAACCATGGTCAGTATTCGATTATGTTTTGATCAGATTTTACATAAATGTTCAAAACAAGCCATAGGTGTGCCATGACCTTGACTCAAGGTCACATCTCGTATTTTAAGCGCAATAGCTAAACATTGTCCAGGTTTCATTCTGCTCTGTAATGCAGCCCACTGTGGAAGGATTTCTGTCAAACTTTACATAAATGTTCCTATGACCCAAAGGTGAGACCTGACTATGACTTAAGGTCATATCTCATATTTAAAGGTCACCAGTTAAATGTGGCCAATGTTTCAGTTCTTTTCCATCAAACTTTGCAGATATGTTCCTCAGGACCTAGAAGTGATTCTTAGACAAAGGTCATATCTCTTATTTCAAGTTCATCAGCTGAACATGGGTCATTTTGAATGGATTCCCATCAAATTTTGCACAAATGTTTCTTATGACCCGACTCTGCCATGTCCTTAACCCAATATCATATGTAGAAATACTTTGATAGTAATATTGTTTTCTATTTCTATATAACATGTATATACTACTCTATACACATTCATTGAATTGTCATTCATAATCTTTTTTATCTTTTACAAGTTAATAATGATAAGCTAGAAGTTATCAGCCTATTCTGATCCAGGAAAGGATGAAATTGTAAGAGATTATTGTGTAAATAAATAAAAAATTTGGAGAAAAAACCCAAATCCAAACATAATAATGACTAATAATGTTTGTCAATAAACTGGAACACCCTCCACCCATCTGCACCAATAAATTGTTGATAGGATAAAGTGTATTTGTACCTCATACCTCTGTACTTGTTATGGTGGATAATTCATGATTCATGATGTGTGTGTAAACTATGAGACCCTTGTCTCATACATTCTAAGAGAAATCTGCTTTCATAACCAAATTATTATTACGAGGTCAAAGTTCAAGTTCAATGTCACTAGATCACAGGTCTGTTTAATGTAGAGCTTTTCCGGACACCGTCTAGTTGGTTTTTCATCCGAAATTGTGATACTTCACACATACAATATCACAATTGTTACCCATGACACAAGAATATGGCATAGACTAAACCTAAGACTACATCATCATGGTCACTTGGAGCCTTTCACCAAATTCATTTTTAGCTCACCTGAGCCAAAGGCTCAAGTGAGCTATAGTCATAATGCGCCGTCCGTCGTCGTCGTTGTCGTCATCCGTCCGTCGTTAACTTTTTCACATTTTCGACTTCTTCTCTGGAACTACATTGCAGATTTGGATCAAACTTTGTGTAAATGATGTACTCAAGGTCCCCTACTAAAACTGCGTTCAGGATCCAGATTCCCTCAGGGTTGGATCCAGGGCGGGGCCAAAAGTTCCCAAAACGGTACCCCCCTTCAAACATCTTCTCCTCCAGAACCAGTACATAAATGGGGAAACTAATTGCATTTCAACAATCTATAAAGATGGGTTATTAAAAATTGTGTTCAGGGTTAAGATCTGTCAAATAAAATTGTGTTCGGAGTTAAGATCCGTCAAATAGAAATTTACGCTTTTTTTAGGTGTTTCTGGACTTAGTCATTTCAATGAAGAAAAGTGTCATGTTTTTCAGTTAATTGATATTTTTAATTTTTAATGACTATTTTAATCATAATTGTGGTAAGGAATATTATTGTGAAAGAATTTTGTCATTATCTCAATTTTTGGATATCTTATGAATTTTTTAAGATTTCAAAAAAAGGGGGGGGTGGTTGGCTATTTTTTACATTTTCAACTTTTTCTACAAAACCACAAGAAAGATTTTAATGAAACATGGAATACATGAAGTACTAAAAGTCCTCTATCAATTCTGGAAATTTCATCCAAATTGGTTAACAAATAGTGCCACCATGTCTAAAAAGTAGGTCTCACAATGGTACATATACCACTTGGTAATTGAAATATGGAGAGTAGCGGTTCAAATCCAGCTGTGGTCAAAAATTGTTTTTTTTTTTTTACACATCTAAATAAGTTTTTAGATGTTTCTCAACATATGAAATTAGGCAATTTGAAGTTTAAGACGTCCAAAAAAAAGGGGGGGGGGGATGGCCATTTTTGCACATTTTCAACTTTTTCTACAAAACTGTTTGAAGGATTTTAATAAATCTTGGTAGAAATAAGTCACTTATGATCCTTTTCAAATTCTGTTGTTTTTGTCCAGACCTCTTTACAGGTGGCGCCACCATAGTCAAAAGTAGGTCACAAAAGAGTTCCTTCCTTTAACAATATTCTTTTTCATATGGGCTGTATACAGAGACAAACAGAATGCATAGAAATGATCTAGAGGGATGAGTGAAGACGTATTGTCATTTTGGTTCCCTTCCAAAATCAAATTTTAGAAATTTTTTTCGACATTTCTTTGGACTTGATGATTCAGTGCAGAAAAGTGTCATATTTTCTGGTTAATTGATAATGATGATTTCTTATGGACTATTGTGATCATAATTATGGTAAGGATTGTTACTTTGAAAGAATTTTGTCAATTTCTCAATTTTGGGATTTTCTATGAATTTTTTAATACTTCCAAATGAGGGTGTATAGGAACAATTCAATCGCATTTTTCACTTCTGCTGTTATACCACATGAAAGATTTTAATGAAACATGGAATACATGAAGTACTAAAGGTCCTCTATCAATTTGGTAAATTTCATACAAATTGGTTAACAGATAATACCACCATGTCTAAAAAGTAGGTCTCACAATGGTACATATACCACTTGATAATTGAAATATGGAGAGTAGCGGTTCAAATCCAGCTGTGGTCAAAAAATATTTTTTCATTTCTTTACACATCTAAATAAGTTTTTAGATGTTTCTCAACACTCAACATATGAAATTAGACAATTTTAAGTTAGATCTGGACAATATTTGAAACAATTGTTGTTCATGACCCAGACTTGAAATCAGTCAACAAAAGGCCCCACCTAAAGAAAATGACTAACTTATTGCCCTGAATGACATCTTGCAGAGACAAAGGAAATGCTTAACATCAAAATCACCTGAATGGATGTGCAAAAAAGTGTTGTACTTTGGCCATTTTTCTGGAGTGTTACATCCTATTCATAATTTGTAATCTTATATTTATAGGCTAGAGCAGAGTTTGACAAAGCAACTGATAAAGTCTATGACAGTGTTAATAGTACAATTAAAGGTATGTAAAATATGACTGACCTATGGTCAAATGAAACCATGACTAGTTTATGTTGAGAAAATGGGTCCTGCTATTGATTCACGCTATTACATAAATCAAATTAAGTCCCAGTACATAAATCCAAAATACTGAATTCCAAGGATTTAGTACTTTTTTAATTAAGAATCAATGTTCTGTTTATAGTGCTATTTTTTATTTTCTTTATTTATTTTGGGGATTTTTTTTGCTGAAAGATTTTACCTTCTGACCTTGACAGTATTTTCTTACTTTGTGACTTTGACCTTGAAAATTTTCTAAAACTTTAATTTTAGCATTATCTTTTGAACAAAATATTGTATGATCTAATAGTAAAGATCAAAGATGTTTATTATTAGGGACAACTTTATTTTTACATGAAAACAAAGTTTTTAGGAATGAAAAATGCTTGACAGCATTTAAACCCTTTTGGCGAGCTCTGCTGTCTTCTGAAAATTCATTTCTATTTTTCTCTTTATTCCAATCTTTTTCCTGTCAAGACTAGTCTAAAAATTAAAAATAAAAGTAAAGTAAAGAAATTATAACTTGTCAAAATATATCCTAAAATAAAGTAAGAATGATCACTGTTTTGTTAAAGACTGTGATATTATAATTGCTCTATTGTATTTCATTTGTTATCTTTGTAGATGCTGAATCAAAAACTCAGGACATAAAGAACAATATCAACAGTCAGATAGGAAGCATCAATGAAACTATTAATCCCTTTGTAAGTCTCTTATGTCACCTTAATATTAATCCCTTTGTAAGTCTCTTATGTCACCTTAACATTAATCCCTTTGTAAGTCTGACTCTTATGTCACCTTAACATTAATCCCTTTGTAAGTCTGACTCTTATGTCACCTTAACATTAATCCCTTTGTAAGTCTCTTATGTCACCTTAATATTAATCCCTTTGTAAGTCTCTTATGTCACCTTAACATTAATCCCTTTGTAAGTCTGACTCTTATGTCACCTTAACATTAATCCCTTTGTAAGTCTGACTCTTATGTCACCTTAACATTAATCCCTTTGTAAGTCTGACTCTTATGTCACCTTAACATTAATCCCTTTGTAAGTCTGACTCTTATGTCACCTTAACATTAATCCCTTTGTAAGTCTGACTCTTATGTCACCTTAACATTAATCCCTTTGTAAGTCTCTTATGTCACCTTAACATTAATCCCTTTGTAAGTCTGACTCTTATGTCACCTTAACATTGTCATCTCAGATATCTCACAGATAAAAGCATTCTGATTTAACACTTCCAGAGTGAGACAATAAACATGTTTTAATGCTCATAGTCTTAATATTGATTAAGAATGGTCATTCTGGATACATTTAAACTGTCTGTTACAGGTCAGACAGCTGAAGGATCTTAGAGATGATGTCAAAAGTGAAAATGACAAGCTAGTCAACGATAAGTACTTTGATTATGAGTAAGTAGAGCTATGAGGCTAGCGTGTTTCTCTGTATGGTTGTGCAGTGTATAATGTGCTCATGATATTTACAATTCATCATCAGAAATTTTAACTGAATAAAGTATGCTTTCTGCAAATTATACAGTTGGCACTATGACCTATAGTATGGGCTATATTTTGTTCAGTATGAAATATACATGATTTGTTTAGTAAAATGTGATTAAATTGTTCAGTATGAGATGTAATAATAATGTAAATGTTTATTATGAGATAAAGTTAATGTACACATTATGATATGTAGATGATGTTTTCAGTAAGAGATGTGGTTAAATTGTTCATTATGAGATGAAGATATTGTGTTCAGTATGAGATGTAGATATGTGTTCAGTATGAGATGTAGATAAGTGTTCAGTATGAATTGTAGATAGTGTATTCAGTATGAATTGTAGATAGTGTGTTCAGTATGAGATGTAGATAGTGTGTTCAGTATGAGATGTAGATAGTATGAGATGTAGGTAATGTGTTCAGTATGAGATGTACATAGTGTGTTCAGTATGAGATGTAGATATGTGTTCAGTATGAGATGTAGGTAGTGTGTTCAGTATGAATTGTAGAAGTGTGTTCAGTATGAGATGTAGATAGTGTGTTCAGTATGAGATGTAGATAATGTGTTCAGTATGAGATGTAGATAGTGTCTTCAGTATGAGATGTAGATAATGTGTTCACTATCCAATGTAGATAGTGTCTTCAGTATGAGATGTAGATAATGTGTTCAGTATGAGATGTAGATAGTGTGTTCAGTATGAGATGTAGATAGTGTGTTCAGTATGAGATGTAGATAGTGTGTTCAGTATGAGATGTAGATAGTGTGTTCAGTATGAGATGTAGATATGTGTTCAGTATGAGATGTAGATAGTGTGTTCAGTATGAGATGTAGATAGTGTGTTCATTATTAGATGTAGATAGTGTCTTCAGTATGAGATGTAGATAGTGTGTTCATTATGAGATGTAGATAGTGTGTTCAGTATGAGATGTAGATAGTGTGTTCAGTATGATATGTAGATAGTGTGTTCAGTATGGGTTGTAGATAGTGTCTTCAGTATGAGATGTAGATAGTGTGTTCAGTATGAGATGTAGATAGTGTCTTCAGTATGGGATGTAGATAGTGTGTTCAGTATGAGATGTAGATATTTGTTCAGTATGGGATGTAGATAGTGTGTTCAGTATGAGATGTAGATAGTGTGTTCAGTATGAGATGTAGATATTGTGTACATTATGAGATGTAGATAATGTGTTCAGTATGAGATGTAGATATTGTGTTCATTATGAGATGTAGATATGTGTTCAGTATGAGATGTAGATATGTGTTCAGTATGAGAAGAAGATAGTGTGTTCAGTATGTGATGTAGATAATGTATTCAGTATGAGATGCAGATAACATACTCAGTATGAGATGTAGATATGTGTTCAGTATGAGATGTAGATAGTGTGTTCAGTATGAGATGTAAATATGTGTTCAGTATGAGATGTAGAAAGTGTGTTCAGTATAAGATGTAGATAATGTGTTCAGTATGAGATGTACATAGTGTGTTCAGTATGAGATGTAGATATGTGTTCAGTATGAGATGTAGGTAGAATGTTCAGTATGAGATGTAGATAATGTGTTCAGTATGAGATGTAGATAGTGTATTCAGTATGAGATGTAGATATGTGTTCAGTATGAGATGTAGATAGTGTGTTCAGTATGGGATGTAGATAATGTGTTCAGTATGGGTTGTAGATAGTGTCTTCAGTATGAGATGTAGATAGTGTGTTCAGTATGAGATGTAGATAGTGTGTTCAGTATGAGATGTAGATAACATACTCAGTATGAGATGTAGATAGTGTGTTCAGTATGAGATGTAGATAGTGTATTCAGTAGGAGATGTAGATAGTATGAGATGTAGATAATGTGTTCAGTATGAGATGTACATAGTGTCTTCAGTATGAGATGTAGATAGTGTGTTCATTATGAGATGTAGATAGTGTGTTCAGTATGAGATGTAGATAGTGTGTTCAGTATGAGATGTAGATAGTGTGTTCAGTATGGGTTGTAGATAGTGTCTTCAGTATGAGATGTAGATAGTGTGTTCAGTATGAGAGGTAGATAGTGTGTTCAGTATGGGATGTAGATAGTGTGTTCAGTATGAGATGTAGATATTTGTTCAGTATGGGATGTAGATAGTGTGTTCAGTATGAGATGTAGATAGTGTGTTCAGTATGAGATGTAGATAGTGTGTTCAGTATGAGATGTAGATAGTGTGTTCAGTATGGGTTGTAGATAGTGTGTTCAGTATGAGATGTAGATAGTGTGTTCAGTATGAGATGTAGATAGTGTGTTCAGTATGGGATGTAGATAGTGTGTTCAGTATGAGATGTAGATACTGTTTTCAGTATGGGTTGTAGATAGTGTCTTCAGTATGAGATGTAGATAACATACTCAGTATGAGATGTAGATAAGTGTTCAGTATGAGATGTAGATAGTGTGTTCAGTATGAGATGTAGATAGTGTGTTCAGTATGAGATGTACATAGTATGAGATGTAGATAATGTGTTCAGTATGAGATGTACATAGTGTGTTCAGTATGAGATGTAGATATGTGTTCAGTATGAGATGTAGGTAGAATGTTCAGTATGAGATGTAGATAATGTGTTCAGTATGAGATGTAGATAGTGTGTTCAGTATGAGATGTAGATATGTGTTCAGTATGAGATGTAGATAGTGTGTTCAGTATGGGATGTAGATAATGTGTTCAGTATGGGTTGTAGATAGTGTCTTCAGTATGAGATGTAGATAGTGTGTTCAGTATGGGATGTAGATAGTGTGTTCAGTATGAGATGTAGATAACATACTCAGTATGAGATGTAGATAGTGTGTTCAGTATGGGATGTAGATAGTGTATTCAGTATGAGATGTAGATAGTATGAGAGGTAGATAATGTGTTCAGTATGAGATGTACATAGTGTGTTCAGTATGAGATGTAGATATTTGTTCAGTATGAGATGTAGGTAGTGTGTTCAGTATGAAGTGTAGAAGTGTGTTCAGTATGAGATATAGATAGTGTCTTCTGTATGAGATGTAGATAGCGTCTTCAGTATGAGATGTAGATAATGTGTTCACTATCCAATGTAGATAGTGTCTTCAGTATGAGATGTAGATAATGTGTTCAGTATCCAATGTAGATAGTGTGTTCAGTATGAGATGTAGATAAAGTCTTCAGTATGAGATGTTGATAGTGTCTTCAGTATGAGATGTAGATAGTGTGTTCAGTATGAGATGTAGATATGTGTTCAGTATGAGATGTAGATAGTGTCTTCAGTATGAGATGTAGATAATGTGTTCAGTGTGAGATGTAGATAGTGTGTTCATTATTAGATGTAGATAGTGTCTTCAGTATGAGATGTAGATGGTGTGTTCAGTATGAAATGTAGATAGTGTGTTCAATATGAGATGTAGATAGTGTGTTCAGTATGAGATGTAGATAATGTGTTCAGTATAGGATGTAGATAGTGTGTTCAGTATGGGTTGTAGATAGTGTCTTCAGTATGAGATGTAGATAGTGTGTTCATTATGAGATGTAGATAATGTGTTCAGTATGAGATGTAGATAGTGTGTTCAGTATAGGATGTAGATAGTGTGTTCAGTATGGGTTGTAGATGGTGTCTTCAGTATGAGATGTAGATAGTGTGTTCAGTATGAGATGTAGATAGTGTGTTCAGTATGGGATGTAGATAGTGTGTTCAGTATGAGATGTATATAGTGTCTTCAGTATGAGATGTAGATAACATACTTAGTATGAGATGTAGATAAGTGTTCAGTATGAATTGTAGATAGTGTGTTCAGTATGAGATGTAGATAGTGTGTTCAGTATGAGATGTACATAGTATAAGATGTAGATAATGTGTTCAGTATGAGATGTACATAGTGTGTTCAGTATGAGATGTAGATAGTGTGTTCAGTATGAGATGTACATAGTGTGTTCAGTATGAGATGTAGATAATGTCTTCAGTATGAGATGTAGATAGTGTGTTCAGTATGAGATGTAGATAGTGTGTTCATTATAGGATGTAGATAGTGTGTACAGTATGAGTTGTAGATAGTGTGTTCCGTATGAGATGTAGATATGTGTTCAGTATGAGATGTAGATAGTGTGTTCAGTATGAGATGTAGATAGTGTCTTCAGTATGAGATGTAGATAGTGTCTTCAGTATGAGATGTAGATAGTGTGTTCAGTATGAGATGTAGACAATGTATTCAGTATGAGATGTAGATCGTGTGTTCAGTATGGGATGTAGATATGTGTTCAGTATGGGATGTAGATAGTGTGTTCAGTATGGGTTGTAGATGGTGTGTTCAGTATGAGATGTAGATAGTGTGTTCAGTATCGGATGTAGATAGTGTGTTCAGTATGGGTTGTAGATAGTGTCTTCAGTATGAGATGTAGATAGTGTCTTCAGTATGAGATGTAGATAGTGTGTTCAGTATGGGATGTAGATAGTGTGATCAGTATGAGATGTAGATAGTGTGTTCAGTATGAGATGCAGATAGTGTGTTCAGTATGAGATGTAGATAACATACTCAATATGAGATGTAGATAAGTGTTCAGTATGAGATGTAGATATTTGTTCAGTATGAGATGTAGATAGTGTGTTCAGTATGGGTTGTAGATAGTGTCTTCAGTATGAGATGCAGATAATGTGTTCAGTATGAGATGTAGATATGTGTTCAGTATGAGATGTAGATGGTGTGTTCAGTATGAATTGTAGATAGTGTATTCAGTATGAGATGAGACAGTGTGTTCAGTATGAGATGTAGATAGTGTGTTCAGTATGAGATGTAGATAGTGTGTTCAGTATGAGATGTAGATAGTGTGTTCATTATGAGATGTAGAGAGTGTCTTCAGTATGAGATGTAGATATTTCAGTATAGGATATGCGCTTTATATGTAATTGTTACATTGCAGATGGTATGGTGGTATAGGGGTATCATGTCTTCTTGTGCTGATCGTCATCTTCTACTATATGGGAATTCTGTTTGGCATTTGTGGAGAGCGACCAGGTCGTGGGGCACCTTGCTGTAATAGGGGTGCTGGTTCAAACTTCTTGGTAGCGTAAGTGAAAAACACATGAGAGATATCAAGCAGTACCATGTGTTTACTATCTAAGACTTTGATATGGGAATTCTATTTCATTAAGATGGTTACCAATTTTTGAATTTTTCTTTTATATAACAATATTCAAAACACATGCCATATCACAAAAGTCACTTGGTTTTTACATGGGTATAATTAATGTTGGAATTCAGATTTTCTGTATCTTGTAATTTTCTAGAAACATCTTCTTTCATTGTTAATTAAATGGAATCTAGATGATATACATATATACACCTTAGTAAATAAAAATATCTTATTTGTGAGACTTGCTGTAATCTACACTGATTAACTTGTTCTCTGTCTACACACAGCTAATAGACCTTTTTCCTTTAACTGCGGAGCTGAGACATTGGACGGCAAAATCATAAACGTTCCCTCCAAATCGATCAGAATGACATCAAAATACATTATGCCATAATAAAATTGGAGGGAACATTAATCAATTAGCCGTCCAATGTTACAGCTCCACTGTTAAAGGAAAAAGGTCTATAGAGTACTACTAAACTAGCCACTCAGAGCTAGAGTATGTTGTACTGAACTAGCCTCACAGAGCTATCTAGAGTATGTTGTACTGTATTAGCTTTCTAGATTATTGAAAGTTTTTGCATATGTTTTACTTACCTTCTTCTTGAATCTTTAGCATTGTTATTTTACTTTTGCTTTTTTTTTCAGAGGAGTTGTGTTCACATTTTTCTTCTCCTGGATTTTGATGTTAGCATGTACCCTCCTGTTTTTACCTGGGGGTCTTTTGTATACCAATGTTTGTCGTTACCTGAATGATGGAGTGGAAAATTTAGGGGTAAGTGAAATCTAATTTGTTCACATTTTTATTCTCCTGTCATAAAAAGGCAGGGACATTAATTGTTTTCCCATTCTGTTACTTTCTCTCATGCATGGATAATGAGTCACATACTTTTTTTCTAAATCAAGTCAACTGTAGATATATTTTTAATTACCAAGATAGGAAGATGCATATAAATTATAAGGTCAACTGATCAAAAATCTAAAATAATTAATGACTAGCAAGCATTTCATTCAAAACCAGAATCTCTCTCTCTCTCTCTCTCTCTCTCTCTCTCTCTCTGTTTTTGTTACCAAAATGCTTTGTGCTTATGTTTTTCATGTACATGCATGCCATATGTATTCTTGCATTACTATAAGGAGAGGTTTATCTAACTAAAGTTTATACAACTTGTAACCAATCCTATGCATATTATGATGGCATTAAATATGTTTAAACTAAACTAAACTATCAAAACTCAAGGTCAAAGGTCACTGCTCCTGAACTTAGACTGAAAATGAATGCAGTTTAGTTTCCTGATGGTTGCTACATGTAAATATCTTTATCTCATAAAGAATTCATTTTATTAGAGTTATGGCTTTTGGCATTTTCAGATAATAGATAATTTAGCAGTATTGTTGCTGCTGTGTAGTTAATCAGGATGGGGGCATATGTATCCAGGATCCCTTCATACCATGAGGATAAGTCAGCCACGGTAGATATAATATGTATTTACTGTTGTATACAGTAATATATGTAATACAAATTCCGAAATAAAATGCCAAAAATTTAGATTAAATGGCCCGGGGAAAACCACACTACTAAGACAAGATCTATTGCTCGAATGAAAACTTACACACAATACTTCCCAAGCTTATTAGCCTGCTAGCCAGAAACTAATATTTTCATATAAGGCTAGTAGAGTAATACTCTAGCTAACCCAACTGTCAAGATAAAAGTGTAGTCTCCAAATCATGTGACAAGCCACTAATTAATTTTAAAACCTTTAGGAAAATGTATCTTTGTAAAAAAAAAAAAATAACTCTTTAGCTCACCAGGATGCAAGTCAGGAAAGCTATTGTCATACCTCTGGCATTTTTATCGTTTTTGTTGTCGTTGTCATTGTCGTCAGCATCCTTGTCTATATACAAAAACTTTAATCTTGGTCAGAACTAGTGAACAGCAAGAGATACAATATTCATACTTTATATGTGTATTCCTTGTGACAAGACCTTTCATTGGATACCAAAATTTTTCACCATGTGACCTTGACCATTTTGACCTACTTTTAAAAAACTTTAAATTTGTTCATAACTTGTGAACACTATAAGACACATTTTCCATATTTCATATGTATTCATTGTGCGAAGACCTTTCATCAGGTACTAAAATTTTTGACCTTTTTTCTTGACTTTGAAGTTTGGTCTACTTACAAAAAACTTTTGTCAGTCAAATTTGGTTACCATCAGCAAGCTGTATTGTCTTCTAGCAGCTCTTGTTATAAATGTAGATGATGTCAGATTTGCTTTACAGGGAGATAGCTCAAGCATGCTGCCTATTGAATTAGTTGATACCATCGTAATTGGCTAGTGAAAATGTCCTCATCTCAGTAGATTTTGTTTTTAACTAGCCCAGCTGTTTTGGGAATTTGACATGTTAAATTAGATCCCTTCTCGTATTATTAATGATCTTTAATCTTTGTTTTATTTCAGAAATTTGAGGGAATACTTGAAAGTAATAAGATTGACATAAAACACTTACTGTATGGAGATAACGCTAGTACCTCATCATTCACATTGGGTGGTGCTCTCAGGTAAACAGATTTATTCAGAGAAATGTGTTCATAATTGTCAAACCGTTTTTAGCTCACCTGAGCCAAAGGCTCAAGTGAGCTATAGTCATAGTGCGCGGTCCGTTGTTACCTTTTTCACATTTTCAACTTCTACTCTGGAACTACATTGCAGATTTGGATCAAACTTTGTGTAAATGATGTACTCAAGGTCCCCTACTAAAATTGTGTTTGGGATCCAGATTCCCTCAGGGGTGGATCCAGGGCGGGGTCAAAAGTGCCCAAAATGGTATCCCCTCTTCAAACATCTCCTCCAGAACCAGTTCATAAATGGGGAAACTAATTGCATTTCAACAATCTATAAAGATGGGTTATTAAAAATTGTGTTCGGGGTTAAGATCCATCAAATAGAAATTTAGGCTTTTTTGAGGTGTTTCTGGACTTAGTCATTTCAATGAAGAAAAGTGTCATGTTTTTCAGTTAATTGATATTGATGATTTCTAAATGACTATTTTGATCATAATTGTGGTATAGAACATTATTGTGAAAGAATTTTGTCATTATCTCAATTTTTGGATTTTTTATGAATTTTTTAAGACTTCCAAAAAAAAAGGGGGGGGGGTGGATTTGGCCATTTTTCACATTTTCAACTTTTTCTACAAAACCACATGAAAGATTTTAATGAAACATGGAATACATGAAGTACTAAAAGTCCTCTATCTATTTGGTAAATTTCATCCAAATTGGTTAACAGATAATGCCACCATGTCTAAAAAGTAGGTCTCACAATGGTACATATACCACTTGGTAATTGAAATATGGAGAGCGGTTCAAATCCAGCTGTGGTCCAAAAATTTTTGTCATTTCTTTACACATCTAATTAAGTTTTTAGATGTTTTTCAACACTAAATAACAACATATGAAATTAGACAATTTTAAGTTTAAGACTTCCAAAAAAAAAGGGGGGGGGGGTTGGCCATTTTTCACATTTTCAACTTTTTCTACAAAACTGTTTGAAGGATTTTAATAAATCTTGGTAGAAATAAGTCACTTATTATCCTCTTCAAATTCTGTTGTTTTTGTCCAGACCTCTTTACAGGTGGCGCCACCATAGTCAAAAGTAGGTCACAAAAGAGTTTCCCTTCTTTAACAATATTCCTTTTCATACAGGCTGTATACAGAGACAAACAGAATGCATAGAAATGATCTAGAGGGATGAGTGAAGACGTATTGTCATTTTGGTTCCCTTCCAAAATCAAATTTTAGAATTTTTTTTCGACATTTCTTTGGACTTGGTGATTTCAGTGCAGAAAAGTGTCATATTTCCTAGTTAATTGATAATGATGATTTCTTATGGACTATTGTGATCATAATTATGGGAAGGAATGTTACTTTGAATGAATTTTGTCAATATCTCAATTTTGGGATTTTCTATGAATTTTTTAAGACTTCCAAATGAGGGTGTATAGGAACAATTCAATCACATTCTTCACTTCTGCTGTTATACCACATGAAAGATTTTAATGAAACATGGAATACATGAAGTACTAATGGTCCTCTATCAATTTGGTAAATTTCATCCAAATTGGTTAACAGATAATGCCACCATGTCTAAAAAGTAGGTCTCACAATGGTACATATACCACTTGGTAATTGAAATATGGAGAGTAGCAGTTCAAATCCAGCTGTAGTCAGAAATTTTTTTTTCATTTCTTTACACATCTAAATAAGTTTTTAGATGTTTCTCAACACTCAACATATGAAATTAGACAATTTTAAGTTAGATCTGGACAATATTTGAAACAATTGTTGTTCATAACCCAGACTTGAAATCAGTCAACAAAAGGCCCCACCTAAAGAAAATGACTAACTTGTTGCCCTGAATGACATCTTGCAGAGACAAAGGAAATGCTTAATATCAAAATCACTTGAATGGATGTGCAAAAAAGTGTTGTTTTTTATTCTAGTCTGAAATAAATTTGACATATTTTCAACATTTGTGTTGGCTTAGTCACAGTAATGCAAAAATAAATGAATTCTTCCTTCCTGCATGACTGATCATCTAGGTACTCAGGTGAGAGATATATGCCCACTTGGGCCTCTTGTTTTGAATACTTTGAATAGTCCTTTTCAGCTCACCAGAGCCGAAGCTCAAGAGAACTTTTGTGATCACTCTGTGTCCAGTGTCTATCCGTTTGTCTGTCAGTCCATCCATCACAAAAATGTTCATACTTTCGATTTCTTCTTCAAACTGTGGGATTAAATTTCATATGGATGAAGTACTCAATGTCGTCTATAAGTGTTGTTACTTTTTGGCCAGATCCATCAAGGGATGGATCCATGGCAGGGTGTCATAGGTCTAAGAGGGTACCCTCCTTTGACAAACTTTTCATCAGACCTACTGCATAGATCATCTGAATGTATCAGAGTAATCTAGAAGGGTGGCATAAGAACTTTTAAGGGTCATCTTAAGTTCCATTCTGAAAATGTTTTTCTAGACTTCATCACTTTTGTCTATTTTCAAGTAATTTCTTAGATTTTCTGCATGTAGGCTGCTTATGGTACATTGATTTTGTATATTTTAACCAATTTTATGGTAATTAATGTAACTGGAAAGAAGTGGAATATAAAAATAATTTCTAAGATATTTATTAATTTTGGATTTAACCTTGAATTATTAAGTATGTTTTGTTTATCTTTATCAGTGATGCCTGAGATTAGACTTGGATTAAGTATTTCATTAAGAATAATATGTACAATGTATACACACATAGTAATTAGTAAGTTTTTTGTAATAACAAATGCACATGTCTTAACAAACTCTTATGAACATGTCCATGTTTATGGTCATAAAGTCAAATTTTGGATATATCCCTTCAACTTTGAGATACCAAAGTTTGATTTTACATATATATGTACAATGGTTTGGGGAAATAATTCATTGTAATGTTATGATGGATTTTGTATTTCAGAGACTGTAAGAACAATAGTGGGTTGTACAGCGCTATACAGTTGGACAACAGATTTGACCTGGATAGTCAGTTAAATGCTTCGGTAAGAGTGTCAATTATTTGTCTTTTAAAATAAGAGTGTCAGTTGCATTGTAAATGACATGTCACTTTTGTTGTCAGTGACATTTGTTGGATTATCAGCGACATGCCCCTGTTGGACTGTCAGTGACATGCCCCTGTTGGACTGTCAGTGACATGCCCTTGTTGGAGCATTGGTGACATGCCCTTGGAGCATCGGTGACATGCCCTTGTTGGACTGTCAGTGACATGCCCCCGTTTGACTGTCGGTGACATGCCCCAGTTGGACTGTCAGTGACATGCCCCTGTTAGACTGTCAGTGACATGCCCCTGTTGGACTGTCAGTGAAATGCCCCAGTTGGACTGTCAGTGATATGCCCCTTTTTGACTGTCAGTAGCATACCCCTGTTGGACTGTCAGCGACATGCCCCTGTTGGAATGTCAGTGACTTACCCCTGTTGAAGTGTCAGTGACATGCCCCTGTTGGACTGTCAGTGACATGCCCCTGTTGGACTGTCAGTGATATGCCCCTTTTGGACTGTTGGTAGCATGCCCCTGTTGGACTATCAGTGACATGCCCCTGTTGGACTGTCAGTGACATACCCCTGTTGGAGTGTCAGTGACATACCCCTGTTGGACTGTCAGTGGCATGCCTTTTTTGAACTGTCAGTGACATGCCCCTGTTGGACTGTCAGTGACATGTCCCAGTTGGAATGTCAGTGATATGCCCTGTTGGACTGTCAGTAGCATGCCCCTGTTGGACTATCACTGATATGACCCTGTAGGACTGTCAGTGACATGTCCCAGTTCGACTGCCAGTAATATGCCCTGTTGGACAGTGGGTGTCATGCCCCTGTTGGACTGTCTGTGATATGCCCCTGTTGGACTGTCAGTGATGTTCCAATTGGGCTGTCAGTGATATGCCCCTGTTGAACTGTCAGCGTCATGCCCCTGTTGGACTGTCAGTGATATGCCCATGTAGGACTGTCAGTGACATGTCCCAGTTGGACTGTCAGTGATATGCCCCTGTTGAACTGTCGGTGTCATGCACCTGTTGGACTGTCAGTGATATGCCCCTGTTGGACTGTCAGTGATATGCCCTTGTTGGACTGTCAGTGACATGCCCCTTTTGAACTGTCAATGACATGCCCCTGTTGGACTGTCAGTGACATGTCCCTGTTGGACTGTCAATAATATGCCCCTTTCGGA
This sequence comes from Pteria penguin, assembly GCA_035048485.1. Lineage (NCBI taxonomy): Eukaryota > Metazoa > Mollusca > Bivalvia > Pterioida > Pteriidae > Pteria > Pteria penguin. The sequence goes on from CM068580.1 coordinate 1,608,504, forward strand.
CTGTGATTGACATGCCTCTGTTGGACTGGCAGCAACATGCCCCTGTTGGACTGGCAGTGACATGCCCCTGTTGAACTGTAAGTGACATGCCCCTTTTGGACTGTCATTGACATGCCCATGTTGGATTGTTAATTCCATGGCGGAGTGAAATATTCAAGTAAAACATTAAGAACTGAGACAAATGTCTGAATTCAACAAATAACTGAGTTGCTTGGAAGAACAGAACATCTATAAAAGATACTAGAGTTTAGTTATCTATGGTAATTACTGTCTAATTATCAACATGATTCTGCTGTTTGGAAAACATGCACTCAATGAAAAGCAATGCAGTAACAGAAGGAAAAGGCAATATTTAGCAAATTTGTCTTGCACATTTTGTCATGAAGTATAATGCTCAACTTTTGAGTACACTTTGTATTGGATATATTTTTTTTCAGCAATTGTTAAACGAAGTGGATAAGCTAGTCAGTGGTGCTACATTTTCACTCCCCACTGTGTCCATTATTCCAGACAATCTTAACAAATCTTTAAATGACTTTGCCAAATCAGGCATCATGACTATTAATTTTACCAGTTTTGATGAACAGGTAAGTGTTTATATATTTGATTTATTTCATTATAGGTCTGAGGACACAGGTTTAATTTTAGCAGAAATTTTTTTTTCAATTTGTCTTGAGACAGTAGAAACAAAGTTGCCATCCCCCTTTCATGATATGTCTTATAATGTGAAAGGTATCTTTTTGATGAAATACAAAATGTCCTTCAAGGCTTTGATTCAGTACTTTTCTATATGATACATTAAAACATATGCTATTTAATTCCTCGTCTTCAAATGCACAACATTAATTATGACTAAATTTAACTTTTCTGAACTGGAACATCAATATTCACACCACCAAAAAAGGATGGAAAACTGCACATAGCATGGTATACCTCCATCCAACGAAAAAAATTAGAGTCATTCCTTTAAAAATATGGTGACCAAATATTAATTTACAATGTAGTACAAGTGTTTCTCATGCTTTACACTATTTAGGTTTAATATTGATAATGTCTTTTGGTAATTCTTAACATCACACCACGAATATTTCACGTATATGGTGACGGCATCTGCCTGATGCGGGGCATACAAATTTTGACCTTTGCAATGGACCCAACCGAAGCAGTGAGGGATCTTAAACGTGCCATTCATACAACGACACGGGGCCTCAGTTTTTACTGTCTCATCTGAAAGACAGGACACCGGCATGACCAGAGCGGGACACGAACCCCAGCCTCCCGATCAGGAGGCGAGCATGATACCACTAGGCCACGCCGGTTTGTGGCAGTATTTAGAGGAAAGAGGCCAAGTTGAAATAATTATGAAATAAATAAAATAATCTTGGTGTGGCATAGAACCATAAAGATACTGGCAGTTACAGATTTTGTTTATATACATCTTTCGAATGGATGCAGGTATTTACAAGCTGAAAATTAATCATAAAAATTGACTATGTTTCTTTTACAGCTTAATGCAGATTTGATTGACAACTTAACATCAACAATTGATGTTTTAACTTTTGCTGGATTGGTGAGTGTGTAATTTCTATAATATTCTTCATTGCCTGATATTCATTTTGCTCTAATAAGAGGACATTATCATCTCTTAAAATGTTATTGTTTTGATTTATGATAACTCTACATAGAATATATCTGTAAAACAAAACATTCCTGTTTTTGTGTTTTCATTATTAAGTAGCTAGATCAAATTTCTAAGTTCAAGGTCAGTAGCTTTCTCATGAACATCGAGCCCATACCTTGGCAGTAATTGATAGCATTTTCTTGACTTTACACATGAATACACTTTATTTATTTTGCAGACTGAGACAGCTAGTGCACTGAGGTCTCTAGAAGACAATCAGTTAACAGCCCTGAGAACACAAATGGTAAGGAGAGCTTCATGGTCATCAAAGGTTTCATTGTTGTCATATATTTATAATGTTTGTTGTCTGTAACCCTCTTTCAGCCCCATTCACTATTGTCTTTGCAGAGACAATGAGTTATAAACTGTAAAAGAGGGATGATTGAGTTTATTGCTTGTATGAAGAGCAGATCTTGACATCACAGTATGTTTTGGGTATTAAACATCAAAGATCAGTTTTTAACTTGATCATTCTTCTTCATTGTCAAAATCCAGTTAAATAAAAAATGACTTAATTATTATTTTCTGGTTTGATGAATCATCACATGGGGAAAACTACATATAATTGCATCATAATGCAAAACACATAATGCAGAAGTTTACTGTACCATTTTTCCTTTGATGACTATACCAAATCAAAGAATATTTGAGATATTTCTTTAATGAAGTCGTATGTAGCGTGAAACACGATATTGTATTTGATGTTTTTCAGAATCAGTTGAAATCAGATTTAGATCATTTGAAGAACAACAGTGACTTGCAAGTAAGTATAGATAATTATAATAAAAGGATGCAGTGGGATACACATGATGTGAATATATTTTACATAGGTATTATTACATCTAAATATATAAATAAGCAGTCAGTTAGCCTCTTGAGTTTTATTATTTTGATATTACGTTGAGTTGATGTGTTATTTAGAGACTGAATTAATGTGATATTTGGAGATTGTGTTGATGCATTATTTGGAGAGATTGAATTAATGTATTATTTGGAGATTGAGTTGATGTGTTATTTTGAGAGATTGAGTTAATGTGTTATTTGGAGATTGTGTTAATGTGTTTTTTGGAGAGACTGAGTTGATGTGTTAATAGGAGAGATTGTGTTGATGTTTTATTTGGAGATTAAGTTGATGTGTTATTTGGAGATTGAGTTGATGTGTTATTTAGAGAGATTGAGTTAATGTGTTATTTGAAGATTGAGTTGATGTGTTATTTAGAGAGATTAAGTAAATGTGTTATTTGAAAATTGAGTTGATGTGTTATTCAGAGATTGAGTTGATGTGTTATTTGGAGATTGAGTAAATGTGTTATTTGGAGATAGAGTTGATATGTTATTTGGAGATAGAGTTGATGTGTTATTTGGAGATAGAGTTGGTGTGTTATTTGGAGAGATTGAGTTGATGTTTTATTTGGAGATTGAGTTGATGTGTTATTTGGAGAGATTGTGTTGATGTTTTATTTGAAGAGATTAAGTTGATGTGTTATTTTGGAGAGATTGTGTTGATGTTTTATTTGGAGAGATTGTGTTGATGTATTACATGTATTTGGAGAGATTGTGTTGATGTATTATTTGGAGAGATTGAGTTGATGTGTTATTTACAGAGATTGAGTTGATGTGTTGTTTGGAGAGATTGAGTTGATGTGTTATTTGGAGACTGAGTTGATGTTTCATGTGGAGATTGTGTTGATGTGTTATTTCAGAATGAAGTTAACAACCTCACAGCAGGATTAAATGCAGCTCAGACCGATTTCAATACAAATGGTGATCAGCTCGTTAAAGATGTGAGTACATATAATTCTGTTTTATTTTTGAGTCGGCTTCGGTGAAGCCGCACTTATTGCAATCACTTTCTTTTCAGGGGTTATAACTTTCACTACCGATATAGAGCTTACTACGCTGCTGAAAAATAAAGTGCCGAAAAATTACTGATGTTGTCTTAAAAATTCTTGATCAGCACAATGTACCTTTAGCTCAGTTAATTTAAGCTAAACATAAACTAGTTTCAGTAACTCGAAAAAGGACTTGCAATAATGTTTTCAAATTTCGCGTAATAATATGTAGTTGTGACTTCTTTACGATGTGTTTACCACCGACACCGTCGGATGTACTCGAATGTGTAATTCTCCGGACAAAGCATTTGTCTTGATTTTGTATCGCTTGTTTTTATCGAGATATTTCAATTAAAGTTTTCCCCAAGATGTTCTGGAACTTTAGTTCTTTTTCACATATATGACAAATTTAAGAATCGATCTTCCCGCACTTCCTCTGATAATGAAAATGCAATATAAATATTTAGATAAATGTTGTATGTTTCTAAATATAAATGATGTTAAAACATTATGAGAATCGTGAATAAGATGGTTATTTAATATCCCACTTAAAGGAATGTTGTTCCTCGGCTCAGCTTCGACTCGTGACAACAATGCAGTAAAACTTGTTGCCATGAAGTTGTCGATTGCACGTTCATTTCGGATACAAGCAATTGCAAACTCTTTGCCGTAAGATAGTATGAAGAGAGCAAATTTTATTAGCATTTTGTACATAGGTACAATGACGATGTAGTTGCAACAAAACCTTATTTTTGTCCCCTCCCCCCATTTTCCTGAAATCCTGAATCCGCCACTAAAATGTTAAAATGATTACATACTTAAAATCAGCAAAGCCGACTCTCAGGACTTTTGAGTCCTTTGATTTTCAATTATTGGTATAAATCATTTTCTGTGTAGTATAAATCATTTTGTGTAATGTGAAACATTGGCAGTAAATTATGATTTATTTTTGTAGGAATTCTATTAAAAGTAAAATAAAGGTAAAATAGTTTGTACTTATACTGCATTTTGACAAATATGTAAAATATATGAGGTAATGCTATATAATGTAATATGATTTAGTAAATCTAGTGATATCTTTCTTCAGCAACTGAATATCACAGCTCAGGGAATCAAACATGATGTGACCAAAGCCTTAAATGATGTCAAATACAAGGTAATACTTTAAGTACAGTTGATATATTATAGAATAAATTCCCAAAGTTAAATTGTGATATTTTTCATCATTTTCGAAAATTTTTTTATTGGTAAATATTCTCCCAGCTATATATTATTTTTTACTAAGCACAACATTAGTAATGAAATTCCTCTAAATACGACCTTTAGACATGACGAGAGTGGTGTATGTTATTTTATCTGTGTTTCAGGTTCGTCATGACATAGGGAGGTGCCAGCCAATATATACCGCTACTCAAAAGCTCTCTGATGCATTCTGTGTAGTATTCCTTGATCCATTTGTGAGTACTAAGTTTAGCTTTTATTCACAGAAAATATAGTATGTAGACATCAATATCTATGTCAAGTTGTTAGCCAGATGTTTATGATTTCATTATGTTATTTTGGATTTATACTTACTTCTACATTTCCCCGTGGGAAGGGAAATATTTCAGTATATGATATAATGTGAAGACAGATTATTTATTCTTTCCTACAGAAGGTAGGGAGTACATTTCATTGAGTAGTAATATTTCATTGAGTAGTAATATTTCATTGAGTAGCAATATTTCATCATGTTCATCACAGATTCACCTGAAGCTGGTGTAGCTCAGTGAATGAGGTGCTCAGCTTGTGACCAAAAAGTCCTGGGTTCGACTCCCGCAGTGGGCACACCTATGTGGTATTTCTGACAAGACAGTGAAAACCGAGGTCCCATGTCATGGTGGGTGTGTCATATAAAAGATACCTCACTGCTTTAGATTGCTTTGTTACAAAGGTTCTTTGCAATGAATCAAGCAGATGTTGTCACTATATACGTAAAATAATCATGGAGTGACGTAAAACAATGATCTTTTAATCAATCAGTCAGACTCACCTGCTTGTCAAAAGACAGAACTATAACAACAGAACAGTGATAAGTATTGCTTTCCTTTTACAGAACACATTCTGGTTTGGAATTGGCTGGTCTCTCTTCTTTTCCATCTTCTCCATTGTGTTTGCCCTGTTATTGGCTAACATGTATCAAAGAGAGGAGCCAATTGATCCAGACACCAGACGAGCTATGAAACGTAGTAAACAGGATCAGAGGACTCAAGACTTTGAAAATCCGTAAGCTTTCAAGAACCATGATTGAAAATAAATCCACAACAATTATCTATTTACAATTTAATGAATAATTAAAAACTTTCTTCAAATTTTTTTTCTTCTAAAAATCTTACTCCCTTAAGATTTTTATTGTAAAAAACTGAGATATGATCTTATTTCCACAACTCAGAGTCCAAACAACACAACAATACATACATGTATATATATAAATATAACACAAGCAATCACGGAACCCCTGTTAAATCAGAGGTGGGATCAGTCACCATGGAGGAATAAGCATCCATGTCCCAAAATTTGTAAACTATGACATACCCTATACTGCTGAGATACAGGGTATATGATATGTGTAACAGTTATAACAGCAAAATTCTGTGATACTAGGTATAAAATACATGTAACAGAGTTATATCAGCAAAATCCTGAGATATTGGGTGGAAGATATGTATAACAATTATAACAGCAAAATCCTGAGATATTGGGTGGAATATAGTCATAACAGTTATAACAGCAAAATCCTGAGATATTGGGCATAAGATTGTAAGATACATGTAACATAGTTTAACAGCAAATCCTGAGATATTGGGCATAAGATTGTAAGATACATGTAACATAGTTATAACAGCAAAATTCTGGGATACTAGGTATAAAATACTTGTAACAGATTTATATCAGCAAAATCCTGAGATATTGGATATAAATACTTATACTGTACTTAATTGGTTTTTTTTTACATTTTCAGAGAGATTGATCATTACCAAGGGTATGGTAGATCAGAGGACCACATTCCATTAACCAGGTAAGGTGAAAATCAATTTCATATCAAAGATTTTGTTTTGTTCTTGTTTAATCTGGTTTCTGGAGAGGTTTCTTACTCATGTTTGTTTCTCATCAGCATTGGCTTTTACCTATGTTTCTCAGCTTGTTTATGTGCTCTGGAAGGCTAGAAAGCTGTCTGGACATATAAACCGAATCCTGGGGGCCAGGGAGCTATCTGGACACGTTTGATAAAACCTGGGGGCAAGGAAAGTTACCTTAAAATATTTCATGTTTGAGGTGGGGATGAGGGTAAGAAAATTTTGACATACTTGATGAGAACGGAAAAAAGCCATCTAGATATGTTTTATGGGTCTTTGGGGACAAAGAGGCTATCTGGATATGTTCTATAGGTCCCTTTGAGTAAAGAATATATCTGGACATGTTTTGGGGGCCCCTTAGTTTAAGAAGGTTATCTGGACATGTTTTATAGGTCCCGAGGTAAGAAAGCTATTTGGAACTTAGGAATTTTGTATGACCCTGAGGGATAAACATTTTTATAGGCAGTTGGAGACAATGAATCTGTCTTAACATATTTTATAGGCACTTTGATGCAAGAGAACTATTTGACTTTAGGAACCATTGGAAACAGAAAGTATTTTACACATGTTATGGGCTTTTTGGGGCAAGGAAGATATTTGGACATATTTTATGGGTCCTGGGGCAGGGAAATCATCTAGATATATTTTATAAATATATGCCTGTATAAGGCAAGAACACGCTCTGGACTTAGTTATGGGCCATTGGTTCAAGGAAAATACCTGGATATGTTTTGTGGATTTTGAATCAGCAAGAATATCTCTTGAAATGTATTATGGGCATTATGAGGAAAGAAAGTTCTCTGGACATGTTATATGGGTTACTGGAGACAGGAAAATTTCTCAACATGTTTCAGTTTAAACACAGTATATAAATACATCAACTTTCTTACATGCATGTTTAAAAATCGTAAGGAATTCAAATAGCAATATAAACAGAGGATTTTTTTATTTTAGCAGACATTTATCATGTGACTATAGCTAGTGTACCTTAGATTGAACTCTTTTAGGTAATTTCATTAGTGGACCACATTTTAGGATTTCTGTTATTGGAAATAACTCTCTGGCATTGGTTATCGTTATATCATTTTTGGAACTTAACATGTTTTTATTTTGAAGTACCAAATATAAAACATTCAAGTGTATTTTACCTAAAAACATCATAACTTGAAGATTGAAATTATTACTGAAATATTATACTGGTCAGTCAAAGATTTCGTTTCTTTTTCTTAGTGTGGATCGAAATGGTTACTATGGCAACAGTGGCATCCATAACTCTGGTTATAAGGACCAAGGTTACCAAGGTGATCATTATAGCAGGAGACCAGAACGCCCCCCTTCTTACCATGATAGCAGGCACTATCCACCTGCCCCACAATACCATCATTCCCAGGGGGGATATCCCTACAATGCAGGCTACTCCATTGCCCCCCAGGCTGCGCCCCGTGACAGGTCCCACCGTTACTAATGGTTGCATTGTAAGTAGCATTCAGCTTATACTAATAACATTGAAATGTTTTCTTTCATTGTTTGCATTCATGTCTATATATAGAGAGTGTCAGATAAGTGAGATTTACAAGTACAAATAAGGTCCTCATGATACCATTGATCTTGTCATCAGATACACTGCTGAAATGAATCACAGGTTTCATGAAATGATCGTTTTGTATTTTTATGAAGATCTTGTGTTGGTAAGCAGATTACATTTGTCCCTGTTTAGGACAGATTATCAATATAAAACTATGACACAAACCTCTACATACAGACATGTAATTTGCTAATAACCAATTCCTCTATATCTACAAAAAGATCGCACAATTCATCTTCAGTAATATAGAATTAATATCTTTATTCTATTGTAAGAATATATTAACATCTGTTTGTATCTATTTATAATGCTAAGACAAGAAAATATTTATTTAAGTCAGCATGAAAAGAAAAGCATGTAAACACATGCTCTAAAGAGCTTTTGACAAATATGATCCTTAGTGTTCAGTATCTGCAAGAATGACATTCTTAGTTGTCTTAATTTTTTATATATTAAGGATGCAAGATTTGAATTTGAGTCAGTTTAAATGCCTTGCTTGTCATGGATGAACATGATGCTTCTCTGTTTACATCCCACTTTATGTAATGTCTTTGGCTGGAAAACATATAACTTAATGCTTGTTTCTGATTGGATCATGTTTTCATAAAGCTAGATTTTGATTGGACCATATTTTCATGTTATGAGCATATTGGGAGTTCGTCACTGATTAAATAACTTCTTTATTTCAGGTAGACAGCTAAGTGACCTTGACTTTGCCTCTCACACATCATTAATTTGATTTCCTTTTTCTTTGCCCTAATTGCATGGCGCTTTTTTTTTTTTTGGTTATTTTATATTGTATCTTTATTTTTTTGTGGTGACAGTGAAACAGTTTTATTTATATAGGAATATGCCGTTGTTAAGTTTTAATGATGATAATTAGTAATGAAGTACATGACAGTAGAACAAATCAGGGAAAATGGTCAGGATAGTACTTAAAGCTACAGTGTGTGTTTGGGTCTCATTCACAGTACTGTATTTTGTTATGAATCACTAGCACTTCTCTGATTATAGGTCTGTCCACTTTTACAGTCTGGATGGGGAGTGCATGGATGAATTTCATTTAGTAATTTTTCATAGGGATGAATTTGACACAGGAATTTCCTAGAAGTGATTGATGCTTCTCACTCAGCACATTTTCAACACATGTAATAAGTAATTAATGATAGTCTTCCTCTGACATAGTTAATGCGATATTTTTATAAAATGCATACAGAAAAATGCAATATTAAGTAATGTCTGGCCAATATGAATAAGTATATTCCATAAAAATAGTCATCATAGTTTTCATTATATTTAATAACATTGAGAATTCCATTTCAATTTTTTACATTGAGCACATAAAGTTTCAGGCAACAAATTAAATAGATTTCTAGGGATTTCCAGAAATGTCATAATGAACTTAACCTATTGAAGTTAACTGATCACCTAGATAACATGAAGACTTATTACTTCATTTACTCAGTATCTCAGCCATCACGCATTCACAGTTTCCCTGCGATCACATGTTTTAACACATTTTTTGGCGCTTATGTGTTACATAATGATATAATGAAGATAATTAATGTAAGTATTGATAACGAAATAAAGCTTACCTATGTCAAACATATAATTTGTGTATAATTCCTATGTCACTGAAATATCTAAAATATGTTATATGTAGTGATGCATGAATTTGATAAAGCCACATACTTTAGCGTAAAGCTAGTTTCTTGACCTTTGCAGACCTTCAATTTGAATTAAATTTTCTTCGTTCGAAGTGGCGAGAGTGTTTTAAATGACTGGATAAAAGTGATGTATTAAAATTCAGTGACTATAATTTGATTAAAATATTAGTGATGAAAAATTTATTGAAATCAGTGGTGGCTCTTCCCTTTAACTCCATGTGTAATATAAATGATCAATATATTTCTGAAAGTCAGGGACACACTATGCAATTTTATAATCGCAGATGGTTTTTTTCCATTGCCAATTTACGGTACCACATTGATGTTAAGTGATGAGGTAGACAGACTTTTGCACCTGTCATATGATTAACTCAGATTGACACCCATATATCTTATTACATGCCCAGTTATTTGCCATCTTAAATTTGCTTGGGACATCATGTAGTTTATATGTTTCTAAACAGCCAGGTTTTTTTTGTATTGTGAACATTTGTTATTATGTAATATTAAGCTTCTTAAATACAGCTAATTAATTATACATACTCACAAAATATAAATTGTCTGATTCGGAACAGTACAAACTACCTGATTTCCCAAACAAATTTAAGATGGCAAGTGCTTGGGCATGTAATATCATCTTGTATACCCATGGTTTAAGATGTTCATTGGCAGTACTACAATTACATATTGATCTACAGATAGTAAAACTTCGCAACACTTTACCCAAATAGAAATTCAAAAATAAGTATGAAGATAATTATACAAATGATTTACTTCATGACAAAAAAATTCCTTTTTTTTTCTTGCTTATCTGTATTACTGATGGAAATCTAGAGGAATATAAAACAGTGTGGTTTACAAAATTATAGACCAGATATCTTCACATGGAAAATAAGATTTAGGTTATGATTGACGCGATACCACTAGGCCACGCTGGCTTGATTTAGGTTATGAACTGTGACATTGTGATAATAGTAACGTCACTTAGAGCTTGCACATTTAATCAAAGTTTTGTATTACTTGAGCATAGAATGACTTTTCCATTGGTAGTAGATATTTCGGTAGCCATTTATAAAAACCTTCAAATCCCCGTAAGGTATAGTCTAGATTCTCCCTCCCTACGTAACTCTTGTATGATTGATCTATTGACTAGAGTTAAAGTCACATGAGACCTCCAGAACGATATACCTGATTACAATAGCAGCTAGCCCTTCTATTCTGTGTATCATCATTATAACCCACTATATATATATCATACTATAGAAATTTGTTGTTTAGATCATTTTATATATAGAAAATGATATTACCTGATGGTGTAAAATGTGAAATGTGTAAAATGCTGGTATTCATAGTAAAGCATTAGTAAATGTAACATCTCACTATACATGTATGTACATTATTGTCAGCCTGGCTTGTATACTAACATTAATTCTTACGAGTTGTTCATTGTGTACTTTGCAGTCATATTGTTTGTTATGTCTAATTTTATAATGTCTGATATGTCTATTTTTATATTTTCTTTTATGTCTAATTTTAGTGCCTCCATATGGTGAGTGAAGACAACGACTCACACATCTACATTCCAGCCACCTGTGACCTTGATCTGCAATGACCTTGGAAGTTTGGGAATGACATATCACCTATTTTTCTGCTTTGATCTATGATCTTGATTTAGCTTACTTTATTACAAGAATTGTTGTCAGTTGTATAATGTATGTTTCATTTTAATTGTTTTCAGTTTTTCCAATGTGCAATTTAAAAGGAAAGCATTCCCTTTACTTTTAATACTGGGACAAATGTAGAATCAGGCCAGAAACATATGATGTTAAAGGGTTTCCCTTACTATTGTTTTTTTTTTCCAACAACCAAATTCTATCATGTGTGAATGTATTATGCCCCCTTCCTTTATTCCTGAATGTAATTGTACATGTTTATTGACCAAGTGTATGTGCACATGTTAAACACATCTGTGATGATTTATATGTACATACAGAGATTGATGTATCAAGATAAATATTACAAATATATATCTGAGATTACTATACTATCTGAGATGAACTGATTACTGTATAAGACCCTAGGTTATACCCTATCTGTACAGTCATGACTCTTTCCATAGACTGTAAAAGATGTGTTGGTTACCATAACAACAAAAATTCACTGTGCATATTTCAAGCTTTACAGTTTGTGTCAGCATTCATTTTTACTTTTTTTTCACAAGTGTAAAGAGTTTTAATTCTACAATTTAAATGAAAGATGTATTTTTATAGAACACTATACCCATGGAGTCCCATTGTTACATGTGTTCACTATTCAGGTGCATTCACAATTAACTATGCAGAGTGTCATGTGTGTTTACTGTTTAACATGTTTATAGATGATTCACATTTTGTTGAAGACTCATATTTGTTATTGATTTTCATTTTTGATTCACATTTTCATTGATGATTCACATGTTTGTTGTTAGACCTACTTAGTTTACCAGTTCTGGATTCGTATGGTTGTTGTTACATGTACATTGTGGTTACAACATCATTCATCAAATGGCATATCACTAAAGGAATATGATATCCAAATACTTATCTTTTGTTTAAGTCTTGTTTCCATGTATGTGTGTTATACTGAAAGCCTTTCCTGTTGTCATTCAGGGGTTGCACATGGTAGACCAAACTTGCCTTTGAATCAGCTACAATGCGAATTGTCAGTTTATTGTTATGAAATACATGTACTTGTGTTTCCTGTGTGGAGTACTTGCCAGGAATCTTGTTATTAACATTAGTGTACAGATGAAATCCAACAAGCATAATCCATCAGGTCTGTCTCAAAACCTGTTACATCAACCTATTAGAGATCACCATAACAAGATCATCTCTACACTATAAAATTACTTCTCCATAAAATCACTTCTCCATAAAATAACTTCTCTATAGAACCACTTCTCTATAAAATCACTTCTCCATACAATCAACTGTAAAATCACTCTTTTATCAATTCACAACCATAAAATTACTTCTGCTAAAAAAAATCCCTTTGTAAGATATGTATTTGTAAAATAACCAATTTTTCCTTTATATATCCTTGTCATAAATAACATAGAATTCTATTCACATATCATTAAAGTTAGAGGACTCTGGTACCAAAGGTTGATTCCAAAGTGGAGTATTGATGTTATTGAAGTTCTCCATGTTTATTATGTACTGTATTGAAAAGTCATTATATGACAAGCTGTATTGTATTGAAAAGTCATTATATGAAAACCAGTGCTTGTTGTACTTTTAAGGTAGATCTTTGAAATAGTATAAGAGTTTTATGGTAAATCTACCATGCTATGCATTTTAAGAAACCAAGTGGCTCTTACTTATGATCGGAGATTTTATGTACTTTATGATTCAGAGATTTTATTGTGTTTCCATGCTTTAAGATTTTATGGTATTTCCATGCTTTATGATTTAGAGTTTCTATAGTGGATCCAAACTTTTATGAGTCAGATTTCATGATAATTTGTGGTGGATTTATGGAAGGTGCTACATGATGTTTTATTACATGTAGAAGCTTTGTGTATTACTTTTGCTTTCTTACCCCACTTTTTATCAAATCTCGGAAACAAAAGCCGACTTTGTATGTAGAATTGTTCGCATGTATTATGTACGGTATCTTCCCCTTTCTGTGTATTTTTTTTCTATTTTATCTTAGGTTATCAAGCTTCAAGAAATTGGTGTAAATTATGGTCCCTTTTGAGTAAACTTATTATACAAAGTATCATATATAGAGTGTGTAGTCAGTATAATATTATTATATATCTGGAAATACTTCTTGATACAGAAGTCCATGTGAATATATACCGCAACTTGCCCTCCCCCCACATTTTATAACTTCAGTATGTGTTACGGTAAGAAATTTGTCTCTTTGCTTTCTGATAGACTTCTTCTTCTTCCAATACGAAGTGTACTCAAAAGTTGAGCGTTATACTTCATGATTATATAGACTTCATTGAGTAAGCTCAATCAATCTGTCAAAGTCATTCCATCACCTGGCATTCCGTTTTATAATTGTACTTAAAATCCCCATAAAAAGGTATGTTCATGGAGTGTTGTAAAATAGGGATGTGAACATCCCTCAGAAACTACAATATAATCAAAATATATATATAAACATGGTGTCTGTACAAGTCTGCATTGCATGATGCAAGTCATTCCCTTGCAGGAAAACAGTGTGTTCAGTATGCGATATCCTCAATACTGTTTCTTTGGATAATGCCCTGCTTACTTTCTATCCCTCCATGTAACAATGTTACAAACCACAATGGTTGTGCATCCTGCCTTCTTACTTGATCTCAAGAGTTTTTTCTTTCAAATATGTCAAACATAAAAGGGGACTGTATTGTATTTTCATTTAAAATTGCTTTGCATCATGAAACTTTTATCAATGCACATTATATATATATATAATATATATATATATTTAATATATGTCTTCAGCCATAAAAACTGGAGTAGCCTCATGATGATTAATGGTTTGTGTATATAGAAGAAAGTGCTACTAGTATGCAAGTAGTAGAAACTGCTACCAGTATAGAAGTAGTAGAAAGTTCTATTGGTTTACATGTATGGGTAACAATTGATTCTGAAGACACTGTAAATAGAACAAGGTTAAACTATTGTATGGCATTAATTGTAAGATAATTGTTATTATTACTATATAGTACAGAACTGAAAGGAAATCTGTTGTAGAGTAATGAGTTAAAGGTGTGTATAATTGTATTGTACTCCTGGAGAGTTTAAACAAGGAATATTTTGACCAATTTATGATCAAGTTAGGCATGTATTCTAACAGTACTCATATTGACCATGTTTTTTTCTGTTTTTTAAGTGGACCCTGGTTTGATCTGAGATCAGGCCACTAGGTCAAATGCTCCATATCAGACCAGCAAGTCTTATGGTCTAGATAAAATGTAGGAAGTCTGATCATGTGACCAGAATGATCATGAGACCAGACTTTTGTATCTTATTGGTATAAATCATTTCTTATAAAAATCTAACTACCCGTATTTTGTTTCAACATCTATAATAAACTATCTCAATTTTGCAAGTTATTTATCACTTAGGCAGTATTTATTGAGAGAAGGCATCATATGGAATAAATGCAGATACAGTTCTGTCATTGTCCACAAAGTGGACATTATGTAGGATAAATGCAGATGCAGTTCTGTCACTGTCCACAGAGAAGACATTATGTAGGATAAATGCAGATACAATTTTGCCATTGTCCACAGAGTAAACCTTATCTAGGATAAATGCAAATGCAATTCTGTCATTGTCTACAGAAAAGACATTCTCTAAGATAAATGGAGATACAGTTCTGTCATTGTCCACAGAGTAGACATTATGTAGGATAAATGCAGATACAGTTCTGTCACTGTCCACAAAGTGGACATTATGTAGGATAAATGCAGAGAGAGTTACGCCATTGTCTACAGACTAGACATTATCTAGGATAAATGCAGATACATTTCTGTCACTGTCCACAGAGTAGACATTATGTAGGATAAATGCAGATACAGTTCTGTCACTGTCCAAAGAGTAGACATTATGTAGGATAAATGTAGATACAGTTCTGTCATTGTCCACAGAGTAGACATTATGTAGGATAAATGTAGATACAGTCTGTCACTGTCCACAGAGTGGACATTATGTAGGATAAATGCAGATACATTTCTGTCACTGTCCACAGAGTGGACATTATGTAGGATAAATGCAGATACCATTCTGTCACTGTCCACAGAGTAGACATTCTGTAGGATAAATGCAGATACAGTTCTGTCACTGCCCAAAGAGTAGACATTATGTAGGATAAATGCAGATACAGTTCTGTCATTGTCCACAGAGTAGACTTTATGTAGGATAAATGCAGATACAGTTCTGTCATTGTCCAAAAAGTAGACATTATGTAGGATAAATGTAGATACAGTTCTGTCACTGCCCAAAGAGTAGACATTATGTAGGATAAATGCAGATACAGTTCTGTCATTGTCCACAGAGTAGACATTATGTAGGATAAATGCAGATACAGTTCTGTCATTGTCCAAAAAGTAGACATTATGTAGGATAAATGCAGATACAGTTCTGTCATTGTCCAAAAAGTAGACATTATGTAGGATAAATGCAGATACAGTTCTGTCACTGTCCAAAAAGTAGACATTATGTAGGATAAATGCAGATACAGTTCTGTCATTGTCCAAAAAGTAGACATTATGTAGGATAAATGTAGATACAGTTCTGTCATTGTCTACAGAGTAGACTTTATGTAGGATAAATGCAGATACAGTTCTGTCACTGTCCAAAGAGTAGACATTATGTAGGATAAATGTAGATACAGTTCTGTCACTGTCCACAGAGTAGACATTATGTAGGATAAATGCAGATACAGTTCTGTCACTGTCCAAAGAGTAGACATTATGTAGGATAAATGCAGATACAGTTCTGTCACTGTCCAAAGAGTAGACATTATGTAGGATAAATGTAGATACAGTTCTGTCACTGTCCACAGAGTAGACATTATGTAGGATAAATGCAGATACAGTTCTGTCACTGTCCAAAGAGTAGACATTATGTAGGATAAATGCAGATACAGTTCTGTCATTGTCCAAAGAGTAGACTTTATGTAGGATAAATGTAGATACAGTTCTGTCACTGTCCACAGAATGGACATTTTGTAGGATAAATGCAGATACAGTTCTGTCACTGTCCACAGAGTAGACATTATGTAGGATAAATACAGATAGTTTTGTCTTTTTCCAGTGTAGATAATATGTGGGAGAAATGCAGATACAGTTCACTTCTGTAATTGTCCACAAAGTAGACTGTCCACAGAGTAGACGTTATGTAGGATAAATGCAGACACTGTCTGTCACTGTCCACAGAGTGGACATTATGTAGGATAAATGTAGACACAGTCTGTCACTGTCCACAGAGTAGACTTTCTGTAGGATAAATGCAGATGCAGTTCTGTCATTGTCTACAGAGTAGACATTATGTAGGATAAATGTAGACACAGTTTGTCACTGTCCAAAGAGTAGACATTCTGTATGATAAATGCAGATACAGTTTTGTCATTGTCCACAGAGTATACATTATCTAGGTTAAATGCAGATACAGTTCTGTCATTGTCCACAGAGTAGGCATTATGTAGGATAAATGCAGATACAGTTCTGTCACTGTCCACAGAGTGGACATTATGTAGGATAAATGCAGATACAGTTCTGTCATTGTCCACAGAGTAGACATTATGTAGGATAAATGTAGATACAGTCTGTCACTGTCCAAAGAGTAGACATTATGTAGGATAAATGCAGATACAGTTCTGTCATTGTCCACAGAGTAGACATTATGTAGGATAAATGTAGATACAGTTCTGTCACTGTCCAAAGAGTAGACATTATGTAGGATAAATGTAGATACAGTTCTGTCACTGTCCACAGAGTAGACATTATGTAGGATAAATGTAGATACAGTTCTGTCACTGTCCAAAGAGTAGACATTATGTAGGATAAATGTAGAGAGAGTTACGTCATTGTCTACAGACTAGACATTATCTAGGATAAATGCAGATACAGTTGTGGTGGTCAATGTTCAGTGGTGGAACTATATAACCCCATGGTGGTGGTCAGTATTTCATGGTGGTGCTATATAACCATATGGTGGTGGTCAGTGTTTAATGGTGATGCTATATAACCCTATGGTGGCAGTTAATGTTTAGTGCTGGTGCTATATAACCCTCTGGTGGTGGTCAATGTTAAGTGGTGGTGCTATGCAAAATTATGGTGGTGGTCAGTGTTTCATGGCAGTGCCACTATGGTGGTGGCAAATGTTTAGTGGTGGGGCTATATCACCCTATGGTGGTGGTCAATGTTTTTAGTAGTGGAGCTATATAACCCTATGGTGGTGGTCAGTGTTTAGTGATGGTGCTATATAAACCTATGGCAATGGTCAATGTATAGTGGTGGAGCTATACAACCATATTGTGAATGGTTAATGTTTAGTGGTGAGGCTATATAATCCTATATTAACCTATATTGGTGGTCAATGTTTAGTGGTGGAGCTATATACCCGTATGGTGGTGGTCAATAATTAGTGGGGGAGCTATATAATCCTGTGGTGGTGGTCAATAATTATTGGTGGTGCTATATAACCCTATGGTGGTAGTCAATAATTAGTGGTGGAGCTATATAACTATATAGTGGAGGTCAATGTTTAGTGGGGGAGCTATATAACCTTATGGTGGTGGTCAATGTTTAATGGTGATGCTATATAACCCTATGGTCAATGTTTAGTGGTGGAGCTATATAACCGTATGGTGGTGGTCAATGTTTAGTGGTGGAGCTATATAACCCTATGGTGGTGGTCAATGTTTAGTGGTGGTACTATATAACTGTATGGTGGTGATCAATGTTTAGTGGTGGAGCTATATAACCCTATGGTGGTGGTCAATAATTAGTGGTGGAGCTAATCTAGACTTCAAAGTGGTAAGAAGCTAAAGTGAGTTCTGGCATAGCACACTGTCCCATACAAGTCTGCTGCTTGAAGATACCATTCTTCTACACTTCACATTACCATACATCTTTACATCTGGCATGTTGTATCACAAAGTCGGATACCTGTACAAATCTTTTAAATCAGAGAGCATTTCCGGCAATAATGTTGTCATTCATATTAACAAGAAATCAAAATCATGTTGTAGTCAATCTAGATAACTGTATAATAAATGTACAAAATGAAACATGTTCAAGTCAATTTATTAAAGATACAGACAATTTTCTGTGTCAATACAGCATTAGGTGGGGGAGAGGTTTAGTGAAGTTTATGCACCATCTCCTCCTTAGTAATTAGATGATTGGTTTTATTCACTAAATGCATGAGATTGTTTATACTGAATGCCCAGTCATTCAAAATGTCATTAGGATCTTTGTGCTGTCGAAAGTGTATAATTCCCTCCAAACGATCAATCTTTGCTTGTACTGTTTTATTGGTCACTAGCGTGGACAAGAATTCCTCTGTCTCCTGAAAGAGATTTACAGGTCATTTGAAAATTTTAACTGATACCAAAAGCACTACCTATTTGTCATACACTTATATTTGTATAAAGAAATACATAACTCCTGTACCTATCATAAACTTGTTTATATTTACATAACATATTTTCACCCATGGCTAGGTATCCCCAAATATTTTAATGTTTGAACTTTGATGTGGTCTGTGTACCTTATACTTGTATTTTCTTTGTTGACCTTGTATTTTTTCTTCTTATCAGAACTATATATACATCAAAATTTAGTTATAATCTGATGTACAGTACTTAGGATATTTTCCAGACAGCATATTTTTGCCAGACAGCATATTTTCGCCATTTTACCAGACAGCATATTTTTGCCAGACAGCACATTTTGCCACATCTTCACTGTGACTTTAACCATTTGATCTCAGAATCAGTAGGAATCATCACCTTATCATAAATAAGCACGTGTATCTATATCTCATTTGAATCGTATTCTTGAGTATCATCCTGCTCCTGTTTTGTTAGGAATGACTGATGAAACTTTGCCATAGGGCATTTAGAAACTTCTCTGTACACTTTGTACATAATACTTAATGCTCAGTCAGGTCCAATACCCTGCCATACACTTAGTACATAATACAGATAAACTTTTATATCTCGACATCGGATACCTTGACAACACGACTTATCTCGATGTCAATCGTCAGCCCCAACTTTTTTCCTTAATAATCTGATTAAATTTAGCCCAGATATCTCAACATCCCCTATGTTAACTACCATGCTTATAGCTGTCCCGTAATCAAATTTACCTGTTTTATCTAAAAAAAGACTTCTTATTAGTGAATTATAAACAGTGACCAAGCCTTAATTGACTAAATGATCGGTACCAGATACACATAATTACTTGATCGTAACTACATGTGCAGTGACGTCTTGCTTTATTTTCATAAGTGTGCAGGCTGTCAAAACTGTTTTACCTAAATGAAAAAATTGTATGATGTTTGCAGATAACTTTCTTTCAAATGTTCATTTAAGGATGATATTGTTGATACATTTCACAAGAATAAGCTCCGGCCAATGTAAAATACTTTTATCTATCACGAAATCTTTTAATTTAAAAGGGCGTTCATTCTCAGTATGTCATCAAATCCGTCTATGTGATGTCACAGACAGGTTCTCCTTCCCTACCCGAGCAATCCCCACACCCAGTGGTCAGGTAAATTCAAATGGTCAGGTAAATTCAAATGGTCAGGTATAGCGTAAACTCAAAGTTCATTCTATGAAGATAATGTACCGGTATCTTAAGTTATTAATTGCGAAATAAAACATCGTAAATAGATTATCACATGTGAATAAAACAATCATAAAGCGTCTTATATCTTTGTTATTGCTATGCTATTAGACGGCTGCATGTATATTCTACCCAGTGATTATCAAAAACAACTTTGGAACGTAACATTTCTCTTTTTAACTCTCAGTCCGGATATCTCGACTTACTGATATCTTGACATAACTTTCTTGGTCCCTATGATGTCAAGATATTGAAGTTTGACTGTACTTACTGCTCAGTCACGTCCAATAACTGAGCCATACACTTAGAACATAATACGTACTGCTTCCGTCACGTCCAATAACCCTGCTATACATAGTACATAATAAATACCGCTCAGTCAGGTCCAATAACCCTGCTATACATAGTACATAATAAACACCGTTCAGTCAGGTCCAATAACCCTGCTATACATAGTACATAATAAACACCGCTCAGTCAGGTCCAGTTTCTCTGCCATACACTTAGTACATAATACTTACTGCTCAGTCAGGTCCAGTAACTCTGCCATACACTTAGTACATAATACATACTGCTCAGTCAGGTCCAGTAACTGTGCCATACACTTAGTACATAATACTTACTGCTCAGTCAGGTCCAGTAACTGTGCCATACACTTAGTACATAATACATACTGCTCAGTCAGGTCCAGTAACTCTGCCATACACATAGTACATAATACATACTGCTCAGTCAGGTCCAGTAGCTCTGCCATACACTAAGTACATAATACATACTGCCCAGTCAGGTCCAGTAACTCTGCCATACACTTAGTACATAATACATACTGCTCAGTCAGGTCCAGTAACTCTGCCATACACTTAGTACATAATACTTACTGCTTCAATCAGGTCCAATAACCCTGCCTTGTATAGTACACAATACAATACTCAGGTGCAATATCTCTGCCATGCACTTAATACATAATACTTACTGCTTCAGTAAGGTCCAATAACTCTGCCATACGCTTTGTCCTTACTTGTGTATAATACTTGGCCATAACTTGAATATTCTGCGATAACCAAAATTGAGAAGACAATGATTACTCTGCAACTTACTCTCTAAACACATTGTAAGCAATGAAATACAGTAGGTAAATTCATATACATGTACTTAAAATTAGTTACCCATTTATCTCTTTTATAACATTAACACACTTTTACTAATTCAATTATTCAGAAATGAAATCATGCATTCAAAGTCCGAGTGTTAAGTGAGTTCCTTACATGTTCTACTACTCTGTTTTTGAGGTCTGTCCAGCGTTTGGCCCCTCCTTCTAGTTTAGTATTGAACACATGGGTGGCAGGACTTGAAGCAGAACCAAACTTTAATTCACTCTCGTATGTCGTACACAGCTGCTTCCAGTTGATGATTTCATGTGTAGTAAAGCACTTCAGAAGCTCCCTTAAGTCAATCATAAGCATATTAGTAACTTTTTAGTGTGATTAGAAACAATCACTTCAGAAACCTAAGAAAGTGATTGAATATTGAACACTTCAATAATTCTGTAGATTGATCAATTACAGGAAAACTGGAGAGAACTAGAGTAATCAGATAATCGGGACATCAAGTTTCTCTATATAACCTTCCTAGTGATGATTGATTGATTGATTTTTGTTTAACGTCACACCACGAATATATAGTGACGGCATCTGCCTGATGCGGGGCATACAAAATTTGACCTTTGCAATGGACACACCCTAAGCAGTGAGGGAACTTTAACGTGCCATGCATACCGCGACATGGGGTCTCGGTTTTTACTGTCTCATCCGAAAGACATGACACCGGCATGACCAGAGCGGTACTCGAACCCTGGCCTCCCAATCAGGAGTCCGACGTGATGCCACTAGGCTACGCCGGCTTTCCCAGTGATGTTAACATTTACCACTTATATTGGATAAATACAAACGCTACAAAACAACTATTTCAACACTTTAATAAAACTGTACTTCTTTCAAAGACATAATGGCACTGAACTAGAGTTTCTACATTAACAGTTGATGTGATAAAATTTCATCTTTGTTGGCCAAAACCTGAACATATCAGTCATGTTTTTAATGAGGCATCTCAAATTTAAGCATGTACCATTTAAAATCTTTTAATGTAACATTTATTTAATGCATTCGTGATGAAGAAAAATAATGCTTAAGGGATGTGTAAGGGAGGAAATGAGTATTACTCACTTGTAGATGGCAATCTCCTCCAGGTTCTTGTCCTCTTTCACTCTGTGGATCATATCTGATTGTTCATTATCATATGGGGCCAATATCAAATACAAAACAACATAACGCAGAGCCTAAAAAATAAAAAACGCTTTTGCTGCATGAAAAAGATTTTACTCATTTGAAGGACAAAATAACTTACCAAATACTGACCTTTAAACATACCAAATGCTGACCTTTATACATACCAAATACTGACCTTTAAACATACCAAATACTGACCTTTAAACATACCAAATACTGACCTTTAAACATACCAAATACTGACCTTTAAACATACCAAATACTGATCTTTACACAATTAGGAGACTATTATTAATTATAGTCCATTACTGACATATTACCCATTTTAAACTAAAATTGAGCACTGACTGGTTTACAACATACAAGTATATGATCTTGAATAAGCTCTCTTCCAGTCATAATATCAGTGCCTCTTTCAACTCAAAACATTTGGTTAAAGTTGAAGTTTCCATTCAATGAATAATGTAATTATATCATGTTTAGTGCAAATGAATGTATAGTCATTTATGCAATGATGCTATGGCATGTTGATTTGACAAGCCCATCTATATAATAGCATAGTAACTGTCTGATTGCCTTCAGGTCTTTAGTACTTTACAAGATTGTTAGACATTGATGATCCATACCAACCTCTCTCATTTTATCTTTATCTTCCTTTATTTCTGGGGTCTCATACACAGCTCTGTAGTGTTTACAGATGGCCAGGTAAGAACCCTCATGTTCATCCAACTCAATCATCAACTGATAGTACTTTAATTTTAAATCCTACAAATCAATTCTGATCATTAATAATATATCTCTACTTGTTTAATTAATTTGATCTTCGTATCTCGTGGTTTTGACTCTAGCAGCAGAACAAAGAATTAAACTACATGTACTTCATATCTATAACGATTCAGAGAAAGTAGCATTATAGAAGTTTTTTTGGGTAACTACAGGTCAGGAACTGTTACATGCCACCTGATTCAGGCCTCATGATTCAGGAGAAGTGTGCACAAGATTTTTTTTACCACACCCACGAGTTCCATCCTAAAGGCTGAACTCTGGCACCAAGGAACAAGTCATTTACTGTCATACATTACCATCAGATTCCTTCTAGGCCTCCTGGATTAGGAGGAAATATGCAGACAATTAGACAGGTAGAAGTCAATAGCATTACTTAATATACCCAGCACTTTATGCAGGAGTATATGAAATGTTTCATTTTGAGAAAATCTAAACGTAAGTTTATTTTATACCTCATGTATTACCTTATGTGTCCAAGAAAAAGCACCTTGGATAGTTATTGCCCTGATTGTGATTTTAATGAATTTTAAAACATCTAAAAATCACTGGTCTATTTAAGTAAAGGATAAATAATTAATCAGACCAAAAGTCTCTGATGAGACTTGAGCTCTGCTGGTCTTGCCTTAAGTATTATACAGAAGGTGGTGGATGTTGACTTGTCATGGGGTATTTTGTATTCTCTGCAATATTCTGTGTGCCAGAAAGAAAGATTTCTACCTAACAACTGGTTTTGATCAGTAGTGCTAAACATATGATAAATTTATTCCCTATGACAATCACTCACTGACAGACATTATTCCCTATGACAATCACTAACTGACCGACATTATTCTCTATGACAATCACTCACTGACCGACATTATTCTCTAAGACAATCACTCATTAACAGACCTTATTCTCTATGACAATCACTCACTGACAGACATTATTCCCTAAGATTGATTAATTTTTGTTTAATGTCACACCACGAATATTTCACGTATATGGTAACGGCATCTGCCTGATGCAGACATACAAATTTTGACCTTTGCAACAGACCCATCCGAAGCAGTGAGGGGTCTTTAACTTGCCATGCATACCACATCATGGGGCCTTGATTTTTACTGTCTCATCCGAAAGACAGGACACCGGCATGACCAGAGCAGGACTCGAACCCCGGCCTTCCTATCACGAGTCCAGCACAATACCACTAGGCAACGCCGGCTTTTATTCCCTATGACAATCACTCAATGACAGACATTATTCCCTATGACAATCACTCACTGACATACATTATTCTGTATGACAATCACTCACTGACATACATTATTCCCTATGACAATCACTCACTGACAGACATTATTCCCTATGACAATCACTCACTGACATACATTATTCCCTATGACAATCACTCAATGACAGACATTATTCCCTATGACAATCACTCACTGACAGACATTATTCCCTATGACAATCACTCACTGACAGACATTATTCCCTATGACAATCACTCACTGACATACATTATTCCCTATGACAATCACTCACTGTCAGACATTATTCCCTATGGCAATCACTCACTGACATACATTATTCCCTATGACAATCACTCACTGACATACATTATTCTGTATGACAATCACTCAATGACAGACATTATTCCCTATGACAATCACTCATTGACAGACATTATTCCCTATGACAATCACTCACTGACATACATTATTCCCTATGACAATCACTCACTGACAGACATTATTCCCTATGACAATCACTCACTGACAGACATTATTCCCTATGGCAATCACTCACTGACAGACATTATTTTATGTAATCATAGCTACATCACATAGACATTGAGACTGGGAATGAGTCTTACTGTTGTAGACTTTTCGTCAAAGTATTTAGTGCTGATTTTCTTGCTGATGATTTGTGTTCTGATGTAATCTTTCTTGGCCAAACACAGCCTCATCTGTTCCAGTATAAATTCCACCTTTTCCTTCTTCTCCATAGAACCAAAGGTTTCCACCTGATATATACATTTAAAATCCAATCACTGCATATAAATAAATTAATCTCATCACTATAGGCAACAAACATAATCAGCTGATATAAACTAAAATAAAATTTCAATTATTATAAAAAGAACTAAATACAGTTGATTTTCATTTACTTGAACACTGATAATTTGAAATATTTAAAGCCCTTTTTCTAATTTCTATTACATATACATCCCAAACTCAAAGTCTGCTGTTTAAGCCAGACTGTCCATATAGTCCCTTCTAGTCTAAGTTATCCAGAGTCAACACTTCACACAGGACACATTAAATATTAATGAAGTTGTTTCTTTGTATTCCTAAAACAACTTGTGACTTTTTAAGACTTATTCCCAGGACAAACTTGTAGAGTATTATTTACCTGAAGCTCTTGTAAGATATTGGCTGCCTCTGCTATCTTCCCCGCATCTTCTTTAATCTTCGCTAGAGTACGTGTCAGTCTTGCTCTTTCTATTTCTACATAGATCTACAGATGAGAGGAGAACGATATATTCCTCCACCAAATTAAATGATTATTGATAATTTGTTTCAAGCTTGACTATATTTCTTTAACTGATCATGTGGTTTTTGAGAAAAAAACTTACAAAACTAAATTATTTTAGTTTATTAGATTTAATTTAAAACTCAAGAATGATTGTAAAAACTTTACCAACCTTTCCAGCTGTGACTGTTCGCAATGTGTCTATCAGTTTTAATTTAATTTCTTGATTTGGTGTTTTCTCAACATATGTACAAGCTTCTTGAATCATTTTTGTAACAGACTGAAAATAAAATAAGATCAGCTTTATAACTAACTTTACACTTTATTCATAACACAAAATCACTGGTCATAAATAACAGGCAGTGGCCAGCATTAAGAGCTGTAGGAATCAAAATAACTGGAAGGAATCCATCAACAGAATTTGTAATGTACAATCTCATGATCAAATGTAACCATTAACAAGATCTGGAATGTACAATCTCATGATCAAATGTAACCATCAACAAGATCTGGAATGTACAATCTCATGATCAGATGTAACCATCAACAGAATTTGTAATGTACAATCTCATGATCAAATGTAACCATCAACAAGATCTGGAATGTAAAATCTCATGATCAAATGTAACCATCAACAAGATCTGGAATGTACAATCTCATGATCAGATGTAACCATCAACAGAATCTGGAATGTACAATCTCATGATCAAATGTAACCATCAACAAGATCTGGAATGTAAAATCTCATGATCAAATGTAACCATCAACAAGATCTGGAATGTGCAATCTCATGATCAAATGGAACCATCAACAAGATCTGGAATGTAAAATCTCATGATCAGATGTAACCATCAACAGAATCTGGAATGTACAATCTCATGATCAAATGTAACCATCAACAAGATCTGGAATGTACAATCTCATGATCAAATGGAACCATCAACAGCATCTGGAATGTACAATCTCATGATTAAAGGAAACCATCAACAGGATGTACATTCTACTGGTCAAATGTAACCATTAACAGGAAGTGGAATGAACACTTTTTGGGACCAGGAGTACCAACCATCAGGATACAGGATATACAATTTCATGATCAGAAGTTATCATCAACAGGATCTGAAAAGTACATTCTTATGATCAAATATAACCATTTACAGTGAAACCTTTACTAGTCATTTGGCTATCAAGGAAATTATTTAATGGATATCTGAACAAGAAACTGCTAAAGACAGAATGGCCGGATTGCCAAGCAAATTTGAAACAAGGTCAAGGTCATACGGTCAAAAATCATGGAATAATTTGAAAGATCTTGTAATATGACACTAATTGAAAGCACCTGTCATAAAATACATATGTGTGAAGTATCAAAGCTGTACCTCTACTTCTTCAAGAGATATAGTCACTGTTAAAGTTTTTTGAAGTATGTCAAAGTCGAAGGTCATTTGGTCAAGTCATGGATTAATTTGAAAAATCTGGTCAAAAGGAACATATGTGAGAAGTTTTATGTTTATACTCCTCTTAGTTTCTGAGATTTTGCTTCAACTAGAAACTTTAACCAAAATGATGATGGGCAGATACAGACAGATGGACAACACCCATATACTAGTCAAATGCTAAATAATACTGCAACCCTTTTCTCTCTTCATAAAAAAACTTTGATCCTGATCTACATTTTTAACTGCTGAATTTCTGTACATGCTTTAAAAAAATTGATAAAAGTAAATGACCATGAAATTGTTACAGATATTACCGTATTTACTCAAATATAATACGCACCCGAGTATAATACGCACCCGAGTATAATACGCACCCCCCAAAATGACCTCGAAATTTCATAAAAAACATCTAACTCCGTGTATAATACGCAGGGAAAAAATCGAGATGTCAATTTCGTGTTGAAACAGCAAGACTGCAAGCTGAATTTGCTTTGCCGTATACCTTTTACAGTGTAATAACGTAACATGTATTATTATCAAAAGCGGCAAAGAACGACCAGACTTTATTCATCGTGTGATATCAACGCCTTTCTCTCTTTCATTTCATGTACAATCAAACTCTCATAGACTTAAATTGTTTTAACTAGTACCCTCGTCCCAAACAATCGCTTCATTTTTTCTCTCTCGTTTGAATGAACGTGCAGGTCTACTATACTATCAGGGACGTAGATATATACGTCCCTGATACTATGTGAACTTTACGCGGAGATTACAAATGTTTGTGAAGACAAAATAGATCTATATAAAATAAAAACTAAATAAATGAATAAATGGTATCCAATCAGTTGATGCTCGTGCCGTTACGGTCAAGTAGTTTCACCTGTTGCGTAACTATCGATTAACCAGTTAAGGATAAATCATTATATCACTCGTGCAATCTGCTAATCAGAAACCATTGCTAAATAACACGGTGCAAGTATTCTTCCAAATTGTCAACTTTACTCCTTTTATCGCCTTGGGCATTTACTACGGGAAGCAGATAGTATACAGACAATAGATATATCTCACGCCTCATGGGTTTGATTGACGGCTTTAGATACTTTAACGGACACACACTCCTCTAAATCCGCCACTGAAGCTTAAAAGCGTGGAAAAAAAGTTCCAGATTTCTAACCCTATGTATAATACGCAGTGAGAAAATGAGGGGTCAAATTGGCGAAAAAAAATGTGTATTATATTCGAGTAAATACGGTATGTCCCAAGCAAATGCAATGGATGCACTTGTGTATTCAATATAATGTTAAATGAAGGTCTCAAAAAGTGTTGGTTGATGGAAGAATTATGTGGTTTTCAAAGTTATTTAGTGATGTTGCCAAATGGAAACAAGAGGTAACTAACCTCTTAAACATGAAATGCCATTTTTTCTGTAGAGGGCACTTTATGCAGCAACATTTGTTACTAAATGCATGTTAGTATATTAAATTTTAAAATTCCATTGCTCTCTTGTTTTCTTTACTTAGATAACATCTTAAAGTGTATAAAGTTTGCATTTCTTGTATTTCTTGGTCAAGGTAAATGTAATTTATTGGATGAAATCAAAGAAACATAAAGGTTAATCAGACATAACTTAATTCGCCTCAATGACAGCATTTACCTTTCAACTGCAGTAAGTTGATTTTGCAACTACATTGTATGTAAATAAAATATTGCTTCAAATAAGCATTAAAATAGCCAGTTCAAAATCAAATTTATTAATAATAGGATGCCTAGGTAGGACACAGACAGATTTGTCCAATACTGAACTACCCAAAACTCCTTAACTCAGATACTCAGGTAGTAAAAGTAGATCAGATACAGTATCTACTGCATAGTAGGACACAGGTTTGTCCAATACTGAGCTACCTCAAACTTCTTAACTAAGTTACTCAAGCAGCAAAAGTAGGTCGGATACAGTATCTAATGCATGGGACCATCTCAGTATCCTAAGATGAACCACTGATGAAAATTTGGTCACTCTGGCCAAGTTCTTTGTCCAATACAGAGCTACCACAAACTTCTTTCCTGGACATGGATGCTGGTGGATATAGCATCAGCTCGTCTCAAGTTTGTTGAGGTGAGCTAGGAACAACTTTGTTATAAATCATGTAAGGATTGTCATAAATCAGTGTGATCAACTGATACATGTAAACATATCAGTTTTCTCTTTAAATCTTTTCTTACCAAATTGCATTGTACAGTACCTGTTTAATCTGTCCTCTTTTCTTAGTGAGGAGGACAATATTTTCATTAAGAGCATCCCAATTCTTGGCCTCAAAGCAGAGTTTTACCACAACAACCAGTACACGGCTTGTAGAATGTGTATCTGATGCCTGTAACAAATAAGTCATGACAAAAAGTCATACAGACAGCTGATCTTACTTTAAAGCCATAAAATGAAATTCATTTAATGTGTAAAAACACATTTACAACTTGCAAAGGGTAATAGTTCTAAGTCTTGTCTTTTGACTTTCATCAAAATTTGGAATATAATTTTAGAAGTTGTAGAATATGAACAATATTCTTGTTAAGTTTGTATAGAAATTGTCAGTCCACAACAAAGGACTACTATGAACATCATTTTTAAACAACTCTAATATACAGGTACATAAAATGAACATACATGAAAATAATTTTAATATATCAAAAGACACTTTACAAGAAAAACTCTATTCCTTTCTGTTTTTTTTCAAAAGTCTGATCACACCCCTTCAATTAAAGTCATCAGTCTGTTGAGGGAGTTTTCTGGATTGGACACACCAGACATATTATGCCATATTGTTGATAATTCAAAACAAAAAGCTCTTCAGTATCAGACTGTTGCTCACATCATCTTTTGATGCAGCCCATTCATTCCATATATCCAATGGATTATAGAGTGTGCAATGTTCCTTTCTCAGGTCTTTTCACTGCATGCAGTAATGACCTTAATGCATCAATGGTGTTTTTATTGAAAATGCACTAAAAATCGAACTCTAATTTTCCCAATAACAATGGAAAGATGCATGTAGATATCATTAAATTTGCTCTAGTGCACACTGCAATGCATTAAAGGAGACAAGATACTGACAGTATTTTGTTTATTGCTACTGAAATTTAACTTTTTAAGGTTGTCTGAGCAGATACTAGGTTGTATTTGTACACCACATGGGTGCTAATTTCTAGCCCTGTAATGGTTCAATAGAAAGTATGTGAGCTCTTAAATGTTTCAAGTCTGAAATGAAGAATATGAAAAACAAGTCATATGACTATATGCATTATTCCTAATAAATTATATTTTGATTGCAATGCAGATGTAATACATACTGTTCTTGTCTGCTTCTCAAGAGACAGAAGAATGTCCAAAGCTTCATTCAATTTGCCTTGCTAAAAATATGAACATAAAATAAATGATAAAATGTTAAGAAAAAAAAAACCCTCACCATCAATTTCATCATAGATATTGTTAATAGTAAATAACCATTACATAAGAAGTTCAAGTAACATCTTACAAAAACTTCTGATTGAATATTATAATCTCATACTACAAATTGTGAGTGAAAACAAGACAAAAATAATCATTTACTAAATCAAATAAGCTTTTAAATACGTAATATCTAGATTATGAGCGGTGCATCGCGAATTTCCTCTGACATATAAACACTAACCTCGTATCATTAAATTTACGACCTTGTAAAACTGAATCAGTCATTTGTATTTATTGTACTATTGATATTATATGCTTCATGTTCAAATATATCTGATTTGATAAGCAGAGACGTTAAAAAATAAAGTACATCGAGCACTGACAAAGCAAAATCAGATGGCTGCCGATTCGAGTCAACACATTATCAGAAATTGAGTGACTAACGTATCAAAATCATACAAATCAAAATACCTTTGCCAGTTTTTCACACTTTGGAAGTTTTTCGTCAACGGTGGAACTGTAGTCCACTTCCATTTTCTGTAACTTGTCTCCATCACCGCCGGTTCCAGCCATCTTTGTTTTGGGAAGTGATGGATGAAGAAAACTCTAAACCCATACCGTGGAAGGAACTGAAACTTGAGTGCGAATTCCAAAACAAACCGACATTAATATTGTTAACGCTTTAAGTACCCAGTCTTTCCCTACGATATATATTCCTTATTTATTCTATTCTATCATAGATGAGCTCAAAGTATCTAGTCTATTACTATTCTAAAATATGATATGCACGTGTTGTGAATCACTGCTATGAAATCTATTCCTACATTATCATGATAATGCTCAACATGTATAGTATACATGTCTGAGATATTATAGATTTATGTATGCAATATTTTATTAAAATCTGTTCATTCACACTTTAACTTATTGTTAGTTGAATATTTTGTTATAAACTGATAATGCTAATATACATCTAAGCCAGCCAAAGCTCTGTTTCGTTCTAAGTACTGCATTAGATCCACGTAGAACGAAACGCATGGCTTGCTAAGATAATTTAAGACATACTGATAGACACATATATGTAAATATGTCTATGTTTATGTCATTAAAATCTTGAATCTTGATATCTGAATTAAACACTGTGCCTATCAATAAACATTATCTAGAGTCATCCTCCTAAATGCCACCATGATATTATTAGCATAGGGTATATTCAGTGCAGCGCTGTAGGAAACATTTCAAAGGTGAGGGGGTCAAACACTGAACTTCGTTTCGTTTTGCAATATACATAAAATTATATATTCCCTATATATGATTATCATTGTAACTGTATTTAAAACTTGTTTCATATGTTTATAGTCTGTATATCATATATGCCCTTCGGGTCCAATGTTTTGGCAATAAAGTAAATTGTGTTGTATTGTTATAAATTTTGGTTCATGATCGACCAAAAAGGGAGGGGCAGGCTTCTGAGCCCTCTGCCCTGATTCCTATGGGTCTGCTGCAGTACAGACTGTGTCCCTGAAATACATGGGATAAAAAGGCTACTCCGAAGCAGTGGTGGGTTCAGAATGAGGGGGAGGTTGTCTTCGGAAGACCGGACATCCTCCTCTAAATCCGTGATTTAAAGAGAAAAAAGAGGAGTTACCGGCTCAGTTATGTGGCAGAAGTCACCATGGAGCTATACAATACATGAATATAAATAATATAATAAAACATTTAACACATTACAAAAATATTTGATTGTATCATCTGTAATTGCTCATGCGACAGATTAGTACGAGTCTGATATGGTACGAGTCTGATAGTCGTATATCTGCTTGACTTCTCCGGGTCACGAGAAAAGGCATGTGATGCTGCGGACGGATTTTGCGATGCAGTTGAGTCATATTAATCACAAAATAAGATCTGACCCAACTGTATCACAAAATCCACTACAGGTTCAACCAGAATACAGATACTTTATTGACCATAACACATGGGCCCCGCTAGGCATAAATGACGCGTGTGTACAGAAAATGCAAAATGTTAATTTTACAGGATTAAAACACTTGTTTTATAACATTATAACTGTCTGATAATCATTAATTATTACGAACATTGATAGCCATCATACTAAGCACTGCAATACTGGATCCGAATTTTGTATATGAAAAAGACATGAATTACATCACGCAACGCTTGGAGTACATGGGAGTTGTGGTATTTACTTAGGACGGTAAAATTGCGCAATTTGTGGGCCCTAAAACCGTCAAATTGCAGGAGCTTTCGGGTGGGGTGGGGCAGTGGTTCCCAGGCCCAGCCCCCTCACCTGATTCGATGTTGTCTCGTCTATACCTTGCTATTCTTGTACACTTGGTGGATTTTGTCATACAGATGAGTCAGATCTGATCGTTTGATAAATCTGATTCGGCTATGTCGCAACATCCACCATTGTAATTACTTTTAGCAGAACCGAAGTAAAAAGGTGGGGATGGGGTTAAAGTTCAGAACGTAGCCAAAATGACCTTTGTTAGGCAAAATTTTTCGAACAAAGAGGTTGTAATCCCTGATCCCCTGTCTATACTACCGGTTTATTACCTATTTTCATAATACGGATAGTCGGAGCTTATTGAATGATGGTTCGTATTGTAATTTTTTTCACTCGGGTGAATGCTGATAATTCAATAAGGAAAGAAATTAATCAAGTCATATCAGAGTATACAGAAATAAACATCTACATTTGAAGAGAAGCCATAACTGTGACAAGATTTTAAGACCACGCCTATTTCCAACTCCCGACGAATGGTATCACATAACCTCTACTGATCACTGGACAATAGCCGATAAAATGAAACAATTCAGGATAAATTTCATTAATTTATTTGCATTGAATTACGAAGACGAACACAATTAATACACAACAATTGTTATCCTGTAATCCAGGTCCTTACAAACTCAACTTTACTCCAAGAGATTTGTGACCTGATCATTTTCTGTTGTACATCTTGAAAAATGGACTCCACACCAACAATGAGGGAGGCAGACACGTCACAAAGAGTGTGGTGGTTTAGGCCTCACCCCCCCCCCCTCCATCCTCCCCGAATGGCACGCGCTTCAAACCCGCAATATCCCATGCAGAGACATCATATTATCGGATGGGGCAGGCGTGGTGTAGTGGTTAAGCGCTTGGCTTGCAGCGCCGACGATCCGGGTTCGATTCCCGGGTTGCACCACTATGTTAAAAAGGTTGGTAACCTCCTGCTTCCATGTCGCGATATAACTGAAATATTGTTGAAAGCGACGTAAAACACCAATCAACCAACCAACCAACCAAATCATATTATCGGATAATATAAGTCTTTCGTCTCTCTCAATTTCTTATTTTTATTAGGGAAGGAAGAGGGAGGAGTCCCTCTGCCACTGGGACATGCTTATTCAACCTCTTCACTTTTTCACCCAGTGAGTTACTGATGTATGGAATACCCTGCCGGAGGAGGTTCAGTATTAGTGCAAAGACTGTCAATCAGTGTATGACACTTGATAAACTGTGCACAGTTTTCATATCCTTGTAAACGTATACCCGTAACCGTCATAACCACAGGTCCCTGCAAATAAGATAATTATAACACCCCCCCCCCCCCCCTCCTTTTCCCATCTGACTCTCTCTCTCTCTCTCTCTCCTCGTGAAATGAAAACTATGTGTTTTCATTTCCCGAGTCGAGAGAGAGAGAGTCAGAGAGGAAAAGGGGGGGGGGGGGGGAGAGTATAATTATCTTATTTGCAGGGACCTGTGGTCATAACAACACCATTTGTGAAACACCGATCCGTGTTTTCTTATCTAGTTTGTATCATTATAGGTTTTATTACATGGGTATCTGGACTTATCATGCACACAGGTGGATGAATCCCGAATAACTTTCTGAAGTGATCTTATTTTTTAAGTATCCAGATCCAGTTTTTGACCTGCCATCGTTTGGCCATGTTACTGAAGGAGTACAGAGTTTGCATGCCGATGACGGTAGAAGAGGTAAATATTCTTGTTGTTTCCTTTCATATCTAGAATCGTGTCCGATGCCTTGTGGTAGACAGTATCATTGTACTGATATTATAATACTCAAGTACCTACGTAAGTCTGAACGTTAATGCACAGGAAGCTGCTACTGCTAGTTTAGTATACCAAAGCTGCTAAGTTAGGGACGTTTTTAGGACCACGTTAGAGCTAGAGCGATGTAACCAGCGTGTAGACTGGTATAAATAACTAAGACTAGAAGTAGTTACACATTGCCTTACAATTATATAACATGCCCAGACAGAGACCCTGGCAGTTACTGAGTTAGCGACAGATTACCTTGGATTTAGAATAGATATATCTAAGTCCAGGGCAATGAGTCACAGATTTATTTTGCTGTCCAATACAATGGGTTTTTAATAATGATGGTATACAATATTATCTCATGAATTTACCTGTGTGATATATACGGGTGTGTACATGTATCTCATGACATGTACAGGTATGGTATCTCAAGACTTTTTACACATGTGATATGTCATGTGATATATAGAGGCAGACTTGCTGTAGTGGTTAAGTGATTGGCTTGCAGTGCTGACGATCTAGGTTTGATTCCTGGATTTTGCCACTACGTTGAAGAGGTTGGTTACCTCCTGCTTCCATGTCAAAATATAACAGAAAAATTATTGAAAGTGACACAAAACACCAGGTGATCAACCAAGATGTAATAAATCTTATGCCATAGCAGTGATGTCTCATAATTACATAAATGTGATATTTCATGACATAAATTTATGTGACATTTCATGACATGTATATGGTTACGATACATAGTAACAGCTAGGTAAGTGGGATATAAATATAGATATGATATCTCATGACATGCGTTTAATTGATATTTCATGACATGTATGTAAGGGTTATATGTATTACATGACATGTATATTGTCCATCCTCTACCCAGAATTCCATGCGCTAAAGCCACTACATCTCTGTCAATGCTATTTTACAAGATTTTTGTAAAAGTTTTTTTTAAATCCATAGGTAGAATATAAAATTTAATATCCAAGCATATGATGGTATGCTTAATTAATTAATATAAATTATGGTTTGAATTTAATGTAGTTATTTAAAATGAATGTTTGATTACCTTAAAATTGGAACTATTTCATGTGTTAGGCATATGAAACTAGGTTGAAAATAAAGATGACCATGGTATTCAATGTAGATGAGACTTGTAAAAAATCTGATATTTCATTGAAAATAACAGACAGACAATTGAAAGTTTTGTGATTCCTTTAACTTAGAAGATAAGCTTATAAATTTGCCATGTGAGACCAAACTATTTCTCAGGCGTTGACAAAGATATAAGCGAGAGTAAAGAGCGATAACTGGGTAGAGCATGATATATTGCCATATCTCATTACATTATATAAATTCAGTTCTTGGATTGTGTCACTACCGGTATATTTAAGAGATTGGTTTCCTCCTGCTTCCATGTCGCAATATATCTGAAATGTAAAACACCATTCAGCCATCATATCAGCCATGTTTACTATATATATGTGATATCTCATGACATGTATCTTAATGTGATATCTCACATGACATGTATATATGTGTGTGATATCTCATGACATGTATATTTATGTGATATCTCACATGACATGTATATATGTATGTGATATCTCATGACATGTATATAAATGTGATATCTCACATGATATAAGATGTAGGGGAGGGTTGGACCAGTGGGATAGCACTGGACTTGAAATCTGAGGACTCATGTTCAATTCTGGCTGGGGGTTCAGGTTTAAGATTAGAGTTAGATTCCCATGTAATAAAACCTATGATGATACGAATCTCTAATTTCGGTAGGTCTGTACCATAGGACATTATTAAAAAGCAATGTATCTGGCAGGTGACCCCTATATATACATGTAGATGGAGTTATCTTGGAGTGGTGTTAATGCCACCACCATATAGATGTACATTTGTAGATGGAGTTATCTTGGAGTGGTGTTAATGCCACCACCATATAGATGTACATTTGTAGATGGAGTTATCTTGGAGTGGTGTTAATGCCACCACTATATACATGTAGATGGAGTTATCTTGGAGTGGTGTTAATGCCACCACTATATACATGTAGATGGACTTATCTTGGAGTGGTGCTAAACAAAACATAAGCATGGCATGTACATGTGTATATTAATGGAATTGCCATGACACATATCAATGTGATATCTATATGGCATGGAGTGTCTGGTAACATGAAGAGATATGTTTGTTTATGTAATTCAGTTTTTATACACTACATTATTTGTCAGTCATATATGAAGAGATATGTACGTGTATTTAATTCAGTTTTTCTACAGTACAGGATTGGCCAGTTATATATGATTGCCAAGCACAGCCATGAACAGAGTGAAGATGGAGAAGGGGTGGAGGTGGTAACCAATGAAGAATGTGACCATCCAGAGCATGGCAAGGGACGCTTCACAGAAAAACGTGTATATCTCTCTAGGTACCAGCACAAAATACAAATTTATCAAAGTTACAGTAGGTGTTGTAGTCAAACTTATTGATGGCGATGTTTGATTTATAAAATTCATCTGATACTGATATTTTATGTACTTCAAATGTTATATTCTGTTTATTTGAAACCTTTCAAGCAAATTCATCTAAAACTTAATTTAAAATAAACAATTGACGTGTGTGATTTCGTATTCACTTATCTCTTTTTTTGCCATTTTGTAGTAATTAATGACCTTAGGATCAAGCATGACTTCTTTCTTATTAAGAAAATTGATTGAAGTAAAGGATCACAGTCATACAGTTGGTGTTTTATAATAGAAAAAAAAGATTGACAGATGATTAATATAGTCTCTATCACATTTGAAAATGAATTGCTTTGTAGAAAAAGTTCCAGTCGCTAGTCTACCATTTTGATGAGTATGTTAGAAAACACCTAGTCAACAATCTTTTAGGAAAGACCTTACAATAATCTGAAAGAAATATAATGATCATTTTATCACTTTTCTTCAGTCGACTGCCAACATGGATTAGGTCTTTGATACCCAACATCTTCTACATCACTGAGAAAGCCTGGAACTTTTATCCATTTACAATAACAGGTATACAAGTGTATGTGTATGCATTAGGAGTGGAAAGTGAGTTCGTAAAAATAGAGAAAAAATTATTGAATTGAAGACATTTGGCTCCCTTTATTGGATGCGAACTTCAAAACCATAGTGGAAAAATAAAAGAAAGGGGTAATAAAATCTACATACAAAGCACCACACAGGAGAAAATAGATTAATGGAGAGCTACATTTTGTGGGCTTTATCTGCCAAAGCAAATAAATGACAATAGATGATAATTTTATTTATGGCACAGTTCACTTTTTGATACACAGTAATATTTTCAGTGTTTAGAGTTCCACATATGTAATGTTCAAATGTGCTTACACCTCATGTAAAATGTTCATGTGTATTGTTCTTGTGTGGTTAGACCTCCACACATATACTGGTAATGTCCATGTGCGTAGACCTCTACACATATAATGTCCCTGTGCATAGACCTCTACACATATACTGGTAATGTCCATGTGTGTAGACCTCTACATATAATGTCCATGTGCGTAGACCTCTACACATATAAAGTCCATGTGCGTAAACCTTCATGTGTGCTTAGGCCTCCACACATATAATGTTCATATGCTTAGACCTTCACTCATATAATGTTCATATGTACTAAGACCTCCATGCATAGAAAGTTCAC
This sequence comes from Pteria penguin, assembly GCA_035048485.1. Taxonomy (NCBI): domain Eukaryota; kingdom Metazoa; phylum Mollusca; class Bivalvia; order Pterioida; family Pteriidae; genus Pteria; species Pteria penguin. The sequence continues at coordinate 1,646,970 of CM068580.1, forward strand.
ATGTTTAGATCTTCAAATATATACCTGGTAATGTTCATGTGCTTTGACCTTCATACATATAATAATGTTCATGTAATTAGACCTTCACACACATATAATGTTCATAAAAATCTTATCACCACTGCTCATTAATCTGTTATCCATTGAAGCAGTAAAATTTATGAATGGAAAATGGTGTGTAACCATCTGCATTTCTGTTATCCATTGAAGCAGTAGAATTACATGCAATGGAGCAATACAAAGAATGTTTTTTCAACAAATGAAGATATCAAATAAAGACAATAGATGACATATTATTGTCATATTCTAATGAAGTTTTCTATTTTTACCATAGTTCTGTTTAAACTGTGTACTAACATATATGTATTTCATTTCATGGTTCCTCCCACTGGCATTGGTGCTACATTTCATGGTTCTTCCCACTGGCTTTGGTGCTACATTTCATGGTTCCTCCCACTGGCATTGGTGCTACATTTCATGGTTCCTCCCACTGGTTTTGGTGCTACATTTCATGGTTCCTCCCTCTGGCATTTGTGCTTCATTACATGGTCCCTCCCTTTGGCATTGGTACTGCATTTTACTGCTACAGAATACACGGTATGTATTTTATATAACACAGAAAACAGTCCAGTCATTCACTACTTGAAAACAGAAGTTTACCAGTCTGATAAACATCATGGCATCTCCCTAAGGTGGACGATTCCATGAAAATGAAACACAAACAAATATCCAGCCATTGAATTACATTGACAGGGAATAACATGTTCAACTATGATACTTTTATTTCAATAAAATTATTTCTTTGATAGCAGTAGGAAAAAGTGTTGTTTATGTAGACAAACTATGGCCAGCCATCAGACTTAAAGTATACATTCTTCAGCCCAGACTCTTGTATTGATGTTGTAGTGTTGTTTATGAAGACACACTATGGCCAGCTATCAGACTTATGGTATACACTCTTCAGCCCATGACTCTAGTATTGATGTTGTAGTGTTGTTTATGTAGACACACTATGGCCAGCTATCAGGCTTATGGTATACATTCTTCAGCCCAGACTCTAGTATTGATGTTGTAGTGTTGTTTATGTGGACACACTACGGCCAGCTATCAGGTTTATGGTATACATTCTTCAGCCCAGACTCTAGTATTGATGTTGTAGTGTTGTTTATGTAGACACACTATGACCAGCTATCAGACTTATGGTATACATTCTTCAGCCCAGACTCTTGTATTGATGTTGTAGTGTTGTTTATGAAGACACACTATGGGCTCTCAGGCTTATGGTATACATTCTTCAGCCCATGACTCTAGTATTGATGTAGTATAACTAATATAACTGTTTATGATTTTGTTGTAATGAGTTACTTTCATTTGGGTAGGTATCTGAGACCATTATGACTTTAACGTAGGTGACGTAGAATAATTCTTGTGGAAGCATAATTTTCATCTGTACATTTCCTGTAAGTTAACATGGCTTTCTTCATCACAATTGTTCAGACATCTACCCGAAGTAGGTATCTCTATATTTTGAAAAGACTGCATATCACTTGGACATTGTCCTTCATGGACATCTATTATATCACTATACTGATTCTCTTACAGTGTTCCTTCATGCCACGATTTTCTGTGTATATAGAAACAAAGTATGCCAATGATAATGGGTGTTCTGATAATGTAAGTACAGGCTAGTAATAACAGCTGTTCTGATAATGTCAGTACAGGCTAGTAATAACAGCTGTTCTGATAATGTAAGTACAGGCTAGTAATAACAGCTGTTCTGATAATTTAAATATAGAGAAATAAACACTACTGTTCTGAATGTTATTACAAGCTAATAATGATAGCTGTTCTGATAATATTTATCTGATACAGTATTTTGATAAGTTTTCTCGTGATGAAATTTGCAGGATAATAATAACAGCTGTTCTGATAATGTAATTACAAGATTATAATGATAAAAGTCATGTAAATGTTGATAAAAAGTTGTGCTGATAATGTAGGTACAGTTGAATGATAACAGCAGTATTTGAACACAGACTAATGAGTATGGTATAACTGGTAATGTGAAAATATGGTAACAGCAAAATTGATGGTATAAATACAAGTGTACTGGTATGTTAAAAGCAGTACTGATCATGTGTGAGTACAGGCTAATATAAACAGCAGTGCTGATAATGTGTGAGTACAGACCTGTGTTAACAGCAGTACTAATAATGTGTTAGTACAGGCTAATGTTAACAGCAGAACTGATAATGTGGTAGTACAGACTTGTGTTAACAGTAGTACTGATCATGTGTGAATACAGGCCTGTGTGGACAGCAGTGCTGATAATATCTGAGTACAGAATTTTGTTAACAGTAATGCTGATAATATTTGAGTACAGACCTGTGTGGACAGCAGTACTGATCATGTGTGAGTACAGACCTGTGTTAACAGCAGTGCTGATAATGTGGAAGTACAAGCCTGTGTGGACAGCAGTACTGATCATGTGTGAGTACAGGCTAATATTAACAGCAGTGCTGATAATGTGTGAGTACAGACCTGTGTTAACAGCAGTACTAATAATGTGTGAGTACAGGCTAATGTTAACAGCAGAACTGATAATATGGTAGTACAAGCCTGTGTGGACAGCAGTACTGATCATGTGTGAGTACAGGCTAATATTAACAGCAGTGCTGATAATATTTGAGTACAGACTTGTGTTAACAGTAGTACGGATCATGCGTGAGTACAGGCCTGTGTTAACAGTAGTACTGATCATGTGTGAGTACAGGCTAATATTAACAGCAGTGCTGATAATATTTGAATACAGACTTGTGTTAACAGTAGTACGGATCATGTGTGAGTGCAGGCCTGTGTGGACAGCAGTGTTGATAATATTTGAGTACAGACCTTTGTTAACAGTAGTACTGATTATGTGTGAGTACAGGCCTGTGTTAACAGGAGTACTGATATTGTGTGAGTACAGGCCTGTGTTAATAGCAGTACTGATCATGTGTGAGTACAGGCTAATATTAACAGCAGTACTGATAATATTTGAGTACAGACCTGTGTTAACAGCAGTACTGATCATGTGTGAGTACAGACCTGTGTGGACAGCAGTGCTGATAATATTTGAGTACAGACCTGTGTTAACAGCAGTACTGATATTGTTTGAGTACAGGCCTGTGTTAACAGCAGTACTGATCATGTGTGAGTACAGGCTAATATTAACAGCAATGCTGATAATATTTGAGTACAGACCTGTGTTAACAGTAGTACTGATCATGTGTAAGTACAGGCCTGTGTTAACAGCAGTACTGATCATGTGTGAGTACAGGCTAATATTAACAGCAGTACTGATAATATTTGAGTACAGACTTGTGTTAACAGGAGTACTGATATTGTGTGAGTACTTGCCTCTGTGGACAGCAGTGCTGATAATATTTGAGTACAGACCTGTGTTAACAGCAGTACTGATATTGTTTGAGTACAGGCCTGTGTGAACAGCAGTACTGATATTGTGTGAGTACAGGCTAAAGTTAACAGCAGTACTTATCATTTATGAATACAGGTCTGTGTTAACCAAAGTACTGACCATATTATATGAGTAGATGCTGATTTTATCAGCAGTACTGATAATTTATTTGCACAGGCTAACATTGGGGTTTTTCTTATTGAACAAACATCTGAATTACATACATAACAGTTTATCACTTACACAAAGTTAAGGATAGGAGGGGGTATAGATGAAAGGTGGAGTGGGATGGAAATAATAGTAGGCAGGCTAACAGTGTTGATAATGTGATTGTACAGGCTAATGCTAACAGTAGTATTGATAATGTGAGTACAGAATGATAATTACAACAGAATTGATAATGTGAGTATGGGAGTATCAGTAGTACTGATAATGTGATTAGAGGATGATAACAGTAATAATGATAATGTGAGTACAGAGTAATGAGGAGCACTAATAATGTGAGGTATGATTGTGATGAGTACAATATTGGAATGGAGGGTACATGACAAGGAATGGAGGGTACATGATAATATTGGAATGGAGGGTACATGATAATATTGGAATGGAGGGTACATGACAAGGAATGGAGGGTACATGATAATATTGGAATGGAGGGTACATGACAAGGAATGGAGGGTACATGACAAGGAATGGAGGGTACATGATAATATTGGAATGGAGGGTACATGATAATATTGGAATGGAGGGTACATGACAAGGAATGGAGGGTACATGATATGGAATGGAGGGTACATGATAAGGAATGGAGGGTACATGATAATATTGGTTCAGAGAACATGATGTGATATACATTTTTCAGGTATGTGGTTTAAGTGAGGAGGATTTAGAAGTTAGAGCAGTAGAACATCTAGATATTGCTTATGATGAAATACCAGAAAAACATTATAAAGAAGCAGAGGTAAGTATGATAAATCATTAAGTATACGTAGTGTACAGAAAGATGCCTTTGTAAGATATAGGTTATACTTCATCTACATCACATCCCAGTCATACTTCATCTACATCACATCCCAGTGGTACTTCATGTACATCACATCCCAGTCATACTTCATCTACATCACATCCCAGTCATACTTCATCTACATCACATCCCAGTTATACTTCATCTACATCACATCCCAGTCATACTTCATCTACATCACATCCCAGTCATACTTCATCTACATCACATCCCAGTTATACTTCATCTACATCACATCCCAGTCATACTTCATCTACATCACATCCCAGTCATACTTCATATACATAACATCCCAGTCATACTTCATCTACATCACATCCCAGTCATACTTCATCTACATTACATCCCAGTCATAAGTCATCTTCATCACATCCCAGTCATACTTCATCTACATCACATCCCAGTCATACTTTATCTACATTACATCCCAGTCATACTTCATCTTCATCACATCCCAGTCATACTTTATCTACATCATGTGCCAGTCATACTTCATCCACATCATGTGTCAGTCATACTTCATCCACATCACATCCCAGTCATACTTCATCTACATCACTTCCCAGTTATACTTCATCTACATCACATCCTAGTTATACTTCATTTACATCACATCCCAGTCATACTTCATCTACATCACATCCCAGTCATACTTCATCTACATCACATCCCAGTTATACTTCATCTACATAACATCCCAGTCATACTTCATCTACATCATATCCCAGTTATACTTCATCTACATCACATCCCAGTTATACTTCATCTACATCACATCCCAGTCATACTTCATCTACATCACATCCCAGTTATACTTCATCTACATCACATCCCAGTTATACTTCATCTATATCACATCCCAGTCATACTTCATCTACATCACATCCCAGTTATACTTCATCTACATCACATCCCAGTCATACTTCATCTACATTACATCCCAGTCATAAGTCATCTTCATCACATCCCAATCATACTTCATCTACATCATATCCCAGTCATACTTTATCTACATTACATCCCAGTCATAAGTCATCTTCATCACATCCCAGTCATACTTTATCTACATCATGTGCCAGTTATACTTCATCCACATCATGTGTCAGTCATACTTCATCCACATCACATCCCAGTCATACTTCATCCACATCACATCCCAGTCATACTTCATCTACATCACATCCCAGTCATACTTAATCTACATTACATCCCAGTCACAAGTCATCATCACATACCAGTCATACTTCATACACATCACATCCCAGTCATACTTTATCTAGATCATGTGCCAGTCATACTTCATCTACATCACATCCCAGTCATACTTCATCTACATCACATCCCAGTCATACTTTATCTACATTACATCCCAGTCATAAGCCATCTTCATCACATCCCAGTCATACTTCATATACATCACATCCCAGTCATACTTCATATACATCACATCCCAGTCATACTTCATCTACATCACATCCCAGTCATACTTTATCTACATTACATCCCAGTCATAAGCCATCTTCATCACATCCCAGTCATACTTCATATACATCACATCCCAGTCATACTTCATATACATCACATCCCACTCATACTTTATCATACTTCATCTACATCACATCCTAGTCATACTTCATCTACATCACATCCCAGTTACATTACATCCCAGTCATACTTCATCTACATAACATCCCAGCCTTACTTCATCTACATCACGTGCCAGTCATACTTCATCTACATAACATCCCAGTCATACTTCATCTACATAGCATCCCAGTCATACTTCATTTACATCACATCCCAGTCATACTTCATCTACATAACATCCCAGTCATACTTCATTTACATCACATCCCAGTCATACTTCATCTACATAACATCCCAGTCATACTTCATCTACATCACATTTGAGGTTTACTTCATTTTTACAATTGCACATGATTATTTCATAGTTGATGGAAAGAGAAAGTATGACTCGGTGTAAACTAAGTGTCTGGAAACACTGACTGAACACAATCCAACTTGTTATAATCATATTATACTACATGTATTTAAAAAGTGGGAAAGTGACATATTGTACTTCAGTGAAATGTCTAGAATTATAAATTGGATAAAATGCCACTGCATTTCTAATATTCAAATTTAAGATAAAACACTGCCAATTCATTAACAGTGGTTTCAGCAGTAACAATAGCAAATCCCTAAAGGGATGAGACCAGGTATCTACAAGAAGTGAGCATCCCCTGCTAGCATACTACACAAGGAGTGAGCATCTCTTGCTAGCTACAAGGAGTGAGCATCTCCTGCTAGCATATTACACAAGGAGTGAGCATCTCCTGCTAGTACACTACACAAGGAGTAAGTGTATCCTGCTAGCATACTAATACACATGGAGTGAGCATCTCCTGCTAGCATCTCCTGCTAGTATACCACACAAGGAGTGAGCATCTCCTGCTAGCATACTACATAAGGAGTGAGCAATTTCTGCTAGCATACTACACAAGGAGTGAGCATATCCTGCTAACATACTACACAAGGAGTGAGCAATTCCTGCTAGCATACTACACAAGGAGTGAGCATATCCTGCTAGCATACTACACAGGGAGTGAGCATCTCCTGCTAGCATACTACACAAGGAGTGAGCATCTCCTGCTAGCATACTACACAAGGAGTGAGCATCTCTTGGTAGTATACTACACAAGGAGTGAGCATATCCTGCTAGTATACTACACAAGGAGTGAGCATCTCCTGCTAGCATACTACACAATTAATGAGCATATCCTGCTAGCATACTACACAAGGAGTGAGTAATTCCTGGTAGTATACTACACAAGGATTGAGCATCTCCTGGTAGTATACTACACAAGGAGCGAGCATCTCCTGCTAGCATACTACACAAGGAGTGAGCATATCCTGCTAGCATACTACACAAGGAGTGAGCATATCCTGCTAGTATACTACACAAGGAGTGAGCATCTCCTGCTAGCATACTACACAAGGAGTTAGCATATCCTGCTAGCATACTACACAAGGAGTGAGCATCTCCTGCTAGCATACTACACAAGGAGCGAGCATCTCCTGCTAGCATACTACACAAGGAGTGAGCATATCCTGCTAGCATACTACACAAGGAGTGAGCATATCCTGCTAGTATACTACACAAGGAGTGAGCATCTCCTGCTAGCATACTACACACAAGGAGTGATCATCTGCTAGCATACTACACAAGGAGGGAGCATCTTCTGCTAGCAGGCTATGCCTGTCTTTTCTTGTTTAGTGGTAAAGTCATGCAGGTAGTTTGTCAGATCAGTAAAAGGACGTCACTGTTCTTCATCCTCCATAATATCATGTAGCATTATAGAAGGGGGGACCAATAGGGACATGTACTATCATAGCGACATTTTCATGGTGATTTAATTCAATATGTACGTAATTCTCTTTGTGAATAACTTTCAATATTCATAAATATATATGTATTTTAGGATCCTGTCAAATTCAAATCGAAAAAAACAGGTAGAGGACCTCTAGAGAAAGAATGGAAGGTTTGTATTTCTAACTGCAAAATCTGATGAAGGAATAATTAGAGTGACATTAAAATTTTATTTAAAGAATGACATTAATAATTTATTTAGCTTGACAGGCCGAAAGTCCGGAGACAATGTAAAACCTTGGCGTTGTTGTATTTGTTGTCATTGCCATTGTCCGGAGACAAAAACTTTAACCCGAGTTATATTTTTGAACCAAAAGGGATAGAGTATTAAAACTTTACACATGGATACATTGTGGAAGGAGCTTTCATTTGGGATCATGACCTTTGACCTTGTCACCTTGACCTTATAGTTTGACCTTTTCAAAAACTTTAACCTTGGCTTTAATGTTTGTAACAAGAGGGGCTTGGCTTAGAAACGTCACACATTTGAAACTTCACACATGGATAACTTGTGGAAGACCCTTTTTTTAGCTCACCTGAGCCAAAGGCTCAAGTGAGCTATAGTCATAGTGCGCCGTCCCTCGTCTGTCGTCGTCTGTCGTCGTTAACTTTTTCACATCTTCGACTTCTTCTCTGGAACTACATTGCAGATTTGGATCAAACTTTGTGTACATGATGTAATCAAAGTCCCCTACTAAAATTGTGTTCGGGATCCAGATTCCCTCAGGGGTGGATCCAGGGCGGGGCCAAAAGTGCCCAAAACGGTACCCCTCTTCAAACATCTTCTCTTCCAGAACCAGTACATAAATGGGGAAACTAATTGCATTTCAACAATCTATAAAGATGGGTTATTAAAAATTATGTTCAGGGTTAAGATCCGTCATAAAGAAATTTACGCTTTTTTGACGTGTTTCTGGACTTAGTCATTTCAATGAAGAAAAGTGTCATGTTTTTCAGTTAATTGATATTGATGATTTCTTAATGACTATTTTGATCATAATTGTGGTAAGGAATATTATAGTGAAAGAATTTTGTCATTATCTCAATTTTTTGGATTTTTTATGAATTTTTTAAGACTTCAAAAAAAAAGATTTTAATGAAACATGGAATACATGAAGTACTAAAAGTCCTCTATCAATTTGATAAATTTCATCCAAATTGTTTAACAGATAATGCCACCATGTCTAAAAAGTAGGTCTCACAATGGTACATATACCACTTGGTAATTGAAATATGGAGAGTAGCGGTTCAAATCCAGCTGTGGTAAAAAAAAAATTTTTCATTTCTTTACACATCTAAATAAGTTTTTAGATGTTTCTCAACACTCAACATATGAAATTAGGCAATTTTAAGTTTAAGACTTCCAAAAAAAAAGGGGGAGGGGGATTGGCCATTTTTCACATTTTCAACTTTTTCTACAAAACTGTTCGAAGGATTTTAATAAATCTTGGTAAAAATAAGTCACTTATGATCCTCTTCAAATTCTGTTGTTTTCGTCCAGACCTCTTTACAGGTGGCGCCACCATAGTCAAAAGTAGGTCACAAAAGAGTTCCCTCCTTTAACAATATTCTTTTTCATATGGGCTGTATACAGAGACAAACAGAATGCATAGAAATGATCTAGAGGGATGAATGAAGACGTATTGTCATTTTGGTTCCCTTCCAAAATCAAATTTTAGAATTTTTTTTCAACATTTCTTTGGACTTGGTGGTTTCAATGCAGAAAAGTGTCATATTTCCTAGTTAATTGATAATGATGATTTCTTATGGACAATTGTGATCATAATTATGGTAAGGCATGTTACTTTGAAAGAATTTTGTCAGTATCTCAATTTTTGGATTTTCTATGAATTTTTTAAGACTTCCAAATAAGGGTGTATAGGAACAATTCAATCACATTTTTTATACGCCCGTCATTAGACGGGACGTATTATGTTATGGCGCTGTCTGTCTGTCCGTCCGGGGTCATGTTTTCCGGACTTTTTTTTTTGCCGTCTTTCAAGATATTGAATTGAAATTTGATATATAGCTTTATTTCAAGCGGCGTCAGTACCAGTTCGAGTTTTGTTATGATTGACCTACTTTTGACAGTTTTATGGCCCTTGGACTTATAAATTTTAAAATTTTTAAAAAAATCTATTTTTTGTCAAAACATTATGAAATTTCTCATGAAACAAGAGAAGTGTACCAACTATCACATATGTTACGGTTTTTAATATATCTTTTTCTTCATTTTTGAGAAATTGATAATTTTAGGGAGGGGGGGTTGACCATATGTCCTAGATCATGTTTTCTGGACTTTTTTTGCGGTCTTTCCAGATATTGAGTTGAAATTTAGTATATAGTTTTATATCAAGCAGCGTCAGTACCAGTTCAAATTTTGTTACGATTGACCTACTTTTGATGGATTTATGGCCCTTGGACTTATAAATTTCAAGATTTTTTTAGAAATTCATTCAAACTCTATTTTTTTGTCAAAACATTATGAAATTTACCATGAAACAAGTAAAATGTACCTACTTCCACATATTTTACAGGTATTGATATCTTTTTCTTCATTTTTGAGAAATTTGAGGAGGGGGGGGGTGTTAGAGGGGGGGGGGCTAGTTTTAAAAAATTTCAAGTTTATTTTTGCAGGTCGAGTTCCAAGATGGGTTGGATAGGACCATTTCTGCAGGAGTTATTGCCCTTGGACTCATTCCTATGATAAAATGCTATGAAACGCAATTAACTTAAGTAAACGTCAGATGTTTTTCATGAAAATCATGCCAAATGCATATTGATCCTGTCCGAATTAAGTGACGGGCGTATTATGCCACGCTAGGCATTGCTCTTGTTACTTCTGCTGTTATACCACATGAAAGATTTTAATGAAACATGGAATACATGAAGTACTAAAGGTCCTCTATCAATTTGGTAAATTTCATCCAAATTGGTTAACAGATAATGCCACCATGTCTAAAAAGTAGGTCTCACAATGGTACATATACCACTTGGTAATTGAAATATGGAGAGTAGCGGTTCAAATCCAGCTGTGGTCAAAATTTTTTTTTTCATTTCTTTACACATCTAAATAAGTTTTTAGATGTCTCTCAACACTCAACATATGAAATTAGGCAATTTTAAGTTAGATCTGGACAATATTTGAAACAATTGTTGTTCATGACCCAGACTTGAAATCAGTCAACAAAAGGCCCCACCTAAAGAAAATGACTAACTTGTTGCCCTGAATCACATCTTGCAGAGACAAAGCAAATGCTTAATATCAAAATCACCTGAATGGATGTGCAAAAAAGTGTTGTATTTTATTCTAGTCTGAAATAAAATTTGACATATTTTCAACATTTGTGTTGACTTAGTCACAGTAATGCATAAATAAATGAATTCTTCCTTCATGCATGACTGATCATCTAGGTACTCAGGTGAGCAATATAGGCCCACTTGGGCCTCTTGTTTTTAACTCTGACTTTGGAGTTTGACTTATTTTTCAAAAACTAAACTTAGCATAACTTTTGAACCAAGAGGGATAAGGCTTTAACACTTTACTCATGGATACCTTGTGGAAGGTCCTTTCATTTGGGACCATGACCTTTGGCTTTGTAGTTTGACCTACTTTTCTAAAAGTTTTAACCTTGGCTATAACTTTTGAATCAAGAGGGGTAGAGTCTTGAAATTTCATATATGGATACCTTTTGGAACAAGCTTTCATTTGGGACCACAACCTTTGACCATGTGACCTTGACCTTGGAGTTTGACCTACTTTTCAAAATCTTTTACCTTGGAAATAACTTTTGAACCAAGAGGGTTAGGGCTTTGAAACTTAACACATTGATACCTTGTTTATTTGGGACCATGACCTTTGATGTTGTGTTCTTGACATTCTTTTCAAAAACTTTAACCTTGGTTATAACATTTGAATCAAGAGGGCTTTGGCTTTGAAATTTCACACATGGATACCTTGTGAAAGACCCTTTCATTTGGGATTATGATCTTTGACCTTGGAGTTTGACCTACATTTTAGAAACTAAACTTAGCTATAACTTTTGAACCAAGAAGGATAGAGCTTTGAAACTTCACACATGGATACCTTATGAAAGGCTACTTCATTTGGGACCATGATCTTTGACCTTGTAGTTTGATCTACTTTTCACAACCTTTAACATTGGCTACAACATTTGAACCTTTAGAGGTAGATTTTGAAACTTCACACATAGGTTCCTCATATCAATACCTTTCATTTTATGCTATGACATTAAACCTTGTGACCTTGACCTTGGAATTTGACCTACTTTTCCAAAACTTTTACCTGGGCTTTTTCTTTTGAAATATTAGGAAATGGATTTCAGATGTAGATTCATTGTGACCAGAGATTTCATCTGCTTAACTTTTTATACCCCCTGCAAACGAAGTTTTGGGGGTTATATAGGAATCACCTTGTCTGTCTGTCTGTCTGTCTGTTTGTCCAGAAAACTTTAACCTTGACCATAACTTTTGAAACAAAAGAGACTGGGTATTCATATGGGACCTTCATACTACACATGTATATTCCTTGTGGCAAGACCTTACTTTTGTTACCAAAATTTTTTACCTTGTGGCCTTGACATTTGACCTACTTTTTAAAAACTTTAACCTGAGCTATAACTTTAGAACCAAAAGAGACTGGGTATTCACACTACACATGTATATTGTGGGGGGTATTTGTCCCGTTAGGACAGTTCTAGTTACCTTTACCTTGGACTTGACTTTGAATTAAAAGAACATTGAAAATATATGCTTTCCGTCTTACTATGCTTCACTTGCGAGCTCTGTTGTCTCCTGACAACTCTTGTCCTATTGAAGTATAGAAGTAAAATCGATTTACAATACAAAATTTCGCAAAGCAGATTATACAGTGTTTGTAAACTGGTTTTACTTCTATACCTCCATAGAAAAATAAACTGTTTATGTCATTCCTTATAATTTAATTCTTTGTTTTATAAAAAGAAGCAAAAACAAAGATGAAACTTGCAATATTTATTAAACAAGAAATAAACATTTTGAATTTGGTGCATTGATAACCACTTCACCGAGATTGCCCAATCAGAGCCAATGTTAGATGTCACCACAACGACCGCTGTGCTTTTACTTCTATTGACATATAGAAAAAAAACCTTTGTTAATGCATTCAAATAAGCTTTATACAGCAGTTGCCTCGAAAATTAAATCATAAGAGAATAATATCCTTTAAAGGAGTGTAAAGATTCTTGACTTAATGTTGAATAGAAGGTTGTTGTTAACAAATTTTATGTTTTCTTTTCAGGAGAGCACTAAACCAATAATGTGTTCATATAAGGCTGTAAAAGTGAAGTTTGAAGTGTGGGGATTACAGACCAAAGTGGAAGACTTCACTCACAGGGTAGCTCTCATAGTATATACAATGTGTTTACAGTGTATGGAAGCACAGGGTTGCTCTGATAGTATAGACAAAATGTATTTATAGTGTAGAGAAGACTTCACACACAGAGTAACTCTGATAGTATATACAAAATGTGTTACAGTGTAGAGAAGACTTCACACACAGAGTAGCTCTGATAGTATATACAAAATGTGTTACAATGTAGAGAAGACTTCACACACAGAGTAGCTCTGATAGTATATACAAAATGTGTTATAGTGTAGAGAAGACTTCACACACAGAGTAGCTCTGATAGTATATACAAAATGTGTTATAGTGTAGAGAAGACTTCACACACAGAGTAGCCCTGATAGTATATACAAAATGTGTTACAGTGTAGAGAAGACTTCACACACAGAGTAGCTCTGATAGTATATACAAAATGTGTTACAATGTAGAGAAGACTTCACACACAGAGTAGCTCTGATAGTATATACAAAATGTATTTATAGTGTAGAGAAGACTTCACACACAGAGTAGCTCTGATAGTATATACAAAATGTGTTACAATGTAGAGAAGACTTCACACACAGAGTAGCCCTGATAGTATATACAAAATGTATTTATAGTGTAGAGAAGACTTCACATACAGAGTAGCCCTGATAGTATATACAAAATGTGTTACAGTGTAGAGAAGACTTCACACACAGAGTAGCTCTGATAGTATATACAAAATGTGTTACAGTGTAGAGAAGACTTCACACACAGAGTAGCCCTGATAGTATATACAAAATGTGTTACAATGTAGAGAAGACTTCACACACAGAGTAACTCTGATAGTATATACAAAATGTGTTACAATGTAGAGAAGACTTCACACACAGAGTAGCTCTGATAGTATATACAAAATGTGTTATAGTGTAAAGAAGACTTCACACACAGAGTAGCTCTGATAGTATATACAAAATGTGTTACAGTGTAGAGAAGACTTCACTCACAGGGTAGATCTGATAGTATATACAAAATGTGTTACAATGTAGAGAAGACTTCACACACAGAGTAGCCCTGATAGTATATACAAAATGTGTTACAATGTAGAGAAGACTTCACACACAGAGTAGCCCTGATAGTATATACAAAATGTGTTACAATGTAGAGAAGACTTCACACACAGAGTAGCTCTGATAGTATATACAAAATGTGTTACAATGTAGAGAAGACTTCACACACAGAGTAACTCTGATAGTATATACAAAATGTGTTACAATGTAGAGAAGACTTCACACACAGAGTAGCTCTGATAGTATATACAAAATGTGTTATAGTGTAGAGAAGACTTCACACACAGAGTAGCTCTGATAGTATATACAAAATGTGTTACAGTGTAGAGAAGACTTCACATACAGAGTAGCTCTGATAGTATATACAAAATGTGTTACAATGTAGAGAAGACTTCACACACAGAGTAGCTCTGATAGTATATACAAAATGTGTTACAGTGTAGAGAAGACTTCACACACAGAGTAGCTCTGATAGTATATACAAAATGTATTTACAGTAATGAGACATATCCATAGCATTTTACTTTAATAATCATCTTGAAATGTTCTTTAAGATTCAAGAATTATTGATTTAACTATACAGGATGACATGCATCAACATACACATAAACATGTATAAATAAAACAGAGTTAATGAAATACCAGCATTCAACTGAGAAAAACCATAAGCAAACAATACCATATTGGAAATTATTAATGTCTGAAGTTATTGCTTGATTTTAAGATAGAATAAAAGATAATTAGTGTATCTGAAATCCTTTACACTGTTATTAACTGATTATAATGAGATACAAATTATGTTATGAGTATGATGGTATTTTGCACACTGACAAGTAGATAATAATAGATTCCCACGGGAAGGCAATATATATAGTTATAATGATAATGACAACACTATATATAGTTATAATGATAATGACAACACTATATATAGTTATAATGATGACACTATATATAGTTATAATGATAATGACAACACTATATATAGTTATAATGATGACACTATATATAGTTATAATGATAATGACAACACTATATATAGTTATAATGATGACACTATATATAGTTATAATGATAATGACAACACTATATATAGTTATAATGATGACACTATATATAGTTATAATGATAATGACGACAATATATATAGTTATAATGATAATGACAACACTATATATAGTTATAATGATAATGACAACACTGTATATAGTTATAATGATAATGACGATACTATATATAGTTATAATGATAATGACAACACTATATATAGTGATAATGATAATGACAACACTATATATAGTTATAATGATAATGACAACACTATATATAGTTATAATGATAATGACAACACTATATATAGTTATAATGATAATGACGACACTATATATAGGTATAATGATAATGAAGATACTGTATATAGTTATAATGATAATGACAATATTATATATAGTTATAATGATAATGAAGACACTACATATAGTTATAATGATAATGATGACACTATATATATTTATAATGATAATGACAACACTATATATAGTTATAATGATAATGACAATACTATATATAGTTATAATGATAATGACAATACTGTATATAGTTATAATGATAATGATGACACTGTATATAGTTATAATGATAATGACGACACTATTTATAGTTATAATGATAATGACAATACTATATATAGTTACAATGATAATGACGATATTATATATAGTTATAATGATAATGAAGACACTACATATAGTTATAATGATAATGATGACACTATATATATTTATAATGATAATGATGACACTATATATAGTTATAATGATAATGACGATTTTATATATAGTTATAATGATAATGACGACACTGTATATAGTTATAATGATAATGAAGACACTATTTATAGTTATAATGATAATAACGACACTATATATTATTATAATGATAATGATGACACTATATATAGTTATAATAATAATGATGACACTGTATATAGTTATAATGATAATGACGACACTATATATAGTTATAATGATAATGAAGACACTATTTATAGTTATAATGATAATGACAATACTATATATAGTTACAATGATAATGACGATATTATATATAGTTTATAATGATAATGAAGACACTATATATAGTTATAATGATAATGATGACACTATATATATTTATAATGATAATTATGACACTATATATAGTTATAATGATAATGACGATTTTATATATAGTTATAATGATAATGACGACACTGTATATAGTTATAATGATAATGAAGACACTATTTATAGTTATAATGATAATAACGACACTATATATTATTATAATGATAATGATGACACTATATATAGTTATAATAATAATGATGACACTGTATATAGTTATAATGATAATGACGACACTATATATAGTTATAATGATAATGACGATATTATATATAGTTATAATGATAATGACGATACTATATATAGTTATAATGATAATGAAGACACTATATATAGTTATAATGATAATGAAGACACTATATATAGTTATAATGATGATGAAGACACTATATATAGTTATAAAGATAATGACAATACTATATATAGTTAAAATGATAATGACGACACTATATTTAGTTATAATGATAATGACGACACTATTTATAGTTATAATGATAATGATGACACTATATATAGTTATAATGATAATGACGACACTATATATAGTTATAATGATAATGACGACACTATATATAGTTATAATGATAATGAAGACACTATTTATAGTTATAATGATAATAACGACACTATATATTATTATAATGATAATGATGACACTATATATAGTTATAATGATAATGAAGACACTGTATATAGTTATAATGATAATGATGACACTATATATATTTATAATGATAATTATGACACTATATATAGTTATAATGATAATGACGATTTTATATATAGTTATAATGATAATTATGACACTATATATAGTTATAATGATAATGACGACACTATTTATAGTTATAATGATAATGAAGACACTATTTATAGTTATAATGATAATAACGACACTATATATTATTATAATGATAATGAAGACACTATATATAGTTATAATGATAATGATGACACTATATATAGTTATAATGATAATGACGACACTATATATAGTTATAATGATAATGATGACACTATATATATTTATAATGATAATGACGACACTATATATAGTTATAATGATAATGACGACACTATATATAGTTATAATGATAATGACGACACTATATATAGTTATAATGATAATGACGACACTATATATAGTTATAATGATAATGACGACACTATATATAGTTATAATGATAATGACGACACTATATATAGTTATAATGATAATGACGACACTATTTATAGTTATAATGATAATGATGACACTATATATAGTTATAATGATAATGACGACACTATTTATAGTTATAATGATAATGATGACACTATATATAGTTATAATGATAATGATGACACTATATATAGTTATAATGATAATGACGATGCTATATATAGTTATAATGATTATGAAGACACTATATATAGTTATAATGATAATGATGACACTATATATAGTTATAAGGATAATAAAGACACCACACTTTGTTATAATATGACACTGTACAGTTAGAACACTACACAGTATTATGAGTATTTGTATTATGATATTTTGTATAATGACCTTTTTAAGGTTCTGCAAATCTTTTGAATGTTTTTCCATAGCATTTAATAGGTAACTACAAATTCCCCAACAAGACATTGTATCTTAGATATCTATGTATTGTGTCAATCTATCATACATGAATGCTATAAGTTCTTATGGATGTATACTGATATTTCAGTGTGTGAGGGACGTATTATTACTAGGACATAGACAGGCATTTACATGGATAGATGAATGGCTAGGTATGTATGCTCATTGTCTATGGTCAGTATCATAGAAAAAGGGCACAGACTTGGTGTCAAAGTTAAGCACTTGACTTAATTACAAATGGTCTGGAGTTACACAGATTGCACCACTATGTATTAGAGGCTCGTTACTTCCTTTTTGTGTCATGATATGACTGAAAACTGTTAATAGTAATGTAATACACCAATTAACAAAAGAAGTAAAACCCTTGCTGTCCTGAATTCTACTCATGTAGTATAGTAATAAAGGCCATAGTCCTCATGATGGAGTATGACAGCTAGTTACAAAGTATAGTACAGGTATATGCATGTCTATATGTGTGTCTATATGTGTGTCTATATATGCGTCTATATGTGTGTCTATAATTATGTCTATATAAGTGTCTATATGTGTGTGTATATGTATGTCTATATGTGTGTCTATATGTGTGTCTATATATACGTCTATATGTGTGTCTATATGTATGTCTATATGTGTGTCTATATGTGTGTATATATGTATGTCTATATGTGTGTCTATAATTATGTCTATATGTGTGTCTATATGTATGTCTATATGTGTGTCTATATGTGTGTCTATATATATGTCTATATGTGTGTCTATAATTATGTCTATATGTGTGTCTATAATTATGTCTATATGTGTGTCTATAATTATGCCTATATGTGTGTCTATAATTATGTCTATATGTGTGTCTATATGTATGTCTATATGTGTGTCTATATGTGTGTCTATATGTGTGTCTATATATATGTCTATATGTGTGTCTATATGTATGTCTATATGTGTGTCTATTATTATGTCTATATGTGTGTCTATAATTATGTCTATATGTGTGTCTATAATTATGCCTATATGTGTGTCTATAATTATGTCTATATGTGTGTCTATATATATGTCTATATGTGTGTCTATATGTATGTCTGTATGTATGTCTATATGTGTGTCTATATGTATGTCTATATGTGTGTCTGTATGTTTTTCAGAAATGAGTATAGAAGATATACGAGAGTATGAAAAGAAGATGCATGCAGAAACAAATGAGAAAGTTCTAAAAGGGTCCAGTGTATAGCAGAGAATGCTAATGATATTTCTGCAGACAAAGTAAAACAATTATGTATATTGAGAATGGTCTTTGATCAGTGTACTTGTTCATATTGACACCTTGGTCAGTATCTGGATCTCGTTTTTACATAATCAGTGATTATATATGTTTTATTTTTAACTATTCTGGTCACGATCATTCAAGATCAACAAAACTTACTGGAATATGTACTCTATTGTCTTTGTACAGTTATACATGCTTGTCCTCCCAAACTGCTCCTCACAGAAATGTCGTTATAGATTATATCTATCAGATATGTGAAGTAGAACGTGTGTAAATTTCTATCTACTTTTTGTACCTTGAGCCCAGAAATTGGGCATTTTCAACTTCATACTACCTCAATACTTTCTTATATAAGCTCCTCTTTTAAATTTTTCATCACAGAAATTTGCCATTATCACTAAGTCAGATGTTGGATAATGACATGGAAATTATAACATTTTGTAACTTTCCATTTCCCCTTAGACTGTATATCTGACTATCCACCTTAAACGTTACTTTGAAATGGTTACTCCTCTAAAACCATCTATTCAGTCAACTATTGTCTCATTTTGTCAGGTAAGTGATATAGTTTTGTCAGGTAGGTGATATAGTTTTGTCAAGTATGAGGTCTAGTTTTATCAAGTATGTGGTCTAGTTTTGTCAGGTGGTTCTAATCTTTGACTTTGGACCTCAGGGATGTGGTCATTTCCTACATAGAACTGTGTAATATATATATATATATATATATATAGATATTAGATACATATCATAAACCACACAGGTGACAGAAAGTGAAAGTAGAATAATTGGGATGGGGAATAATATTGATATTATCCCAATTTTGTTAATCCCCCCCCCCCCTCCCAAAAAATGCAGAAAAATAAAAATGCGAAAGTTTCAAAGGAATCCAGATACTAAGCAAGAAAGTCTCAGAGATTAAAAGTACATGTATGCTTTTTGACCTTAGAAAACCAAAACTTTGTGCTCCTGTAAAAGCACTTCTCCGAGAGAGACTCAATACATGTGCTCTGTGGTCAGCCACTATACATGTGCCTAGCTGCAAATAAAATAAACTTACTGATTAGGGTCAAAATCATCTCAGAGATTATATACTCAGAACCTAGGCCAGTATAGCGGTGATTTCACTACAGATTTTTGTTTTGTGGAAGTTTTTGAATGCCTATCGAATGTTGACATGAATTATATTTCCATATGATTTTACAATCTATATTTGATCAAATAAAATGTGTTCTGAATATCCCAATGGCTGGACACATAGGTCAATAAATTGTCATATCAAATCTTCTACAATTTTAATCTCACGTTGAGTGAGGGAGACGCTGGTAGTCCCGTTCAATATACATGTATAAAATATTGATAGTTTATTTGTAACAAATTTCACCCCTCCATAAGATGTAGTGAGGCATATTTTGTGAGACTTATTATGAATGATCTATGCTTGAAACCATTACATCTTCATGAGACCATTATACCTTCATGTGTACAAATCAAATTTGCCTCCCTGTCATCTGTGGTAACAATTTATCTCCTTTCTTGTTCAGAAAAACTCTTATTTGGATATACTGTGTCCAGAGTCTTAAATGGATGTATATTTTTGTTTTCTTTTGGTACGTAGAATAGATGTTTTATGTGATAAATGGATGACGGAGCTTATGGTCAGGGACTATATAGTCTGAATCAGAACAGTATTCTTGAAATATTACTAATGATTACCTACTTGTGAATATTTCAGTGCTGTATGTACAACACCAAGTAAACTTTTCATATACTTTTGATTTTTCTCTTTTGATGAAATATTTAATTACTTTTTATTGGCATATCTTTTATTAAATACAGATTTCTTGTATAATATTCTGCAGTTGAGCTATTATTAAAGTATTTTGAACAGTAGATATACATTCCAAGGTATATATGAAGCAAAAGAAGTGACAACGACACTAAAACATCAATTAAATTGTCGAATTTTGGAGGCAATCTTCCCCTTCTTCCAGGCACATGAGGCAGATGGCCTTGAAAATTTATTGGATATTTTAGTGTCGTTGTCACATCTTGTGTTTTTATATTTGGCCTTTAGTTTTAAGGTGACTTACGGTTGATCTGACACTCTTGAATAGCATATGTTTTTTCCTAGTGCTATATAGATACATGTATATAAGCACAAAGGAAACAATATTTATATAACGTCTGCTATGCGTTGTGGGATCAAATTATCAAATCGAGGCCATCTACTTTCTCTTCAGAATACAACAATTACAGATACATAGAGAGACACGCACAAAACACATAGAGGGACACGTACAAAACACATAGAGAGACACGTACAAAACACATAGAGGGACACGTACAAAACACATAGAGAGACACGCACAAAACACATAGAGGGACACGTACAAAACACATAGAGAGACACGCACAAAACACATAGAGAGACACGCACAAAACACATAGAGAGACACGAACAAAACACATAGAGAGACACGCACAAAACACATAGAGAGACACGAACAAAACACATAGAGGGACACGTACAAAACACATAGAGAGACACGCACAAAACACACAGAGGGACACGTACAAAAACAGAACACATTGAGGGACACGCACAAAAACACATACGGAGACACGAACAAAAACAAAACACATAGAGGGACACGTACAAAACACATAGAGGGACACGTACAAAAACAGAACACATAGAGGGACACGTACAAAAACACATAGAGGGACACGTACAAAAACAGAACACATAGAGGGACACGCACAAAACACATAGAGGGACACGCACAAAACACATAGAGGGACACGTACAAAAACAGAACACATTGAGGGACACGCACAAAAACACATACGGAGACACGAACAAAAACAAAACACATAGAGGGACACGCTCAAAAACACATAGAGGGACACGCACAAAAACCAAACACATAGAGGGACACGCACAAAACACATAGAGAGACACGCACAAAACACACAGAGGGACACGTACAAAAACAGAACACATAGAGGGACACGCACAAAAACAGAACACATAGAGGGATACGCACAAAAACACATACGGAGACACGAACAAAAACAAAACACATAGAGGGACACGCTCAAAAACACATAGAGGGACACGCACAAAAACCAAACACATAGAGGGATGCGCAAAAATACAAAACACATAGAGGGACACACGAAAGAAAAAACAGAACACATAGAGGGACACGCACAAAAAACACAGAGGGACACACACAAAAACAAAACACAGAGGGACACACACAAAACACATAGAGGGACACGCACAAAAGCAAAACACAGAGGGACACGCACAAAACACATAGAGGGACACACACAAACACATAGAGGGACACAAAAACAAAAAGCTATCTAAAAAGCACTTAACCAAGTGAACTAATGAAATGATATTTAGAGTTACTTTGAAAGTCAGTGTACATGTATAATGTAACTTAGTTAAGTGCTTTGCGTGTTGTAATATGGCGACTGCATGCACCAGTCGGGGCCACAGAGTTGAAGACTGGACTAATCTAGAACCGTCACCTCTCTAGATAGAATCTGCCTCTTACTTCAGAAGATATGGTCTTAAATTATTACTGTACTGATGATATATTCCCCATTTCATTACATTTATCATTCAGTTTCCCCCTTTGTTGAAATGCCTTTTAATATTATCATAATATTCAGGTACTAAATTTTTGAAACAATCGACTTGTAATTCTTTCTTATCATATTTTATTTATTTTAATAAAATCAGATTTTGCATTTAAAACGTTTTATTTTGACCGACTGGTTTAAAAATTGCATCAATATGAATGACTTATCTCCCTTGAAGTGCTTGATATGGAGAAGGATTTTTAATTAATGATAAGAATGCATAGACTCCTCTACAGTTTTACAATATCGATGTAATATTGTATGTGTATGTTATTGGGCTCAGATTCACTGGGCTACTATATATTTTCTTATGTATTGGTGATATCGTTCTATGTTTGTTTTACTATAATCGTCTCTTGTTTGTTGAGTAAAGTTTGAGAATTTATCAGTACTTTTCATTATTCTTCGTACATGAGCCGATTAATAGGTCACTGGGTTACCAAACAATAAAGGTTAGCCACTTACTGGATCTTACAAATTCATATGGAAGCTGAAAGCTGTGCCATGTATATTGTTGACAGTTTGGTTTGTATTATAATAGCAGTTACCAGACTCTAAGGGAAATCACAACCTGTTGTTGTTTACCTATAAATTCTTGATATATCCATTATCATTTATGACAGTTAATGCACTCGTTCTCAAGCGGTCAATCATGTGTTTAGACCCTACCTATCGTGTTTGTACATTTGTTATTATATACCAGACCGGGATCATTCAACCTGTATGGTGGTGATCAGCGTTTAGTAATGGAGGAATTGATTGATTGATTATTGTTTTACGTCACTCCATGATTATTTCACGTATATGTTGACGGCATCTGCCTGATGCATTGCATACAAATTTAGACCTTTGCAACGGACCCACCCGAAGCAGTGAGGGATCTTTTACGTGCCACGCCTACCGTGACACGGGACCTCGGGTTTTACTGTCTCATCCGAAAGACAGAACACCGGTATGCCCCGGGCGGGAGTCGAACTCGCGACCTCTCGATTACGAGCCGAGCACCTTATCCACTAGGCCACACCGGCTGGAAAATCAGCAGATGCGATGGCCGATCTCCTGCCCCGTCAAGAAATTATCCGTAATAGCCTTAGGCTGGGGTGGTTTTCGTGTGCATACGAAAGGCCCGGAGTTACTCGTATACTCAGGGACTTTAAACACGCTATCTAATATCATTATAGTTTTATCAACAACTAGGGTAAATAATTGCATCAAACTTGATTTATTTCGAAAAAATTTATATTTGACAATATGATTGATACTATCACACGTTTCTTTTAAAAAATGATTTGATTTCATCAGTTATGTCTACCACGTCCAAAATTTCATGTGTTTTGTTTAGTAACGATTATGCCCCCATTTGCTTTAACGCATGCACGCAATCTGGACCGCATGGGTTGACATAAAGTTCGAATTTTTCTCATAGGAATATTATTCCACTCTTCTTAAGGAGCACGTGCCAACTCATCCACAGTTCTTGGTTGACGGTGACGTTTACGTAAGCGTCTCCCTAACTCATCCCACATGTCCTCTATAGGATTGAGGTCGGGTGAACGTGCTGGGAAATCCATTACATTAATTCCCTGGATGTTTAGAAAGTTTAAGGTGACTCTAGCCGTGTGCGGACGTGCGTTGTCTTGTTGAAACGTCAACGGATTGTTGACAGTTTGATGACGTTGAATTAATGGAAGGAGCTCAGGCTGTAAAACGTCATCGATGTAGCGCCTCGCGGTAAGAGTGTTCCTCAAAATAACCAATGATGACTTGAAATGTTGATTGATGGCTCCCGAAATCATGACGCCACCACCGCCAAATTTGTCACGCTCATTTATGCAGTTTGCGGCAAAACGTTCATTGCGTTTCCTATAAATGCGCTGTCTTCCGTCAGCCATGGACAGGTTAAATCTTGATTCGTCGCTGAACACTACGTCATGCCAATTACGTCGATTAGTAAGCATGTTCCGGAACCAGGTCAGACGATTCCTGCGGTGGCGAGGAGTTAGGATCAAGCCTTTCAATGGGCGACGGCATAGCAAACCTTGCTCTTTCAATCGTCGGCATATTGTCCTGGGTTGGATTTGCCTACCGCGACGACCTATCACATCTCTTGACAGGCTTACGGCTGTCGCATACCTGTCACGTAGATGACGTTGCTTTATGAACACGTCTAAAAAGTTTTGTCATTACGCGTGTCTGACCACTTTGAGGACGATCCTTAATACTTCCTGTGGTCCGATACTTCCGTACAAGTCTCGTGACTGTAGACAAATGGACGTTGAAGCGTCCTGCGATGATACCTTGATTTATGCCGGCGTCTACAGGGCTAAGAACAGCACACCTCTGTTGCTTAGACAGTCTTGGCATTTCACGCGTTAGTTTTAATGAAGCAAGGTTTGAAATCAGGATAGATAAAGGCACTAGGTACCAGTATACATTATTTCTGAAGAAGATGAGTCAGTGTAGAGCACGTGGTCGAGTACTTTTTGAAAAGCGCACGGGTGAGCAGTAATACGTTATGGCTGAGTGATTTGTCTCGCCGATAGCATGAAAGTTACCGCAATCACACAATATCAAGCAGATATTCAAATCTATGTATTTTCAAAACATTTTTACATGAAAAAAAACATAGGCGATTTAAAGCCCCTGAGTATATTATCAAAGTCCACCGTATGGGTGATGAGAAAAATGAGAGTAGTATTCTGATATTTAAATATGCATAATGACTACTAGTCATTATGCATATTTAAATATCAGAATATTTCAAATATGTCACAGGACAGTAGACATTTGGGACCCTGGCAATAAGTGAGAAAATAGCCTCTTTTTATGACTACTGAGCGCAGTTTTTAAAATTCAAATTTCAAGGGGTATGGGAACCAAAAGTTTTATATCTCTGACAGTATTCCACATGAACCCTATTGTGACCTATCGATATGTTCGCGAGAAAGCATACTTTTAGACTAATTCAAAAGTTTTGCAATATAACCATTATTTACCCGACCCAAACAGCGGAATTCGGAAAACAGAGGGGAAAATATAATTTTACAGCTAAATTATGTTGGCGTTATTTGACAAGGTGTATCGATCAAGTGAGACTCTTTTTGGGCTTTAAAGTTAAAAATACTAAACAACAACCAGATTTATTTCATTAAAAGTTCCTTTAATGAAAGTATATTGGAAAATAACAAATTGTAGTTTAAGCATTTCAGCGCATCTGTCTAAAATTAAAATTTAAATAGGTAAAAGCAGTAAAAGTCTTATATCACGAGAACTATTTGACACACACCAGTGGTTTACCCACCAACATGTTTGTACTGATGTATACTACTTCATATAGTAAAGAGAGTATAGAACTATTTGACACACACCAGTGGTTTACCCATCCAAATGTTTGTACTGATGTATACTACTTCATATAGTAAAGAGAGTATAGAACTATTTGACACACACCAGTGGTTTACCCACCAACATGATTGTACTGATGTATACTACTTCATATAGTACAGAGAGTATAGAACTATTTGACACACACCAGTGGTTTACCCACCAACATGATTGTACTGATGTATACTACTTCATAGAGTAAAGAGAGTATAGAACTATTTGACACACACCAGTGGTTTACCCACCAACATGATTGTACTGATGTATACTACTTCATAGAGTAAAGAGAGTATAGAACTATTTGACACACACCAGTGGTTTACCCACCAACATGTTTGTACTGATGTATACTACTTCATATAGTAAAGAGAGTATAGAACTATATGACACACACCAGTGGTTTACCCACCAACATGATTGTACTGATGTATACTACTTCATATAGTAAAGACAGTATAGAACTATTTGACACACACCAGTGGTTTACCCACCAACATGTTTGTACTGATGTATACTACCCAGATAGCATGGGTACGTTGGCCCAACATTGGGCCAACGACGACAGTTGCGTTGGCCCAACGTTGGCATATGACGTTGGCCCAATGTAATCTTGCTCATCGGCGCAACGTTGGTCCAACGTGTTGGCCCAACGTTGGGCCAACTGTGGAAATTGATTCTCCGACGTTGGTCCAACATTGGCCCAACAAAGAGATGCCAATCATATCCTTTACCGACGTTGGCCCAACGTTGGTCCAACAAAGAGATGCCAATCATGTCCTTTACCGACGTTGGCCCAACGTTGGTCCAACAAAGAGATCCCATATTATATTTACTACAGACGTTGGCCCACTGTTGGCCCAACAAAGTTACCCCGACTAAAATGTACGTTGGCCGTGAATTGGCCAAAAAAAAAAGGTTTATCTCGTCCGTTGTCTTGCTCAGGTCAAATGCAGCTGGATAATTCCTTTTAAGTCAACAATCTAATCCATAAGGCAGCATATTGCAAACCTAAATCAGTATTAGTTCTCAATGTATGCATTACAACATTGACTTTCGCTGTTTGCAGACATACAGTACCACAGAAAATCATAAACTGGCAGCAAATATGTGCTGAAATCATAAACACTATCAAAATAGATTACTTGAATTTTAAAAGTTAAGCTTAAAGTATGTTTTAATATCAAAATCATTTATCAAATGAACACAATCGTGATTTATAAATGTTAAAAATATATACACATTCATAGTGTTATGCTACTTTCAACACTTGGTATGTCACTATTCATTCAATCTGACTTCCATCATCGTCCGGTTTTTTCCTCTGATCTCCTTTTCATTATTTTTCTTTCTTCTCTCTCCCCCTCCCTCTCGATCTTCCGCATTTCTGAACGAGTCTACAAATGGTGCATACTTCTACATCGGAAGCTGACGAGCACAGCCTGTTTTCCTTACTGCATCTGTTGAAGAAAAACATAATATTTAAAAAATGCAGTAGGAATTTACATAATCACAATTACTGTTTTTCCCGCAATCAATCTTTGAATAAATTGACCTAAACTACTTACAAAAATAAATACAGATTGTGCTAACTGTATGTAATAGTCACGATTATCGCAAAGGTGTGTAATACAGCGCATACTTAAATGCTAACAGAAAACAGGAAAACATATAGCAGTTGCCAATCTAACGATCATGTGACCTACGACACCGTACGATATCACGTGACAATAAGTGTTTAAATATTCCGCCATGTATTTACATGCATTTAATTAAATTTCAGAAAGAAGTCTTTTAGCGATAAATTTAAGATAATAATGAAGAAAAATTAAAATTCCAATTGTATATATAATCGACTTTAACAAAATATACACGTGCATATCTAATAGAAATCTACGAACCTGATTTCAGTAATTCAGATGGAAAAAGTAGTTCTACTTGCTTTAAAAATTCGCATATAAATTTTTAAAATGGAGGAATGAATAAATGTGTACCGAAATACTACTTACATTTTTAAGTTGCAACAGATTATACACTTCACGTCCAAAACTATCTAACGTAGGAGCTGCACAAGAGTACGTTCTATCCAACAGAATTCAAAATTATGCGAGGGTGCGCCTCGCTGCATGCTGAGCACTACTGACCGTTCCTTATCTGATGACCCGGTGATCGGCTAGTTTCAGTGGGAATATTGCATAAGGTATTTGCTGACCTATTTCTTAGTAGCCTCATCAGCAGAAGTACGCAAGATAACTGATCGATGCATATGTGTAGGCAGAACAACTGTGTCCTCCCCCCCCTTTTTTTTTTTACAAAAGTTAAACAAAAAGTTAATATAAATAAATGTTTAAAAATGAATTAATAAATATAGATAATTTGATAAGTAGATTACAAATAAATTCATTCATTCAGTCATGACCTAGCCATATTAGGAATGGATCGCTTATATTTCGTAGAATTAAAATGTATAAATGATGAAGTCAAACTTCACCACCCTTCAACCCCACCCCCACTACCACAAAAGTGACCGTGAAAAAATCTTTATTTTCTAATGTCAAAATGTTAACATTGGTCCGACGTTGGCCTTGCAATTGATAGCCAACATTAACTTTATCACTGTCGGTTTCCATCGGACCAACATTGGCCCAACGTTGTATACCCTACGCCGACGTAATGCGACGATGCCAACCATATATCGACGTTGGGCCGACGTAGTCATGCTATCTGGGTACTTAATATAGTAAAGAGGGTATAGATATAGGCAACACATTCCATACTTAAATCAAAGTAATATAAAACTAAAATGAAAGAAGCAATACGTTATCAGTAATTGAGGGGCTTTGCAGTAAGCTGTTATGACCCGAAATACTTCATAGTCTTCACTTTAAAGTCTTTTAAATAAATATAAAAAGGCCCCTTTCAGTGGCGGATCCAGGATTTCCGAAAAAGGGGGGGGGGGCACATGTGCATTAGCCAAACGAACCGACTATTTTTGGAGCAAAATCTGGATTTTTACTAGTAAATATGTGGCCAAAAAGGGGGGGCGCCCCCTCTAATCCCGCCACTGCCTTTATATTAAGATACAGAATAAAGTAACGTATTTGCTGCTTTAGTAATGAAGAAATGAAGGTTTTTTTTTCAAATATGCACACCTTTCTATTTTTGTATTTTCAATAAGATTCTGTACTATCACTGAAATTTGCAAAATGAAGAACAGAACACACGATATGTGAGCAGTTTTCAGTGCGACACATTGTGCAGTTACACACTAATCAGAAAATGGGTGCTTTGAAACCTCTGCCATAGGTAGGTTAAATCAAGAGATTCTTTCTGTGCTGACAATAAAGAAACTGACTCATGTGTGCTCTTGGAATGGGTAATTCACCTTGTCGGTGATAATTGTTCTAATGCAGAGCTTTTGCTATGATGGTAAATATTACCTCAAATGTTCAGTCGTGTGTAATTGTTAACCTTTCCTTGAACACATATATTCCCCTGCAAGCCTAATTTCTATTGAAACGGTCGGCTCATACCTTGTGAAGGTATGAGCCGACCGTTTCAATAGAAATTACTGCAAGCCTAATTTCTATTGAAACGGTCGGCTCATACCTTCACCACCGTTTCTATTTCACCATTCATATTTTGTGTGGGAAAACTTTGCTGATAGAAAATGGGTCATTGAATCCAAAAATGGAGTAACATGCACAAATCACTTACCTTTTCAGTTAATTAAATCCTTAACTATTCATATCTATCCATTTTCTTGGAAAAACAATCCATGTATACTCGAATAAATAGATCACAAAATATTTGGTGTAGCTCTCTATTACTTCCAAACAGCCATTTAAAATTATGTCAATATGTGGTTTCACTGGCTGAAGAGTTCTAATTACTGGGGGCATCCAAGGGAAACATGGTTATAAAAATGAAGAAAAGGGTTGTTTTTCACTGAAACTTTCCTGGACATTTATTAAGTATTTGTATTTAAAGTGTTTTTAAGATATCTGCAATTTAATTGGCAGGATTTTATGAAAAAAAAAATTAGGCTTTAATTTTTTTCCTATTTAACCTCATGGCCTCACACATGCGCACTCAATCTAGTTTGAACATGGCCATTTGAAAGTAATGGAGAAATACACCAAATATTTTGTGATGTATTTATTCAAGTATACATGGATTGTTTTACAAGAAAATGGATTAATATGAATAGTTAAGGATTTAATTAGCTGAAAAGGTAAGTGATTTGTGCCTGTCACTCCATTTTTTGGATGCAATGACCCAGTTTCTATCAGCAAAGTTTTCCCACACAAAATATGAATGGTGAAATAGAAACGGTGGTGAAGGTATGAGCCGACCGTTTCAATAGAAATTACTGCAAGCCCAACGACTTCATCAGATACATATACACACCAAATTTTAAGTCTTCCAAGTAATGGACTAGAACTGCAAGTTTGCATGTGTCGGACCTACTTTGCTGGTATAATCACAGTGCGTTAATGAGTGGAGAAGCCAGGATATGAATAGGTATGAAACGTATTGATGCACAAATGCCAACTTTTTTGCTACAATTCTTCAATACCATTTCCGGACAATTTATTTCATTAGTGTAACATCAGTACTGTCATATCAGTGTCTGAAGATAATACAATAATTCTGTTTACTTGATGCATGCAAAGCACGAGGTACCATGCAAGAGTCTGCTTCCTCCAATATCAGTGTTAAGGTTATCGACAGCTGTTTTCGAAAATCATCATTTTAAAGGCAAGGTGAGATTGTATCTGCCGATTCTTTGAAAGCAATTTCTACACCTTTATTAAATGAGTTAAACGACTGATAATTCATGACTGTTTTGTGAGGAAGAGACAGCAACTGTGCTTTGTTGACATTTGACGGTCAGAATTTATCCATATCGCCAGGGAGAGTTGTCTCTTCCTTTATTTGATGTGGATTGATAGGGAATGTAACCCTATTCGTTGTCTCTTCGAATCTTTGATAGAACAGTCCACGTATGAATCAAATATAAGATCAATTGTCGACGCTGTTTTCGTGGAGCAATGAATGTATCTATATATTTTAGTGCAAAAATCGTGGACATTATGCATATCTTTTGTCGTTAACTTGCGAACATTTGCCATAACGTCAACAATAAACCCCGTTCGGAATGCATGCGACTGTATGGGACTCTTTGGGTCGTTCTCATTCAACTTCTCGAGTACAAGAGGAAGTTGACTCTTATCTACCTTCCACTCTTCGTAAAAGAAAATGACAAACGATTTTCAGTTGTTCTATTATGATGTCCTAAACAAATGCGTTATTTGTCGGAGTTTTGTCGGACATCAGATGATGTTATCACAAGAGAAACTGCGTTCTGTGGAAGGGTGAATTAAGTTTGTCACTATGTTTTCCTCTTCAAAAAGAATTGACCACTTGCTGGTTTTGAGAATGCCTGTCAATGTCCGAGTTGATAACTTTTAGTGATGATAAAATGAAAGACGCAATTCAACTGTGAAAATTATCATTTATTTAAAATGAAATTACGCTTTAAATGGGACGTCACAATGAAAAAATATTGCCAAATGCCATCAGCTCGGATATTTAGACAACCATTTTCAATATTGGAAAGTGGTCTATTGACCTAGAGCAGACATCATACCTCAGTAGATCATCCAAGGATATGCCACGCTCCCTTGCAATGTTGATTATCCGTTGTTGTTTGTTTGGGGGGTTTTTTTTGCATTTTCTTTTACCAAATTGTGATTGTTGCTTCGAACTTTTATGAAATGATGCAAGTATCTCCAGGTCTGTCCCATGTATTATGTCAGACTGCTTCGTACTCTTTTGAATAAATCTTTCTCTGCGAAATTTTACGTATTTTATTAATTTATTCGACACTCGTGAGCTGATTTCGAACCATTGTTCGTACTGGTATAGTATATGTTCCTGTAGATTTCTTACAGACTATGCACTTTTTGGGATCAAATATATCTTCTGAACATTCAATTTGTTCCAATTCCATTCTCTCTTTATCAGCCATATTGTAGTTGTAAATAGTGATACGATTTATATCTCTAGATCTTTGACAGCAAAATTTTAAACGTTTCATTTCGACAGAGAAGAAGGTTGTGGCACATTATAGTACACGGGTCTTCTACAGGTATCAAAATCTTTAGAAACATGGACTAAAGAAAACAAATGGTGGCACTAGACTGAAATTGATTTACAAAAAAGTGCCAACATCTACAATTTCTTATATTGTAATCAAAATAATATAAATTATAAGAGACACCTTACATCAAATATATATATATATATCTTCTTTATAAAGGAAAAACGATTGTATTTTGAAACTGTTTTCCAAAAGAAAAAAAAAAGATTTCGTAAGACTATATGTCTATCACACATGTATATATTGTACTATATTATGATTTACCATAATCTCATTCATTACCGTATTAAGGAGATATATAAATTGGACGACTAAAAGAAGGTTCATAATAATCGATGCAGGATGTGGAATAGTTATAGTTTATAAATGACAGTAAAAAAAACTGTTTCGAAATTTTTGACTTGCTAGGCCGAGTATTTTTATTTTACTTTCTCTTAATTCTCTTTATCTTAATTCAAGATATACACCATTACAGACATTTTGATTTGTGAATCACAGATATATGTCAAACAGTTCCGGAAATATAAGATTTTTATTTCCCTTACCCTCTTAAATTTGAATTTTAGACATGCGCTGAAATGCGTAAATTACAATTTGCTGTTTTCTAGTATATTATCATCAAAGGAGCTTTTAATGAAATGTGACTCTTTGTTATTTAGTATTCTTAACTTTACAGCCCCAAAAGAGTCTCGGTTGATCAATACAGCCTGTCAAATAATGCCAATAAAATAGCTGTAAAATTATATTCTTTTTCACCGTTTTTCGAATTCCACTATTTTTGGTCAGGTAAACATTGATTAAATAAAAACTCTTTTTAATTCATTTAAAAGTATGCTTTCTCTCGAACATAGTGATGCTCACAATAGGGTTTATGTCAAATATTTTCGGAGATAAAAGACTTTTAGTTCCCCCACCCCACCCCTTAATTAGATTTCAAAACATTGTACTCTGTAGTCATAAATAAAGGCTATGTTCTCAATTAATGCCAGGATCCCAACTGTTTACCCTCATGTTTCTTATCCCCCAGATGTTGGACGTCAATAATTTGATGAAAAACTTCGGGCCTCTCGTAAAACACGAAAACCACCCAGCCTATATATATATATATATATATATATATATATATATATATATATATATATATATATATATATATATATATATATATACATACATACACACACACACACACACACACACACACATATACATATATATATATATATATATATATATATATATATATATATATATATATATATATATACATACATACACACACACACACACACACACACACATATATATATATATACACACACACACACACACACACACACAAACATATATATATATATATATATATATATATATATATATATATATATATATAGATATATATAGATAGATAGATAGATATGGACTATAACAAAGAGGGTACAACCACTTCAGCCATTAATGCTCCTGAGGACCTGAATATTGCAAGAACAACAAAAGGTAACCTACAAAGAAGATGGAAACAGCTTGTGATTTGATTGTAACTGTTAGGACTACTTTTTATATACCCTATCTCTAGGGAGAAATAAACAATGCTCCAAATAGACTTAACACGTTTCCTTTCTGTCCGCAACAGGGTTCATAAATCATGTTCATTCTCCCGACTTTGCACTATGGCACTTAACTCATGTTCATGCTCCCGACACTTTGTACCATGATACCTAACTCATATTCATATTACCGACACTTTGTAACATAGTTCATCAATCATGTCCATACTCCCGACACTTTGTAACATAGTTCGTTAATCATGTTCATACTCCCGACACTTTGTAACATAGTTCATCAATCATGTCCATACTCCCGACACTTTGTAACATAGTTCATTAATCATGTTCATACTCCCGACACTTTGTAACATAGTTCATCAATCATGTTCATACTTCCAACACTTTGTAACATGGTTCATCAGTCATGTTCATACTACCGACATTTTGTAACATAGTTCATCAATCATGTTCATACTTCCAACACTTTGTAACATGGTTCATCAATCATGTTCATACTACCGACACTTTGTAACATAGTTCATCAATCATGTTCATACTCCCGACACTTTGTAACATAGTTCATCAATCATGTTCATACTTCCAACACTTTGTAACATGGTTCATCAGTCATGTTCATACTACCGACATTTTGTAACATGGTTCATCAATCATGTTCATACTTCCAACGCTTTGTAACATAGTTCATCAACCATGTTCATACTCCCAATACTTTGTTACATAGTTCATCAATCATGTTCATACTACCGACACTTTGTAACACAAGAAGCAAGTACTAAAGGTCCTCTACCATGTTTGTGTGTTTAGACACGATACGTATTCCAAGATGGCCGCCATGGTCTCTGACTGGTTGACACATTTTCGACTTCTCCTCTATAATCGCTTTACATAATTTTACAAAAGTACTCATGATCCTCTACAAAATTTGTTTTTCAACCCGATCCGTGATCCAAGATGGTCGCCAGGGCCCTGATTGGTTGACATATTTTCGATTTCTTCTCAATAACTGCTTCTCAAAATTTCACATGACCTTACAGGAAGTAATATTTAAAGGCCCTCTACTAAGTTTTTCGACCTCTTACAGGAATTATTCAAGGTCTACTACCAAGTTTATAATTTTCGACTGGATCCATAATCCAAGATGGCGGCCAAGGGCTGCATTTCACTAAATACAGATACAGACACAGAAGCTTTATTTTTTGTCGAATGTATGCAACAGTTTACAAACTTAAGCTCTGAAAAGCTTGTATTTCGACAAACAATAGTATAAAAACAAGCAACATTACATGTATCACAGGTCATTGCAAGAAAGACATATAAAGCAAAATAAATGATATTAAATGATATTAAGCACTAGCTAAGCAACAAATAAAAGCTACATGACACGCAAGTGTATCACAGGCATGCGAGCAAACAGAGTTATCCCAATAATATCACATGCATATGCATTAAAGCCGATAAAGGAGGACCTATGTACAATGTATATACACAAGGTGATATAAAATTGTAGTTAAAATTCATTTAAATTTTGAAAGGCTAATAATATTTAAAATAAGTGTTACCTTCATAACATCATACATAAAAGACTTGGAGATGAGAATAAAGCAATAAATCAATAAAACACATACTAAGAAACAAACTAAAACTATCATCAAACATAAGAATTGGAAATTGGAAAAATGAATAAAGCACTAAAGCATATAAAGCACATATTAAGCAAGGCTTAACTGCAGATGTATCACAGACATGTAAGCAAAAGCACAAAAAGGTAAAAGCAAACAATATCATAGGCATGCATTAAAAGAGGGACAAAATGTACAGTATTTACAGAATATAAATACTCAAGTTCCTCTACCAAAATTGTATCCTTCGAAAAAAAATCAGTCATTTAAGACGGCTGCCAAGGGCTCTGATTGACCGACACATTTTTTACTTTTTCAGCAGCTGCTGCACAGAGTATCACCAAACCTTACAGGAAGTAAGTTACCAAGGTCCAGTACTAAAATTTGTAAGTTTTTACCTTATCTGTCATTCAAGATGGCGGCCAAGAGCTATGATTGGCCGACATATTTTTTTTACTTCTTTTCATTAATCGTTTCACTGCATTTCATCAAATCTTATAGGAAGTAAGCACTAAAGGTCCTCTACCAAATTTTTATCGTTGACCTGATCTGTCATCCAAGATAGCTCCCAAAGGTTTTGATTGTCGGACACAGTTTTGACTTCTTTTATACAACAGCTGCACAGAATTTCCCAAAACATTACAGAACCAAGTACTCTGAAGGACACTACCAAAACTAAGCTATCATTTGTTTGAGAATAAGCTAATTGTGCTCAGGTGAGCAGTATAGGTCCACTTGGGCCTCTTGTAATTATCTACATTTCAGGTGTTTCCCTACAATCCGATGTTCAGTATAATACAAATGAATGTCTGCATCATAAAGTGGTTTAAAATCAGAAATTCACCAAAATTGTAAAATCCTCTCAAATCCGAGATTACTTAGGGCATCACGTAATGCTTTTATTCTGGATTATTAGAGTTATAAAGTTGAAAGGCTTAGGGAACAGTAATTTATATTTATGACTCTTCTGCTATCTGTAATAGCTATACAACAAGAGGCTGATGTCAATACATTTTTTTATTTTGACATTCATAAAGATATAATAGAATACATTATAAAACACAGGATAACATGTAATACAGCAGAATAAAGTTTGACCTTTATGAGTACTAAGTAGTCATAATATTGACCTAGACATTACACTAGATCCAGACAATATACTAGATCTAAATAGACTAGATCTAGACAACACACTAGATCCAGACAATATACTAGATCTAAATAGACTAGATCTAGATAATACACTAGATCCAGATAATATACTAGATCTAAATAGACTAGATCTAGACAACACACTAGATCCAGACAATATACTAGATCCAAATAGACTAGATCTAGACAACACACTAGATCCAGACAATATACTAGATCTAAATAGACTAGATCTAGACAACACATTAGATCCAGACAATACCCCAATATGTATCGTCCATAGTCCGTATGCCCTGCCAATTCTCAAGTCTAGTAACAATCTGCTACAGCACATTCCTTCAAACTCTACTGTTTAGCACAGTAACATAACTAGTGGCTTCAATAATATCTTTAATAAAACTCATGATAACTAGTGCAACAAGATATCTTAATGTGTCATCTGAGATGCAAAGGAATTCATGGAATAGTAGAGTGGTAAACAAGAATCATGGGATTCAGTGGCAGATCCAGGATCTCCAAAAAAAAAAGGGGGGGGGGGAGGGGGGCACATGTATATTCGCCAAACTTCTATGACATTTTTGGTGCCAAATCTGGATTTTTACTAGTAAATATGTGACGAAAAGGCCCCCCCCTCTGTATCCGCCACTGCGATTCCCACTATACAACATATATACACAAAGCTTTGACACATTATGTAGAACTATCTCAGACCTAGCACCCGTTTATAACAGCGAGGTATTCTTATATTACGAAATTAAATGATAAAATAGAAGTTATACACAGAACTCTATACTAGTACACAATGACACCCATCACAGATAAAGTCTTTAGTAACATGGATACTTTAATGACAGAATGGATTGGACTGAATATCTTATATTTCTGTTTGAAGTTTACTGTTTGTACCAAATATGTGTTGATAAGTTTATCAGCATATGTGGCACTGGTTGAAAATAACACGAGGAAGTTCTCTTAACTTTATCATGCAAGATGTACTTGAACATCTGTCAAGGTACAAGATTCTGAAATCATGAAGAAAAAAAAAATAAAACAATATTCACTATTAATTCATTCATAGAAGTATGTCACCACATATTACAAAGCATCTTTTCTTTATGACCCTTTTGTTACTGTTATGATATCTATGGTTACAATACCCTAAGGTTATGACATCTATGGTTATGGCATCTATTGTTTTGGTTTTTTCTTCATCTATGGTTACAAAAGAATGAGGACAAATATATTTCTACAAAAAACACTTGTTCACAATCGACAATAATGAACATTATGCCATAGGATTAATGTTAATTGACATTTACCAGAATACTGATTTTCATTTATTTTGCAAATAACACACACTGTTACAATGATCTATACATCTAGACTTTTGGTACCTAAATCTATGAGACTAACCATTGATTATAATCCCCAATGACCAACTAAGGTCAAATAACTATACATGTATATATAATACAATGTGAATACAAAGTGATTCATTCTACCAGAAAAGCCCAAGTGGGCCTGTATCATTTACATGAGTACATGATACAAATAGAAAGCAGAAAAAAAAAGTAAAAAAAAAGTTCATAGTAGACTCTATCCTAAAACAACACAACATTTTTCTAGAGCACTGGTTCTAGTTTTCATTCTGATCTATTTATAGTTTCTTCATAAAGGAAAATACCCTCCTGGATCTACATTTCCCCTCTCAGGGTCTACCCGTAAAAAAATATATTAAAATTACATTTCTAAAAATTAGATTTGCTATCAGATTAAGGAGTGATGTACAACAAAAAATGAAAATGTACAAAAATAAAAAGACCAAGAAAAAAATCTAAAAATGCATAGACAATTGATTTTGTAATGATATCAAACAGCACTTCTTAAAACACAAGATCACTTGGATACATTGGGTTTGACGATTTAGGCAGGTGGTCTAATCAGAAAGTTTGACGATTTAGGCAGGTGGTCTAATCAAAAAGTTTGTCTAATGAGCGAGGGTACCCTATGGTTCTATATCACTTCTTGGATGGGGGTTGCTGAAACATTCTGGATCAGCCCTTGGAAGAATGTTGCTGAAAGACATCATTAACACATGTAAAGGAACTTCAGCACTAAAACTTAACTCTACCTAATTTCATCAATAACCTTTCACTACTTTGGAAATGAGTTGAAAAGTTTACAGAGTCGGATGCATCGCTATGACTGAAGCTTTCTCAAGCTTTCAACTAAGGTGAGCTAGAAAATACAATAACTTTGAAAACATTAACTCTTCTGTCCTACACTCTTTCATCTTGATCATAACATTATAACATTAAGAAAAATTTTCAAAGATATTCAATATAGCACACAAAGGACACAACACTCACATACATGTATAATATTAAGGTAAGAAAAAACAAAGTTAACCTTTCACCTATTGAAATGAATTGATGTATAAACAAGAGGTTCTCCTTTAACAAATACCTCTGGTCACCAGTTGTGACTGACATTTTCAATCCCATCACAATGAACACAGATAATGGATCTCCTGGAAGATCATGGTATTTCTGAATTCTAACACGCAACATCTAAGTTACATGTTGTAGAAGATACTTTTTGAACACATTTTCAGATGGCATGACACTAATTTCAAATGGACAGACAGCAAATGCAATATTCTTATAGGGCCTACCATAAAAAGGGTTGATGAAAATATAATATTCCAAGATAAATATGTGATCAATTAGAACAAAATACCGGTACGATAATGACATCCCAACACTATCCTCTGAACTATGTCCAAATAAAACAAATACGTTGCAGCATTTTTCCTAACCTAAAAAAAACAGCAACATTTACTTACCACAGAAAATTCAGGATGAAGTTCTGTTGAACACTAGCTGCAATCTAAGAATGGGATAAATATTGTACGTGAAGAACAAGTTTAACCAAAAGTAAAATAGAAGCGTTGCTGGGTAACAAGTTTTGCAGGGTATAATGGATGTGAAGTTCACGTTTTGCTGGTTATGGTGATGCAGAGTTTAAGTGTAACTAGTTATTGGATGATAAGTATGCATTTTGCTCACTTTTGAGTGTGTAAAAATTTCCAAATATACAGCTTTTTCATGTGTATGCATAGAGGAATTAAGGACATTGTGTTTTGTTTTCTCCTTGAAGTACTCCAATCTTTTATTGAATCATTCATATTAGCAGGTATTAACAAACCATCAACTGGTCAGCTTATTTTTAATTTTGTGGCATCACTTATCCCCTACTTATCAAAACTAACAAAGTTGAATGGATCTATGAGGTTGTTTTCTCTCGACTTATAATATTAGGCAGGAAAAGTAGATCTTTTTATGCAAGTGTTTCTAATGTAGGCTAGCAGATAAACGGTTTCAGAAAAAGGTATCTTTATTTTCATGAGTACAATTTTTTGCGATAAGCTGCATAGGAAGGAACACTGCATCCACTGATCCAGCAAAAGTACCTTCAATCAGTGAATAAATATGTATAACCTTTAAATCTTCATTGATAAACTCTGAAATCAGGCCACTCACATTCGTCATTTTCCTTAAGTTTGTTTTGCTCTGGAGATATCTTAATATTGACATTTTCATTCAAGCTTCTAAGTGAAATGGATAATAGACACAAAGCGATCTGAGTATATCATTAATAAACAAGCTTACAGTCAGTGTTGCATGCAACACTCGTCCCCTGCCACAACCTGTACCTTGGAAGTGACTAATACCTTATTAGTAACATGAAACAGTTATGTGAACTTGGTAACCTTTTGCATAATTTGATAAGAAATAACATTGAATTCTGTGAAGTTGATATCAAGTTCTAGTGAAACTGACAGGAAAAATATAACCTCGTTTTATTCATATCTGGCACCAGTATCTATAGTAGTCATCTGCAAACTGAAACAGTGATGAACCACTATTTTCAGTGATAAGTCTACAACTGAACTATGCTGATGTCTATTTTTAGTAACACTGACCCATAAAGTTGACCTTCTGACCCCCAAATCTATCCCGCCCTAGACCTAGACCTATGAAATTTAGACGAAATCAATCATTCTTAACTCAAGTTATTATCTGGCAACCGAAATGCAGTGATAAATGTCTATTTCTAGTAACAGTGATCCTTAGAATTGACCTTTTGACCCCAAAATCAATCCTACCCTAGACCTTTACATGAGCTACCCTTATATGAAGTTTGAAAGAATTCAATCATTCCTAACTCAAATTATCATCTGGAAACCGAAATACAATGATCAATGCTTTTTTTCAGTACCAGTGACCCTTAGAGTTGACCTTTGACCCCAAACTCAATCCCACATTAGATCTTTATATAAGCTAACATTGTATGAAGTTTGAATCAAATTGGTCATTCCTGACTTAAGTTATTGTCTGGAAACCATCCGGACAGACAGACAGACAGACGGACAGACAGACAGACACATGGACACATGGATGGACAGAGGGGCAGATGGGCAAAGACAATTACCATAGTCCCTTTCAGTTACATAAGCTAGCCTTATGTGAAATTTAACTCAAGTTATTATCTGGCAAATGAAATGCAGTGATAAATGTCTATTTCTAGTAACAGTGATCCTTAGAATTGACCTTTTGACCCCAAAATCAAACCCACCCTAGACCTTTACATGAGCTAGCCTTATATGAAGTTTGAAAGAATTCAATCGCTCCTAACTAAAGATATCATCTGGAAACCGAAATACAATGATAAATGTCTATTTTTAATAACATTGCCCCTTGGAGTTGACCTTTTGACCCCAAAATCAATCCCACATTAGATCTTTATATAAGCTAACATTATATGAAGTTTGAATCAAATTGGTCAGTCCTGACTGAAGTTATTGTCTGGAAACCATACGGACAGACAGACAGAGGGACAGACGGACAATGACAAACACTATAGTCTCCTCCAGTTTCACTGGCAGGGGACTAACAATACCCAGTATTTTTCCTTTTGACATTCTATTCTGAACTGAACATGTAATAATTACATTAATTCAGGTATTTAAATCAATAAAGCAAAGTACTGTAATGGAAACTATGCAGTTGAACATTTCTTTTTGGAAAATAATTTCATGGTAACTTATTTTTTGCACTACTCGCAAAAATAGCGAATCTCATGAAAATTTCTGGTTATAAGGTACTATAAAGTCACATTTAAAGGATTTAAATCACTAATTAGCTGGGAAGTGGTCCAGTACCAGTATCATTATTTTCTCTCTTCCTCCATCCCCTTTTTTAAATTGTAATTGAGAACAAAAATTTCTTTTAGAGTCCTCAACGAAAAAAACACAGAAAAAAGAAAGTGAAATACATAGAATGAAAATAAAAAAAATTGCTTACATTTTCTATCTTTATAGTTAAATAATACACACCTATGGTAAAATAATAATTCATATTCTGAATTTCCTTTGGTGTTTATGCACATAAAGGTATTACATGTACTAATTAATTCTTTGCTAGAATTTAACACTGAATGTGACATGTACTAGAGAATATAAAGCTATTATAAGTTATAACTTGTTTTATATGAATTTAAAATATCCAGGCAAAAACAAGCCACAACTAACAGAAAACAATCTTAAAGTGAACAGCACAATTCCAACTTCCTTGATTCTGTGACTTGTATGGTATAAATAGATCGTTATACTTAACGTATGATATTGGCACCGGTATCAATAACTGCTTATAATGCTACACACGATTACTGTACAACCTTCACAAATTTATGTTTCTGAAAATTAATGCAATCTTAAAATGAATCTTTCTCTTAACTTACTCTATAATTAAGCCAGCTAATGTTATGTATGTATATATTCGACAGAATCCCTTGTTGTATTTATAAACACTCATCCACTACTTCTATGGGAGAAGGAATTGGTGTGTGCTCAAAATTCCAACTTGCCAGAGACTGGCCTGCTTTACCATGACTAAAGCACTGGACAAGCTAAAGCAGTTCTAACCAGAAAGTTTAAAACATTAACATCATCGAAATCTAATACCTCATTAAATATATAATGTATTTTTTAATAAAATATCAGTTACTTGATATATATATAATTAAAAATAAAAGTCACTAAAACATGGTCATGTAAAGAAATATGAAATGTCTCAAAATGAAAGATATGCAAGCGTCATATTATCACAGAAATAGTAAAGTAGACCCACAATAGTTTTATACTAAAAACAAAAAAGGTATAATTAAACTGTTGCCATAGTAACAGGTATATATAAACATAGTACACTGGATCAGAGAGGAGTGACTTCCGATTGTTGAACATTCTGAAGGGGTATACTGGAGGCATATGCGGTTGTGTTGTTGACAGAGGCATGTGCGTTTGTGTTGTTGACAGAGGCATGTGCGGGTGTGTTGTTGACAGAGGCATGTATGGGTGTGTTGTTGGCAGAGGACATTGGAGGAGTTATATCATCATCTTCTTCATTACCTTCATCTTTCTGCTTCTTAGCAAAATCAATAAACACCTGTAAATAAACATCAAATATTAAGGATCAATCAAAGCTTTTGTGAAGTCCTTATAATGCTTTCCATTTTTGGCTATCATTGTATTTGGTATGACACACCTAAAAATGTCTCTAGCATATATTACATGTAGTATTTACCTTCTGTTTTGTTTTTCTTCATACTCAATGATTAGTTAAAAATACAAAAGTTTTTTCCATTATCAAATGCACATAATTCTGAAGAAGCTAATTTGTTTCTTTACATCACTTACAAGAACTTCTTAACAATATCTTAGTGCCACTTATGTGTTTGCTGAAGCTTTAGACCAGCTTCTAAGCAACCGTTGCTATAGGCAGCAAAAACTCTTCATTGGATAGCATTGTTACAACCCGTTTGGCAATAAAATCTGTTTTTCAATAAAATTGTTGCAAATGAGGTTGGGGTGCCTTACTGCAAAGTGAAATTTTGGTAAAAACCTATATTTTCACTTTGCAGTAAGTCACCCCGACCCGCTTTGCAATGATTTTATTGCAAAACAGGTTTTACTGCAAAATGGTTTTGTTATATAGTATCCCTACAGTATTC
Organism: Pteria penguin; assembly: GCA_035048485.1. NCBI lineage: Eukaryota > Metazoa > Mollusca > Bivalvia > Pterioida > Pteriidae > Pteria > Pteria penguin. The sequence goes on from CM068580.1 coordinate 1,690,983, forward strand.
TGATATACACATCCACATGACATCGAGTACACAACTGCCCATTACAAATGATACTTGTAAATTAATTTAACTGACTTTTGTGGATAGTCAGTCTAGAGGTTGTTATATTGTATTGACTTTTCTTCTTCTTCGATATGAAGTGTACTAAAAAGTTGAGCGGTATACTTCTACTTTTGTGTAGAGTAACTCTAAAATTCATCATTGTCATGACTTATATGGATAGTCAGTCCTGTAATCACCATACTGTCATGATTTATATGGATAGTCAGTCCAGTAGTCACCATACTGTCATGGCTTATGAGAATAGTCAGTCCTGTAGTCACCATACTGTCATGACTTATATGGATAGTCAGTCCAGTAGTCACCATACTGTCATGACTTATGAGAATAGTCAGTCCAGTAGTCACCATACTGTCATGATTTATGTGGATAGTCAGTCCAGTAGTCACCATACTGTCATGACTTAGGAGAATAGTCAGTCCAGTAGTCACCATACTGTCATGACTTATGAGAATAGTCAGTCCAGTAGTCACTATACTGTCATGACTTATGAGAATAGTCAGTCCAGTAGTCACCATACTGTCATGACTTATGAGAATAGTCAGTCCAGTAGTCACCATACTGTCATGAATTATGTGGATAGTCAGTCCAGTAGTCACCATGCTGTCATGACTTATGAGAATAGTCAGTCCAGTAGTCACCATGCTGTCACGACTTATGTGGATAGTCAGTCCAGTAGTCACCATACTGTCATGACTTATGAGAATAGTCAGTCCAGTAGTCACCATACTGTCACGACTTATGTGGATAGTCAGTCCAGTAGTCACCTTAGTGTCATGACTTATGACAATAGTCAGTCCAGTAGTCACCATGCTGTCATGACTTATGTGGATAGTCAGTCTAGTAGGCACCATACTGTCATGACTTATGAGAAAAGTCAGTCCAGTAGTCATTACATAGATAAACATAACATAATGAGTTCCATAGTATCACTGCCTAATGAATGAGGTGTTACCTGCAGAATGAATTAAGTCTTACCTGCTCTAAGGTGGACTGACTGAAGCTGTACTCCTCCAAGTGATGACTCACTTTACCTACAACAATTTTATATCATCATTATGACCAGGTATTAAATTAACAATTGAAAGCAAAACTTCAATCTAGAAAGAAAAAATATACAGTGATGCTCCATTTATCCGGACACGTTTGTTCCAGGACGATTTGTCCGGATAAACAGATTTTCTGGATTATTGGACCATAGTACCGATACATTAGATGTTAAGGAATCTTATTTCTTGATGAAAAAAGGGTAAATACAGTACACGATAAAGCACAAGTAATAATCCTTATTTGCGTTTAATTTGTATACGAAGAAATAAATATATATTACGTATTTTATATACATGTTATATTAACATCTTTGGTAAATTGTACATTAATTGCAGCTAAACTTCTGAAACCTGCATGATTTTTCAAATCATTGTCTTTTTTAAATCATAGTCCTCTGTTTAAATGTTGGCAGCCGCCTTTGTATATACCTCGCGCTTGACTAATTAATTTCACTTCTATCGTGATCAGAGTGTTTATCTAACGGCCTGCTGTGTCATACAAATTTAGAATTGAAGAGAATTTATGTCCGGATAAATTTATATAATGTTCATGTTTTAGAGATATAAACATTTTTAATAACTATAAAACAGAAGTATAACTAAAAGTTAAATCTTCTCTACAAAATAATGTAAGGGGAACTGATTAGCACTAAGTAAGGATACGTTATCAATGATCGATCTCTGATAGAAGAGTGCCGCTACCTAAAATTTGGTAACAATTTAAAGCCCAGGGGCCTTATTCACAAAAAACTTAAGTCTAAGTCTAAGAATTGAGACCTATATGGTTGCATGTGTTTTAATTCTAAGAATTAATAAAAAGTTTCTATAAACAGTATATCTGACAAGCTATTCACAGGCAAACTTTCGACAAATTCTTAGAATAATGAGAAATGGTATTTAAGGTCTCAAATCTTAGACTCAGACTTAAGTTTCTTTGTGAATAAGACCCCAGATATCTAATTAACAATGTAAGCTGCAAAGTTGGCAATTTACTTTTATTTACTATCATTCAAGTAACATTAACCTTCATTTCTGGTGTGAGCGTGTACTGACTCATTAAAAAGGGAAACATCAATAACCACTAACATGATGTTTGACTACACCACAAGCGGTCAATTCTTAATTGAATAGGTAATTAACATACCATATGTAGGTGACCAGGTAAACACGTCGTTTAACTGTTAAACAAACAATCAATCAGCGCAGAGGGGAGATAAGCAGTGTTGCTTTGTGTATTAATTAACCCGCAGCAATTTGCTACACCTAAGCCCAGAAAGCAAAATTTTGTCCGGATTACCAGAGTAAATTTCACGTAATTTTGGACTTCCGTACCCATACTTCCTTGTCCGGATCCAGAACGCAGATTTCAGGATTATCGGATCAAAATATCATTTGGGAAATCCGTTCCCGCACTTTCTCGTCTGGAAAGTGGATTTTCCTGATAAGGGGAGCCCAGATTAAAGGAGCATCACTGTATTTCCTTCCCTTTAATGATACATATTAAAACAAATTCCTACCTTCCTCAAGAGCCTTAAATGTTAGGGCAAGAGATCTGACATCACACTTGGGTACTTTATATTGCGCTCTTTCATCAAATTTCTCAGACTGGACAGCATTGGGGAACATCTGTTTGATATAGGCATCAAGTGCTGCCATCTTCTCTTCCACTTCCTCGTCCTTCATACCACTTCTGTACTGAAGCTTGACCTCTAATGAATAACCACTACCATACTTATTCTTAAGATGCTGTGATGCACCAATACATCTGTTACAAGGAAATCAAACATATAACATGAATTCCGCCAGCATCATTGAATCATGTACTGGGACACAGGTCAAACTAGTGCCAACAAAACACTTTTGAGATACACTCAGAATAGTGGTGTTGATTAAACACTACTGAAATACAATACATAATAATATGCTAACAAACCACGACTGAGATACATCTCAGAATAGTAATGCTGACAAAACACTACTGAGATACAGCTCAGATTAGCAGTGCTGACAAAATGCTACTGAGATACAATTACATAGTGCTGACAAAACACTACTGAGATGTATCTCAGAAAAGTTGTGCTCAAATTAGCAGTGATAACAAACAAAAGACCCAAGTAGGCCTATATCACTCATTTGAGTGGGCCTATATCACTCATTTGAGTGGGCCTATATCACTCATCTGAATGGGCCTATATCACTCATCTGAGTGGGCCTGTATCACTCATCTGAGCATAATTTTCTCATTCTAAACAACTAACTGGTTGAAAAACTTCACATATATCTATTTTTTTTTTGCTTACTGTGTTTTCAACAACTGACCAGACTGTAAGCTTGCTTCTCTACATTGAATTAATCAATGTTATGATATAAAATTATGGCAATCTATGAAGCTAATCTGAAGAAAAAGTTTGTCAAAGTAAGGTATCATCTTTGGCCTACCTAGCCCCACTCTGGATCCACTCTTAACAGATTTGGTCAAAAATAGAAACTTTGGAGGGAACCTTGAGTACTTCATACCTATCAAGTTTCATCAAAATTTTTCCACTGATTCTGAAAGAGAAGTCCATCAAAACTAATTATTACAAATTAATAGTATATCCCTCCTTTTTTTATCTATGGTATAGTGTAATCACAGATAACCATGCTCATGATTCAGTATCTGTCAAACAAAAACAGATAAGAATAGTAAGAAGTTCTATACAACATTGCAATCTTGAACTGAGCCACTCAAACATAAAATCACGGTCAGACACATCATCAGATGAAATCGCTTAAATCAGCATCTCAAGATGAACCTATGGTGCAAGGTTGGTGACTGCAGCACCTTTACTTTCTTCAATACTGAATTACTCAAACTATTCAACCAAGTTACTCATGCGGAAAATGTAGGTCAGATGCATACTCTATCCAATGACTTCAGACGAGCGCTATAATAAAGGCCTTAGGTTCAGGTGACCTACAAACAACTGAGATACAGTTCAGAATAATATTGCTAACAAAACACTTTTGAGATACAGCTCAAAATAAATAATTCATCAAAATGTCTTCCTACTTCAATTACACTCCTATTCAAAGTAAGGTACAAATGTTCTAAAATCATTGATACACATACTCTATGGCACCATTGACCATGATAGCTATACGAGTGCAGAGAGCATCAGCTTCCTCCATGTAATGGGTAGTCAGGATTGCTCCCCTTTCTGTCCCACTGAAACTCATACTGATAGTGTCCCTGAAATTATAATCCCAAATAAATCATGACTTCAAAATAACAAAATAACGAAATATCAAAATAATGCAATATTTACCATGTCTTTCAAAAAACAACATAATCCTACATTAACCATGTCTCTCAAGTAAAAACATAATGCTATACATCAACTGTCTCTCTCATGTAACAACATAGCGCTATATTAACTAAGTCTCTCATGTAACAACATAATGCTGTATTAACTATGTCTCTCGAGTAACAACATAATGCTGTATTAACCATGTTTCTCAAGTAACAACATAATGCTATATATTGACCATATCTCTCAAGTAACCACATTATGCTATATATTAACCATGTCTCTCAAGTAACAACATAATGCTATATTAATCATGTCTCTCAAGCAACAACATAATGCTATATATCACATATGCCTCTCAAGTACATGTAACAACATAATGCTGTATTAACCATGTCTCTCAAGTAACAACATAATGCTGTACTGACCATGTCTCTCATGTAACAACATAATGCTGTACTGACCATGTCTCTCATGTAACAACATAATGCTGTACTGACCATGTCTCTCAAGTAACAACATAATGCTGTACTAACCATATCTCTCAAGTAACAATATAATGCTGTATATTAACCATGTCTCTCAAGTAACAACATAATGCTGTATTAACCATGTCTCTCAAGTAACAACATAATGCTGTACTGACCATGTCTCTCATGTAACAACATAATGCTGTACTGACCATGTCTCTCAAGTAACAACATAATGCTGTACTAACCATATCTCTCAAGTAACAACATAATGCTGTATATTAACCATGTCTCTCAAGTAACAACATAATGCAGTATTAAACATGTCTCTCATGTAACAACATAATGTTGTATTAACCATGTCTCTCAAGTAACAACATAATGCTGTTTTAACCATGTCTCTCAAGTAACAACATAATGCTATAATAACCATGTCTCTCATGTAACAACATAATGCTGTATTAACCATGTCTCTCAAGTAACAACATAATGCTATATTAACTGTGTCTCTCAAGTAACAACATAATGGTGTATTAACCATGTCTCTCAAGTAACAATATAATGCTATATTGACCATGTCTCTCAAGTAACAACATAATGCCATATTAACCATGTCTCTCAAGTAACAATATAATGCTATATAGACCGTGTCTCTCAAGTAACAACATAATGCTATATTGACCATGTCTCTCTAGTAACAACATAATGCTATATTAACCATGTCTCTCAAGTAACAACATAATGCTATATATTGACCATGTCTCTCAAGTTACAGCATCATGCTATATATTAACCATGTCTCTCAAGTAATAACATAATGCTATATATTGACAAAGTCTCTCAAGAAACAACATAATGCTATAATAACCATGTCTCTCATGTAACAACATAATGTTGTATTAACCATGCCTCTCAAGTAACAACATTATGCTGTTTTAACCATGTCTCTCAAGTAACAACATAATGCTATAATAACCATGTCTCTCATGTAACAACATAATGTTGTATTAACCATGCCTCTCAAGTAACAACATTATGTTGTATTAACCATGTCTCTCATGTAACAACATAATATTGTATTAACCATGTCTTTCAAGTAACAACATTTTGCTGTTTTAACCATGTCTCTTAAGTAACAACATAATGCTGTTTTAACCATGTCTCTCAAGTAACAGCATAATGGTGTATTAACCATGTCTCTCAAGTAACAATATAATGCTATATTGACCATGTCATTCAAGTAACAACATAATGCTGTATTAACCATGTTTCTCAAGTAACAATATAATGCTATATTGACCATGTCTCTCAAGTAACAACATAATGCCATATTAACCATGTTTCTCAAGTAACAATATAATGCTATATTGACCATGTCTCTCAAGTAACAACATAATGCCATATTAACCATGTCTCTCAAGTAACAACATAATGCCATATTAACCATGTCTCTCAAGTAACAACATAATGCTATATTGACCGTGTCTCTCAAGTAACACCATAATGCTATAATAACCATGTCTCTCAAGTATCAATATAATGCTGTATTAACCATGTCTCTCAAGTAACACCATAATGCTATAATAACCATGTCTCTCAAGTAACAACATAATGCTATATTGACCATGTCTCTCAAGTAACAACATAATGCTGTATTAACCATGTCTCTCAAGTAACAACATAATGCTGTATTAACCATGTCTCTCAAGTAACAACAGAATACAGTATTAAACAAAATCACCATAGAAGTTTGGAAGAGATAAAAAATTGAATATATATTGGTGCAAAGAAAATGTACCCAATTTAGACAAAAAAAAGTAATAACATAATGCTATATATTGACAAAGTCTCTCAAGAAACAACATAATGCTATAATAACCATGTCTCTCATGTAACAACATAATGTTGTATTAACCATGCCTCTCAAGTAACAACATTATGCTGTTTTAACCATGTCTCTCAAGTAACAACATAATGCTATAATAACCATGTCTCTCATGTAACAACATAATGTTGTATTAACCATGCCTCTCAAGTAACAACATTATGTTGTATTAACCATGTCTCTCATGTAACAACATAATATTGTATTAACCATGTCTTTCAAGTAACAACATTTTGCTGTTTTAACCATGTCTCTTAAGTAACAACATAATGCTATATTAACTGTGTCTCTCAAGTAACAACATAATGGTGTATTAACCATGTCTCTCAAGTAAGAATATAATGCCATATTGACCATGCCTCTCAAGTAACAGCATAATGGTGTATTAACCATGTCTCTCAAGTAACAATATAATGCTATATTGACCATGTCTCTCAAGTAACAACATAATGCTATAATAACCATGTCTCTCAAGAAACAATGTAATGCTGTATTAACCATGTCTCTCAAGTAACAACATAATGCTATATTAACCATGTCTCTCAAGTAACAACATAATGCTGTATTAACCATGTCTCTCAAGTAACAACATAATGCCATATTAACCATGTCTCTCAAGTAACAACATAATGCTATATTGACCGTGTCTCTCAAGTAACACCATAATGCTATAATAACCATGTCTCTCAAGTATCAATATAATGCTGTATTAACCATGTCTCTCAAGTAACACCATAATGCTATAATAACCATGTCTCTCAAGTAACAACATAATGCTATATTGACCATGTCTCTCAAGTAACAACATAATGCTGTATTAACCATGTCTCTCAAGTAACAACATAATGCTGTATTAACCATGTCTCTCAAGTAACAACAGAATACAGTATTAAACAAAATCACCATAGAAGTTTGGAAGAGATAAAAAATTGAATATATATTGGTGCAAAGAAAATGTACCCAATTTAGACAAAAACTCACGCTATGATCTGTAAATTTTTTTTCCAAAACATTTATTATCTGTAATCTTGAATCAAAGATTTAAAAAAATTTGTAGACAATTCATGTGAAAGTCTTATGTGCTGTGCAGGCTCAAGAGAACTGAACCAACTGAGAGATAAAAGAAACCCCTAAAGATGGTATGGCGGGACCATAAATTTGAATTTTCATAGAAAAATCACTAAACCCTGAAGTCACAATGATCTAGTTCCACCTGAAATCAAAAGTAAATATCAAATTTATCTCACATGCAAAGTATCAAGACAGTGATCCTTCTAAGTTCTGTAGTCTTGCTTCTACCATTGACTGAATGTTGACAGAAACAGAGGAACATACGGACGGACATCATCTATATATGGACTGCAACTGCTTTGCAATAGACCTTTTACCAATTTTACATGGTGTAAGAGGCGATACCAGACAAATGAAGTTTTGCTGTATAGATTTGTGTCATACTACTGTGACGTCACAATCCAAGCATTAACGTCAGAATGAAAATTCCGGCAAAAAGTGGTTTGTCCAGTATTAGACCTCATACATCATACATGTATATAATTGGAAAAAGGCCTATTAAGCACATTCATGTACCATATAATGACACTCTAGGGATATCATTTACAATTACTACCATATAATGGCAGTCTAGGAATATCCCCATCAAATTAAGGCCATTTACAGTTACTACCATATAATGAAAGTCTAGGGATATCGCCATCCAATTAAGGACATTACAAATGGAAATCCAAAATAAATCGCATAAATAATTCATGTCAGTATGTATACTGTTTTAATGTTACAGTCCAAGAAGGGTGTTTCTTCATTTATCAGCCTTTTTAATTGAACTCAAATGGATGAATATCAGTCATGAAATTTTCAACTTCAAGGCTATCAATTTCTGAAATATCTTAAGGTCTATAAGGTCTATAATCATTAACTCACCATAGGAAACGCTTTGACTGAGGATCCATTCCTGTAGAGGGTTCATCCAATAATACTACCTTTGGACTTCCTAGCATGCTTATACTGTAACTCAACTGAAAACATACAACAATCCAAGTATGAAGACATTGTTTCCAATTCTAATATTTATAGGCATCCTACAGTTTGATAATGGGGTTGTGCATTATGTACATTTCATGAAGTTTCCCTCACTGTGCCTGAAAATGTTTATAAATCTGGAGAAAAGAGCATGTAAACAGGGTGTTCTTAAAAATGAGTAGAACTCTCCTAACAGGACAAATACCTCACACTGCAGTGAATTAGAATAACAAAAATTTGTTCATGAGCTATAAGTGACTTTGGGTGGAGATCATGATACATCCTTATCTCATCCCTTCATAACAAAAGTCATATTTCATGGTCAAGGAGTATGAATGTCATTCAGAGTAAAGGGAATTCAGTTACGGTCCAAAAACTATTTTCAGTTTTCATAGTCAGTGACCTTGATTGTTGAACTTTTGACCTCCAAAACAATAAGGCATATCTTTGACTCACGTTTGAGCTTTGACCTCCAATACAACAGGACATATCTTTGACTAACAGTGAGTCTATGTAAGAAGTTTCACATCAATAGGTGTGTAGGGGATTCAGTTACATATACTCTGTGACCTTTACTTTTAACTTGCAAATCAATAAGACACATCCTTGACTGTGTATGCAGTTTCATGCTGATAGATGTTTAGAATTCAGTTATGGTCCTGAGACCATCTTCAGTTATCAAAGCTCTGAGGCCTTGACCTATTACCATTTGACCTCTAAATCAATGGAGCACATCCCTAACTGATGGTGAGTCTGTAAATTGCTTAACATCACTGAGGTGTGAAGCAAATTGAGTTATGGTCTGGAAACCATTTTCAGTTATCCATGCTCTGTGACTTTGACCTTTTGACCTTCAAATCAATTAGGCACATCCTTGACTTAAATGTTTCACATCGATAGGTGGAAAATAAATTCAGATATGAATAGAGTTAGATTGGAAAGTGACTTACATGCTGATTCAGTGGAGTAAATAAAGCTAGACTGGAGAGCCAGTTTTACATTGATTTAGGCGAGTAAATGAATGTGGACTGGAAATAACTTGTGTAAAGAAAACAATTTTCTTATTTAGAATATGATGATGGTTTACTAATGACAAATTTTTACCTTTCTTTTGGTACCTCCTGACAAACTCTTGGCATGTTTCTTGGAATGTTCTTTGATTTTCAGAGAATCTTCAAACCTTGTAACATGACAATGAACAGTGGAATGAAAACCTCTAATACTTTTAAATTATAATTATATACCCTAGCATATACTCTGATAAATTTAAAGCACTGTGCATCTAATTTAGTATAAACTGTTATATATAGTCAAACAAGAGACATACAAATGTATAGAGAAAGCTTTTGATTGACTGATTATAGTTTTACATCACTCCAAATTCATGTATATGGTAATAACATCTGCCTTATGCATTGCAGAGAAATTTATACCTTTGCAAAAGACCAATCCAGTAAGGGATCTTCCACATGCCACGCTTACCATGACATGGGACCTTGGTTTTAACTGTCTCATCCGAAAGACAGGACACCAATGCCCCCATGTGGAAGTTGAACCTAGGACCCCTCAGTCATGAGACAAACACCTCATCCATTGATGTACACCAGCCATAGATAAAAGGACAGGGAGATAGGGACAGATAAATCACTATTCGTGGCATACATGAAACTGGTGGCCATAGATAGAAGGACAGGGAGATAGGGACAGATAAATCACTATTCGTGGCATACATAAAACTGGTGGCCATAGATAGAAGGACAGGGAGATAGGGACAGATAAATCACTATTCGTGGCATACATAAAACTGGTGGCCATAGATAGAAGGACAGGGAGATAGGGACAGATAAATCACTATTTATGGCATACATAAAACTGGTGGCCATAGATAGAAGACAAGGAGATTGGGAACAGATAAATCACTATTTATGGCATACATAAAACTGGTGGACATAGATAGAAGGACAAGGAGATATGGACAGATAAATCACTGTTCGTGGCATACATAAAACTGGTGGACATAGATAGAAGGACAAGGAGATAGGGACAGATAAATCACTATTCGTGGCATACATAAAACTGGTGGCCATAGATAAAAGGACAAGGAGATAGGGACAGTTTGTGGCATACATAAAACTGGTGGACATAGATAGAAGGACAAAGAGATAGGGACAGTTTGTGGCATACATAAAACTGGTGGACATAGACAGAAGGACAAGGAGATATGGACAGATAAATCACTGTTCGTGGCATAAATAAAACTGGTGGACATAGATAGAAGGACAGGGAGAAAGGGACAGATAAATCACTATTTATGGCATACATAAAACTGGTGGCCATAGATAGAAGGACAGGGAGATAAGGACAGATGAATCACTATTCGTGGCATACATAAAATTGCTGGCCATAGATAGAAGGACAGGGTTGGTTGGTTGGTTGATTATTGTTTTACGTCACTCCACGATTATTTCACGTATATGGTGACGGCATCTGCCTGATGCATTGCATACAAATTTAGACCTTTGCAACGGACCCACCCGAAGCAGTGAGGGATCTTTTACGTGCCACGCCTACCATGACACGGGACCTCGGTTTTTACTGTCTCATCCGAAAGACAGAACACCGGTGTGCCCCGGGCGGGAGTCGAACCCGCGACCTCTCGATCACGAGCCGAGCACCTTATCCACTAGGCCACACCGGCTTAGAAGGACAGGGAGATAGGGACAGATAAATTACTATTTGTGGCATACATAAAACTGGTGGCCATAGATAGAAGGACAGGGAGATAGGGACAGATAAATCACTATTCGTGGCATACATAAAACTGGTGGCCATAGATAGAAGGACAGGGAGATAGGGACAGATAAATCACTATTCGTGGCATACATAAAACTGGTGGACATAGATAGAAGGACAGGGAGAAAGGGACAGATAAATCACTATTTATGGCATACATAAAACTGGTGGCCATAGATAGAAGGACAAGGAGATTGGGAACAGATAAATCACTATTTATGGCATACATAAAACTGGTGGACATAGATAGAAGGACAAAGAGATAGGGACAGATAAATCACTATTTATGGCATACATAAAACTGGTGGACATAGACAGAAGGACAGGGAGATAAGGACAGATGAATCACTATTCGTGGCATACATAAAATTGCTGGACATAGATAGAAGGACAGGGAGAAAGGGACAGATAAATCACTATTTATGGCATACATAAAACTGGTGGCCATAGATAGAAGGACAGGGAGATAGGGACAGATAAATCACTATTCGTGGCATACATAAAACTGGTGGCCATAGATAGAAGGACAGGGAGATAGGGACAGATAAATCACTATTCGTGGCATACATAAAACTGGTGGCCATAGATAGAAGGACAGGGAGAAAGGGACAGATAAATCACTATTTATGGCATACATATAACTGGTGGCCATAGATAGAAGGAGAAGGAGATTGGGAACAGATAAATCACTATTTATGGCATACATAAAACTGGTGGACATAGATAGAAGGACAGGGAGATAGGGACAGATAAATCACTATTCGTGGCATACATAAAACTGGTGGCCATAGATAGAAGGACAGGGAGATAGGGACAGATAAATCACTATTCGTGGCATACATAAAACTGGTGGCCATAGATAAAAGGACAAGGAGATAGGGACAGTTTGTGGCATACATAAAACTGGTGTACATAGGCAGAAGGACAAGGAGATAAGGACAGATAAATCACTGTTCGTGGCATAAATAAAACTGGTGGACATAGATAGAAGGACAGGGAGATAGGGACAGATAAATCACTATTTATGGCATACATAAAACTGGTGGCCATAGATAGAAGGACAGGGAGATAGGGACAGATAAATCACTATTCGTGGCATACATAAAACTGGTGGACATAGATAGAAGGACAGGGAGAAAGGGACAGATAAATCACTATTCGTGGCATACATAAAACTGGTGGCCATAGATAGAAGGACAAGGAGATAGGGACAGATAAATCACTATTTATGGCATACATAAATCTGGTGGCCATAGATAGAAGGACAGGGGGATATGGACAAATAAATCATTATCCATGGCACAAGTAAAACTGGATGTTAAACTTACTTGGATAAGCAGAGAACCAGAATCCTAAATAAACTTGATTCACTTATTTGATGAACTGTAAATATCATACACAGACAACAGAATATCTATTCAAAAGAATCTGATTTAAGAAAAGAAATAAGCAATTTGTACCAGTCTACAACTTCTTTAATCCTGTTCTTGGCAATTCCCTGGATGGCAGCATAAACCTCAAGATGTTCTCGTTGTGATAGCATATCCCATAATGCATCATGTTGTGGGCAATATCCCATAGCAGTGTAGGCTTCAGAGGCGGCAGACCTGATGTTATGTCCAGCTATCATGACCTGTATTATAAACAGCCAATTCATACTTACATCAACTTTAATCTGACGAGTTAGTTTTAACTCATAACAAATACCATAATATTATCATTCAGGTGGAACTGGATATGCAGGATTCATCAGCAGTATACAGGATATTAGTAACACTATCTGCTAATCCAGCATTCTAGTCATAAAATGGATTAGTCTCCAGCAATATTTGATAATACATGGATTTTTAATGTCTTACATTCTTCTCTTATAACTTTTCAGTTTTATCATCTATACATTTGTCTTTTAAAGCACTTCCATAAATGGTAAGTAGTGAGGTGTCACAACCAGTGATTACATAACTTGCTAACAGCATGCTAGCTTTACACAACTAGGGATCTCTGAGCTAATACCAATCACCATGACTATGGGCAGTTAGGGTTCTGTGAGCTGCTACCAATCACCATGGCTATGGGCAATATGGGATCTATGATCTGGTACCAATCACCATGGCTATGGGCAGTTAGGGATCTATGAGCTGGTACCAATCACAATGGTTATGGGCAGTTAGGGATTTATGATCTGGTACCAATCACCATGGCTATGGGCAGTTAGGGATTTATGAGCTGGTACCAATCACCATGGCTATGGACAGTTAGGGATTTATGATCTGGTACCAATCACCATGGCTATGGGCAGTTAGGGATCTATGAGCTGGTACCAATCACAATGGCTATGGGCAGTTAGGGATCTGTGATCTGGTACCAATCACCATGGCTATGGGCAGTTAGGAATTTATGAGCTGGTACCAATCACCATGGCTATGGGCAGTTAGGGATTTATGAGCTGGTACCAATCACCATGGCTATGGGCAGTTAGGGATTTATGACCTAGTACCAATTACAATGGCTATGGGTAGTTAGGGATCTATGATTTGGTACCAACCACCATGGCTATGGGCAGTTAGGGATCTATGAGCTGGTACCAATCACAATAGCTATGGGCAGCTAGGGATTTATGTGCTGGTACCAATCATCATGGCTATGGGCAGTTGGGAATCTATGATCTGGTACCAATCCCCATGGCTATGGGCAGTTAGGGATCTGTGAGCTGCTACCAATCACCATGGCTATGGACAGTTAGGGATTTATGATCTGGTACCAATCACCATGGCTATGGGCAGTTAGGGATCTATGAGCTGGTACCAATCACCATGGCTATGGGCAGTTAGGGATCTATGAGCTGGTACCAATCACCATGGCTATGGGCAGTTAGGAATCTATGAGCTGGTACCAATCACCATGGCTATAGGCAGTTAAGGATTTATGAGCTGGTACCAATCACCATGGCTATGGGCAGTCAGGGATCAATAATCTGGTACCAATCACCATGGCTATGGGCAGTTAAGAATCTATGAGCTGGTACCAATCACCATGGCTATGGGCAGTCAGGGATCTATGATCTTGTACCAATCACAATGGCTATGGGCAATATGGGGTGAACAACTACAACTTATTACCCTGAATATGAATATAGTCAAACTATTTACCCTTAGCACACATCTCACATCTGATTAATAGGATCTAGAGAGTACTCCTTATACAAAGTCAGACAAGGTCAGGCTATACACCCCCAGCATACATCCCAATGGCCCAGGATCTAGAGAGTATCCCTTACACATGGTCAGGCTATACAACCCCAGCATACATCCCAGTGACCCAGGATCTAGAGAGTATCCCTCACACATGGTCAGGCTATACAACTCCAGCATACATCCCATTGACCAAGGATCTAGAGAGTATCCCTCACACATGGTCAGGCTATACACCCCCAGCATACATCCCAATGACCCAGGATCTAGAGAGTATCCCTCACACATGGTCAGGCTATACACCCCCAGCATACATCCCAATGACCAAGGATCTACAGAGAATCCCTCACACATGGTCAGGCTATACAACCCCAGCATACATCCCAATGACCCAGGATCTAGAGAGTATCCCTCACACATGGTCAGGCTATACATCCCAAGCATAAATCCCGTTGACCAAGGATCTAGAGAGTTTCCCTTACACATGGTCAGGCTATACACCCCCAGCATACATCCCATTGACCCAGGATCTAGAGAGTATCCCTCACACATGGTCAGGCTATACATCCCAAGCATAAATCCCGTTGACCCAGGATCTAGAGAGTATCCCTCACACATGGTCAGGCTATACACCCCCAGCATACATCTTATTGACCCAGGATCTAGAGAGTATCCCTTAGATGGTCAGGCTATACACCCCCAGCATACATCACAATGGCCCAGGATCTAGAGAGTATCTCTCACACATGGTCAGGCTATACAACCCCAGCATACATCCCATTGACCAAGGATCTAGAAAGTATCCCTCTCACATGGATAGACTATACACCCCAGCATACATCTTAATGACCAAGGATCTAGAAAGTATTCCTCACACATGGTCAGGCTATACACCCCCAGCATACATCCAATTGACCCAGGATCTAGAGAGTATCCCTCTCACATGGCCAGGCTATACACCCCCAGCATACATCCCAATGACCCAGGATCTAGACAGTATCCCTCTCACATGGATAGACTATACACCCTATCATACACCCCAATGACTACAGATCTCATGTTATTATAATTCCTGACTTTTTAGTGATAAATCAAACAAACTTACTAGCTGGTCATACTGAACCTATATCATGTATCAATCAGTTCTTACCAAAATGCTTAGTTCTTATCAGAACAAATGCAGTCTTATCATGAAACTATGAGTGTTTTATGACTATTTCTCCTTACATTTCCTTTGGTTGGTGAAGTCTCAGCAATAACCATGTTCAATGTGGTTGACTTCCCTGCTCCATTTGGACCTAAAAGTCCCAGGACTTCTCCGGTGTTGACAGCAAATGATGCGTTCCTTACAGCTGGATAAAGTTTTCCTTCTACTTTCTGACATTTCTCTCCACGTCCACAACATCTGGTTTTGTCATCCTTCACAAATTCCTTACGAAGTCCTTCCACCAGTGTCACAGGAGGCTGCAATCAACATTTTGTATAAATCATGTTATACCTTTCTTAAGTACATTACTGATTAATCATTATTATCACTCCACAATCATTTCATGAATATGAGCTAATGGTAACATATTATGCTTAAGATGTGTATATCTGAAACAAGAGGCCCAAGTGTGCCTATATCGCTCACCTGAGTACCTGGATGATCAGTCATGCATGAAGGAAGAATTCATTTATTTTTGTGTATTACTGTGACTAAGTCAACACAAATGTTTAAAATATGTCAAATTTTATTTCAGACCAAAATAAAATACAACACTTTTTTGCACATCCATTCAGGTGATTTTGATATTAAGCATTTGCTTTGTCTCTGCAAGATGTGATTCAAGGCAACAAGTTAGTCATTTTTTTTAGGTGGGGCCTTTTGTTGAATGATTTCAAGTCTGGGTCATGAACAACAATTGTTTCAAATATTGTCCAGATCTAACTAAAAATTGCCTAATTTCATATGTTGAGTGTTGAGAAACATCTAAAAACTTACTAAGATGTGTAAAGAAATGAAAAAAAAAATTTTTGACCACAGCTGGATTTGAACCGCTACTCTCCATGTTTCAATTACCAAGTGGTATATGTACCATTGTGAGACCTACTTTTTAGACATGGTGGCATTATCTGTTAACCAATTTGGATGAAATTTTCCAAGTTGATAGAGGACCTATAATACTTCATGTATTCCATGTTTCATTAAAATCTTTCATGTAGTATAACAGCAGAAGTGAAAAATGTGAAGAATTGTTCCTATACACCCTCATTTGGAAGTCTTTAAAAATTCATAGAAAATCCAAAAATTGAGATATTGACAAAATTCTTTCATAGTAACATTCCTTACCATAATACACTGATCCACTTTTCAGCATAGAATTAGAAAGTGAGCGATGTTTAGCAGACTTTTGACTCTTATGCTTATGACATCATAAGCAAATGTCCAACCTTGCGGGATGTCATCACAGTCATATTTTGCGCTAATGTGCTTGACATTCGACGAAAGTGGATCAGTGTATTATGATAGTCCATAAGAAATCATCATTTTTAATTAACTAGAAAATATGACACTTTTCTGCATTGAAATCAACAAGTCCAAACAAATGTCGAAAAAAAAATTCTAAAATTTGATTTTGGAAATGAACCAAAATGACAATACGTCTTCACTCATCCCTCTAGATCATTTCTATGCATTCTGTTTGTCTCTGTATACAGCCTGTATGAAAAAGAATATTGTCAAAGGAGGGTACTCTTTTGTGACATACTTTTGACTATGGTGGCGCCACCCGTAAAGAGGTCTTGACGAAAACAACAGAATTTGAAGAGGATCATAAGTGACTTATTTCTACCAAGATTTATTAAAATCCTTCACACAGTTTTGCAGAAAAAGTTGAAAATGTGAAAAATGGCCAACCCTCCCCCCCCCCCCCATTTTTTTGGAAGTCTTAAAAAATTCATAAAAATCCAAAAATTGAGATATTGACAAAATTCTTTCACAATAATATTCCTTACCACAATTATGATCAAAATAGTCATTAAGAAATCATCAATATCAATTAACTGAAAAACATGACACTTTTCTGCATTGAAATAACTAAGTCCAGAAACACGTCAAAAAAGCGTAAATTTCTATTTGACGGATCTTAATACTGAACACAATTTTTAATAACCCATCTTTATAGATTGTTGAAATGCAATTAGTTTCCCCATTTATGTACTGGTTCTGGAGGAGAAGATGTTTGAAGAGGGGTACCGTTTTGGGCACTTTTGGCCCCGCCCTGGATCCACCCCTGAGGGAATCTGGATCCCAAACACAATTTTAGTACAGGACCTTGAGTACATCATTTATACAAAGTTTGATCCAAATCTACGATGTAGTTCCAGAGAAGAAGTCGAAAATGTGAAAAAGTTAACAACGACATACGACGGATGGTGCACTATGACTATAGCTCACTTGAGCCTTTGGCTCAGGTGAGCTAAAAAAATTAATAAAATATTTGTATTGAAAAAATACAGGTTATTTTCCTGACCAGAACTTACCACCAGTCTTTAAGGTTTATCCCATGTTTTTTAATAAGATAATAACAGAGAACTCAAGATTTTCCAGTTAGCTACCGTAATTTGCATATCTTACATTGTCAGAGGGGTTCTGGTGCATAGAATAAACTCTTCTTCGCTCTTCTGCCACATCCTCATCCTCCCCTTCAATAATGTCACTGTTTATCCGCCATTGTTGTTTTTCTGAAACTTTATTTCCTCCTAAGCAATTGGTAGCATCACTAATATCCCCACCGGTCGCCCTAATGTCGAGCACTCTTATCAGAAAATAGTAAATCGCAAAATGGAAAAAAGGCTGGAATTAAAACATTAAACAAATAAAGAGAATTGAAATAAACAAGTATAATAACACATAAGGATGACATCAAAATGGGTAAATTACATTCATCGACAAAAGATGATGGGATAATGGATATGGCTTTAGAATCTAACAGGGATGGGTATGTTGTAACATTATCAGGCATTAGAAGAACACTCAGTCCATAGAGAAGTCTCTCTACTGACTACGTTAGTAGAAGCTATGTAACAGTTCTGTCAGATTCAAAAATATACGTTTATTATATTTGCATAACTTCACTTCTTCTGTATATGTACTTAGTGTTAAAGTTAAGTCAATCACTATTCTATTCTAAACATTGCTGTGATGACACTAACCCATTACAATATTAGTATGAGGCATATTTAAGACATTTAGGTCATGGTTAGGATTAACTTATATTTCTATCTCCTTCATATTAAACAATGGTATTTTGTTGCATATTCCTTTAAAGCTAAAAGTCTGGACATTTTGTGACGACATAGTGTCATAAAGAGACAGCGTTTCCATTTAGATGTCACAAAATCGTTTATCATGGAATAAAGGTTGTGTTAATATTA
Organism: Pteria penguin; assembly: GCA_035048485.1. NCBI lineage: Eukaryota > Metazoa > Mollusca > Bivalvia > Pterioida > Pteriidae > Pteria > Pteria penguin. The sequence continues at coordinate 1,710,177 of CM068580.1, forward strand.
GCTTTAAAGTTTGTTAAATTCTTGATAATAAAGTACAAAGCACATAAAACCCAAATGTTAGTGATTGGCACCACATCATGAAATATTTCTGCTCTTGGTCTTTGTACCTAAACCCTGGACAGGAATAGTTTACAATACACAATATATAACCTATAACCGTTACAGTGCCTTACCATTATGTATGTAATAGGTATATTGTTGTCCCTATAACCATCACTGTGCTTTACCATTATGTACATAATAGGTATACTGTTGTCCCTATAACCATCACTGTGCCTTACCATTATGTATGTAATAGGTATATTGTTGTCCCTATAACTGTCACTGTGTCTTACCATTATGTATGTAATAGGTATATGTAGGTATATTGTTGTCCCTATAACCATCACTATGTCTTACCATTATGCATGTAATAGGTATATTGTTGTCCCTATAACCATCACTGTGCCTTACCATTATGTATGTAATAGGTATACTGTTGTCCCTATAACCATCACTGTGCCTTACCATTATGTACATAACAGGTATACTGTTGTCCCTATAACCATCACTGTGCCTTACCATTATGTATGTAATAGGTATATTGTTGTCCCTATAACTGTCACTGTGTCTTACCATTATGTATGTAATAGGTATATTGTTGTCCCATTTGAAGTAATCACTGAATTTTGGATCTGTGTTACTCAGCTTACTCACTCTGTGTATCTGAAAAATACACATATACCACATGATATCTGAAACCTAGACATATACCACATGATATCTGATACATACACATATGCCACATGATATCTTATTCACCCATATATACCACAAGATATCTGATACATACACATATACCGCAACATATCTGATACATGCACATATACCACATGATATCTTATTCACACATATATACCACATGATATCTGATACATACACATATAGCATATGATATCTGATACATATACCATATGATATCTGATACATACACATATACCGTATGATATCTGATACATACACATATACCACATGATATCTGATACATACACATATACCATATGATATCTGATACATACACATATACCACATGATATCTGATACATACACATATACCATATGATATCTGATACATATACCATATGATATCTGATACATACACATATACCACATGATATCTGATACATACACATATACCATATGATATCTGATACATACACATATACCATATGATATCTGATACATATACCATATGATATCTGATACATACACATATACCATATGATATCTGATACATACACATATACCACATGATATCTGATACATACACATATACCATATGATATCTGATACATATACCATATGATACCTGATACATACACATATACCACATGATATCTGATACATACACATATACCACATGATATCTGATACATACACATATACCATATGATATCTGATACATACACATATACCATATGATATCTGAGAGATACACATATACCACATGATATCTGATACATACACATATACCATATGATATCTGATACATACACATATACCACATGATATCTGATACATACACATATACTACAACTGGTCAATTTCTCCATCTCAGCAAACAGTTCTGTAGAAATACATCAGTTATATATATAATAAAGACCATCACATAACCACAGTGCACAGAAAATCTGCCATAAAATAATAAAAACCATTACATAACCAGATAGCAGTCTTCACAGAAAATCTGTCATAAAATCTTAAGATGTACTGTAAAGATACATGAACTGCATATTCCAGGAAAACTAAGTGGGGAAATATTATGAGAATTGTTTAGAAGAGTAAAGGGTAAGAACAATTCTATTAAGCTCTGGGTCATAGCTTATTACCTCCAAGTCTCACAGTCTGCAGTTTATCTAAATCAAAGGCTTGAAGAGCCACAAAGGCATCGAGCTAAATTTGATTTAAAGCTGTCAAAAGTAGCAGAAATTGACCAGTTGTGTTCATCACTTTTGTTGAATTTCAATAATTTTTGGAATAGAGTAAGAATAAAAGCTTAAGGACCAACAGCCATATATCATATAATATCAAAATGTGAATGAAAGTTGTCAGTGGGCAACTCTCCGGTGGGGCTTTGTCATAAAGTAAGATGTATGGTAAACAGTTTCCTGATGGAGTCCGTTGTCACGAGGAAGTCAAGGGTTATAAGTGGTATTGATTATGACATCATTATAACATTTTATTGTCCTTTACGTCATTCTTGCAGAAATATGTCAAATGTCTTATCACAAAGAATGTACATGTGAAATCAAACGAACACCATTGCCATTTTTTTTTTACAAAGAAATTGACGAGTTGGTACCATTGCTTGTAAAATATGGAAGCCTTATCCTTAATTTGTGTTAAGATATGGTCTAGGTTACAGTTTTTGTCTACGCTATTAACATTGGCAGTAGGGCTAACAGCTTCTATATATCGTCCTAACACACTAGTTATTATTCGATCGTTTATTGTATGTGCACATGTAAGGGCTACAACGCCATGCCGTTCGCCGTAACGACGCAAGCCGATTGTGAATCACAAATCGTCAATCGCACTCCATCGGTTGATTTGGAATAAAATCTACTTAATTTATTTTCATACATTCAATCTAAAATTCTGTCTTAATCCATGCTATCGTCCTTTACATCCGCATTAAATTTTGTAGGCGATTTGAAAACTTTCTCGGCTGCCATTTTTATGCCATTGTGGGAACTTTTCCAAATATGAGGAAGACCATGTGATATATACATATCATCTTTATTTAAGATAGATTGGAGTTGCCTGCTCTTGTTTGCTCACCGCCATTCTGTAGAGGCTATTCCCTTTCTAGCACATGTTATAGCACAGGCGGTAAGGGCAGATAAGAAGCTGTACACACTGCGTGTAGTTATTTTTAAAACTCGTCTGCTGTAGCACATGCAGCATAGGTATACAGTACCTGATGTAATTTACGAGAGGGTCGATGTTTTGACTTGATGTAATTAATTTTGTCGATATTTGTTGATTCTAGGTTAAATGAATGAAACAAAACGAAATCCAGTGAGATAAAAATAACCGATAACGCGTCACTTGAACCTAGGTCAACCTCGTTATAGATTAGTGGTCACCTGTCTAGATATTTTAAGATCTTTGTGACACACATTGCCAGTCTGTATTTAAGATTCTATGAAATATTTTATTTGGTTTTCTTTAACTGAAATTTATATCTAAATTTATTATTATATATATTTCGAAGATCGCGCGATCGGTCTCCATATTGGCGCGTATGTCAAATTAGGCCTTGATCACGTGCACGTGTGTTACAAACGTTCTTCTACGATTTCTCCAAATAAAGCAATATGTCACATGGTCTTCCCCATATTTGGAAAAATTCCCATGAAGTGCGACTGTAATTGATAATCGGTTTGCGTCATTATCGCGAATGAATATTTCAACACACACAATAAGCGACAGAATAGTGAGTCTTTCATGGCAATATATTGATAAGTTAAGCAGACATATGCTTAAACCTATTCTGTGCAATGAAATTTCAATAACAAGGATAATAAAGCCGGTTTTGCAAGAACTTTTACTACTTTAAATACTTTAAAGAAGGTACTACTTTGTTACGTGAATTAAAAAGGCGGTGCAGAGGTAAAATTTTTACGATCGCTAGAAGACTGTCGAACAGATGCTCGACGCCTTAAAAAAGCACTCAAGACATTCATGTTGTTTCCCTAATGCATTATAATAATATCAAATAGATATATAAACATAAAATTTTCTTAATGTCTTCCAGTAAAGAGAAACATATATGTTATTTCCATAATGTATTTGTTTTCAAATTTATTTCATTTATATGGTGACAGTATGTACCTGCATTACACACACATTTCAATCTCGGATATGAATCTGCCCCCAGCGGAGGTCTTTATCATATGATATGCAACCTCAGTTTTAACTGTTTCCACCCAAAGACAGAACACAGAAAAAGCTGCAAGCCCACATAATGTATTCTGTTAAGGTAATACATACAAATAGACTGTGTACTCTGTAAAAAGTTAAGGAAAACACACACATTAATTGTGTGATCTATAGCAAGTTAAGGAAAAGTTCAGTAGGACATGCACACAGATTGTGTACTCTGTACTAAATTAAGGAAGACATACACATAGATTTGTACTCGGTAGTAACTTACGGAAGACATACAAGTAGACTGCCTACTCTGTAGTAAGGAAGATGTACACATAGATTGCTTACTCCATAGAAAGTTAAGGAAGACATACACATAGATGGTGTACTCCGAAATACCATAATTTAACGTGTATTATGCACTCCTGTGTATAAAGCACGCCTTTGTAAGATGCACACCCCAAAAATCGAGAAAAAAAAATACCAGAAAAGGCGTAGTTCCAATGTATAATGTGCAAATAAAAATAAAATCGATAAATAGCGAGTGCCTTTGGAGCTAACATTCCTGTTGTTGACGTAAAGTAGCAAGAATTATCCAGCACTTTACATTTTTCACACAGCAATTAATACAAACTGGACAAAATTTCTTACATTTTAAATTTATATGTCCCTTTCGTCCATGCATCCATTTGGACATATCAGTTATCGGATAAATTATGCCAGTAATCATAATTATGATAATGAGGCTATCGTAAGTCAGTAAACAAATTAATTTTATCTTCAGTTAAATTTAGAGATATACGCTATGTAACTTCTTGGTCATTAAATTCAATGTTCTATGAATATACACTTTCTTTCTGACTGATGTGTATGTACAATGCTTAGTGGAACCAGAAGGTGACATTTATACAAAGCACAGCGGGTATCTAACTGTATCTATTAGATGAAAGGTATACAATGGGCCAATTAGTGGCAATTTTATGACTTATGTCTTATTAAACATCAAATCCTCGTTCAGTGTAACTTATAACTTAACATGTAAAACTCTAGTAAATACATCAGTTTATAGATATCTGCATGATAAGACATACAAGGACAAAACAGGGTATCCATTCCATAGCCAATTAACTTCCTGCTGTGGTATTGACATCTTAGCTGTCATATTCTGATTTACATAACATACAAATCCTTGGAAAAACAAGCTGTGTTTGCGAAACACTAATGCCCCTGGCAACGACAAAGTCCGAAAAGTTATTTTTAGAATGAAGGTCATTGTCAAGGTCAAAAGGTCATCGACCTTGGTGTCATTTGAAAGGGCTTCATTAGTTGAGTATGCATGTCAAATATGAAGTCTCTATTCCTCACGGTTCAAAAGTTATGGCCAAGGTTAAAGTTGACAACACACAAACAAACAGACAAATAAACCGACAGACAGGACAAAAAAATATGCCCCCACATCGATGGCATAAAAACTTATTATATTTATAGTTCCCATGTATAATGCACATCCACAAAATTGATGTCAGTAATTCTGAAAAACTGTGTACATTATACACGGGTAATTACAGTACGTTAAAGGAGACATACCGTACACATACAGATAGTTTACTCAATAGAAAGTTAAGGAAGACATACACATAAATTGTCTACTCTCTAGTAAGTTAGGAAGACATACTCGTAGATTGTGTACTCTGTAGAAAGTTGCTTACCCTATCTATATAGTAGAAGCCTCCAAAAGCCAGATATGGTGTGTCCAGTACACAGAGGACAGTATGTATTATTCTGGCCGTCTTGATCCCTGTTATGAGGTCAACAAGGGACACAGATATATTTGGTATAAAGCCCAGCTGAAAAGATATCACAGCACAAACCTTTACTGATGACTCAAATAACAGGAATGATATATCTCTACCACTTGTTAAACATCCTAGTATAATGATCTTATGTTCTTTCTCTTGTTTCAGTCAATATTCTACATATAGGATTAAACAAAGGTACATTACATACTTCTGTATCTTATGTTCTTTCTCTTGTTTCAGTCAATATTCTACATATAGGATTAAACAAAGGTACATCACATACTTCTGTATCTTATGTTCTTTCTCTTGTTTCAGTCAATATTCTACATATAGGATTAAACAAAGGTACATCACATTATTCTGTATCTTATAATTAATATTCGCATCATAACTTCCGTTTTTATTACATATGCATTCACAATTTTACAACTGCACTTCTATAAACATACATAAGAGACTTGTTAAACTATTGTAGCTGGTCATGCAGTCTCTTTGTTATTGTATGTAACAGCTTCTACCTTCAGGACAATTTATCATTGTCAGTCAGAATGTATTACTTCTTAAATCAGCTTTCTTTCTCTGTATTTCCTGTATATATTTCAATACAACAAATTCACATTCTGTATTCAACGCAAAATACAAAGCTAACTGGTGTCAAGTGACTATGACACTAACAACAATGTACCATATCAGACATTCACAGACCCCTGAAATTAAGAAGTGAGACCACGTGCCTGGGAGGAGTGTCTACTGAATGGCTAACCACACCTGCCATGAAACCATTTATAATCTAGCCTTTTTCAGTATTTAACTGATGGTTGGTTGGTAGACAGGTTTTATATTCCTTTCGACAATAATTCAGTCATATCACGTCATAAAAATCGTAGGTACCAACCTCTTAAATAGAGTGGGACAATTTAGAAATCCCTTCTGGATTCCATGTCCCACAAGCCATGCCCTTCCCCATCATACAAAACACGACTCTGCCCTTAACCACAAAATATAAGCCCTGCCCAATGCTGTACAAAATATAACCCCTGCCCTTAACTGCTGTACAAAATATAACCCCTGCCCTTAACTGCTGTACAAAATATAAACTCTGCCCTTAAATGCTGTACAAAATATAACCCCTGCCCTTAACTGCTGTACAAAATATAAACCCTGCCCTTAAATGCTGTACAAAATATAACCCCTGCCCTTAACTGCTGTACAAAATATAAACTCTGCCCTTAAATGCTGTACAGAATATAACCCCTGCCCTTAACTGCTGTACAAAATATAAGCCCTGCCTTTAACTGCTGTACAAAATATAAGCCCTGCCTTTAACTGCTGTACAAAATATAAGCCCTGCCCTTAACCATCATACAAAATATGAACTCTGCCCTTAACTGCTGTACGAAATATAAGTCCTGCCCTTAACTGCTGTACAAAATATAAACCCTGCTCTTATCCTTAACTGAAGTTTATACAACATAACTTACAAAGAAAAAAATAGTGGTGAGAAAGTTCTGGCAAGTTTCAAACTTTTCAAATGCGAAGGAAAACATGTAGGAAAATAAAGTCAATGTTGGAATGTAAGTCACGAAGATCAGAATGAGGCTCAGTACTGCTCCAGCATTCTTCAGGCTATCCAACTGCAAGACAAATATATCGACTACAAGATAAACAACAAGATAGAATTATCAACTACAAGATATTGACATGTAAACAGCAAAAGATCATTATGGGAAAATTTTTACTTAATATAAGAGAAATTTATATAAGCTCCTTCTCATGTGATGGATTAACTGATTGATTGATTATTGTTTTACGTCACTACGGGATTATAATACATATATGGTGACAACTCAACAATGTGGGATCTTTTATATGCCGTGCCTGATGTGACACCACACCTTGGTTTTTTACCCTCATCCAAAAGACTGAGGACTGGCGTGGCCATTGTGGGAGTCGTACATGGGACCTCTACATCACAAGCAGAGCACCTCACCCACTGAGCTATATTGACTCACATGTGATAGAGAAAGTCATGAACTTGAATCACATAAATAATCGGAATAATACTGATCTACAAACTGATGTCACTTCTTCCCTTTACAGAGATAAAGAAATAAAGCTAAGGTTACCATGCTCACCTCGATATACTCTCTCCAATACTGAATTACCTCAAACTTCTTAACTGAATAACTCACTTAGTCGATGTGAGCTTTAAAGGAACTGATGGATTCTAGGAACTGCATCAAACAAATGGATGATGACTCCATCAGTTAAGAAATTGTCAACACTAAGATATTTATCAGGGAGCATACCTATGCCAGGATTACACAGTAGTGCTGATACACCTATTTCATGAAAACATCATACCTGCATAGCTAGGTGTATGTTGGAGTACATATATTGTTCAATCTATGACGACAACTGGCATAGCCAGATTTATGATGAGGTACTGATCAGACATGTAATGATATACTGGCATATGGCTGAACTTATTATGATATATGAGCAAAACCATACCTATGATATCATACTAGTACCTATATGATAATATAATGGCATAGCAAGACAGGATGACATACCTGCATAGCTAATGCTATATAATGATATAATGGCATAGCCAGATTTAGGATACATACCTGCAAAGCTAGATCTATATGATGATATAATGGCATAGCCAGACTTTAGATGACATACCTGCATAGCTAATACTATATAATGATATAATGGCATAGCCAGACCTAGGATACATACCTGCATAGCTAGATATATATGATGATATAATTGCATAACCAGACTTTAAATGACATACCTGCATAGCTAATACTATATGATGATATAATGGCATAGCCAGACCTAGGATAACATACCTGCATAGCTAAACCTATGATGATTATAAGGACCGCAGGGATACTGAACTTAATAATGTCAGTGAAGAAATTAGATGTCCAATAAATCGTCTGTGTTATTCCTGAAACACGGAGTTGACAACGAGCTTTTTTCTGAAAAAAATACAAAATTTGACAGAGTTAGGCAAAATACACCATCATCAAACTACTGTTGTCATATTCAGTCAATCCTAATCCACATTCCAAATGCTCCTGACATCAAGAATACTCTAAGGAGATTTTCATTTAAATAAAATGTAAGTTTACAGCTATTTTAATTTACAAACTGTGGTAGTCTGGGCCATATTTTTGAAGTTAAAATAGGATTACATGTACTCATCTTTAAACTTTCATAGATTATCACATTATGATCAAAGTTATCATTACTACAAAAACAAGAGAGAAAATGCTTCTTTTAATGAAAAAGATAGGTACCGGTATTGGGATCATTCCTGTTAAGTTTTATTAAAAAGAACAACAAAACTAGAACTGTCTTATTGGAACAAGTACTCCTGTAGCAGCAGTTAAATAACCACAAATTTGTTCATAGACTAACAGTGAGTCTAGCTTAAGGTCATGATATACATTTGTACTGTACATTAAATTCCTAATATTTACTGTTCAAGAAGTATTATCAATGAATAATATCAAAACCTTGTCTCATACATTATAAGAGAAATATGCTTTCTTAACAAAATTATTATAACAAGGTCAAAGTTCAAGCTCAAGGCCATTAAATCAAATGATTTAGTATCAAAATGTAGAAACTATGATGGTGAAGTATCTGTAAAATATAAAAGCCAAATCCCTCATACTGTAAGAGTAATCTGCTTACAGAACTTCTTCTCCAAAGTACAATTACAAGACCAAAGGTCAATGTCAAAGTCCTTAAATCAAATGTCTTGGTATCAAAATGTAGTAAATGTACTTGTTATGGTGAGTGTGTGTGTGAAATATGTAAGCTTCATCCCTTACGCTATAAAAAGAATCTGCTTACAGAACTTCTTAACCAAAATATCATTATAATTCCCAATTTCACGGTCAAGGTCACTAAGTCAAATGTCTTGGTATCAAAATGTAGTACTTGTTATGGTGAACGGACAGACAGACAGACAGACAGACGGACAGACAGGGTGATTCCTTAATACTCCCAAACTTTGTTTGTGGAGGTATAATGAAAATACAATTTCAAAATTGGCATTCATGACTGCCATACTAAATAACATTACACAACTTTCCTAAACAAAATTAAATGGTGTAATATACAGATCATTCCCTTTTCATCAAAACCATTCAATTTACCAAAGTGACGGAAAACTTATACGCTGTACATAAAAAAGTATTTACACTGAGATTTTTCTTAGAGTTCATGCTAGATCACTCACTCAAAAAATCCATTTTAATTAACTTTCTATAGAGTTACAAACAATATGGCTAAATAATTTGACATCTAGATGGCAAGAAAACAAGACAGCAATGCGTCCAGACAACTAGATAAGAAAGGCAGAGGGCAAGGCATACAGACAACTAACCAAGACAGTAAGAGGGCAAGGTGTACGCACAGCTAGATAAGACAGCTAGAGGGCAAGGTGTCCAGACAACTAGCAAAGACAGCTAGAAGGCAAGGCATACAGACAAATAATTAAGACAGCAAGAGGGCAGATTGTACAGAAAACTAATTAAGACAACGAGAGGGAAAGGCGCCCAGACAACTATATAGGACAGCTAGAGGGCAAGGCATACAGACCAATAATTAATACAGCTAGAGGGCAAGGTGTGCACACAACCCAATAATACAGCTAGAGGGCAAGGTGTCCAGACAACTAGATATAACAGCTAGAGGGCAAGGTGTCCAGACAACTACATAGGACAGCTAGAGGGCAAGGCATACAGACCAATAATTAATACAGCTAGAGGGCAAGGTGTGCACAACCAGATAAGACAGCTAGAGGGCAAGGTGTCCAGACAACTAGATAAGACAGTAAAACGGCAAGGTGTGCACAACCAGATAAGACAGCTAGAGGGCAATGTGTCCAGACAACTAGATAAGACAGCTAGAGGGCAAGGTGTGCACACAACCCAATAATACAACTAGAGGGCAAGGTGTCCAGAGAACTAGATATAACAGCTAGAGGGCAAGGTGTCCAGACAACTACATAGGACAGCTAGCGGGCAAGGTGTCCAGACAACTACATAGGACAGCTGGAGGGCAAGGCATACAGACCAATAATTAATACAGCTAGAGGGCAAGGTGTCCAGACAACTAGATAAGACAGCTAGAGGGCAAGCTGTCCAGACAACTAGATAAGACAGTAAGAGGGCAAGGTGTGCACAACCAGATAAGACAGCTAGAGGGCAATGTGTCCAGACAACTAGATAAGACAGCTAGAGGGCAAGGTGTGCACACAACTTAATAATACAGCTAGAGGGCAAGGTGTCCAGACAACTAGATAAGACAGAAAGAGGGCAAGGCGTCCTGAAAACTAGACAAGACAGCCAGAGAGAAAGGCATTCAGACAAACAGGTAAGACAGCTAGAAAGCAAGGTATCCAGACAACTAGATACAAAAGCTAGAGAGCAAGGCATACAGACAACTAGATAAGACTGCTACAGGGCAAGGCATCCAGACAACTAGATAAGATAGCCAGAGGGCAAGGCGTCCAGACCACTAGATAAGATGGCTAGAAGGCAAGGCGTCCAGACTAAATAAGACAGCTAGAGGGAAAGGCATCCAAACAAACAGGTAAGACAGCTAGAGGCTAAGGCATACAGACAACTAGAAAAGAAATCTAGAGGGCAAGGCATACAGACAAATAATTAAGACAACCAGAGGGCAAGGTATCGTGAAACTAGATAAGACGGCTAAAAGGTAAGGCATCCAGACAACTAGATAATACAGCGTGATGGCAAGGCATCCAGACAACTAGATAGGACAGCTAGAGGGCAAGGCATTCAGACAACCAATTAAGACAGCTAGAGGGCAAGGTGTCCAGACAACTGGATAAGACAGCTAGAGGGCAAGGTGTACAGACAACTAGATAAGACAACCAGAAGGCAAGGCGTCAAGACTAAATGAGAAAGCTAGAGGGCAAGGTGTACAGACTAAATTAGAAAGTTAGAGGGCAAGGTGTCCAGACAACTAGCAAGGACAGCTAGAGGGCAAGGTGTCCAGACAACTAGATAGGACAGCTAGAAGGCAAGGCATCCAGACAACCAATTAAGACAGCTAGAGGGCGAGGTGTCCACACAACTAGATAAGACAGCTAGACAGCAAGGCATCCAGACAACTAGATAAGACAGCTAGACAGCAAGGCATCCAGACAACTAGATAAGACAGCTAGAGGGTAAGACAGGAGAGTAAACATGTAGTCAAATGGTCTTCATCAGTACAGAATTAAATCTGAATTACATTTGTGTATTTTGAAATGTTTTAGCATATCTGATAAAATCCAATTCAAGATATTAATTCAAACCTCTCTATCCATAACAAGATCGACAGCAAATCCTGGTGCAACCACCAACAGCCCTACACCTAGCAAGATGACCGAAGAAAATGCTGCTTGGTTGTAAGACAATTTCTTGACCTCTGGCCAAGGTTTACTGTAGCTCTTAATCTTCGTTGAAGCATTAAGACCCTGTAAGTTAGCATATTCATTCACTAGGCCATTACTCAGGAGGTTAGCCAGAACGGGAACACTGTGCGCTGCTGTCGTGTTGTACAAGAATGTCCAGTTACTATTCAACACTTGGTTCTGCAAAAGAAAAACAAATACCTTAACTGACTGTTCTCAAGAAGCTTAAATTCAGCTAAATGCCAGATACGTATATATTATAATAGAAAATTTTCACAGCTGAATATTTTTGAAAGATTTCTTTAGAAAGATTTGTCCCATCAAGCATATAAAATTTGACAGCATCAGAAACAACCAGTTTTTAGATTCTGTGTTGTTTTTATTACATCAGTCAGAAGATTACAGTCATCAGGGAGCTATGTTCACAAAACTGGTTGGAGAGCAATACAGCTATCAATACAGAATGTCCTGCTGAAAGCCAGGAAAATACATGACTTTTCTTAATATGGCATTTGTTACTTACGGGGGAGGTTCCAGTAGCATCCAAGTTGTTGATTTCTACTCCTAAGAAATGAGGTGCAATGTTTAACAGATCAGTAACCTCATTATATGATGAATTCCTATATGTGTTTTGTATCCATGATGACCAATTTTGACTGTAGCCTGTGCCTTAAAATTAAAAAGTTCCAAGTAATGAATGCCTTTATGGTTCTCACTATGTCTAATTCCTGAAAGGCACTGAATAATAAAAACATGAAATTTAATAAAGATAACTGCACTGCATTCATGATGCACTTCAGACCACCACAAAAATCTGGTAAAACAACAATTGTACGTTCACAGTTACAGACAATAAGATAGAGTAACAGAAAGCCTACCTGCAAAGTCTTTCAGCAATATACCAGGTGAAGTCGTAGTACCAGATTTTCCAGCATAATATGACACAGAGGTTGCCATGGAGAGTGCTACAGGGTCACTGTTACTTACATCACTGTTACCACTCAGTTTGCTGACCACCAGGCCCACCACGACAAGAATAACTGGCACTAGCAGGTTGATGAACAGTAATCCTTTGTTTCTAATCAACTTTAGGTATTTAAGACGACAAAGTGCCCAGAATTGTCTGCGTTTGATACCCTCAAGTGTACGGGGGACATTGAGGTACTCTTCACTCGTGTGTATGTCTGGAAGCTCCACAGTATGAGAGGATAAATTAGAAGACAGTGAATCTGCTGGGCCAGATTTGGCTGTAGGTGTCATGCCAAGAACTTCTTGGAGGTTGGAAACAGAATCATCATCCTCTAAATACAAAAAAGCATCATCAAATACACAGCATAATTACCATTTCAATGAATAATTGACTACATGCTTAGTCTTGTAGAGGAACTACCAGGAATTTATTCCTTTTTTATACATGCATAGAGTTTCTCCCAGAGCTTCATTTTGCAAATAAGATAACTTACATGTTCCATGTTGACATACATTCTAAATTCTTTATAATTTATCAGATTACTAATTATTCTCTTTATAATTTATTAGATTATTATTTATTCTCTTTATAATTTATCAGAATCTATGTTACAGAAGTTGGAATCCCGACTAAGGTGCCAATTGCCCAAAGACCATATCTTAAACTGTTTGTTTTCCTTTTTTTTGTAACAGAGATTTTTCAAAGTATGAAGAAACCTTTTTATCAAAAGGTGTATTGTGACCAAACTTCATTCCATCAAATGAAGAGGAAATAAAGAAACCTATTACTAAGTGAAAACCAGCATTTATCATTTTTCAATTTTGTTTGTACAAAAATAAATGACTATAACAGCTTAAAAACAATATTTCAAAACATTATAAACATTACCAAGCAACAATTTTTTATCCATATGGTGTAATATGAGAAGAAAATCCAGTTACAGAATAGAAAACCATTATCTATTGTTTTTCTATTTTTGAGTAAAAAGCAAAGTATGACAAGCAGAAGGGCAAAAAAATAAAAATAAATGAAAACAAATATACATGATACATGAATATGTTTTCAAGTTCTATTAATGCTAAGCTGGTGTGGCCTAGTGGATAAGCCGTTGTGGCCTAGTGGATAAGGTGCTCGGCTCGTGACTGAGAGGTCCTAGGTTCGACTCCTGCTCTGGGCGCACAAGTGTTCTGCCTTTCGAATGAGACAGTAAAAACTGAGGTCCCATGTCACGGTAGGCGTGGCATGTAAAAGATCCCTCACTGTTTCAGGTGGGTCCATTGCAAAGGTAGAAATGTTTATGCAATGCATCAGGCAGATGCCGTCACCATATATGTGAAATATTCATGGAGTGACGTAAAACAATATTAAATCAATCAATATATAAATGCTAAATGTTTTTTAACAATGTACAAAACTACATATGTTGTAATTTGTTAGACGATAACAAGCAATACACCTCACCCAGCTTTAGGAAGACTTCCTCTAATGATGTCATGGAAACCCCATAGCTCTTAATACCAAGAGCTTCTGCTTTGGTAGAGACTGAAGTGGAAGATTTCTCCATCTCAGCAAACAGTTCTGAAGAAAGACATCTGTTATATATATATTAAAGATCATCACATAACCAGATAGCAGTCTGCACGGAATATCTGTCATAAAATAATAAAAACCATCACATAACCAGATAGCAGTCTGCACGGAATATCTGCCATAAAATAATAAAAACCATCACATAACCAGATAGCAGTCTGCACGGAATATCTGCCATAAAATAATAAAAACCATCACATAACCAGATAGCAGTCTGCACGGAATATCTGCCATAAAATAATACAAACCATCACATAACCAGATAGCAGTCTGCACGGAATATCTGCCATAAAATAATACAAACCATCACATAACCAGATAGCAGTCTGCACGGAATATCTGTCATAAAATAATAAAAACCATCACATAACCAGATAGCAGTCTGCACGGAATATCTGCCATAAAATAATAAAAACCATCACATAACCAGATAGCAGTCTGCACGGAATATCTGCCATAAAATAATAAAAACCATCACATAACCAGATAGCAGTCTGCACGGAATATCTGCCATAAAATAATACAAACCATCACATAACCAGATAGCAGTCTGCACGGAATATCTGTCATAAAATAATAAAAACCATCACATAACCAGATAGCTGTCTGCACGGAATATCTGTCATAAAATAATAAAAACCATTACATAACCAGATAGCAGTCTGCACGGAATATCTGCCATAAAATAATACAAACTATTACATAACCAGATAGCAGTCTGCACGGAATATCTGCCATAAGATAATAAAAACCATTACATAACCAGATAGCAGTCTGCACGGAATATCTGTCATAAAATAATAAAAACCATTACATAACCAGATAGCTGTCTGCACGGATTATCTGTCATAAAATAATAAAAACCATTACATAGCCAAATGGCAGTCTGCATAGAATATCTGTCATAAAATAATAAAAGCCATTACATAACCAGATAGCAGTCTGCACGGAATATCTGCCATTAAATAATAAAAACCATTACATAACCAGATAGCTGTCTGCACGGATTATCTGTCATAAAATAATAAAAACCATTACATAGCCAAATGGCAGTCTGCATAGAATATCTGTCATAAAATAATAAAAGCCATTACATAACCAGATAGCAGTCTGCACGGAATATCTGTCATAAAATAATAAAAACCATCACATAACCAGATAGCTGTCTGCACGGAATATCTGTCATAAAATAATAAAAACCATTACATAACCAGATAGCTGTCTGCACGGAATATCTGCCATAAAATAATACAAACTATTACATAACCAGATAGCAGTCTGCACGGAATATCTGCCATAAGATAATAAAAACCATTACATAACCAGATAGCAGTCTGCACAGAATATCTGTCATAAAATAATAAAAACCATTACATAACCAGATAGCTGTCTGCACGGATTATCTGTCATAAAATAATAAAAACCATTACATAGCCAAATGGCAGTCTGCATAGAATATCTGTCATAAAATAATAAAAGCCATTACATAACCAGATAGCAGTCTGCACGGAATATCTGCCATTAAATAATACAAACCATTACATAATCAGATAGCAGTCTGCACGGAATATCTGTCATAAAATAATAAAAACCATCACATAACCAGATAGCAGTCTGCACGGAATATCTGTCATAAAATAATAAAAACCATCACATAACCAGATAGCAGTCTGCACGGAATATCTGTCATAAAATCTTAAGATGTACTGTAAAGATACATGAACTGCATATTCCAGGAAAACTAAGTGGGGAAATATTATGAGAATTGTTTAGAAGAGTAAAGGGTAAGAACAATTCTATTAAGCTCTGGGTCATAGCTTATTACCTCCAAGTCTCACAGTCTGCAGTTTATCTAAATCAAAGGCTTGAAGAGCCACAAAGGCGTCAAGCTAAATTTGATTTAAAGCTGTCAAAAGTAGCAGAAATTGACCAGTTGTGTTCATCTTTTTTGTTGAATTCCGATAATTTTTGGAATAGAATAAAAATAAAAGCTTAAGGAAAAACAGCCATATCTCATATAATATCAAAATGTGAATGAAAGTTGTCAGTGGGCAACATAGCTCTCTGATGGGGCTTTGTCATAAAGTAAGATGTATGGTAAAAAGTTTCTTAATGGGGTCGGTTGTCATGAGGAAGTCAAGGGTTATAAGTGGTATTGATTATGACATCATAATAACATTTTATTGTTCTTTACATCATTCTTGCATAAATATGTCAAATGTCTTATCATAAAAAATGCACATGTGAAATCAATCAAACACCATTGCCATTTTTCAAGATAGAAATGGACGAGTTGTTATTTTCAAGATGGAAATGGACGAGTTGTTACCATTGCCTATAAAATATGGAAGCCTTATGCTTAGTTTGTTTTACAGTTTTTGTCTAAGCTACTAACAATGACACTTGGGCCAACAGCTTCTTTATTTTGACCTAACACACTATAGTTATTATTCAGTCGTTTATTGTATGTGCACGTGTAAGGGCTACAACACCTTGTCCGTTCGCCGTAATGACGCAAGCCGATTGTGAATCACAATCGCACTTTATCAGTTGATTTGGAATAAAATCTTCAATTGTGAGTTCTACTTAATTCATTTTTCATGCATTCAATCTAAAATTCTGTTTTAATCCATGCTATCATCCTTTACATCCGCATTAAATTTTATAGGCGATTTGAAAACTATATCAGCTGCCATTTCTTATGCCCTCGTGGAAACTTTTCAAAATATAGGGAAGACCATGTGATATGTACACATCATCTTTATTTAAGGTAGACTGGAGTTATCTACTCTTGCTTGCTATCGCTGCGTGAAGAGACAAGTGACCACCGTCATTCTGTAGAGGCTATTCCCTGTCCAGCAAGTGTTATTTATAGCACAGGCGATAAGGGCAGATAAGAAGCTGTACAAACTGTGTAGATATTTTTAAAATTCGTCTGCAGTAGCATACACAGCATAGGTATACAGTACCTGATGTAATTTATGAAAGGCTTGTGATGTTTAGCCTCGAGGATGTAATTAATTTTGTGGATATTTGTTGATTCTAGCAAGGACTTATAAGTCATTGATTCTAGGTTAAATGAATGTAACAAAATGAAATCCAGTGAGATAAAAATAACCGATAACGCGTCACTTAAACCTAGGTCAGCCTCGTTATGAATTAGTGGTCACCTGTCTAGATATTTTAAGATCTTTGTGACACGCATTGCCAGTCGATATTTAGGAAATTTTATATGAAATATTTTATTTGTTCTTTTTTAAACTGAAATTTATATCTAAATACATTATTATTATATTATTTTTATTATTAGATATATTTCGAAGATCGTGCGATTGGTTTCCATATTGGCGCTTACATGTCAAATTAGGCCTTGATCGCGTGTGGTACAAGCGTTATACTACGATTTCTCCAAATAAGGCAATATCTCACATGGTCTTCCCCATATTTGGAAAAATTCCCATGAAAAGCGATTGTAATTCAGCTTGCGTCATTACTGTGAATGAATATCTAAGACACACAATAAGCGACAGTGCAAGAAGTGTTTTAGGGCAATATATTGATAATTAAACTTAATCAGACCTATGTTTAAAGCTATTTCTGTGCAATGAAATTTCAAAAACAAGGATAACAAAGCCGGTTTTGCAAAAACTTTTACTACTTTAAAGAAGGTACTACTTTGTTACGCGAATTAAAAAGGCAGTGCAGAGTCGAGCAAATGCTCAATGCCTTAAAAATGAGGTAACAAGGTAATAAACTGAAAATGAAATTCATCAAGCGAGTCACTTATAAATAATAAAATTTGTACATGTATATCAACAAGCTAACCTGGGAAGTGAGAGACTTGCTCCAGAGGTAACGTAAATGATACTTCTTTGCCATGGGAACGCTGCAATTCAGCTCCTGGCACAGCGCCAATGACAAAATCTTTGACACTTTCTCTGTCACACACAGGGTCCACTACCATACTAAAATATAGGGATGTTGTCAAGTTATTGTATTCTGACTCAGTATGCCAATTTAAAGGAACAATGATGATATGGCTTACCATGATGCTAGTTCTTCATCAAATCACCCTGATCAGGTATAGCATACATCACCTTGATCAGGTATAGCGTACATCACCCTGATCAGGTATAGTATACATCACCCTGATCAGGTACAGCGTACGTCACCCTGATCAGGTACAGTGTACGTCACCCTGATCAGGTACAGCGTACATCACCCTGATCAAGTATAGAGTACATCACCCTGATCAGGTATAGCGAGTGATCAGGTATAGCGTACATCACCCTGATCAGGTATAGCGTACATCTTCCTGATCAGGTATAGCGTACATCACCCTGATCGGTATAGCGTACATCACCCTGATCAGGTATAGCGTACATCACCCTGATCGGTATAGCGTACATCACCCTGATCAGGTATAGCGTACATTTAGAAATATTGTGTACATTTCACAAAGACGTTACAAAGCTGTACTTATTGACTTGACCATGAGATAATGCTCTCTAACAAATCAGATCATGGTCTGTATTTTATATAGTGTGACATCATTTTTAGGAATTTTACAACTCTATCAATATATAACTACCTGAACATGGTTCACAATACAACCTGAATCCAAGTATCCTGCCTACGAAAACATATCATCAGGCACTTATTTAACACCAGTTATGTAAAATTATCTCATTTTAACATATCGTCAGATGCTTCTATGGCATTGGCTGTGAAAAACTATTACTTTTTAACAAGTCATATTTCCCATCTTTAACACCAGCTATGAAAAATTATTGCTTTTAAAAATACTGTCTGGCATTTCTTTGACACATACTAATAAAAATTACTGTGCTCTTACTCTAAATGATATATCGAGATATTCATGACAGGATTTATCCTATGAAATCAGTTCTCACTCAAGAGGACATGGACATATTTGGCAGGGTTTATCTCATGAAATAAGTCCTTACTGTAGAGGACATATGGATATGTATATGACAGGGTTTATCTCATGAAATAAGTCCTTACTACAGAAGACATATGGAGATGTATATGACAGGGTTTATCTCATGAAATAAGTCCTTACTGTAGAGGACATATGGATATGTATATGACAGGGTTTATCTCATGAAATAAGTCCTTACTACAGAAGACATATGGAGATGTATATGACAGGGTTTATCTCATGAAATAAGTCCTTACTACAGAAGACATATGGAGATGTATATGACAGGGTTTATCTAATGGAGTGTGCTCATACTGCAGAGGACATATGGATATGTATATGACGGGGTTATTCTCATGAAATAAGTCCTTTCTACAGAGGACATATAGATATGCATATGACAGGGATTATCTAATGGAGTATGCTCATACTGCAGAGGACATATGGATATGTATATGACAGGGTTTATCTCATGAAATAAGTCCGTTCTACAGAGGACATATGGATATGTATATGACAGGGTTTATCTAATGGAGTGTGCTCTTACTGTAGAGGACATATGGAGATGTATATGACAGGGTTATCTAATGGAGTGTGATCTTAATCCAGAGGACATATGGATATGTATATGACAGGGTTTATCTAATGGAGTGTGCTCTTACTGTAGAGGACATATGGAGATGTATATGACAGGGTTATCTAATGGAGTGTGCTCTTACTTCAGAGGACATATGAATATGTATATGACAGGGATTATCTAATGGAGTGTGCTCATATTGCAGAGGACATATGGATAAGTATATGACAGGGATTATCTAATGGAGTGTGCTCATACTGCAGAGGACATATGGATAAGTATATGACAGGGTTTATCTCATGAAATAAGTCTTTTCTACAGAGGACATACGGAGATGTATATGACAGGGTTTATCTAATGGAGTGTGCTCTTACTGCAGAGGACATATGGATATGTATATGACAGGGATTATGTAATGGAGTGTGCTCATACTGCAGAGGACATATGGATATGTATATGACAGGGTTTATCTCATGAAATAAGTCCTTTCTACAGAGGACATATGGATATGTATATGACAGGGTTTATCTAATGGAGTGTGCTCATACTGTAGAGGACATATGGAGATGTATATGACAGGGTTTATCTAATGGAGTGTGCTCTTACTGTAGAGGACATATAGAGATGTATATGACAGGGTTATCTAATGGAGTGTGATCTTACTCCAGAGGACATATGGATATGTATATGACAGGGTTTATCTAATGGAGTGTGCTCTTACTGCAGAGGACATGGATATGTATATGACAGGGTTTATCTAATGGAGTGTGCTCTTACTCCAGAGGACATATGGATATGTATATGACAGGGTTTATCTAATGGAGTGTGCTCTTACTGTAGAGGACATCTGGAGATGTAAATGACAGGGTTTATCTGAAGGAGTGTGCTCTTACTGTAGAGAACATATGGGGATGTAAATGACAGGGTTTATCTCATGAAATAAGTCCTTTCTACAGAGGACATATGGATATGTATATGACAGGGTTTATCTAATGGAGTGTGCTCATACTGCAGAGGACATATGGAGATGTATATGACAGGGTTTATCTAATGGAGTGTGCTCTTACTGCAGAGGACATATGGATATGTATATGACAGGGTCTATCTAATGGAGTGTGCTCTTACTATACAGGACATATGGATATGTATATGACAGGGTTTATCTAATGGAGGAGTGTGCTCTTACTGTAGAGGACATCTGGAGATGTATATGACAGGGTTTATCTAATGGAGTGTACTCTTACTGCAGAGGACATATGGAGATGTAATGACTTAGGCATATCATCTATGTAATAATTGTGTTCTTATTCCAGAGGACATATTGAGATACATATGGCAGAGTAACATGTAATGATATATGATCTTACTCCAGGAGTGTGCTCTTACTGTAGAGAACATATGGGGATGTAAATGACAGGGTTTATCTCATGAAATAAGTCCTTTCTACAGAGGACATATGGATATGTATATGACAGGGTTTATCTAGTGGAGTGTGCTCATACTGCAGAGGACATATGGAGATGTATATGACAGGGTTGATCTAATGGAGTGTGCTCATACTGTAGAGGACATATGGATATGTATATGACAGGGTTTATCTCATGAAATAAGTCCTTTCTACAGAGGACATATGGAGATGTATATGACAGGGTTTATCTCATGAAATAAGTCCTTACTGCAGAAGACATATAGGGATGTAAATGACAGGGTTTACCTAATAGAGTGTGCTCATACTGCAGAGGACATATGGAGATGTATATGACAGGGTTTATCTCATGAAATAAGTCCTTTCTACAGAGGACATATAGATATGTATATGACAGGGATTATCTAATGGAGTGTGCTCATACTGCAGAGGACATATGGAGATGTATATGACATGGATTATCTAATGGAGTGTGCTCATACTGCAGAGGACATATGGAGATGTATATGACAGGGTTGGTCTAATGGAGTGTGCTCATACTGTAGAGGACATATGGAGATGTGTATGACAGGGTTTATCTAATGGAGTGTGCTCTTACTGTAGAGGACATATAGAGATGTATATGACAGGGTTATCTAATGGAGTGTGATCTTACTCCAGAGGACATATGGATATGTATATGACAGGGTTTATCTAATGGAGTGTGCTCTTACTGTAGAGGACATATGGAGATGTATATGACAGGGTTATCTAATGGAGTGTGCTCTTACTGTAGTGGACATATGGATATGTATATGACAGGGTCTATCTAATGGAGTGTGCTCTTACTGTAGTGGACATATGGATAAGTATATGACAGGGTTTATCTAATGGAGTGTGCTCTTACTGTAAAGGACATCTGGAGAAGTAAATGACAGGGTTTATTTAAAGGAGTGTGCTCTTACTGTAGAGAACATATGGGGATGTAAATGACAGGGTTTATCTCATGAAATAAGTCCTTTCTACAGAGGACATATGGATATGTATATGACAGGGTTTATCTAATGGAGTGTGCTCTTACTGCAGAGGACATATGGAGATGTATATGACAGGGTTTATCTAATGGAGTGTGCTCATACTGCAGAGGACATATGGAGATGTATATGACAGGGTTTATCTAATGGAGTGTGCTCTTACTGCAGAGGACATATGGATATGTATATGACAGGGTCTATCTAATGGAGTGTGCTCTTACTATACAGGACATATGGATATGTATATGACAGGGTTTATCTAATGGAGTGTGCTCTTACTGTAGAGAACATATGGAGATGTATATGACAGGGTTTATCTCATGAAATAAGTCCTTTATACAGAGGACATATGGATATGTATATGACAGGGTTTATCTAATGGAGTGTGCTCATACTGCAGAGGACATATGGATATGTATATGACAGGGTCTATCTAATGGAGTGTGCTCTTACTATACAGGACATATGGATATGTATATGACAGGGTTTATCTAATGGAGGAGTGTGCTCTTACTGTAGAGGACATCTGGAGATGTATATGACAGGGTTTATCTAATGGAGTGTACTCTTACTGCAGAGGACATATGGAGATGTAATGACTTAGGCATATCATCTATGTAATAATTGTGTTCTTATTCCAGAGGACATATTGAGATACATATGGCAGAGTAACATGTAATGATATATGATCTTACTCCAGATGATATCCAATGCCGAACTTTGTCTTCAGAAATAGTGACGATCCACAACATCTTAATCTGCCTTTACTGATGATGGCCTTCCGATCTGAAACATATATACTGTACTTATACATAGAATAAGTGTCTTATTTCGTGTTTTCATGCAGGAATAAATTACAATGGCTGATGCATTTATTACATATAATGTGGGTTAGCGCATTATATCTCATAAATACATCAGACATTGTAATTTATTCCTGCATGAAAACACAAAATAAGACACTTATTCTATATGTATGCACTTTTAATCCAAAATATCATACTGGACACTTCTATTTCCTATTTATAAACCGCATCATTAAAACATTCTGGAGGGAAGTTATTAAATGAAAGAAACAGCCGGTGTCCCATGAAAATGCAACATTTATCCAGAATGACATACTTTCGTCGAATGTCATGCACTTTAGCGCAAAATACCACTTTGATGACATCACCCAAGATTGGAAATGTTGAACCTTTCATTATGAAGCCCTAAGCTTAACAATCAAAAGTCTGCCAAACATCGCTTTCTGTGCTGAAAAAGGGGTCAAATATGGGGCATTATGATGTCACCAATCAATGTAATTTATACAGAAATAAAATACATAGGTCTTGAAAGCTTTATCTCAGGCAATTACAGTGGTTGTGCATAAAGAAGAAGGCACATCACACATATTATACATAGTATGACAAAAAGAGATTAAAAGGTAGATCAAATGTCACAGTCAAAGTTAAATTAAAACTATTGGTGTATACAAAGGGTATTGTAAAAATACACATGTGAAATAGCAAAGCCTTATCTCTTATAGTTTACAAATTATGACCAATATTAAGTTTTTGTCACAGACAGACAGGCAGATGGAGCATGAACTATATGCCCTATAATCCCCATCAATTTCAAGACATAATGAAACCATGGTCTTAAGCATCATTATGAAGCACTTTATCTTTATTGAGCTGGGAACATTTACAATTATCACACACCAGCAAGTATATCTGCTTCATCCATGAAATGAGTAGTAAGTAAAATTATTCTCCCTTTTTTCTTTTCTTTTAGAATAGACCATAGGTGGCGCCTTGAGTATGGATCCATTCCAGCCGTGGGCTCATCTAGGAATATTATCTGGAAAAAATAATTTATAAGTCAGAGGTTAGATACCTCTCAATATGAGCTAAATATATTTCAATTTTATTTATTTCTGCAAATCACAGATCTATGAAATGAATGATAAATCTTCTGACAATATTTTTCTTCCTTAGCTTTGAAGAACAGTTCTAAGACTGTATGAGTTACTTTCACTTAATTTGTATTTTTGTGTAATGTAAGGAATGCCTTACTAAACAAAGTTGTATCAACAAAGAAACTGTAGGGGGTTTCAAGACAAGTAAAAAGATTTTGCACAGTACCCCTTATAAGAGTCAATGGGGTTTTTCCCATGTTCACTACAGTGTTCTCTACTTATACTGATTGCCTCTACATAAAATAACTTAACGATCTAACCTAAAATGGTATATTCATCATCTGTGTGATTCTGTTATGAACATGCTAATCCCCTTATACTGTTAATGTGTAAATGTTATATACCTTTTACCTTTATAGAACCTCTTGACACTGCTTTACCTTAGGGTCTCCTATAATTGCTATGGCAACACAGAGTTTCCGTTTCTGTCCTCCACTCAAGTTTTTAGAGTGTTTGTATTTTTGGTCACTAAGACCCACATGATCTAGAGCTGCATCTACCTGAAATAGTCATGTGTAGTGTCATATTCCTGACCAAAGCTGGTCTCTATCTACATCATGTGAGAAATGTGCTATTCATATCTTGTAATATTATTTATAGTATTAGCAGAAGATAAACTTATCATATGATGAGCAATACTATTTCTACCATGTCATGATCTATTCATATCCTACCTCCCTCTTGATGGCTTCTGGTCTGACACCTTTTAAAGTAGCATACAACTGCAGGTGCTCTTCACAGTTGAGTGGATCAAAGAGTATATTGTGCTGAGGACACACCCCCGTCATAGTCCGTAATTTCTGCACTTCTTCAGTATTAGATATATCCTGTAGTAAATGTACATAATCTTCTGATTTCTGCATTTCTTTTGTTATTACTTAAAAATATAAATTTTGATTTACAATTATCTTAATAAAGAAGACTGTAATTGTACTTACATATCCTAAGACTGTGGCACTTCCTCTTGTTGGTCGCATCAATCCACTCAGCATGTTGACTAGAGTTGTCTTTCCTGCACCGTTGTGGCCAAGAAGACAAGTTATCTGCCCTTCATACATCTCCAGGGACAACCCTTATACATGTATAACATAATGACTGCATGGTACAGATAAAACTATGTATCATTTGAATTAATGAAATGCCATAATATATTGTAAAGGTAGTATTATCATGAATCTATACATGTATCACCATCATCGATACAAAAATTTCAAAAAAAAAAAATTTCATATTTTCATGATAGCTGTCATAGATGCCACACTGAATTACACTATTTCCAATTATAACTGTCATCATGGAATCCCAAGGAGATAATTTTTGTAAAATGTAAGCTTTCATCAAAATAACCATGAAGTAAAGGAAAATATACAATTTTCATATTTATTTTCAAGAAGGCTCTCAAAGCATTTAAAGAGTTTATACCTTACCATTCACTGCTTTAATTGTTTCATCTTTTTTCTTAAACTCTTTGTAAACATTGTAGATTCTGTAAAGGAGTATCTAAAGCCATTATCATGTGACAGGGGATCTTTTATATATATTGAATGAATAATTAATAAATCAATATGTAATTCAATCGATCTGTTTGTCTTGATTTTATTGATTAAATTTGTTGATAACGCTTAAATTTCTTTCTTATTTATGTACACCTCTACACTTGGCATATCATTGATGCCTAGTATATACATATATCTGGATGACATCATAGAGGTCAGTCAGGTCATTAGCCTGTCTTTTCATTTCATTTGTTTTATATTTTACCATCTGGACTTTGATATTTCCTTGTTCAGAACGCAATTCATTTTTATGTTACCGCTCTCTATGTACTAATAAATATCAATCAAGTCCTAGCCGCAGTGTTAATTCATTTATTCAGTTTGGGATTATACCACTGTTACAATTACACTTCACTTGATTGGGTACATACTAGTTTTATCAATATAATTATTTTTAGCTTCAAGTTGGAGTTTCAATGTTTCATCTAGAGTATTTTTATTCACGATTTTAATGAACAAGTGGTTAACACTTACACAACAATCATATAAGATTTCTCAGTCCTTGTTGACATTAGATAACCTTTTGACCTAACATCTGGGTTTTTTTTCAAACTTAGACCTGGCTCATTAATTGTTCTGATAATCTGATTTTCTGCTGACCTTTTGACCATACCCTTGTATAGTGCTGACCTTTTGACAATACCCTTGTATAGAATTTATAAACACATTAGCCCTCCCTTGTTTAGAAGCATACCTTAATCCAGTCTTCTCCCTAATGTCAGATGTTACATCCTCTACATTGTCATCATCCGTCAGATCCAATGGATTGTTCAGTAACCTATGTGTGGAGTCAACACCAAACCAGTAAGATTTGCTGAACAGGAACCATGGTTTCTGACGAGCTCCATACATACCTTAATTCACAAAAAAAGCAAGGATTAGAAAAAAATCTGGATGAAAACAACAATTCCTATGGTTGATTTTTGAAAAGAGATGCAAACTGTTTCAGGATGTCGCACAATGTCTGAGCCTTCAGCTCACCTGATCTAATAAAATTAATCTTAAAATTACAGCTTAAAATTCTCCCGTCCAAGTTGGTTTATCTGATAATGGTTTTTGTGAATCACAGTGTAAACCATCTTTCAGCTTTTCTTAGAATGTGAAAAAAAGATCATAATACATGTACCTGTTGAATTCTGAACTTTTACAATTTCAAAGTATATTGTAGGGTCATGTTTGCGCTTTTACAAACTCAATGTATAGTGCTAGTCAGTTTTCAGCTTTTACAAACTAGGTAATCCGTAGTTTTACCACATAAGGCAATTAGAAAAGCCGACACACGTAAGTTAAATAAGTTTTGTTTTACCAATTCATTTATTTATAAATCACTTTACCTGGCAGAACATTCTCTAGGTACCTGGCTAAAGCTAAATATAGCACAGTATCGACAAGCAGCATGACAAGAGGAATATATAGTGGGAATTCTCCATCACCTAATGTACTGAAGGTCATCCCCACTGTAACATCAAGGTATACTCCCTGCAAAGACAGATTACACAATCAGAGGAATATATAGTGGGAATTCTCCATCACCTAATGTACTGAAGGTCATTCCCACTGTAACATCAAGGTATACTCCCTGTAAAGACAGATTACACAATGAGAGGAATATATAGTGGGAATTCTCCATCAACTAAAT
Source organism: Pteria penguin (assembly GCA_035048485.1). Lineage (NCBI taxonomy): Eukaryota > Metazoa > Mollusca > Bivalvia > Pterioida > Pteriidae > Pteria > Pteria penguin. The sequence continues at coordinate 1,738,015 of CM068580.1, forward strand.
TGTACTGAAGGTCATCCCCACTGTAACATCAAGGTATACTCCCTGTAAAGACAGATTACACAATGAGAGGAATATATAGTGGGAATTCTCCATCACCTAAATTGTACTGAAGGTCATCCCCACTGTAACATCAAGGTATACTCCCTATAAAGACAGATTATACAATGAGAGGAATATATAGTGGGAATTCTCCATCACCTAATGTACTGAAGGTCATTCCCACTGTAACATCAAGGTATACTCCCTGTAAAGACAGATTATACAATGAGAGGAATATATAGTGGGAATTCTCCATCACCTAATGTACTGAAGGTCATTCCCACTGTAACATCAAGGTATACTCCCTGTAAAGACAGATTACACAATGAGAGGAATATATAGTGGGAATTCTCCATCACCTAATGTACTGAAGGTCATCCCCACTGTAACATCAAGGTATACTCCCTGTAAAGACAGATTACACAATGAGAGGAATATATAGTGGGAATTCTCCATCACCTAATGTACTGAAGGTCATTTCCACTGTAACATCAAGGTATACTCCCTGTAAAGACAGATTATACAATGAGAGGAATATATAGTGGGAATTCTCCATCACCTAATGTACTGAAGGTCATCCCCACTGTAACATCAAGGTATACTCCCTGTAAAGACAGATTACACAATGAGAGGAATATATAGTGGGAATTCTCCATCACCTAATGTACTGAAGGTCATCCCCACTGTATCATCAAGGTATACTCCCTGTAAAGACAGATTACACAATGAGAGGAATATATAGTGGGAATTCTCCATCACCTAATGTACTGAAGGTCATCCCCACTGTAACACCAAGGTATACTCCCTGTAAAGACAGATTACACAATGAGAGGAAAATATAGTGGGAATTCTCCATCACCTAAATTGTACTGAAGGTCATCCCCACTGTAACATCAAGGTATACTCCCTGTAAAGACAGATTACACAATGAGAGGAATATATAGTGGGAATTCTCCATCACCTAATGTACTGAAGGTCATCCCCACTGTAACATCAAGGTATACTCCCTGTAAAGACAGATTACACAATGAGAGGAATATATAGTGGGAATTCTCCATCACCTAATGTACTGAAGGTCATTCCCACTGTAACATCAAGGTATACTCCCTGTAAAGACAGATTACACAATGAGAGGAATATATAGTGGGAATTCTCCATCACCTAATGTACTGAAGGTCATCCCCACTGTAACATCAAGGTATACTCCCTGTAAAGACAAATTACACAATGAGAGGAATATATAGTGGGAATTCTCCATCACCTAATGTACTGAAGGTCATCCCCACTGTAACATCAAGGTATACTCCCTGTAAAGACAGATTATACAATGAGAGGAATATATAGTGGGAATTCTCCATCACCTAAATTGTACTGAAGGTCATCCCCACTGTAACATCAAGGTATACTCCCTGTAAAGACAGATTACGCAATGAGAGGAATATATAGTGGGAATTCTCCATCACCTAATGTACTGAAGGTCATCCCCACTGTAACATCAAGGTATACTCCCTGTAAAGACAGATTACACAATGAGAGGAATATATAGTGGGAATTCTCCATCACCTAATGTACTGAAGGTCATCCCCACTGTAACATCAAGGTATACTCCCTGTAAAGACAGATTACACAATGAGAGGAATATATAGTGGGAATTCTCCATCACCTAATGTACTGAAGGTCATCCCCACTGTAACATCAAGGTATACTCCCTGTAAAGACAGATTATACAATGAGAGGAATATATAGTGGGAATTCTCCATCACCTAATGTACTGAAGGTCATTCCCACTGTAACATCAAGGTATACTCCCTGTAAAGACAGATTACACAATGAGAGGAATATATAGTGGGAATTCTCCATCACCTAATGTACTGAAGGTCATCCCCACTGTAACATCAAGGTATACTCCCTGTAAAGACAGATTACACAATGAGAGGAATATATAGTGGGAATTCTCCATCACCTAATGTACTGAAGGTCATTCCCACTGTAACATCAAGGTATACTCCCTGTAAAGACAGAGTACTCAATGAGAGGAATATATAGTGGGAATTCTCCATCACCTAATGTACTGAAGGTCATTCCCACTGTAACATCAAGGTATACTCCCTGTAAAGACAGATTACACAATGAGAGGAATATATGACAAGAACTCTCCAATACTTCTCCCACAGTAATATCAAGAGACACACCCTGCATTGACATATCATGCAGCAGCAAAGATTTGGTCTTTAGCTGTCCTCCTATAGATCAAACCCCCTATCAAACTGGCATAAGAACTACTTAATAACAGAACAAACATCTGGGTAATTTCATAAGTTCTATGCTGCATTTTTTAAATTATTGATGATAAAGGCATGCAAGGGATAGCCTATCTGAGTCAGCTTGGGATAGTCTATCTGGACAAGTCTTGGATAGTCTATCTGCAAAAGTCTGGAAAAGTCCAACTCAGCAAGAATGGGGATGTCAATGATGGCAAGTCTGTGAAAGATATAGGCAAGCATGAAAGTCAACTGGAAAAGTCAATCTTGGCAAGACTGAGATGGTCAATGATGGCAAGCCTGGGATAGATATAGGCAAGCATGAAATAGTCAACTGGAAAAGTCCATCTCAGCAAGACTGAGGATGTCAATCATGGTAAGTCTGGGATAGATATGGGCAAGCATGAAAATGTCAACCGAAATAAGCCTTGACATATTTCATATATTCTGTCTTAGGAAGCCAGGAATAGTATATTTGGACATGCCTGGTACAGATTATCTGAACAAACTCAGAACTGTCTATCTAGTCTGTCTAGACAAGCTTTAGACATCTATCTAGTATATCTGGACAAGCTATGGACAGATTATTTTGACAAGTTTGGGACAGTCTATTTCAGCAAGCCTGGGATAGTTTATCTAGAGAAATCTGGAACAGTCTATCTTGGCATCTTGGAATATTTTACCTGGGCAAGCCCATGATAGTCTATCTGGACAACCCTGAGACAATCTAACTGAGCAAGTCTTGAATAATTTATCTGGAGTAGCCTGAGAATGTGCCATTCTGGGTTATCCTAGAAAAATCTATCATAGCAATCCTGAAAAAAATCCTTGAAAATTCTTTCTTGGCAAGTCTGTGATAGGCTATCTGGGCAAGCCTGGGAGAATTGATTAGAACAGAAGCAGCTTGGAACAATCTACCTGAGCAAGTCTGAAATAGTCTAACTTTGCAAGTTTAGGGTAGTCTTTCTGGACAAGTCTTGGGTATTCTCTCTGGACAAGTCTGGGATATTCTTTATTGGAAAGACTTGAACAATTTATGTGAACAAGCCCAGAACAGTCTATCTAGGCAAGTCTGGAATAGAGTATCTGGACAAACTTGGGATAATTTATCAGGACAAACCTGGGATAATTTACTTGGACTCTTTCCTGGAGCACTAGGAGCATATGTGTACTAAAACAACTACATGTATAGCAGTCCTAACGGGACAAATACCCCCCGCAGCAATGAAGTAGAAACATGCAATAATTCATCCCAATATACATCACTGGTATAAGTGTAATGGATGTCCCACTTACAAGCACATTTTGAGGTATAATCAATGAAAACATGGTTTTACCCATTCTGTTTATTGTACCTTGACCTTTGACCTAAGATCTTGGTTCAAGGTCATGACACACCATTAGATCCTAAGCAACAATTCTGTGAAATATTATTGAAATCTGTGCACAGAGGAAGAAGTTATGGCCCGTACAAGGTTATAGCAATTGTGTCTATTGTGACCTTGACCTTTGACATATGACTGCAGTTCAAGGTCATGACATACCCTTGGATCCAAAGCAACAATTCCGTGAAATATTATTGAAATCTGTGCACAGGGTGAGACAAAGTTATGGCCTGGATGAAGTTTTTCTTATTGTGTCTATTATGGCCTTGACCTTTGACCTATGACCTTGGTTCAAGGTCATGACACACCCCTGGATCCAAAGCAACAATTCTGTGAAATATAATTGAAATTTGTAAACAGGGGAAGAAGTTATGGCCCGGACAAAGTTTTACTTATTGTATCTATTATAACCTTGACCTTTGACTTATGAACTTGGTTTCAAGTCGTGACAAACCCTTGGATCCTAAGCAACAATTCTGTGAAATATTATTGAAATCCATGCTCAGGGGAAGAAGTTATGGAACGGATAAGGTTTTACTCATTGTGTCTATCATGACCTTGACCTTTGACCTTGATTTAAATTCATGACACACCCTTGGATCCTAAGCAACAATTCTGTTAAATGTTATTGAAATCTGTGCACAGGGTGAGAAGTTATGGCCCAAACAAAGTTTTTCTTATTGTGTCTATTATGACCTTGACCTTTGACCCATGACCTTGGTTCAAGGTCATGACATACCCTTGGATCCTAAGCAACAATTCTGTGACATATTATTGAAATCTGTGCACAGGGTGAGAAGTTATGGTGCGGACAAAGTTTTTCTTATTGTGTCTATTATCACCCTGACCTACGACCTTGGTTCAAGGTCATGACACACTCTTGGGTCATGCGCAACAATATTGTGAAATATTATCTAAATCCATCCACCAAATAAAAAGATATGGCCCGGACATGATTTTAACAACCAAATTCACAGTGACCTTGACCTTTGACTTATGACCTTGGGTCAGGTCTTCAGAAACCCTTGGGTCATGGGCAACAATCCTGTGAAATATTATCTAAATCCATTAACCCAATAAAAAGATATGGCCTGAACATGGTTTTAACATCCAAGTCCACAGTGACCTTGACCTTTGACTTATGACCTTGGGTTAAGGTCATGACACACCCTTGGGTCATGGGCAACAATATTGTCAAATATTATCTAAATCCATCCACTGAATAAAAAGATATGGCCCATACACAATTTTAACAACCAAATTCACAGTGACCTTGACCTTTGACTTATGACCTTGGGTCAAGGTCATGACACACCCTTGGGTCATGGGCAACAATCCTGTGAAATATTATCTAAATCCATCCACCCAATAAAAAGATAAGGCCTGAACACGGTTTTAACAACCAAGTCCACAGTGACCTTGACCTTTGACCTTGGGTTAAGGTCATGGCACACCCTTGGGTCATGGGCAACAATATTGTGAAATATTATCTAAATCCATCCACCGAATAAAAAGATATGTCCCGGCCACGAATCGGGACGGCACGACAGACGGTACGACAGACAGACGGACAAGGTGATTCCTATATACCCCCCCCCCTCCCCAAAACTTCATTTGCGGGGGATATAATAACAGAAACATAAATATAACACATCAGATGCATAAGTTGGCAAGGAAAACTTCAAACATGTTCAAGATCTGACCGTGGGTTTCAAATTTTGAATCATTACATTGCTTACTTGCAGAGATCTATTAAATCTTCTCTCCTTTTTCAAAAACATAAATCCTATGAATTTGACAAGGTGATGGTATCTATTTAGCAAAACATTCTGAGTCAAATTGCAATAATTTTAAAAGGAACTGTCAGGCAACATTCCTCTAACATCATGCATATTTACACATTGTGATTTTCCTTTACGCCATGTTTCTTTCAAATCTATTCAAGAGTCTAGTAATAACTTTGATGACAAAATGATGGTGCACATCAGAGACATATATACACATGTGTATATATGTCTCTGTGCACATGAAACAAAAAAATCTAAATGCAAGTGCCGTTGTAGCGTGAAATCCGCCAGTCCGTGAAATCTGCCAGTCAAACCGGAAGTCTGGTAGATTTCACGCGGGGGTAGTGAAATCTGCCAGTCCCGTGAAATCTGCCAGTTTATACGTTTTATTTAAATGAGAAAACTTAAACACATTAAAAGAAATATTTTCATGTAAGCGTACTGATCACCAAACAGTATATTATAGATCTAGAAAAAAAAACCCGTGTAATAGGCGTACAGATGTACGTGCACACACACGTGTTGCAAAGCAGCAGAGGGTGTCGGACACCTGTAGAGCCGAGGATGATGGATGAATATTTCATAACATTTAATTACAGGTCATTTAGTAACTAAATTATACCTAAACACACTACAACATACTTTACAATAGCTACGAAATAAAAACACCCAAGCTGAATTATAGTCTACCGTTTTTACCTGTACAGGTACTGTATGGAAAAAAATTGAAGATGTAAATTTTTGATATGTAAGAAAAAATATTCGGATGTGTTGCACATCAAAATATGACATGATAAACTGCTAGTACAAATCATTTGTCCTAAATTGGAATAAGGAAAAAATGTAACTGAATTAAGTGTATACCTGTGTTAATATACATAAGTTTTTTTCTTAAATATCTTTCCATATATAAGATCTGATAATCATACTTTTTTTACTTGAGTATGCAGTCCACATGAATTCATTTTCACTCTGAGTAGTTTACCTGATTTCACTTAATATACAGGTAAGGTAAATTTTACTGGTGTAAAAGTGTGATACTTGAAAACTCAAGCCATGACCCATTGAACACATCCTGACAATTTCATCAAAAGGTTGTCTTTAAAAATAATAAAGTTAGTTTAAATGTATTGGTTCAAGGGTTAAAAAATGTCATACTGGTGCTGTTACTTACTTCATAATATTGGTAATTTGCAGTACTGTACACATCAATCCACAATTTTCAAAGTACATACTACTTTACCTACCGGTACTTCAAATGCCTGTATCTCAGTAAGTATATATACATGCCACCCTGGCAAGTAAGGCATCAAAATGTTGGTTGATAGGTGTTTTACGTTAATTGCTTTCAACAATTTTTCAGTTATATGGAAGCAGGAGGTAACTAACCTCTTAAACGTAGAGGTGCAATCCAGGAATTGAACCTGAATCGTCTTCGGGAATCTTAAAATCAACATGTATTTTTATTAAAACAATTTCTTGTAAGTAAATTGTACATAAGAACATTTGTGTAAATGTGAGACAGATGAACACAACAACGACTCTATGCTCCCCTCCACCCATCCCAAAATTTTGCTGGGAGCATAAAAATAAAGACAAAGGGTATTCATTATATTATTTGAAATATTCCTGATATCCAAGATGTGATTCAGGGCAACATTAGTTAGTCATTTTCTTTAGGTGGGGCCTTTTGTTGACCGATTTCAAGTCTGGGTCATGAACAACAATTGTTTCAAATATTGTCCAGATCCAACTTAATACGCCTAATTTCATATGTTGAGTGTTGAGAAACCTCTAAAAACTTATTTAGATGTGTAAAGAAATAAAAAAAAAATTTTGACCACAGCTGGATTAAGATGAGAAAAAGGGCCATAATTCTTTTTGCAAGGATTTAGCCATGAAGTTTCCTAGTACACCCACCTTAAAGAGGAAAAAGGTCACGCATAGTACTTAATATCTTATTAGGACTATACCCAATATCAGAACTATGAAATAAGTAAATTCTGATGAATATTGCATTTGTTGTATGTGAAAAGCAGTCTTAACAGCTTATTTTACAAGATTTTAGTCGTGAAATTTGCCAGCACACCCACCTTAAAGAGAAATAAACTCATATATAGATTTCATTGTGTTGTATGGATTATTCTCATAGTGTCAACCAGAACATAGGCACATTCAGATGTATTGTTCCATTGCAATATCAGAAAAGGAGCCAAAATATGCGATTTTGAAAGGATTTAGCCATGAGATTTGCCAGCACACCCACCTTAAAGAGGAAAAAGGTCATACATAGTACTCAATATCTTATTAGGACTATACCCAATGTCAGAACAATGAAATGGGTAAATTCTGATGAATATTGCATTTGTGGTATGTGAAAAGCAGTCTTAACAGCTTATTTTACAAGATTTTAGCCATGAAATTTGCCAGCACATCCACCTTAAAAAGAAATAAACCCATATATAGACTTCAATGTGTTTTATGGATTATTCTCAAAGTGTGAACCAGAACATAGGCACATTCAGATGTATTGTTCCATTGCAATACCAGAATGAGAGGCAAAATATGCAAATTTGCAAGGATTTAGCCATGAAATTTGCCAGCACACCCACCTTAAAGAGGAATAAGGTCACGCGTAGTACTCAATATCTTATTAAGACTATACCCAATATCAGAACTATGAAATAAGTAAATTCTAATGAATATTGCATTTGTTGTATGTGAAAAGCAGTCTTAACAGCTTATTTTACAAGATTTTAGTCGTGAAATTTGCCTGCACACCCACTTTGTATACATGTATCTGTATACACTGCCACCAATAAGAGGTCGATGGATCACTTAGCTCACCTGAGCTTCTAACTGCTTAAAAATAAAAGCAGGAAGGTATCTATAGACTTCTTTGATATCTTTCAATATGCATACATATTCATGAAAAGAATGTGTAAGTTTGATGTTTGGAATTACTGTGGGGTGGGGATCTCAATACCTTTAAAGATATTAGACCATTTATATAAGCATGGGATCAGACATGACCCCATGGTCCTCTACATGCATCAATGAACTTTTCTTGACACAAAATTACCTGCATGGTTTGAGGGTGGAGACTTCAGTTGTTTCTAATTAAGATAATTGGCTACTTTTTAAAGAAAAGAGGCTAAAGTGGGTTTAAATTGATAACATGGAACATAAAAACCCCCACTCTACCTTTTCTGTAATCTTGAAATTTTGAAAATGTGAAGAAAATACCCTGCCCCCTTATACATTTCTTGCAGTCTTAAAAAATTCATGGAAAATCAAAAAATTAAACTTTTGTCATAATTCTTTCAGAAAAGCATTCCATTACTATATTCTGGCTAAAATAAGCATTTCGGTGCATTAAAAGTAATCCATAGGAAAAATATTGAGGAAAACCATGCTATTGTGATCAAAAGAGCTCACTTAAGCTTTCAGGTCAGGTTAACTAATAAAACAATCAGGAATAGTCTTTTATATATATATATATATATATATATGGATGAACCACCTTTATGCGACTGGAACTTAAATTGCTGCTGTGTGTCGATATATATTACATAACTGTATCTCTACAAATGTCATTGTGGTTTTTTCTTTCATTGCCAAAGAAATGGTAACCAAGACATCTCCATCTGTCACATTAAATTTTATTTTATCTCATCACTGCCAGTGTAGAGTTAAGTTCCTTTAATGCTCCATCTTCATCTGGACTTTTCTCTTTTTGTATAATCGTTAGTGTGCGTAACTATTTCAAGACTCCTGACAATTAATTAACAAATAATTTGTAATCATACTCCTTTCTCTAAACAATTGGATGTACATACCAGATAGATCTACATTAAAAATTCAAACTGCATTTATAAAGATAGATAACTGAACAAATACATTGTATGAGCTGATTCATGCAGTGCTGTGTATTTATTTATTTATCAGAAAATTGGTAGATTTGCTCAGGTATTGAAGTCCAGCGTCTAGATTTACTGTATTTAGCTTAATACTAGCGATAGAACTTTATTAGTAATAGTACATGCAATACTTAGAGTTAGACATTATCAGTGTCATCTTTGCTATAGAGAGTAATAAATAACACAATACATGAAGGAGACGAAAAAAAAGGAACCTAAACAATTTTGAGAGTATGAATAGTTTGAATGAAACCTCGAGCGGTAGATAATTAACGTTTTGTATGCGTTTGTATCATCTAAGCTGACTCGTCGTTCAAAGTGAAAGTAGGATATCCATGAGCATTTCATTAAGAAAAAGTATATTTAATAATCGGTCATTTTTTGACAGTGCTCAGATTGAATCAGTATTAGATTGCTCTATACTATAAGCAGTAAATGATTCACAATTAACGTAATTTAAAGGAATATATAAACTTTAAACTAGCCTGACTGGCAAATTTCACGGGGGTTGTTGATATGATGCTTGCGCATGCGCACTGGCAAATTTCAAGGGGCTGGCGGATTTCACGTTACTCCGTAACTTCACATGAATTAATAAGCAGCAGTTATCTGCCTGTCTGGACCAGAGGACATATTGATCTTTATTTCTACCAAGTTTAGATGAAATCCATCCAAGATGTCCTGTGGACAGACAGACTGCCAGAAAAACAAATGGATTTCTATATCTCCCTCCTCCCTCCCCCCCCCAAAAAATAACTTTGTTTTCAGATAACATCAGAACATAATAGTCAATATACCTGATCAAGAGCCAGGGCGACTGATACTGGAGAGAGCAGGCACATGAATCCTCGTGCAACTGGAGGTACAATGTATGTTATCTGCCCTGTGGATGACACATTCTTGGTCAGACTGACAATTAAATACAAACAACTAATTGCCATGGTACCCAGACTGGACACTCCTCCTGCTGTATTGGCCTTGTTGAAGAATGGAGCAATAAGGTATGCTAAGGAGATGAGGGACAGTCCATAAAACAAGAGAATGATGTAGAAGATAAAGAAGTTACTCTTGGTGAAGAAGTTGGACGCTGCAGCTATAGCACATACTACTCCGGTGATCATGGCGAGAAGCACGAGATACAACGTGAAGATGGCCATACTACAATGAAGACAAAATCCAATCATTGTAAAGCATTGTAAGCATGAATGTATCTATCAATCAAGTATGATGTCAATGTTATATCCATAATTCTCCTTTAATTTACTTTATTCAGTCCACAATTAACAATCCCTTATCTCAATGTCTATAAAATATAAAATTACGAACAATTTTCACTTTCAAAAAAAGGTCATTTTCATTTTGACCACATGATCTTAGGTCCAACAAACCTCTGACAAATGACTTTCTGTTTATGATGTCAAATATATAACAACTGGAAATCTCCAGAATACACATTTTTTATGTGTGATGGAAGGGTCACCTTCAATCACCTTATTTCCACAAGATTGCATATTAGTTTCAAATGCTGCCTACCTATGTGCCAGATCATTCAGTCCCATCATCTGCATGCCTTCTTTGATCTTTTTCTCTTTCTCTACCACTAGTAAGGCACACAAGAAGCTGATAAATGGAGCATAAGCCATCACAAAATAAATAGCAGAAATAGTTTGGATATACGATGTGTCGGGTTGGTAACTGCTTTTTGGCATCATTTCTACAGACACATCTGGAATTGTTACTTGAGAACTTGTAAAGTGCTGAAGAGAAAGTAAATTAGATAATAATAAATTCTAGACTTTTAAGACACATAACAGTTCATTACGGAAAATGGCAATATTAAACAATGCAATATACTTTGTTGCAAAATCCAGTTTCTGATATGTATGTATATGTATTCCATTTTCACTTATAAATACCCTATGACCTTGACCTCAACTCATACGCAGTGTGTGTTTGAAGTTTTATGGCAGTAGATGTCAGTAAATTCAGTTATAGTCTAGAAACTAATTTCACTTATCAATCGTTTGTGACCTTGACCTTTATGATAAAAGAAAGTAATAAAGCACATTCTCAGCTTACAGGTAGTCTGTGTATGCAGTTTCATTGCAATAGGTGGTATGTAAATTCAGTGTTAAACTGAGAACCAATTTCACTTATTAACCCTCTGTGACATTGGCCTTTTTGACATTAGACCATATTGATCCAAAAATCACTAAATCAATCAATTATTCTTGGCTCATAGGGAGTCTGTGCATGAAGTTTAATTATCATACCTCAATAGCTATAGGATCTGGTGTTACATTGTTGCCATCTGCCTGATACCAAATTAGATTAAGAGCCAAGTTTTGGAAATCAGCTGATAAAATTTTTGTTAAATTACAATCAGACTTGCTAATACATGAATTTCATATTTTACAAGATTAAAGGGGCTTAATGTCCGACAAACTATGTTTTACCGGAATGTTCATTATGACGTAAATGCTTGGATTGTGACGTCATAATAGTATGATGAAATATTGAGCGGAATTGAGCTGGAATTTTCTCTTTTAAATGATCTGAAAAATGGCATTAAAAACCAATGTACAAGTGTTATAATCCTTGTAGCAGATTATATAACATTTATATACATAAATAAGAGAGATGTCCTAGACAAGACTGTGAAAACAAGACAAACTGTGTATGCATTAACAGGCTATATCAACTTACGCGTAGGAGGGCTGTATCTATGGCCATCTGAAGCATGACAAAACCCTCCTGTAGATAGGCATTGGCTGCACAATTAGACATAGAGTTGTCATTCCCAACCCCACTCCGACATTGATCTATAAATAAACAGGATGTAATGTGAATAAATAAATAAAATATGTATTAGCACATCTCTTGAAATCAATATGCTGAACCACTGAACAGCCCTAGAGCTGTGTCAAATATTGCAGCATGGCCTTCTCTTGAACAAACCTTAAAATACATCTCATCAAGATATTTAATACAAAATTTGAAGCTATCATGGATTATGGTTTCTGAGAAAAAAGTTTTGGCAGTAATAAATTAGGTCCTTTTCGCCCCTTTCAGACCCTATTACATGTAGAAGATGGACCAGTCCATCTGTATGTGTCTATATCCCCATGCAATGGGAGATACCGCCATTAACTGTGGTCCTAATATTTAGGGAGGAAATAAAACATATTCCCACAAAAATGACGTAAAGAACAATGGTACGTTATTGTGACGTCATAATTCCAATCAATGTTACCAACTGATAGTACTCAAGCGCCGCCTAATGGACGATCCCATACTGATCATTTGTGTTCTTGGCAAAGTGGTTGAAGATCTTAAGAGACATTTCGAATGTTAACAGTCTAATGCTGACTGCTAACAATGAATGGCATGTCAATAATTTTCATGATTAGCTCACTCCATCCTTTTATAAACAGGAGCAAATAAAGATATTTAAAACTCAGAACTTTTCCACTTCTATCTTAAAAGCACTACAAGATCATAGTTTAAAAGACCTTATTCTGCAAAGATGTGAGCAGTCTCTCATTGAGTATCATGATACAGAATGTGTTAGGTCCATCCTTACCACAATCTCTATTCCGCTTCTCTATTTGTCCCATTGCGAATAAAGATCTGGCAAAACTTGTAAGGGGTCATGCTGTTGTGAACTTTGATTTTCAGCCAATCAGTGGATCGGCTACACATTCAAAGGAATGAAATTAACATTCCCAGCATTACGTCTATGTAATTGTGACCTACAAAGTAGTTTTTGAACAGTGTTTGTTACATATTGAGTCACTTGCACATGCCTAGCTGAGTCATTGATTGGCTAGGGGAAATAATAGTTTCAGTGACTGAAACGTCATCAGAGTTCAACAGAATATAACCCCATTTGGGGTTTTGTCAGATCTTTATCTGCAATGGCACAAATAGAGAAGCCGAATAAAGATATGGTTTTAATCAGATTGTCCTTCAACAGACTCAGGACTGATTTTGAAAACAAAATGTTGATGTAAAATTTACAAGAAAATCTTTATTTCTTTGAGGCACATGCAGATTTACACATAAAGGTAAGTTATATCATTTAGGAAAACTCAAAATACATGAAATTGTACCAGTAAATTATTCCTATATTTATTTCGGTATGTGTGATTGTGAAACCTGTTGCAAAAAATGTCCATCACACTCAATGATTCCAAATGGAAACGCCCAACATGAGCTAGTATTATTACTACAATATTATCGGTATATATATCTTCTGTAACTCTAGTAATAACACTACTAAAATATTGTACAAACTTCAAGCTTACCTCTGCCTTTGTATGGGACTGTGGTATCAGGGATTTTAGTAAAGGGTAAGCGTATAGCATAGCTGTAATTATTACTGCTGTCATACTGGAATATTATGCCGGCTGACACATTCTGAGTCTCTTTCATCTCATTAACACTGGAGAAATATTTAATGGCGGGAGTGTAGGAAAGTCCTGCCACTCCACTCAGGATCTCTACAGTATTATTAGCTAACGAACGTACAAAGGCATTATCTGGTGTCACATACAGGGGCTTGCTCCAGTCTACACTACTGGTCAGATTCTGCACTTCATAGCTAGGATACTTTGTAACCTCTGGCAAGGTATCGACCTTGAGGCTGACACGGATAATAGCTAAAATTCCCACAAAGTATATTGGAGTTATGATTTCCTGAAGGAAAAATACACGGAGCATTAGAAAATGATTAGGGAGACATGTATAAATTACCGTTACAAGGTTATAAGTAACATTTGATATGTAGATATGTAATCCATAAAAGACTATACCTTTTTTATCATAAAATGCTACAACATCTGGTAAATTACACGAATCTGAACTCATCTATTAAGGCAATTAACACAATCAGGGAGACTTTCATTTGAAAACTTCCATATAGGTCATGAAATGCATTTTTATATGTAGGTTTATGGATCATTTCTCAGATAGCCTTACTGAAGCTGGAATGAACAAAATAGTTTCTTCCTGAAATGTCATCAGCAATAGTCAAATGCAATAATTGTCCCAGAGTTTGAGTCCCATCCACCACTTCTCAGTGTTGTATCTTTCTTTCATGAGTCAGTAAAAACTTGTCCCAAGTTAGAGACAAGTAAAAGACCATTTTCAACTTCCAATATGGGTCTGTTACTTAGCTTGAAATTTCTGTGCAATGCACTGGGCAGATGCCATCACCATATTAGTGAAATAATCTTGGGTAGAGGTGAAACTAGACACAAAATGAATGAATGTAGATTGATTTCCATTTTCCAGTCATTTGTACTACATTGAAGGTAGCTATTAAAGACAAAATGTTGTTTGGAAGGTTTGATTACTTATGAACTTTTACGTGTCACTGTCTCTAAATCAAGGTCCCGTTGTGATATCATTTGAAACTTACCTGGATCAAGCTTGCTCTCACTCGCACCTTTATCAGGAAGTATGTTCTTAGTAATGTCTTGTATTGTTGAAAAAATCCAGACATCTTGGAATCTAACTGAAATTTTATAAACTATTAATTCAATATGAAAATTGCATGAATGAAAACAAAAGGCCCAAATGTGCCTATATCACTCATCCGAGCACAATGGCCTTTTTCACTACTGATCCTACATTTCATTCCATGCCAGACATATGATAATTTGCCATAAAAATATGTGTCATTTTACTCTGGCATCAATATTCTAGCATAAACATCACAATGCACATCCTGGCAAAAATTGTGACTTTGACATTGCAGATATGTCTGGCATGAGACCCCTTACATCATACTGGTTATTGAATTTGAAAAAAAAGTCTATTGAAAAAACATGCAGGTACATGTACAAATATTCTCTTGCGTATTGTGCTTTTGACAATTGACTAAATTTTTTTTTTCTTTTTCTTTTTTATATTTTAATTTGCCATGTATATTCAATACATACATATTAAACAGAGTGTACAATCATAATCCATATATAACCTACAGAAACCATAACAAAAGCAATGCCTTACATTGCGTAATACGCCTGTTGCTGCATTTGACAAGTTGGCAAGTGAATGTACCGGTGTGGAGAAATTTCTTTCCCCATTAATAGGGTTTCAAAATTGCCCCCTAAAGATCTACTCAATTTCATTGAAGAGGCAAACTCTTGAAAGATTACAAGACAATTGAAAGCCACTGATAATAATGAAAATCAACCTTGGTACGAAATCATGACACACTTTTGGGACCTGGGCAACAATTTTTAACAATATTATTCAAATCAGTGCAGAGAGTAAAAAGTTCAGGCCCCGACATCAATTTACCATACATAGCACTGTAACCTTCACCTTGCAGATATAACCTTGGTTCAAAATTATGACACACCTTTGCATCCATGGCAACAATCCTGTAATACATTACTCAAGTCCATGCAAGCAGTAAAAAGTTATGGCCGAGACAATCTACCTTACATAAGCATTGTGACCTTGATCTTTCAGATATGACCTTGATTTAAGATCATGATACACCCTATGGACCTGGGTCATAATTCTCTGAAATATTATTAAAATCCATGTAAGAAGTAAAGTGTTATGGCCTTATTCTTCTTCCAATAAAGTGAAGGACTGCACTGTCTGCACATGTGGCATCATCTCACTATGAATAAAACATGTGTATGAGGGAGAGTCCATTTCAGTATATACAATTTAAAAAGTTGCTATACATGTGCTGTAGGTCTTATGGCACTGTAAAACTTGGATCCTGGTCTTGAAGATCTCGAATAACTTTGTCTCTGTGAACTGGGCTGACATATGGTTCCATAGCCTGATGGTGGAGGGAAAGAAGGACTCTTTGTAGATGGTGGTTTCAACTGTATGGGATCCTGTACGATGTTCATGTCCTCTTTTGGCTGCTCTTATCTAGATGAAATGAGAAGGCATTGGGATGGCAACTAAGCAAAGGACAATAAGGCACATTCATAGTGGCTTTGGCTCTAATTCTTTGTTGGTGCAGACTCCCATTTATGTGAGTCCATAATGGCTGTGACACTACTCGTGGAATTGTAGTTGTTGGTGGTGAACATTGCTGCTTTTCATTGTATTGCTTCGATCTTATCAATGTTCTACTTTGTATGAGGGTCCCAAACTGTGGTTGCGTATCCTACCTGGGGTTTGATAAAGGTTTTGTGGCATCTGTCCTTGATGGTTGTTAGACATAAAGACAGGATCCTTTGTAAATATGCTGTGATATTGTTTGCCTTTTTACATATAGTGTCGATGTGGTGGTTCCAGGACAAGTTGTTGGTAAAGTTGACCCCAAGGTATTTAGCTCTGTTGAAACTGGTTAGCATCTTCCCATGTATGTAGTATGGGGTTTCGAGTTGCATCTGTTTGGTTGTTATACATAATACAGATCACTATACACTTGTCAGGGTTGAAATGCATGAGCCAACCAGATTTGAAGTGCTGGGTGTTGTCAAGGTCATCCTAAAGTTGATTAACATTGGCTTCGGTGGTGATGGATCTGTACAAGAGGCAGAAATCTGCTGTAGTCTGGCTGTGGATTTAACTTTGACAGGTCACTGATGTATGCTAAGAATAGTGCGATTGTGAGAAATGGCCCTCCACCAGTACTATTTGTGCTTGCATCAATAGGAAGCTCCTTATCCATTTGTGAATGCATCCTCCTACTCCACAATGGAGCACATTTGCCAGTAGTCGTTTGTGAGGTATCTTGTCAAATGCTTTAGAGAAATCTAACAGAACTGCATCAATCTGAGTGGCATTGTCAGTGCCTACTGCAAGGTCCTGGATTGGATCTCGACCCAAACTTGGGTCCTGAGCATTGATTCTGTGAAATATTATTCATATCCATGCATGGGGTAAAAAAAAATATAGCCCGGAGGAGCACAAAAAAAAATATAGCCCAGAGACAAAGATTTAACCATCATATGAACTATCACCCTGCGGATATGACCTTGCTTCAAGGTCATTATACACCCTTGGGTTCTACGCAACAATTCTCTGAAATAATATTCAAATCCATGCAAGGGGTAAAACAATACGGCCTGGACAAAGATTCACCCATCATATGCACTGTGACCCTGAACCTGACCTTGCAGACATAACTTAAGTTTAATGTAATGACACACCCTTGTGTCTTTGGCAACAATTGTGTGAAATTTTATTTAAATCCTTGCAAGGGGTAACAAGCTGTGTTTGTGAAACACTAATGACCCTGGCAGCATCGAAGTCCAAAAGGTTATTTTTAATGAGGAGGTCAATGTCAAGGTCAAAAGGTCATCGACCTTGGAGTCATTTGAAAGGGCTAGTTGAGTATGCATGTCACATATGAAGTCTCTATCCTTGACGGTTCAATAGTTATAGCCAAAGTTAAAGCTGACAACAGACAGACAAACAAACAAACAGACCGGGCAAAAACAGTATAGCCCCGATCTATTGATCCGAGGGCATAAAAAGTTATGACCCGGACAAACTATACCGGACGGACCCTGGACAGACGCTGGACGGACAATGCTACAACAAAATAGGCCCCATCTGAAGACGGGCGTATAAATAACTTGGATGATATTAATCAAAGCACTGAAATTGTCAGTATTTGATTTGTATTTAAGAGATTCACTGAAACTATTCTGAAATCTCCTGACCCTTTCTGTAGATCAAGTCAATATGCTATTTAGGCAGTATATTGGGTCAAGTCAGTGCCTTTTTTTTTTTTTTTTTTTTGAAGGTGCCTCTACCTTTTCATTTGGGAATTTTTGTTCCATTTGCATCATGCTAAAAGATCAATATTTGGGGAAAATTTAGACAAATTTTGGAAAAATCAATGAAATTTCCATTACGAAGGCTCCTTATAATGGACTTGATTTGAAGAAAAAAACCCCTGGGCTAAGTAATGAAATAATATAACTGAATCTTTTGGATTGGATTATTTTTCAATTTGTTGTGTGATCCTAAAATAGTGGCTTTTATAAGAGACAAATATCCTTTTTTCGATTAACATTTAACATTAAATTAACGTATGCAGTTCTAAATATGACAAAAATCAATATATCGGGAATCACACAACCATCTCTAACTCAATGTTCAGAGGTCAAAGGTACCGCTATCTGTTGAGGTAATGATTAAGATGTCCCAATTAACACCCGGCGGTAGCGGACAATATGTAGGTAACCCGGTCGTATTTATCAAGGCATTCGGCCCACTGAGATAAAACGTGATGGTGTACGGATGATGATCTGCTTTGCCAGCAAGCGATATCCATAATATGGCGGGGAAATTCACTTGTCCTATTAAATCGTAATCTTACAGAGCTCTTCGTCCACAGGAATGTCGAACGACCTTTTATCGGTCATGTAAACACTTAGGGCAAATAAGGTCATGGTGCACAGATAAGGGATAAGGTTCCCTATAAAAAGGGCAAGGCGCCGATTCTTGCTTGTTTACTTAAGATAAAACACTATACAAAAAACAAAAAGCTGAAACGGTTCCATATTTGGGGTTGCCATAGTAATGTAGTAAGCCACAAGTTAATTTGAAAGTGAAAAAAGTGAATATACATAGATTCTTCAATGTGGTGTCTGGTGATTAAGTCAGATTTAAAGGAAGGTCTAAGTTTTTCTTGCTAGCATATAAGTATTTTGGCCACCTTACACTTATGACAAATCTGCTAAAAAAAAAGGCATATTCAAAAAGAATTTTGCTCACTGGTTTCATTAAAATCATTATTTTACAAGTGTTGTATGTATCAACTACAGATGTTGGTTTCTACTTTAGTAATGCTAACTCTCTTCTTCCAGAACCACTTGCAAATAGATTAATGCAAACAAGTAGCTTTCTCACCTTTTAATTTTTTATAAAGTAAATTTATAAATACTAAAGTTGTAGGACCTGCAGGTTTGAATTTTTTTAATACGGAATATTGAAATAACGTCAACATACACGTCCACTTTGATTATTATGACGTCATATAATTATGACATAAGTTGTCCACATCAAGAACAATAAATTTGGTAGGTGACTAAATGCAAACCATAACAGATTTTAGTAGATGTGATACTACATATCACATGGCTAATTCTGTTTGCCATATCTTTAAAACAACAGAGGTTCACTTTGACTGCTTGATTTTTGTTTTACGTCATTCAACTGTTATTTCATGTTTATGGTGACGGCATCTGCCTCATGCATTGAATAGAATTTTCTACCTTTACAAACCACCCACCCAAAGCAGTGAGGGATATTTTAAGTGCCACGCCTACAATGACATGGGACTTCAGTCTTCAATGTCCCATCCAAAAGACAGGACACCGGTGTGCCTAGGGCGGGAGTTGAACTCGGGACCTCTAGGTCACGAGCTGAGAACCTTATTCACTAGGCCACACCAGCTTAGTTCACTTTGAGAAAGTTATTTGATTATCTACTTATAACAGTATCCCTGCTATTTCTCCTTTAAAACTTATAATCCTTATATATCCTTATACTGTATTCATACCACAATGAATTGTAAATAGTCAATTCACAACAAGACACTCCTGGCATAGGCAGTGACATATGCTTTTTTATGTGCCAGTGGGTTTTGGATTGGCGAATTCTGTACCAATAATACCCCAAAATTTATGGGGAGGACCCACAGCCCCCCCCCCCCCCCCCCCGCTTCTATCCACCAACCCATCATTTTGATTGGTTCAGATACTCATATCCTTACAACTCTTCCAAAAGTTTGTTTGTTCTGTTTTCTTTCTTTTCTTCTTTTTTTTTTGTTTGTCTTTGAAAGGCTGGGGGGGGGGGGGCTATTAAAAAATCCTCTGAAGCTTTAAATATTTGGACTTCGCCTTGAACAAAATAAATATTCTGGGACTGGGCTCATATTGAATAAAATTATTCCAGCTGCATTAAACTTGTGCCCCTCCCCCTCCATCCCCACCTCACCAACTATCAAATGGTGACATCCGCTATTCAATTTTAAAATTATTTACAAATCATGCAGAAAACATTTCTATACATACATCTTAAGTTTGTTTATTTGTTTCTTTCTTCAATGCACTAGAAAAATCCAAGAAAATGCACAAATTCTGTTTGGTAATCTGGATGCAAAATAAATCAGACCAATTCGCTAGGTACAACATTTATACTGGTACTATAACAGTTCCCGTACAGTAACAGTTCCTGGACGTTTTGCTGGTTTAAGCATAATGAGCAAGAAATCATCGAAAATTTTTATACAAAATTAATGATATTGAAAGGAGAATAAAATTTTTCCGGTAAAAAATTTTTATTTATGCCTTCTATATAATCTTATTTATCACATTCTGACCTACTTTTAATATCCATACGCAGGGGAAAGGTGCTGTTGATCAATGAACCTAAAATCAATTTTTAAGGTCAAATAATGCAATCTTTTCATTATAAGCATTTTTATAAGAGATTGACCTTTGATTTTATCAATGTCTCGTCTTTTTATCCACTAACAATATCAGTAGACAAGATCTTCCAGGAACTATTACAGTGAAGTCGGTAAAAATGAATGAAAAGTGCATAAAATATTTGGTTAATGCAGGGGTTTTGTCATAAGTTTGATATTGTTCTATATATAATGAGCAAACCATGCCATGCACCAAACTTCATGTATTTTGGTCTATAGTAGCAGATGTTTCTTGCCGAAAACCTCAAAAATCATCCGGAAGCCGTTACTGGACCAATAGATGAATTCAGAATTTTTTTAAACAACACACCATTAAAGATGGCAGTGTCTGTCACCTTAATTCCAGATCTATAACTGTTATATGAAAAATCTCATCCTGACAACCATTTATCAGAAATCAAGTGACAAATACAATAAAACAAAAGTGAAACAAGATGTGTTTGCGAAATGAGAATGCTCTCAGCAGCAACAAAGTCCAAACTGTACATTTTGTAATGTAGGTCAAAGGTCAAGGTCATAAGGTCAATGACCTTGGTAAAATTTGAAAGGGCTTTATTAGTGGAATATGCATGCGAAATATGAAGTCTCTATCTCTCACTGTTCAATAGTTATGGCAAATAAGGCAAAGTTTTAAATGTAGGTCAAAAGCCATGATCAAGGTCACAAGGCCAATGACCTTGGTGCATTTTGAAAGGGCTTTATTAGTGGAGTATGTATACCAAATATGAAGTTTCTATTTTTCATGGCTCAAAACTTATAGTGAAGGTTAAAGTTGACAACAGACAGACAAACAAACAAACAAGTCAAAAACAGTATGTCCCAGATCTATCAATCCCAGGGCATGAAAAATTTAACAAAACTTGCTCAATTAGGTCTAATATAAATATTTTTTTTCACATTTTCGTTTTGCAGCATTCTAGAAGAATATTTGAATATATCTCCATCAATTTAATTGATTGCTCTAGGGAAGCTGATTATATCAATCACCTGGATTTACCTTTAGTCACAAGCCCAAAACACAGTTCGAGGGGTAGGGGGTGTTTATCTCTCTTAAAATAGCATCTTTAGATAATTTTTTTTAAAAACTTTTCACATTTCAGTTTGTGTAAATGTGTATTTAACTTTTAAGGATTTATCATTAAAAACCCTGAAAATATAAGGATTTATCTTCCCAACCAGTGAAGATTTGTGCTTTGAAATTTCAAACCTAATTCCTGATAATATAAACTAAGTGAAGTAAGAGGGTGGATTATGAATGCCCAACATCCTCAAAAGATTGTCTGGTGCCTATAGTCTATAGATTAAAGTAAATGCATAGACATTTGTTTATGCAGCCTCCCCAACCCCCTTCCCTCTAGCATAATGCACCTTGAACACTGTCAAGGGAGCAACCATTTGGTTTTTAGAGGGGGTACTAAGACTTTGCAAAAAAAAATTCTGGCTTACAATGTAAGGAAAATAAATTTCCAATGAGCCAACGAAGAAAAAAATTCTGGACAGGTTGTCAGTGAAAATGGAGGACCGCTGAAATATATTTGTAAACCCCCCCCCCCCTTTCACCTTCCTCTTTATGCTAAATTTCATGGATAAGTGGCAAAATAAGTAATCCGTCTCTGAATATACAATGTAGGCCAAAAGAAATTCCCACTCTGAAAATAGGCAAAAGACTTTTTCAAGCTCACAAAAAGTTCCCCCATCACCCATAAAAAATCAAATGGTTGCTCCTTAACTCCCCTAAAATAACCTACATGTAGTTAAACCCCTCCCTAAAGTTGGTTGGTTGGTTGGTTGGCTGATTGATGTTTTACATCGCATTCAAGAACTTTTCAGTTATACCACACATGGAACCAGGAGGTATACCCAACCTTCTAAAAATAGTCACAATTTGGAAATTGAACCCAGATCATCTGCATATTTCCGTCAGGCCTGTTATTTGTTATGCTTGAAGAAGGAGTTTCATAAGAGGAATGCAGGTGAGTAAATGATATATTTGTATTGTTACCTTGATTTGGTGTATAGATTCCACTCTAACTGGATAGGTATATGCTCTAAGTCAATATATCATTCCATCACGTGGTTTATTTATATCTTCAAGTGTTTACCTTCACGATTTTGCAATAGTAAAGTGAACATTGCTTGATGTTTTAATAAACTTTTATGTCGCTATGATCAACAATTTTTCAGTTATATTGCCACATGGAGCCTGGAGGTATCCAACCTTTTAAAAACCTAGTGGCGCAACCCGGGAACTGAACCCGGGTCGACTGGCACCGCTCTGCGCCCCTCCCTCGAGCCTAATACACAACGATATTTTGTATGCTGGAAGGAGGGGTTTCATAAAACAAATGTTTGTGAGCAAATTGTTACCTTGTTTAGTGTCTGTAGATTCCACTCTTACTGGATAGGCCTATAAGGTATGCTCCAAGTTAATATATCATTCCATCACGTGTCGTGGATTATATAGAGTTTACCTTCACAATTTTGCAATAGTAAAGTGATAACTACAAACTAACACCACATGACGATGACGATTTGTGCTTGGGGTATTTCGATCCTTATTTTCAGATCGATATTTCTCTTTTGTGCACAAACTGCTTTGGTTTTACGGGTCAGAGATCACCGTGATACATTTTGACCAGAGTCGACACGCGTCACTGATTTCCTACAATCGGAACACCTCATCCTTTTCCTTAAAATCGTATCAACTCGTTAGACTGGATTTACCTACTTTTGCTTGCTATATAGCTGCGCGAAGATTGAACTCGTCCACTTGAATATGTTTTTTAGGTGTGAGAGGGAAATGGGCGAGGTCTTCCGATAACGTATTCTCTGTCCAGTGTTGTTCCTTTCACTTACGTAAATCTGTAGCAATCGGGAAATCTCTCCCATTTCCGTCGGCGTCGCACACTTGAAAATAAGTATACGATGGAGATGGGCGAAGTCTGTACGTCCAGAGGCAAGGGTGTCCAACCTGTCGCATTGTAGCACGGTCGTGCGACAAAGGGGCCAAAACGTGCGACAAAGGGGCCAAAACGTGCGACAAGCGATTTTCACGTGTAATCCCTTTTTCTTTATATTTTTTTTTAGAGCAAAACAATTCAAATCTTGCTGAGAAAACGAAATATTTAAAGAATTATTTTGATTACTTATTATTATACTAGCTTAATAAGAGGAATTAAATATATATTTGTTATATAATGTGAAACATGCCTTCTATCTTAACTGATTTCTTTGAGAATTGAATTATATAGTAATAACATGCACTACTTTATCAGAAATTTTCAATAAAAAATAATTGATTTGAATAAATGTTATTTTCCAACTCTCTCCATTGTTTATAATAAATCAATGAAAAACAAAACGAAAGATAATTTCAAATTCATTAATTTATTACGAACAAGGTAATTCCAAATTAGGATAAGTATAACGCAATGTCGAGATGTTAATACTATAAATTATACATTTATAAATATATAATCATTTCAGTACCTTCAAACAAATTTTAAAAACATTTTAAATACCCTGATACAAAATAAACAAAACATTTCAAATTGACAAGTAAATAGATTAATGCATCACAGCAAATCACCCCCAAAATTATAATCCTTATAATTAATTAATAGTTCGAACCACTTTAAAACTGAAATTAGTTGTAATCAAAAAATTCTAAGCATGATAAAACTTTTCATGAAGACGTGTGTACGACAGGGTGTTTGTAAACCTGTGTACGACAGAGCGTTTACGTGTCAAATGAACCAACCTGAGAATAACTCGCACGCTTGGCGGGAAAATAAAATGACCATATAATAATCTCGAAACTAAGAGGAATTAATTTCATTCTAATTCACTTAGTTTAAATTAATGAAATTATATTCTTTTATGCCTTCTATCTAATAGATGCAACAGCTACATAATGTAAAATATGTTTTACTAATACAAAAACAGTCCATTTTCAGTGGTGGATTCAGGATTTCTGAAAAGGGGGGAGCCCACATCTGTATATTATCCAAACTACTCGGCCATTTTTGGTGCCAAATCTGGAGTTTTAGTAATAAATGTGACGAAAAGGGAGGAACGCCTCCCTCTAAATCCGCCACTGATTTTGGCATTTTTTGGTATAGACAAAAGAGATGCTCTAAGTGAATAAGGCTCGTGATGTATTGAATACACCTAAACATTATCTGATAAATTTGATTAAATATGAACATGTAAATTTTGTAGTGTCTAAACATGATAGAATGCTTCAGAATGCACCATTTTGAACCATGTTTTCCAAAATTTTCCAGAAGAGGCCCCCGAACCCCCACCTACATGGGAGCCAGGTGACCACCTCCCACCCCCTTTCGGCTACGCGCCTCAAGTGTGCTATGTACAGACACATTAGATTTGCACTACAGAGCAAAAAAATTTGGACACCCCTGCTAGAGGCGAGTGCATGTGTGTTAATGGTATATATTACAATGCAGTTCTAACAAGTATTTATTGGCGACAAAAAGTGAAGAAAATAATTATCTGTCCCAAGATATTAAGGAAATAAA
The DNA here is from genome assembly GCA_035048485.1 of Pteria penguin. NCBI lineage: Eukaryota > Metazoa > Mollusca > Bivalvia > Pterioida > Pteriidae > Pteria > Pteria penguin. Next base: position 1,763,373 of record CM068580.1, read on the forward strand.
TATTCTACTACATATTTTTGGCATTTAAAAGCTTGTAAAGCAGTATGCACATTGATCGTGCCGGAATTGCATTCCTCATATTTTTGGCCTTTATAACTGATGAAAATTTTATGAATTATGTGAAGGATATACTAGTGCGTGTAGATCATGTCTGTGTTACGGAGCACGGGGAAATTAAAGCTTTGTTTGGTGCTAAATCATATAATCATATTCATCAAATGTAAAGGCTGTCAAATAAGACGCGCAATGCTGGGAATTTTCTGTATGTAATTGTAGGGTACTGTGTCCTTTAGATCGCGGAACAGTATTGCATTTCAGATGAAAATCAAATTGAATCAGGCAGTATATATGTATATAATATTCATTTTAAAGTGCAAAGGCACACTTGTTAACACAAGCTCTAAAGAGCTTCTGACCGACATATATTACATATAAAACAACAAAGTACTTATAATATAGCACAAAACATCATCATAGTACTTATTATGAACAAGACACACACACACACACACACACACACACACACACACACACATATATATAAATATATATATATATATATATATATATATATATATATATATATATATATATATATATATATATATATATATATATATATATAAGCATTGTTGTGTTGTATTTCGTATAAAGAAAGGCAATGAATTGAGATTGTGTGTTCATAGGTCCCTGCAAATAAAATAATTATAAACCCCCTCCCCCCCCCCCCCCTCTCTCTCTCTCTCCTCAATAATTGCACTCGTGAAATAAAAAACAAAATCTTTCTTTGTTTTTTCATTTCACGAGAGCAATCATTGAGGAGAGAGAGAGAGTCAAAGGGAAAAAAGAAGGGGGTATAATTATTTTATTTGCAGGGACCTGTGTGCGTTTACTGTTGACAACTTCAAAAGAACAAAAAGATTCAAATGCACTGCCAAGAATTGAGGAGATACTAGATGCATTAGCTGGATTTAGACACTTCACGGATGTGAAAAGTGGATTCCACCAAATTAATATTAAAGAGGAACATAAGGAACGTACCACATTTACGGTAGACCCTTTACGATTTTAAGAATATCTTGGGGCTTTGTGGGATATTATAGGCGTTTTAAAGAAGGTTTTTCTGACATTGTAAGACCTTTGAAATGGGCTCTTTGTCAAAAATTCAGGGACTACTTATATGGAAACACTTTTACTGCGACTACAGACTACAGCCATCTCACTGATGTTCTTTCATCGGCTAAACTTGATGCTACAATTCAACGTTGGGTTGCTGAGGTTGCCACATTTCATTTTGATATCAAATACAGACCTGATCATCAAAATTGAGATGATGATGGACTATCGAGATCACCCACTACTATTACAGGTGATTCCTTCAAAGCCATTTGTAACACTGCATACATACCTTATGTACATTGTCTTTCCATGTCTACTAGCTCTATCGATAACTTACCATACGATCACACGGGGATTTCAAGAGACATCAGTCTTATGATCCTTACTTAGGTTTTGGATTCCATATGTTCATCAACGGACAAACCGCATAAAGATTACCTACCGTACAACAATGGAAATCATCACAATATCATACACAAACCTTGGTAGATTTTACCTACAACAAGGAATTTTAATTCGAGAAACAATAGTCAATGGTGAAAAGAATGCGCAGACAGTCTTACCTCGATCATGTGTTGACAATGTATTACATAACTTGCACACTGTCATGGGACATCCTTGGAGAGACAAAACCATCAATTTAGAGCGAGACGGATTTTACTGGCATGGAATGAAAACAGATACGGAGAATTTCATCAACAAATGTAAACGTTGTTTACCAAGAAAAACACCAACTATGGAGAGAGCACTTATTATAAACATAACAACATCGCAACCAATCTAGTCATTCTTAATTCAGAAGGTTTATCAATTTCGCTTCACTCCCCAAATTTCTACCTATATTATACTGTGTTGTTGTTTAACTGTATAACTCGCATTGCAATTTATAGCATTTGGCGAATCATGCTATTCAATATGTTCAACAAAATTTGATAGAATTGTTTCTTAGAAATATTTTGCATGTCCACTTTGAGGGGCGGGCAGGGGTAGTACTCTCTGCTTTCTCAGAGATTTTCTCTTCAGGTTCTTGATCGGAATGTTGTCGTTCACGTCCCTTTGCCGCCAATTTCCTTCCCCTTTCCCCGACTTCCTCTCGTGTTGTCCGCTCTTCATTTATACCCCAGACAAACCGATATATTAATGTTCAAACGCGTAGCCAAAATGAATCTCAATTGAATTCGCCTCATCTTTGTATTGATTTTAACACATTTATTCAAATGTAAAAATAAAACAAGCATAACTTTAAAATTAGAACAAAAGTGATACCAACAAAACGTGTGTTTTCACGTGACACACAAAGAAATCGATTACGGCTAATTGTTTAAGTGAGTCACCTTGATAAAGGTCATTGGCCAAAATGTTGAATAAAGAGCTTCAACCAACAGATAATTCATAAGTCTTTAGTTTCTTTAAAAATGTTAAAACATCTAAAATTATGCAGGACCATCTTTGCTTAATACTTACCAAGTTTCCTCAAATTCAATCTAGAAGTACTGAAGAAGAAGTTGAAAATGTGAAACATCAATATATCAAATACATGTATATCAAAATAATCATGAAATACTTTTTTGCATTAAAATGACATAGTTCAGAGTACATCAAAAACGAACAAAATATTATTCGGACAGGAATCCAAAACAGCAACACTTCTTCACACATTCTTCTATAGTGATAAATGGAAATTCTCCCCTGGATACTAGAGGTACTATGTACTTCACTATAGAAACTAGTAATAGAAAGACATACAAATGTATCCGAGTAAAGAAGTGTTTGCATGTTATTTGATGAGTTTACTTTATTTGAGCATGTTTTTTGTTTTAATGATATACATTTACAATGCAATTTTAACAAGTTATTCACGACAAAAAAGTCAGGAAAATAAATAATCTGTCCCAGGATATTGAGGAAATAAATATTCTATCCTTCAAAGATCTGATAATAAATAATCTGACTCGAACAAATTTGCCAGCCTCCTCCCCCCACCCCCCCCCCTCCCCATTAAGAATCAAATTGTTGTCTCCTGGACAAAACATAACATCATTCCAAGTAGTGGAATTACGGATTCTCTCTAATATTTTTGTAAAAATACTTACTATATACTTTATGTGATATATCCTACTGTTGTTGTATTATCATGATTCATTACCTGAAGAGACTCATAATTGTATTTTGCTAGTTGCGCCAAGGCGCTGCTATGTTGCATCGACTTTGTAAATATTCGATTTCCGTCCGTCTCTACCAGAGGGCACTCTCGATAAAATATTAAAATGAGAGCAGCATGCCCATGAGAGCGCCCTCTGGTAGACTGTTGAGATTTAATTACTCATTCAGTCAGTAAGCACTGTCAGAAATCAACACTAGTAATATCTTCAACGTGACGACAATATTCTTATTCTTTTGCGTGAAATATAATTACATTTGAATAAAATCACCATATACGTTGATATAATTGAAAAAGATTATTTCACGAATAGTAATCAACATTGTAGAAGTTTTGACATTTGTCACATTGATTTATATTGCAGGTATGTCTAAAAGAGGTTTGATTTAACCTAAATCATCTGGAGCAAAAAGTACTAAATGGTTTACCTAATCCAACAAACATCAGTCTCAAAAAGACGAAGATGAATCCAGTTTAGAGCAGAGTGTTAGCTAAGAGACAGTAGAGGAAATGTAGTTCAGAGCAGAGTGTTTGCTCGGAGGCAGTAGAGGTAGAAACTGTCCCGACACGCAAAACAAACTAAAAGCATCATACTCATCCTCTGCACAACAAATAGGCGTTGAGAAAGAACCATGGTAAAGACTGTTCCAAAACGCAGTGACGATGAAACTTATTTAAAATGTCCTGAATCATTAGGCTATGAAATTGACAACTTTGGTGCACAAGTCGTTACCAAACCAGCCGTGTGATTATCGGTTTACCTCGTCAACAGTTGGAGAGCAACATTTTAAAAGGTCTTTTTAACTGTTATAGTTTGATAGGTTTTTAAAAATGTTTGCATTACGATGGAAATTCAAATCATGAATTCAAATTCAGAGCGTGATTTTTGTTTCACTTACATTAAAGCGTTTCATTACAGTATGATTTCATCGACTAAATATGAGACTGCCTTAAAAACATATAGGATTCAAAATAAATATAGAACATATATACCTTTTAATTTTGTGCACCATATTCAGAAACTAGATAAAGGCGCCTCACGAACACTAATCTTAATCACTCTAAAACTCTAGAACGAAATGCGCATCTGGTGCACAAAATTGAAAGGTATATATTTTCTATATTTATTATAACCACTAGGCCGGTGTCACTGCTGGTGGACTGATACCCCCGAGGGCATCATAAGTCTAGTTTTCAGTAATTTTGTACTGAAGGTCTACTTGTCAGTGTTTTTGTACTGACATGAAATACAAATGTATATACTTAAAATTTTCAGTCATGAAATTATGTAAATCACTCTAAAACTAAGGAATATCTCCCTCGTGCATAGCTCTGTCCTTAGATTGATTCTTTGGTTCACTTTTTGGTCATTTTGGTTTCAACAATGCTCTTCAAATATTTATATCTTATGTGAATTCCAATCATTCGGCCACGAGCATCACTGAAGAGACATAAATTGTCGAAATGCGCATCTGGTGCATACACTTGAAAGGTATATAGGTTCTTTATTTATTCAAACTCTCACAAGCTACCGCTAGGGGGTGCGAGATACAATGAACAGTAAGAAAAGATATCGGTGGTGTGATTTCCTCTAGTCATGCCTTGGAGAAGTCGCAAAATCGCAAGATTCTGCTCAAAATTATTGGAAATGTCAGATATATGACGCTAGACAATTGAGCTTCACCTTTTCAAGGAGATTGGAAAATTGAAGAGAAAAGTAAGGCAGATTCTAACACGTAAAGTTGAGATTCCACGATAAATATATAACTACAGATATTCAAAACTAATCACTCGAAATCATGGCTCTGCGATTACTTAGAGAAATTGCGCAAAATATCAACAAAGCGATAATCTATACAATAATGGCAGACGAATGTGCCGATGTATATAATAAGGAACAGCTCGTATTTTGCATAAGATGCGTTGATGATGACTTTGTTGTCCATGAGGATTTCATTGGTATGTACACCATTCCAGACCAGAGTCGGGCGCCATTAACTGAGAAAATACTTGTCAAAATTTCAAATTCTTCTGTTCAACAACGAATTAATAATTGGGGTTGGGATTTTATTGAGTTTTATTCTATCGATATATAAAATCAAACCATTCTGCATGACAGTTTATTTGAACATTTGACAATGGAATAATTGATTTAAATATTTTCTCGCTTTATGGTGAACTTTTGGATTTATGGGATTGGTCTCTCGAGACACTTTACGACAGACCCGAAGGCGAGAATACCTCGTGCATATGCTGTTCCATAGGAATTCTTATCTTGAGGCAAACTGATAACCTCAGTAAAACCTTGCAGAACCCAAAAATATCATTTGCCGAGGGAAATAATATTTCAAATAATTGCTGAAAAATCGTACCGATGCTTCTCATAATTAATGCTCTTTTCTGGGACTGTAATATGAGAACAAACGAAGGGCCAAACGTAGAGAATCAAAGGAAAAGAAAACATCCCAAAAGGCTTGAAGATGGCAGTTCAGAATTTTACCACTTCCTTTCTACTCCGTAAGATTTGTATTGACAAATTTACTTCCAAGCTCATATATAGATGACTTGCTTTCAATTAATAATCCTTCATTCGCGGATTACCTTAGCATTGTCTATCCAAGTGAACTTGAGGTCAAAGAAACCACACAAAGTAGTAATTCTACTTCGTATTTAGATATTATGTTGTCTTTCGACATTAATGGTCAATTGAACACGTTACTCTATGACAAACGTGACGATTTCAATTTCGCTATCACAAACTTTCCTTTCATAAGTAGCAACATTCCATCATCGCCCGCATACGGCGTATTCATATCTCAGTTAATACGTTATTCCAGAGCATGTTCAAATTACAGTGACTTTCTTCTGAGGGCTAGGCGACTTTCACTTAAGCTGCTCAACCAGGGTTATATATGTGCTAGACTAGCAACGTCACTGAGGAAATTCTATGGTCGTTACGAGACTCTTATTACTCCATATGATATCTCGTTATCCAGACTTTTAAATGATATTCTGGACTGAGACCGATTCTGATCATTTTACACAGATTTGACACCTTCTATACTAGAAGGTTACCTACTTCGACTTCTCCATATATAAATACATATGGAATTTACACGATCTGACTCTTTCTACTGGGTATATGTGACGGGTGTTGCTAGCAAGCAGGAGATGCTCACTCTCCCCGGGCACCTGATCTCACTCCATCACAGGGGTTCACATATGCTCTTCAAGTAGACATATTTTGTTATTTTCCATTTGTTTTTCATTTTCACTGATTTTGTATGTCCTCTGGTTTTATGATTTTTGGACTTGTGCTTTGGATTTATCCATCATCTTTACATCTGGATACATACAATAAGTAGTCGAATGAGAAATCAATTTGATCAGCCATGTCAGGTTTCAAAACGTACACGTTTGCAGAAAATGTTCCTCAAGACATTTAAGTGTCTTTCCTGGAGAGATGGACTGAGTGAAGTTGTCGCCATCTGTGAAAATGGGTTAGACTATTGTAGGGTTGAGGCGTAACTACCACTTTCACAAACAAGTCTTGAACAAGTTAACTTTGAAATCGATAGATTTTCTGTCCGTAAGTGCATTCAGATTATACAGAAACTTGACTACTCCACCAAAAGATGCAATGTCCGAAATTCTAAAATATACAAAGATTTTTCTCGTTATGCCTGTAACAAATGCTGTTAGTGAAAAGTCTTTTTCTACCATGGAACGAGTGAAAACGTACCTCAGGGGCTACAACTTATGACAACAGAATGAATCATTTATTGATACTGCATCCACAAAGGCAGACTTGACAAAACAGATTTCATTGACAATGCAAATGAATTTGTGGAAAGAGTTCATGGTCGAAAATTTACATATGGGCATTTAAAATTACGTGACTTTCCTATGAAATTCAATGTAGTACATAAATGTGCGCAAACAGAATTTTGAAGATAATTTGGTCCTCCATCGTGATAAACAATAATCAGTTAATTTTGGTCGTTTCTTTTCACCTGACGATTTTGATATTCCCAAAAGAAGACGAAAAGTTACTGACTCAGCTGTATGACAGAAATCACCACTAAAATATGCAGTATTAGATCGGGCCTTCATAGGTATTGCGAAACAGTGTACATGTATTCCAGAAGTGGAATTAATCAAATGGGGATCCTTAAAACTTCAAAAGAGTTATTAGAACATTCAAAATCAAAAAGTTCACTCCATTAAGTCTTTTGACTTTTCGACTTTTTATACAACGATCCCTCATCAGAAATTAAAAGACAGGTTAGCGGAAATTATTCAGAATACATTTGTTAGTAAAAACGAACGCCGCAAATTCAAATATATAGTTATAGGCCATGATAAAACTTACTTTGTTAGGGAAAATTCTGATTCCAAAAATAAATACACTGAAACAGATGTCGTCCAGATGTTGAACTTTCTTATCGATAACATTTTTGTGGTGTTTGGAGGAAAGGTTTTTCAACAAATTGTCGGCATTCCAATGGGCACTAACTGTGTCCCGCTTTTGGCTGAAATATTCCTTTACTCATACGAAGCTGAATTCATTCAGTCTTTGCTTTCGCAAGAAAAGAAACAATTGGCTCTTGGCTTAAAATTCACTTACAAATATATAGATGATTTGCTTTTAATCAATAATCCTTCATTCGCGGATTACCTTAGCATCATCTATCCAAGTGAACTGGAGGTCAAATAAACCACAGAAAGTAGTAATTCTACTTCGTATTTAGATATTATGTTGTCTTTCGACATTAATGGTCAATTGAACACCTCCCTCTATGACAAACGTGACGATTTCTATTTCGCTATAAAAATTTTTCTTTCATAAGTAGCATCATTCCATCATCGCCCGCATATGGCGTATTCATATCTCAGTTAATACATTATTCCAGAGCATGTTCAAATTACAATGACTTTCCTCTGAGGGCTAAGCGACTCTCAGATAAGCTACTCATCCAGGGTTATATATGTGCTAGACTAGCAACGTCACTGAGGAAGTTCTATGGTCGTTACGAGACTCTTATTACTCTATATGAAATCTCGTTATCCAGACTTTTAAATGATATTCTGGATTGAGACCGATTCCGATTATTGTACACAGATTTGATACCTTCTATACTAGAAGGTTACCTACTTCGACTCCTACATATATAAATATAAATGGAATTTACACGATTTGACTCTTTCTACTGGGTATATTTGACGGGTGTTGCTAGCAGGCAGGAGATGCTCACTCTCCCCGGGCATCTGATCTCACTCCATCATAGAGGTTCACATATGCTCTTCAAGTAGACATATTTTGTTATTTTCCACTTTTTTTTTGTATGTCCTCTGGTTTCAGGATTTTCGGACTTGTGGTTTGGATTTATCCATCGTCTTTACATTTAATGATATGAAAAATCACACATAAGGACATCAATAAAATTTTCGGTTATAGCCCAGTTACTTTACCGACAGGACCTTTCCTGAGTAGCAACATACTGTACTGTCAGTTCCGAAACTATGATATCGTCCAGAGGGAAATGCTACTTGCCATGAAGATACAAACACAAGGATATGCAAGTTAAACTGGTTTGTGTGTGTATGTCAAAAATAATTTTTTTTTCAAGTTCAGCCCCATATGAATTTCGATCAGATGGGCCTGAAATAGTAAGACAGACAAGTGCATCACAGGTACGGATCTTTTTATTTCTGAAACTGATATTAACACTAATACTAGTCGTATACTGTCACTGTACCAAGAAAAAATCTAAATCTGACCCCTTTTCACCAGATTTGATATTTAAGCAGGTATCACTTCTTGTAAAAGTCTTGGTCTTTTACTAAAGCTGGAGATATCATTCTGTCAAGTTTAGAAAGTATAGGCCTTGATAAAGTAAGATATAGCGTTCACAGTTTGAGATTAGGTGGAGTCACTGCAGTGGTTACTGCGGGTGTAAGTGATTGCATTTTAAGAAACATGTTAGGCGGAAATTAGACAAATAATGATCGCTAAGTTAATGACACTGTTAGGGAAAAGGTAATTGTTACGAAAAATCTTTTTTGTCAGTAATTGAAATTTGTGCTTCATTTGAAATTTTTTATTATCAATATATATGAGCGCGTCGTCTCCTAATCCAACACGTGTGTTATTTATTCTTTAAGTGAAACGAATTAAAACATAACAAGCACATAACAAGGTTTTTTAATCTCTGTCAATGAAAATTTCACGTGACCAAGTTACATGACCTCTTTTATGACCCCATGGTCCTGTCACTTGACCCATGACCTCTTTCATGGGTTATTACAAAGGTCTCGAGGAGGAGAAGAATCCAGTCAGGGGGTCGTTCAGGGTCATTAAATGCAAAACAAGAAAGTTACACAAGGGTATCGTGTGACGTATCACAACAAAGGGTATCTTGTGACGTATCACAACAAAGGGTATCGTGTGACGTATCACAACAAAGGGTATCGTGTGACGTATCACAACAAAGGGTATCGTGTGACGTATCACAACAAAGGGTATCGTGTGACGTATCACAACAAAGGGTATCGTGTGACGTATCACAACAAAGGGTATCTTGTGACGTATCACAACAAAGGGGATGGTATTTATGACCATACCGATGTTAAATGTATCCTCAAATCGCTAAAGCGTATCCTCCTCCTTGTGAATTCCCTCCTTAGGGAGCATCTCCCTCATGTATAACTCTGTGTTTAAAACTTTAGATGGGTTCTTTGGGTATTAGTTTTAGGTCACTTTGATATTGAGTTTGCTATTCAAATATTCATACTTTCGATATCCACTGTGAAGGCCTTGAGCATCACTGAAGAGACATACATTGTCAAAATGTGCATATGATGTATATTAATGCAAATTAATACTTAGTACTTTTGTTATGGTATTTATTCGTTACTCTGTTTTATTAATACTTAGTACTTTTGTTATGGTATTTATTCGTTACTCTGTTTTATTAATACTTAGTACTTTTGTTATGGTATTTATTCGTTACTCTGTTTTATTAATACTGAGTACTTTTATTATGGTATTTATTCGTTACTCTGTTTTATTAATACTTAGTACTTTTGTTATGGAATTTATTCGTTACTCTGTTTTATTAATACTGAGTACTTTTGTTATGGTATTTATTCGTTACTATGTTTTATTATACTTAGTACTTTTGTTATGGTATTTATTCGTTACTCTGTTGTATTAATACTGAGTACTTTTGTTATGGTATTTATTCGTTACTCTGTTTTATTAATACTTAGTACTTTTGTTATGGTATTTATTCGTTACTATGTTTTATTATACTTAGTACTTTTGTTATGGTATTTATTCGTTACTCTGTTTTATTAATACTGAGTACTTTTGTTATGGTATTTATTCGTTACTCTGTTTTATTAATACTGAGTACTTTTGTAATGGTATTTATTCGTTTTATTAATACTGAGTACTTTTGTTATGGTATTTATTCGTTACTCTGTTTTATTAATACTGAGTACTTTTGTTATGGTATTTATTCGTTAGTCTGTTTTATTAATGCTTAGTACTTTTGTTATGGTATTTATTCGTTACTCTGTTTTATTAATACTTAGTACTTTTGTTATGGTATTTATTCGTTACTCTGTTGTATTAAAACTTAATACTTTTGTTATGGTATTTATTCGTTACTCTGTTTTATTAATGCTGAGTACTTTTGTTATGGTATTTATTCGTTACTCTGTTTTATTAATACTGAGTACTTTTGTTATGGTATTTATTCGTTACTCTGTTTTATTAATGCTGAGTACTTTTGTTATGGTATTTATTCGTTACTCTGTTGTATTAATGCTGAGTACTTTTGTTATGGTATTTATTCGTTACTCTGTTTTATTAATACTGAGTACTTTTGTTATGGTATTTATTCGTTACTCTGTTGTATTAATTCTTAGTACTTTTGTTATGGTATTTATTCGTTACTCTGTTTTATTAATGCTTAGTACTTTTGTTATGGTATTTATTCGTTACTCTGTTTTATTAATACTGACTACTTTTGTTATGGTATTTATTCGTTACTCTGTTTTATTAATACTGAGTACTTTTGTTATGGTATTTATTCGTTCTGTTTTATTTTGCTAGTTAAGCTGGTATGGCTCAGTTGATGAGGCGCTCAACTCGTTACCGAGAGGTCCCGGGTTCGACACTCGACATGGGCACACTGGTATCCTGTCTTTCGGACGAGAGAGTAAAACAGATGTCTCGGCCGTGTCTACCAAAATCCAGATTCCCATGATAGTAGGAACAATCTCGATGAATGTAATATTCTACTCAGATTCAATCCAGTGAGAAAGCTGGACAAAGAAAATTCAGTGCTGGTCAAAGTATGCCCGTAACCATATAATTCACAGCTATCTATATGAAATTTCAGATTGTCATTGTTTGACGAATTTAAACACGAAAACGGAAATGCACCTTCAGCGCCCAAATAAATCTCAAACCAAACGTCAGATTCATTTTTCGTTCGTTAATTGACAGTAAGAAATTGAAATTATTGTGTACCCCGTTGGTAACGTTATAAATCCCACGATTTGAGAAAAACGCGGACCAGTCAAACTTAGCTGGAAAGTCTCAAAGAACCCCATATAGATTGGTACTCTTTCAATGTATTTTTCTCGTTTTTATCTGCTAATGAAACTGTGATTCTAAATTTTAGAAACGGACGTTGCAGCAGCAATTTTTAAATGAGATTTATAACATTGTGAATCAATTACAGCTTTCTGCACATTTTGTAAAATACGAAAATAACTGCACCCGGTATCATATAAATATGGTACTTGCAACAATGTACCACAATGGACATTCGCGGACCCCTGAAATTCAGAGGTGAGACCAGGTGCCCGGAAGGAGTGGCTAGCCATATCGGCCGTGAATGCCCTGACATACAGACGAAACAATATAATGTAAGAACAGCAACAAATTGATAATAGTGAGTAACTGGGCTTCCGGCAACGCGGCGAAAATAAACCGTTGGGAAATTTGGTCTGTTAACGTCATCATCTCGAAACGCATGACAAATTGAAGTACTTGTGGATTGCAGACTCAAATATTGATCCGAAACAAGATTGATCGGTCTTTTAGTGATATAAATTGAATTGTAATGCATCTTTACTTTATATTTGATTTTGATATAGCAGGACCATAACAAGTTCTTGTATTAATAACCAATTCACCCACTCTAAAGAAACAGAAAAAAAAACCAAAACAAAAAACAAAAAACAAACAAAAAAAACCCAAACAAACAAACAAAAAACCCAAACAAACAAACGAAAAAAAATCCAAGTGATATTACATATTAAGCTTTAGATAGACTATAGCCTCATAATTAGATGTACATACGACAGACGGGGATGTAAATGTTTATCTAGCGTCAAACGTTATTGGCATTCTTATAAATTCTTCTTTTTATCAAGTATATAAAGTGTAAAGGTATAAAGTGACAGGTTGAAATTATTTTGGTTTACATTAACCACCAGGTTACATCATTCAAGTTACTAATTTACTCTGATAAGATATAGCTGATACATAAAATCTAACAGTACCGAGTCGTATTATTATGTTCAGTTTATTGAAAAGGGGGGAGGGGGGGGGGGCAAAATAGTAATATTAACCACTGGAGGCCATAACAATTAATAACCACAGGATAGGCGAAATGAATAAAATATACGTAAAGTGTTATCATACATTCGGGAGAAATGATTGATGTATAAGTCATCGCATTTTCGTCGGCTCTAGGGAAAAACTGGCGGAAGCGTCTCATTGCTGTCCGGAAAGAGCATCGGTTAAATTATTTCGCTTTCCTTCAATGTGAACTGCTTTAGAATGAATAGCATATAACATACAGCACAAAAGCTTAATCATTATAAAACATCTTTTTTCAGATTTAGACGTCTTTTTGTTCAAATTTTGAACCAATGTCATTTTATCTGTACACAAATTCAACCTTTTATTTAGAAATTAGTAACCCCAAGTACAAAAAGCCAATGAAACTGGGACGAATTATAAACATGTGATATTTTCCATTATTCTGCCATTTGGCCATTGTAGAGCAATACAATGTGTTTCAAGTCCTACGGCATACCTTATATCATTCACTTCTGCCTCCAGCAATATATGTGTACAAAGAATACCTACCGAAGGTTTAAAATCAAAATGAGAAAAAACAGAGAGAATCTTAAATATATATTACCAAATCTTGATATCTTTATGCTTTTAGCATTTACTCTTATTTTATGGAGGGTAGGATAAAAGCTTGGCTATAATGGAGTTAGGGTTATCACACTCTAGGACTTTTATACTGAAGTTTAGGGTTATTACACTTTAAAGCTTCTCTAGGACTTTTATAATGGTGTTAAGTTTACCACATTCTAAAGCTTCTCTAGGACTTTCATAATGGAGTTTAATGTTATCACACACTCTACAGCTTCTCTAGGACTTTAATAATGGAGTTTAAGGTTACCACACACTACAGCTTCTCTAGGACTTTAACAATGGAGTTTAAGGTTACCACACACTACAGCTTCTCTAGGACTTTTATAATGGTGTTAAATTTACCACATTCTAAAGCTTCTCTAGGACTTTTATAATGGTGTTAAGTTTACCACATTCTAAAGCTTCTCTAGGACTTTCATAATGGAGTTTAATGTTATCACACTCTCTACAGCTTCTCTAGGACTTTAATAATGGAGTTTAAGGTTACCACACACTACAGCTTCTCTAGGACTTTAATAATGGAGTTTAAGGTTACCACACACTACAGCTTCTCTAGGACTTTTATAATGGTGTTAAGTTTACCACATTCTAAAGCTTCTCTAGGAATTTTATAATGGTGTTTAATTGTATCACTCTATAAAAGCTATCACACTCTAAAATTTCTGCACGATGTTTATAATGGAGTTTAAAACTCGCGGGAAAAATGTTCCATCCTAATTCTGTAACCTAAAAGTATTGTATGCATATACTTTTAGATTATATCTTGGAAATTTATGCTGTATAAATACTTGCAAAATTTAAAAAGAAAATAAAAACCTCTGTCCACTATTGGACATTACACCTACACACACACACACACACACACACACATATATATATATATATATATATATATATATATATATATATCTATATATATATATATATATATATATATCTATATATATATATATATATATATATATATATATATATATGTATATATATATATATATATATATATATATATATATATATATATATATATATATATATATATATATATATATATATATATATATATATATTATAAGCTAATGACTGGCTATTAAAGCTCCATTTCTAGACTTTTTCTCTATTTCGGGTAGCTCAGTCGGTTAGAGGGTAGGATGCATGACAGCTAGGTGATTCGGTACCATAGGTCGTGGGTTCGAGTCCCAGACGGGCAACGGATATAAGTGAAATATTGGGTGCCTAGTTAGCTGTAGTGTCTTTGTGCTTTGTATGTTTGTCTAATTGTCTTTAATTTCTACAGGTATTTCTTCGGAGATCCAAGGTCCATAGTACTCCCAGGTGTTTCACCGATTCTATTTGTGCTTTATATATATATATATATATATATATATATATATATATATATATATATATATACCGTTCACTGTCTCATACCCAACCGCCAAATTAAACTTGTATTATTTTAGAATTCTTCATACATTATGTACATGTTATTAAAGATGCATACATATACGTCTTCCACAATAATGACACCATCGTAAAACATTAGCATAGGATGTTTTGATGCATTTATCCTTATATTAAGACCTTCATCATGTATACTGATATATCTTCCTGCTTGCTAAGACCTTTATCTCTGGGGACCATCCTACTTGCAGGCCATTGGCAGGCATACTGGGGATCTCAATTTTACCTCAGGATCTCTTCACTTGCCTCGACTTTCGGCGGGTGGAGGGGGTAGGGTTTACACTGGAGGATAATCCCTCTTCTCCCAACCTTGGCGGGATCATTTGCGTGCTTGATCTTAGTACTTAGTACATTAAACAACAAAGCAATGTGTAATAATTTGAGTAATATTTTATTGGAGACTGTTATAACAACATGTTGATCTGTTACAACGACATTACAACAACAGTCGCCATCTCTCGGCACCAATAATAATGCATCATAAATTATCAACATAGCCTTAGGAAAATATCAAATGCTAATGTGCCATATATCTAAGGAGACTAGAAAACCAAACAGTTTCTGTACAGGCCGATCAATGATCAATATATGAAGAAACAAGAGCAACGCCTAGCGTGGCTTAATACGCCCGTCACTTACTTTGGACGGGATCAATGTGAATTTATGGTTTTATTACCCCCAAACATGGGTCTCTTTGGTAATACTTTTATGAAATATTGAAATCCAAAAAGAGGGGTCCAAGTGCCATAACTCTGTAACAACAAAATGGAATTCGCTCAAAACTAAAAAGTGGCTTCCCCTACACTATTTAAGCATTATGTATAAGTTTCATAAAAAACAACTGAGGTTTACTTAAGTTATCGCGTTACACAGCATCTCCATAGCATCTTATCATAGTAACAAGGTTTTATTCACTTTGCATGTTGTGACCTTGACCTTTGACCTATGACCTTGGGTCAAGGTCATGACACACCCTTGGGTCCTAAGTAACAATTCTGTGAAATATTATTGAAATCCATGCACAGGGGAAGAAGTTATGGCCCAGACATGGCTTTATTAACTTTGCATGTTGTAACCTTGACCTTTGACCTATGACCTTGGGTCAAAGTCATGACATACCCTCGGTCCTAAGTAACCATTCTGGGAATATTATTGAAATCCATGCACAGGGGGAGGTTATGACCTAGACAAGATTTTACTCATTTTGCATGTTGTGACCTTGACCTTTGACCTATGATCTTGGGTCAAGATCATGACACACCCTTAGGCCCTAGGTAACAATTCTGTGAAATATTATTGAAATCCATGCACGGGGGAAGAAGTTATGGCCCTGACAAATTTTTACTCACTTTGCATGTTGTGACCTTGACCTTTGACCTATGACCTTGAGTCAAGGATGCCGGACGGACAATGCCATAACATAATACGCCCCATCTTAAGACAGGCGTATAAAAACAGTTCAAAAACTTCAGCTTAGTTGAAAATATATGCACCTGTTAAAAGAATTACTGAAGAGGGAAACTACAGAATTTACAAGACATGTCCGATATCTTATACTACCTACAAGTACATGCTGATAACAGAAACTACAGATAAATATTTAAGTACACAGATAAGCAGACAGTAAACCGAAGTACATCGATATCAAATACTTGATACAGGTACATATAGGTAAATGAAGGTTCAGGTATCATATAGATAGTTTGCAATAGGCCAGAATTGATGGGAGTTACCTCCCGTTGTCGGCCGTTTTGTGTGTCACACTCTGTATTTTCATGCATAATTCAACCAAATTTGATAATTTTTAAAGACGGTTTCAAAACGTATACTTGTTTATTTCTTTCAAATTTGTCTACAACATTTATTTGAAAATGTTATCACGGTATCTTACATATGAAATTGCGAATGCGTGTCTCAAATGAGCTGTTTGAAAATGATAAGAATCTAAAGGAAAAACTATGGTTTGACACACAAGATGGCCGACAACGGGAGGTAACTCCAACAGATTCTGGCCTATTGAAAACTATCTATACTTGCTACAAGTACATGTACAAACACAGGTAATAAAAGTATAGGTATATCATGTACCTAGTGTGTGTAATTCCAGAGAAAAGTAATGGGGGATTAGCAAGATGGGAAGCATAACCATATACTGTATTGGCAGTGTAAGGAAATCAGCATCTATCTGTAAGATCCTAATCAAACATATATATACTGATATATTCTATATACTTTATACTACTACAGCACCAAACAAGGTTCAGCAAACACAACCATCAGAATACAGGATATAGCTCATATAAAATTATTAAACATAGTATTACATGGTAAACTGAAGATGATGACAGCGAGACAAAAATAAATATATCAGAGAATGGTATTGCCAAACTATCACTGTTTTGATTTGACTAATACCAAATAATATAGCCATCACTACAATGTACTTAAATAGATTTTCATACTCTAGTTAAATTTTTATTTTAAATTGACGATATGGCGATATGAAGTCAGTACTTAGAGTGTAGCAATAACTAAACATTCAGGGCAGGATCTAGAGAATACTCATTATACTTAATTATATGTAAAGGACTTAGCAGCCTTAAATACAATTTAACATTATTAAGTCATTACTCTGAGCAAAAACTGACACTCATGACATAATGCACAATATGTAACTATTTGAACATTGAAGCAATAGCTAAAAAGCAAATAAGAACATTACACAGAAAATTACAATGTCAATAGGGAAAGTCAAAATGTGACAAAACTAAATTCAAAAAGAAACAAAAACAATGCCTTTCACCCAGTCTTTTAAGACAATCAAGAAAAATCAGTTTCCATAGTAATAATCCTTTCTAAGAATATATATTTTTAAAAGGGCACCCTGTTGGACCTATTTTCCATCTTAGCCAAACCTGTTAGTGGATCTAGAAAAAAAAAATCAAAAGAATCATTTAATAACATTTCACCCTTACCTAGTTTAATCAAAATACATTCAACAAAATGAAGTATCCAAAATTTATGGCTGTAGGACTATGCGTGATCACAATAGATTTCTTGACATGTATGGTCAAGCAATGAAAATTCAAAGTTCAGAAAATCCTTTGTACACAAAGTACCATACAATATGAAAAAATTGGTATTACCTTAAAAATTTAAGAAAGTGATGATGAAAACTGGATATATAACTTACACGGAATGGTTTCATACAATATGTAATCCATGAAATGTAATTATAAGTCTACAACACTGAATATCAATATCATATTACCCAAAATGGAGAAAAGCTATCAAGATGACAGGATGATTAGTATATTGTTACATATAACATATGCCTCAGTAAAATGCAGTACTGAAAAATCAAAATATCAAGAGGGTTACAAGCCTGGGAACTCTGCCACAATGCCCGTGGATCCATACTCTACCTAACATAGCTAGGGAATCTATATTCTAGAGGAGAAAGCCTGGTAACCAACTCTATAGTCCTCAGAGCCAAGGAACCTAAACTCTAAGTCATAAAATCTTCAAATCAATATTCTAGGTCAAAAAGCTTGGGAATTCATGAGATCTCTGTTATCATTCCACTAATTACCCCCAAATTATTGTTGTTCTTTGCTTCAAAATGATCTATGAACAAAGACCATGAAAACCTAGTTTTTCTTTCATATAAAATGAGTATAATTTTCACCATGGCTTGCCGCTTATCATGAATGGATGAGTTTATTTTTACTTGACATCTATAGACTATGGTTGTTGCCAACATACATTTGCTGTGTCAACAATTTTTTATTACACAGCTGTTCAGTACCCAGATCTCAGCTGTTATTTTTGCATAATGAGCAGTTTTGTTGGTATGTTCATTAATGATGATGTACTATTTAACCATGTCATACTTCTCCTGAGCTTGGAATACACCAGAAAATCATGTCTAACTTCAAACTGAAAGACTTTAATGTGTTATAAAATATCCCAGCAAGTCATAATTATTGGCAAGGAAAAAGGTAACATATTAATAAATATATAAAATTTGATGAGTCTAACCATAACCGAGAAAGCTTGTGTACAATGCCCTGTATCTCTTTACAAAATCTATTCCATTCTAGCTATAATACATGCATTAAAATGTATTTCTTTTTTGATTTGGTCATAACTGGGGTTCTTCCGTTAGGATATATCTTCCACAACTTCACCTAAAACTATTCTATATCTACATATATAGGTTTGATTGAGCACTAATAACACAAAGTACAATCCAACAATTAGATTACATCCATACATAAATTGTGAAAGTTCTGTATACACATAGAGACATCCTGGACCTGCATACAGCAATACTGAATAATTATGGATATATATGCACCAAGGAATGCTGGGAAGGCACAAATTCCCAGTGTAGACTAGAGGCGTAGATCACTAGCTATTGTCACTAGCTAAACATAAATGTGTTGTCTTAGACAAGCATGTACCTTTAGAGAAAGATAACAGTTTGTCGCCAGATAATGGCAGACAGCTGTTTTATCAATGTATATCACCAGATAATGGCAGACAGCTGTTTTATCAATGTATATCACCAGATAATGGCAGACAGCTGTTTTGTCACTACGTACTACTACCAAAATAGAAAATCAGCTGTCTTATCACCGTATATCACCAGTTATTGCTAATCAGCTGCTTTATTATCATTTTTGAGAAGGTAGCTTAACTGAAATAGTTGTCACTAGCTAAAGATATAGGTACCAAAAGTCAAACTTGTTATTATGTAGTACCATATACCACTACAGTAGACATTTTGATAAAGTAACTTCTTATACACTCGACTTTTTGTTGATAGTAAACACTATAAACATTACAATGCAGACTGACCAATCCCTGGATACCCTAGCAGTATGCAGGATTGCTGCAGACTGACCAATCTCTGGATATCCTAGCAGTATGCAGGATTGTTGCTGACTGACCAATCTCTGGATATCCTAGCAGTATGCAGGATTGTTGCTGACTGACCAATCCCTGGATATCCTAGCAGTATGCAGGATTGCTGCAGACTGACCAATCTCTGGATATCCTAGCAGTATGCAGGATTGCTGCAGACTGACCAATCTCTGGATATCCTAGCAGTATGCAGGATTGTTGCTAACTGACCAATCTCTGGATATCCTAGCAGTATGCAGGATTGCTGCTGACTGACCAATCTCTGGATATCCTAGCAGTATGCAGGATTGGTGCTTACTGACCAATCTCTGGTTATCCTAGCATGTATGCAGTATTGCTGCTGACTGACCAATCTCTGGACATCCTAGCAGTATGCAGGATTGTTGCTGACTGACCAATCTCTGGATATCCTAGCAGTATGTAGGTTTGCTGCTGACTGACCAATCTCTGGATATCCTAGCAGTATGCAGGATTCCTGCTGACTGACCAATCTCTGGTTATCCTAGCGGTATGCAGGATTGCTGTCCAGCATACTTCTTGTATAATTGTCGTCACGTTATAGCAATCCATATTGAAGTCTGAAAATAATTTGGCTGAATCATTATAACTTTCTAATTCCAGCACTGATGTACTTCTTTTCACTGTAATCATCCTGGTATATGGAAGCCACAATTGAGATTCCTCTGTTTATAATAACACCCCCTCCTTAAAATGTAGCTGTATATGTATTTTATAGCTGTGCCTACCATAGCTAGTGGTGGATATGAATGAACTGTATCTAGAGCTGACCCATGGTCAGTCTTCACTAACTGATACAACAGCTGCGTCTACAGTTAGCAGGTGGTGAATCGGAGGGATTGAGATACTTGGATTTTTTATGTTTTGAGTCCCTATGCATGAAGCTCTGCATTCTGACTCTGGTTTTATTAGTGAGTGCGTAAGATTTTAGGTGGGATTTAAGAGTCTGTGGTAACGGAAGGTGATCAATGCCATAAATAGTGGTGTTCCCGACAATAGTATGACAGGCAAGTTCCTGTAGGCTCAGAACTGAAACAGAGAATTATATAAAGGCTTAACTTATGTGTACAATCAATATAAATGATTTAATGCAACTAATTTAATAAAAAGAAGCAAAGCCGGAAGTAGATGACTGGTTAATATGATACATATCTAGTAGTTGATTGTTATCTATTTGATCAGTGAGGCATTATGTTCATACAGTGTGACTATCATTTAAAAATATCCAAACAAATCGAGAGGAACACACACATTATCAAGATAATCAAGAATACACAAACAAGAGGACCAAGTGGGCCTAAATTGCTCACCTGAGCACAACCTGCTCACTTGACTCAAAATTTTAAATTTTGACAACTGATTGCTTTATGAAGTTGCAGATAAATATATTATCTTTTTTACTGCATTCTGACAGCTTAGTACAAACAAATCACTTAAATTTGTGTTTATTATCAACCTTAAGCATATCAGTATGAACCATGTTAAAACTATAGCATGTTTGTAAATAATATACCCCCTGCGTGGGCTTAATTCATAGCAGCAACAAAGCGTTCCTTAATTATAAAATTTATGGGCTATAACTCCTATCAAAATTACCGGTAGTGACCTTGCCTTTTGATATACTGACTCTCAAATCTATAGGCATCCTTTCCTTTTGAAAAATTTTTAAATTACATCTATTTAAAAGAACTTGACCTGGAAAATATGTGAAATATTATCAAATTCTGATGAGCAGTTTTATGATATCTAATGAATGTATGATAATATATGAAAATCACCTAGAAACCAATAATTTCAGTCTTTTCTATCAGCTGTGATCTTGACCTTTGACTTTTTGACCCAAAATCTATAAGGCTCTTCCTTTCTTTATAAGTAAGCAATTATTCAAATTTGGTATCTATATAATGAAAGGTATTTGAGTAATCATCCAGAAACCAACAATAACAGTCTATTTTCGTCAGCTGTGACCTTGACCGTTGGACCCCAAAATCAATAGGGTTCTTCCAAATTTGGTTTGAGTTGAAAGTCTGAGTATGTTAAAAGGTACTTGAGTTAACATGCGGAAACCAATGTGTCACAGAAGGACAGACAAAGCAAACACTTAATGCCCCGTCAAACTTAGCAGAGGCATAATAAATACAAGATCAAAAATAACAATACTTCTTTCATCTTTCTGGATCACTTTGATGCATCCAGCTTGATGATCTATGCAGCCGATCCTTTTTTCAAGGGAAGGTTCCCTCTAAGGCCTATGTTGCCCTATCCTGTATCCATCCCTTGACAGATCTTATCAAAAACAGACACATTTGTAGCAAACCTTGAGTACTTAATACTTACCAAGTTTCATTGAAATCTTTTATTTCTGAAGGAAAAATTCATCAAAACTCATTATAAACTAAAAGTATATCCAAACCCCACTTTCCTTTTTCAATCATGACGAAATTGCAAAGAGTCCTACAAATTAGTTTTGTATTCCAGTTCTACATGTACATGTACTATGAAAAAATCCAAGACAAATACCGGTAGACAAAAATGACAAAAGTCCAAAGAAGATTGAATATCTGATTTCCAGATGGAGCAAAAAACAACAACTTGAGACACATTTTATTCACTCTGATACATTCTGATTGGTGGTCTAGCAGCCAGTCTGATGAAGAAGTTTGCAAAAATAGGGTACCTTCTGGGGCTTATGATGTCCTGTCCTGGATCCATCCTGTTACAGTTCTGGGTAAAAATCAGCTACATTTGTAGGTAACCTTGATTACTTTATACATACTATAAATACCTGATAGGTTTTTCATCAATATTTTCCATCATTTCTGAAGGAAAAATCCATTAAAGCTTTTTTATACACCCCTACCCTTTTGAATTCCCTAAAAATTGCAACAAATCTGATAAATTATTTCATACTCCATTTCATTCCAATGATATTAATTACAATAAAATCAGTTAAAATGCACAAAATCAATACACTGATTATAAGCAAATCAATAAAAAGAAAATTTTAGAAATAACCTGAAAATAGTCAAAAGTAACAAAGATAAAAAATATGTCAAAAAAGCCTGTTATTACATTGATTTAGGAATAAAACCAAAACCAACTAAACTTCTTAAAACGTTCCTTTAAATCAGTCTAATACATTCAGTTTTATCTCTGGGCCTCGTCTGGATAAGAAGCAAGTCAAAAGAGTATACCCTCTGAGGTTAATGTTGCATGACCTGGATCCATGCTCTATGGATCTGGTTCAAAACCATTAACACTTCTAGGAAAGCTTGAGTACTTCATACACACCAAGTTTCATCAATATCTTTCATTTATTCCTGAAGGAAAACTCCATCAAAGCTTATTATTACTGGTACATTCTTATAGTATGAACCAATCCCCCCCTTCTCCCTTTTATTTAATCTGCAAAAAATCTTGCAAATCATTTCTGTATTCCACTCCTTTCAAATTACATTTATCACCATAAAATCAATCACATTACAAAATCAATGCATTAAGAGAAGAGTAATCTGTAGGTTGAAAATCTAAGAAATTACCTGACAAGAGTCAAAAAGTTAAAAATTAAAAAAAAAAAAATGTCAAAAATTGAATTTGAAATAGAACCAAAAACAACAACACTTCATAAAACACCCTGTTACATCAGTTTGATACCTTCAGTGCGATGACCTAAGCAACCAGTCTGAAGAGGTTTATCAAAGAAGGGTACCTTCCGGGGCATATATTGCCCCACCCTGAAACCAATCTTTCATAGATCTTGCAAAGAAACAACAACACTTGTACATTGTGGGATACCTTTAGTACCGTTTGTTCAATCCCTACCAAGTTGGACCAACATCTTTCTAGCACTTCTGAAGTTGTATGAAAAGTTTACAAACAATGGGAAGACGACAGACAGCACACTATGACAATAGCTTAATTAAGCCTTTGGCTTAGGTGAACTAAAAATGAAGAAACATGTTATACCTTTGTTTGGACCCCATGTTCGTCTCATGCCATTCCTTTTCAAGGCTACTCTAGAGAGTTCAGCAAAAGATTCAGTCACATTAAAATCACAGAGTGGGCTCACTTCAAAAAATGCCATATCATTCTTCAGTGCATATGTCTCAGCAGACTGTTCACTGACTTGTCTTTTATATGCCAAATGTAATCTGTTTCCTACCAAGATCTTGGGTACTCCAGGAGCATGCTGTGAATACAAAACATAATAGGTTAAACAAAATCTGTTGAGGACACACTGGCATTCCAGTTTTTGTGTTTGTGAATGTCAATCCTTAAACATACATGAAATGCAGTGACATAGATTACAGTCATGGAACGTTTAAGTATCATTTACCAGTATATAAAAACTATTTAACTGCCAAAAATCTGAGATGGCCAAAAATGCTCAGAATGTAAGCCAAATCAGGAATCAGAAAATTAACGCTCTCAAAATAAAGAATCATATTTGATCCAACTTGTACATCTATCTTTTAATAAACCAAAACTTGTGGTGTACTGAGATAACATTGTTTTTAACACTCTCTTCCCCTCCTATTTTTGAAAATATATATATTTTGTAAAAAAAATTCTGCAAGTCTAATTAACAGGCATATCTAACTATAGAAGATTACATAAAAGTTGCCATTTGAGTATACGGTTCACATACCTCACTTAATTTTTTTAACCATATTTCTAAGTCATCAATTGACAACTTAATAGTTTTGTCATATTACTAAGTTGTCATTTGATGATTTAGAATGACTGTCATGCCTAATCAATTTCTTTGATCCATCTTTCTAAGCTATCAAATGACCACTTATTAGCTTCATACCTCATCAATTTCTTTGATCCATCTTTCTAAGCCATCAAATGACCACATATTAATTAATTACCTCATCAATTTTTGGCCTTAGTTAAGTTTAGGGACCAGGTTTTATGTAAAATCATGTATGTTGAGATGTGTGTTCTGTAGGTTCTGATGTTTATTTTTGTTACATTCAGAGAATTGACTACTTTTCGAAGAAATTTGTAGGTCCCTAAGGACCGAGTTTCCTCTGTTGGAGTTGCAAGTGGTTACAATTTGCAGTCATTGCAGCACTTGCCTTTCTTCACAAGTCCCTTGCTCCATACAACCACCTAATCTTGGAAATGTTTTCCTTCATGGAGCTGAATAATTGTACTGCATCAATCCTCAAAGATTGAATTGAAGTGAAACGACGTTAGAAAGGATGTCTTGGAACATGGTCAAGCGCTTTGACATCACGAAAAACATCGTTATGACGTTAAAATGCATGGTGACGTCGAGAAAACCAGCTGGTGCTCCTTAGCTACGCCACTTATTCTTGCACGTGCTTAGACGTAAACAAACCAAAAATAGCGGACGATTCATCTACCGTTACTCCATTTTAACTGAAATTGTCCCTATCTATTCTAATCCCAACCTCTTTGACAACGGCCTGCGACGCAAAACACTTAAACATATTGCTAGCAAATAAGGTACAGTAAAATTTCTTTGATATATACAATATTTTACCTTATATAACCCAGGTCCCCTAAACTTAACTAAGGCCCAATTATCTTTATCCATCTTTCTAAGTCATCAAATAAATGACCACTTATTAGCTACATACCTCATCAATTTTTTTTGTTCATCTTTCTAAGCCATCAAATGACCACATATTAGTTACATACCTCATCAATTTCTTTGATCCACCTTTCTAAGCCATCAAATGACCACTTATTGGTTATATCATATACCAGCAAAATGCCCTGAAAATCAACAAGTCTCATAAAATACTGAGAATGCAACTTACAAAGAATAAACAGGTTCTATAAGTTGTAACTGCTGGTCTACAACTTTGAAAAAGAATTAGGAAATGAGAGAAAAATCTTTCCTCAAACTTTTTAATATTAAACAGCATAAATGAATGCTTTTTGATTATGACATTAATAAAGTCATTATAAATCAACACTATGTAATATTGAATTTGTAGTTTCATTTTGCTTAATATTATACTACATCAATGAATAGCACCAAGATTACAGTGCAGAACTGGTGTTTCGGAGAAAACACACAAAATTAGTGGGGAAATTATACCTTTGTATAAAATCATAGTGTTTTGTGTAATTTCTAAATTTCACATGGATTAAGCTTTTTGTGTTTTGTGTAATTTACAAAATGCCTGGATTACACTGCATTTCATTGTTCTTGGGATGGCATTTATCTGATGCAGTTTACAGCAATTTCTGTCTTAATAACTCATCCTTCAAAAATTTTACATACCGTATTTACTCGAATATAATACAAACTTTTTTTTCGCCAATTTGACCCCTCATTTTCTCACTGTGTATTATACATAGGGTTAGAAATCTGGAACTTTTTTTTCCATGGTTTAAAGCTTCAGTGGTGGATTTACAGGGGTGCGTGTGTCCGTTAAAGTATCTAAAGTCGTCAATCAAACCCACGAAGCTTAAGATATATCTATTGTCTGTAACTGTCTGCTTCCCGTAGTAAATGCCCAAGGTGATAACAGGAGTAAGGTCTACGGTGTGGCATTTAATGAACACAATAGAATACTTGCTCTGTAATTGGTTAATCTATAATTATGCAAGAGGTGAAACTACTTGACCACGACCACGGCACGAGCATCAACAGTTTGGATAACACTGTTTCATTCATTCTTTATATATATTTTGTCTTCACAAACATCTGCGATCTCCGCGTAAAGTTCACTTAGTATAGTAAACACGCACGTTCATTCTAACGAGAGAGAAAAATTGAAGCGATCAATAAGGACGAGGGTACTAGTAGTTAAGACATTTAAAGTCTATGCGAGTTTGATTGTAAATGAAATGAAAGAGAGAAAAGCGTTGATATCACACGGTGAATAAAGGCAGGTCGTTCTGTGCCGCTTTTGATAATAATACACGTTACACGATTACACTGTAAAAGGTATATGGCAAAGCAAACTCAGCTCGCTGTCTTGCAGTTTCAACACGAAACTGACATCTTGTTTTGCATTTTTCTACTGGGTATTATACACAGAGTTAGACGTTTTTTCACAATTTTCGAGCTCATTCTTGGGGGTGCTTATTATACTCGGGTGCGTATTATATTCGAGTAAATACGGTAAATTGCAATGGACACAATAAACACAGTGCTGGATCTTTAATTTGCCAACACCTACCAACATATTGGGCATTAGTCTTTGATGAATCATCCCAAAGACAGGGCACCAAAGAGCTACAAGTGGTATGCCAACCTGGTAACTTTTAGTTCCTACATTTGAAGATCAATACAGAGTGTGGTAATCTGGCTTCCGGAAACTAATTGCTAAAATACTAATGCTTTAGATTGGATATACATACCTGAGCACCTCTTGAGTAAGATCGAAATATTGTACAGAATCTTCCTTGACCTGAAGTGTCCCTAAAATGAAATAAAAGAATCCAAAAGTTGAAAATATATGTTACAGTGTTTCCTTTTGGTTAAAGCAATATAAGTTGCAATTTCTACTTAAAATATGCAAATACCATTTTTACACATAAATCTAAAGTCTACTAAAAGTAATCAAGTCTGGCTTAGAAAATTTTGCAAACTTTGGTTCTATTTATATAAGCAATATAACACCATTATCTTTTCTCTCTGACTTATTTCCATGCCGAAAAGAAAATGCTCTTGTGTAGCAGGCATTCATAATCGCGACATGAAAACACATGATTTATGGGCATGTACATGTAAGTAATCTATATCAGCTGATTTTTTCACAATTCTTGTTTAACATGATAAAACCATTTGGACAATACCTGAGAAAAACAAACTGCTTAAAAGTTCCAGCTTATATTGCTTCAAGTCATGAAAAGCATAAAGATCAAAGTACAAACAAAAAGAGGAATAAGACTTACCATAATTGAAGTTTGACTCTTTTTCCATCTAGCAAAATCGTTGTTGTTTTGTAATCAATTCCTGAAAAATAACTCCATATTAAGACTTTTGTCTCTCTAAAATTGTAAAAATGCTGTTTCAAATGCTTATTTGAATATATTATTACATTATATTACAGGGTCATATACTGATACAGTTGAATGTACATCAAAATTTGAGTAGTTATAATTAATATCTACATGTATGTCTCAGAATGTCAGATATTGTTGGAGGTTTAGTTTTATGCACAAATACATCCTTTCTGTTTTTAAACTGACATGAAAATCAGCTAGACCCTCAATCCACTCCCATTTATTTACTTTGTCACTAGAACATCCCAGCGACAAAGTAAATAAACGGGAGCAATAGGAGGGCCTGATTTAATCAGATTGTATTGTTTATAATTTTTCAGCCCCAATATGTTTCAGCCCTTTTCAAGTTTGGCCCTCAAGGTTTCGCCCCCAAGAACAATTTCAATATAAGATGAAATAATTTAAGTTAGAATTGTTAACAAGTTTATTTTGGGAAGATTTTAAATTAAATTGAAGTTTCACTTTTAAGAAATGAAATGGTACAGACGACTGCTCGACATTTTGGGTTAACTACCTGCTCATGTTGTGCTACCATCGGAGAAAATGAAAGAGCTTAAGAGAAACTAGAGTTATTTTCCTTCGCTACTTCACGTTGGAATTATGATTTTTGTAAAAGAAATTTACCGTAGGAAGATGAAATAACAA
This sequence comes from Pteria penguin, assembly GCA_035048485.1. Lineage (NCBI taxonomy): Eukaryota > Metazoa > Mollusca > Bivalvia > Pterioida > Pteriidae > Pteria > Pteria penguin. Next base: position 1,791,956 of record CM068580.1, read on the forward strand.
ATGAAGGCTGCAGGGCGAGGAACAGGATAGTGCCATATTATTTTGGATATTAACACAAAAAAGGAGCTGAAACCTCTTAGGGGCAAACCTCTTAGGGCTGAACATGAATAAAATGCCCAAACCTCTGGCAATAGTCCAGTGGAACCCTCTGCCACAGCAGGTAGTCGAGTTGTTTAAACCGTGTGCCTTCAAGGCCGCGGTTGCTAACCTGCGACATCACAGGCCCTAAGCAGCTACTATTTTTTTTTAGCACTTCTTAACTTGTAATTTGTCTTTTAACGGCACAAACCAATTAAGTTCTTGAAACCTTTTAATCACTGCACAGACGTGCACGCTGCACATAATACTCGAGACAGGGTGCTGCAGTATGACAAGATAGATATATATACATAGATAAATAGGCAAGCCTGCAAATCTACACACATTAGTCAACATAAATTCATAACAGAAATTGTCTAATTAAATTCAGATATAAAAAAAACCCCATATAAATAATATATTTTATGTACCACAACTGCTGAAGCCATAAGGAGATTCCGTTGCTCCATCATCCATTCCACTGAGAAGCTCTTCTTTACCCACGTCACTGTCCCCGACCAGAAGGAATTTCAGGAGAAAATCGTAAGGTTTTGGTGAACTCGGGCCAATGTTGATGCTTGGAGACCGCTCAACCGACATCATTTTGAAACAACGCGATTTATCGGTTGTCTAAAGTCATTTTCAATATTTAAAAGAAGACGAATAAAGCGCCAGAGTTACATTCTTGTGAATATTAGCCCTAGAGTAACTTGATTCTTACAGAAAAAAATGTAAACAATTTTCCAAAAACCGGAAGTACATATTTTATATAAATGTCAGACTCTTTCCGGATATTCAGCGGGGGATTTAAGAGGTATTATAGTAGTGCACTGCTACATCTTAGCACCAGCCTAAGCACCATGAAGAGCGCATGCGCGTAGCTTACTTTCGAATTTGAATAATAATATAAACAACACGTTCTCAGGATTCAGTTGGTAAAATGTTTTATTATTTCTTATAAATTCCTTTGACGAATCACAGCTTATTTCCCTATGGCCAACTATTTAAGGTATCAGTAATATTTGTCCCCAAGACAACTCGTCACAAGATAACTTGTACAGTGCAGTACTGTACTGTCAAACACCAGTGGCGGATCCATGATTTCCGAAAGCTTGGACCGCGTGTGAAAGTCAAGAATTACCCATAACACTCGGCCATTTTGGGTGCCAAATCTGGAGTTTTATTCATTGTTTGAGTGTTTCAACCTTATTATCAACCTGCCTTGTACATTTGTGGCTAAAAAGGGAGAGGGGGCAGACCACATGGATCCGCCACCAAGTACCCTACTTATATCTGGTGGACACTACTAGAACTAGCAACATGCATATATCTGTACTATGTGACTACAAAATACATACAGTACCTTGGCAGATCCAGGATTTTTTGAAAATGGGGGCACATTTGTATTATCCAACCTACCCCCCCCCCCCCCTCTAAATCTTAACAGTCAGAACAGACCTTCCCATCATGTCCAGTGCACATTGCAACTACATTTGCAAATCATCCAAACATAACATGACTGTTGCAGTTGCCATACAGTGTTACTGGCGCCATGCATATACATGTATCTGTACTATATGGCTAGCAAAATACAAATATCTGTATTACATCACTAGTACCATCCATACCACTATATCTGTATACTACATGACTAGCACCATACAATATATGTCCTATACATGTGACAAGCAACATACATATATCTGTACTACAGGACTATATAGCAACATACATATATCTGTACTACATGACATTAGAACCATGCATTTATCTCTACTTAAGTACTACATGCCTAGCACCATACATATGTCTGTACTACATGACTATCACCATACAATATATGTCCTATGTGACTAGCACCATACATATATCAGCACTATACATTAATCTGTACTTTGGGACTAGTGCAATACATTATATCTGTCTAAAGAACTAGCACCTTACCTATTTTATGTACTACATGACTAGCACCATACATACCCACGGTATATATACAGGACTAGCACCATACACATATCTACTACACAGCAAGCAGACTGGGATGATGCCACAATTATGTGGTCTTTCACTTTAATGGAAGAATTAAAAGAAGCACCATACATATACATGTAATAAATAACTAGCACCATACATATATCAGTACTACATGACTAGCACCATACATATAGCTGTACTACAGGACTAGAACCATACATATATATGCACTACATGACTAGTACCATACATATATCTGTACTACATGACTAGACCCATACATATATGTGTGCTACAGGACAAGCACCATGCACATACATATTCTAAATGAGTAGCACCATGCATATAGATGTGTTGCTTGACTAGTACCATACATATATATGTACTACATGACTAGCTCCATACATTTATCTGTACTACAGCACGAGCATATACATATACATGTGTTGCATGACTAGCACCATACATATATCTGTGCTACATGACTAACACCATACACCTACATTCACTGCATAACTAGCACCATACATATAAATGTCCTACATGACTACTAGCATGTATATATCTGTCCTGCAGGACTAGTACATGTGACATGCTTATACATCTTCTACAGGACTAGTGCCATACAATATATGTACTACATGACTAGCATCATGACTAACACCACATTTTTTTATACTTAAGGACAAGTGCAATACAGATATGTGTGCTAAAGGATAAGCATTATACATTATAACTTTCCTACACAGCTAGAACCATACATATATCTATACTACAGGACTAGCACCATACATATATCTGTACTACATGACAAACACCATACATATATTTGCACTACATGCCTAGCATCATTCATATATCTCTACTACATGAGTAATGCCCTACGTATGCATGCACTACATAACCAGTGCAATACATATATATGTTTACATGACTATAGTGCCATACATATATAGCTGTACTATAGGACCAGAACCATACATATATCTGTAATACAGGACTAGCATCATACATATGCATGTACTACATAGCTACACCATACATATATCTGTACTAGTACTACAGGACTAGAACCATACATATATCTGTACTTCATAACTAGAACTATACATATATCTGTACTACAGAACTAGCACTATGCCCATACATGTTCTAAATGGCTGGCACCATACATATACATGTTTTACAGGACTAGCACCATACATATATCTGTACTAGAGGACTAGCATAATACATATACATGTTTTACAGGACTAGCACCATACATATATCTGTACTAGAGGACTAGCACCATACATATACATGTTCTACAATAATATATATCTATATACTACATAACAGACAGACTACAGGACTAGTGCAATACACTAGCACCATTCATATATCTGTCCTACAAGACTAGAGCCATACATATATCTTTAATACAGGACTAGCACGATACATATACATGTACACACAAATGTACTATATAACCACACCATGCATAACTAGTGGTATCGCATCGGACTCCTGATCGGGAGGCCGGGGTTCGAGTCCCGCTCTGGTCATGCCGGTGACATGTCTTTCGGATGAGACAGTAAAAACCGAGGCCCCGTGTCGTGGTATGCATGGCACGTTAAAGATCCCTCACTGCTCCAGATGGGTCCGTTGCAAAGGTCAAAATTTGTATGCCCCGCATCAGGCAGATGCCGTCACCATATACGTGAAATATTCGTGGTGTGACGTTAAACAAAAATCAATCAATCAATCATACATATATCTGTACTACATGACAAACACCATACATATATCTGTACTACAAGACAAACACCATACATATATCTGTACTACATCAGTAATGCCATACATATGCATGCACTATATGACTAGCACCATACATACATATGTTCTACATGACTAGCACCATACATATAGCTATACTACAGGACTAGATCTATGCATATATATGTACAACATGACTAGAACCATACATATATATGTAATACAGGACTAACACCATGCATGTTTTAAATAGCTAGCACCAAGCATATACATGTGTTGCTTGACTAGCACCATACATATATATGTTCTACATGACTAGCACCATACATATATCTGTAATACAGGACTAGCACCATACATATATCTTTACTAGAGGATTAGCACCATACATATACATGTTCTACAGGACTAGCAGTATACATATACATGTTATACAAGAATATATATCTATATACTACATTTCAGACAGACTACAGGACTAGTGCAATACACATGTCTGTGCTAAAGGACTAGCACCATACATATATCTGTCCTACAGGACTAGAGCCATACATATATCTTTGCTACAGGACTAGCACCATGCACATACATATTCTAAATGACTAGCACCATGCATATAGATATGTTGGTTGACTAGCACCATACATATATATGTACTACATGACTAGCTCCATACATTTATCTGTACTACAGCACGAGTACTTGCATCATATATATACATGTTCTACAGGACTAGCACCATACATATACACGTGTTGCTTGGCTAGCACCATACATATATCTGTCTTACAAGACTAGCACCATACATATAGCTGTGCTACATGACTAGCACCAAACACATACATTCACTGCATAACTAGCACTATACATATAAATGTCCTATATGACTATTAGCATACTAGTACATATATCTGTCCTGTAGGACCAGTACATGTTACATACTTATACATCTCATACAGGACTAGTTCCATACAATACATGTATATGTACTACATGACTAGCGTCATGACTAGCACGACATTTTTTTACACTTAAGGACAAGTGCAATACAGATATCTGTGCTAAAGGACTAGCACCATACATATATCTATCCTACAGGGCTGGAACCATACATATATCTGTACTACAGGACTAGAACCATATATAAATATATATCTGTTCTACATGACAAACACCATACATATATCTGCACTACATGCCTAGCATCATACATATATCTGTACTACATGAGTAATGCACTACATATGGATGCACTACATAACCAGTGCCATTCATATAAATCTAATGTTCTACATGACTAGCATCATACATATAGCTGTACTACAGGACTAGCACCATATATATGCATGTTTTACAGGACTAGCACCATATATATACATGTTCTACAAGAATATATATCTATATACTATATTACATACAGACTATACGACTAGTGCAATATACATGTCTGTGCTAAAGGACTAGCACCATACATATATCTGTCCTACAGGACTAGAGCCATACATAAATCTGTAATACAGGACTAGCACCATACGTGTTCTACAGGACTAGCACCATACATATACATGTTCTACAAGAATATATATCTATATACTACATTACATACAGACTATAGGACTAGTGCACTACACATGTCTGTGTTAAAGGACTAGTACCATACATATATCTGTAATACAGGACTAGCACCATACATAACTACACCATGCATATATCTGTACTACATGACAAATACCATACATATATCTGTACTACATGAGTAATGCCATACCTATACATGCCCTACATAAACAGGGCCATACATATATATGTTCTACATGATTAGCACCATACATATATCTGTACTACAGGACTAGCACCATACATATACCTGATCTACAGGACTAGCACCATACATATACATATTGTACAGGAATATGTATCTATATACATGGACTACATTACATGCAGACTACAAACTATCATTATAGATATAAATTAACTTCATTGCTAACACATCATTTTTGTACATATATCATTATTATCATTTTCATGAATTATACCTGTCTTCTCTACAATTTAATGATTTGTTTGCAGAAAATAGTGAGGGACAATTTTTCTAAATCTGAGAGTCCATTTTCCTAAAATTCAAGATTTCTGTATACAATAGAACTGGAGAATACTGGTGATGGTATAAATCAGTATTATTTAGGATACTGGCACAACTAGTATCCATGCTGGCAACCACAATTTATGTTTTCATCTTTCTTGACATAACTAATAGAGATACAAAGTGAAATATTAAATTTTATAAGTAATTTCTTTTGTGTAATTGAAGCATTATGTTATAAAATTAAATAACAAATGTTGTATTTTCAGATCGTAAAACATAATCGAACAAGTATGGCCTATGCAAGTAAGTATTGAATGTAAATTCATTAAAGATAAAATCTGTAAATAAACATGTTTCTTATTTTGTTAACAGTGCAAAGAAAGAAGATGGGAATTACATGTATAATATACAACATATAACAGTGGGTGCTATTTTCTCATATCTGTACTAAAGTTCATCACTTGAATTTCCAATTTCCAGTCTAATTCTATTCCACAAATTTATCAATATATTAATTTATTTGGTGTAACTTTTATACCTTTCAGGTTTTACAAAAAAGAAGAACTGGAATAAGATTCAGTTCAACAGTATACACACAAGTGCAATACAAATATCTGTACCACATTACTAGAACCATACATATATCTGTACTACAGGACTAGCACCATACATATATCTGTACTACAGCACTAGCACCATACATATAAATGTACATGACTAGCTCCATACATTTATCTGTACTACAGCACTTTCATTATACATATACATGTGTTGCATAACTAGAACCATGTACATACATGTTCTAAATGACTAGCATCATACATATATCTGTACTGTAATACTAGAACCATACATCTATCTTTACTACAGGATTAGTAACACACAGGACATACATATATCTGTACTACAGGACTAGAACCATACAGATATCTGTACTATAGGACTAGCACTATACATATATCTGTACTATAGAACTAGCACCATACATAAATCTGTACTACAGGACTGGAACCATACATATATCTGTACTATAAGACTAGCACCATAAATATATCTGTACTACATGTATAAGACTAGCACCATACATATATCTGTACTATAGGACTAGCACCATACATATATCTGTACTATAGGACTAGCACCATACATATATCTGTACTATAGAACTAGCACAATACATACATCTGTACTATAGAACTAGCACCATACATACATCTGTACTATAGAACTAGCACCATACATACATCTGTACTACAGGACTGGAACCATACATAAATCTGTACTATAGGACTGGAACCATACATATATCTGTACTATAGGACTAGCACCATATATATATCTGTACTATAGGACTAGCTCTATGCAGCATTGACTTTATGTACTAGAACTGTAATAAACAACCAGGGTAGGTGAAAATATACGTCAACATTTGTATTTAGCGTTTTCATGTGTGTTTTAAGATTGATATGATAGTATAGGTAATGTTTTATAATTACATTCAGCAGTCATGATTGATGGATCAGGTCTCAGCATCAGGAAACAATTTATCATTAAGTCAAAAGTTCTTGGACTTTAACTTTAAGTGTGAAGTACTAGGATATTCTCATTTGCATTGTACAACAGTATCGGGTATTACATATTACAAATGTTAAATTTCAAGGTTAACTCTAAAGTTTAGAAAGAAGTTTACAATTGTTTCCCGATACTTGGACTAGATCTCTTCATCTACATGTTATGTACAGCTTGTTTCTTGAGTAAATTGTCAGTCAGGATTTCCTAGTGTATTAAGTGTCAATACATACACACATACACACACAAACACACACACACATTTTGGATCAGTGACTTGCATAATATACACTGTAAATAACGATGATACCATTAGTTTTGCTATTTACTTAGCACAAGAAAAGAAATGTAAGCTAATTAAAAATCAGCTACATGCATTATATATTTATATACCAGTTTATACATACACATACATATAATCTCAAATACTTCACTTAATGTGCTAGCTGTTTAAATGCATTTTCAAACTTCCGTAATTTTCCTTGAAGATGAAAATAACAACTGTTGTCTTTTATCTTTTCAGATCAGATTGGATGTTACAGTTTTTAATATTTTTGTATTCACTAAAAGGACTTTCCCGGCAAAACTTCTATAAGATCTCTGTTTCTGCAATTTTTCAAAAACTTTCCTATTGGATTTGTTGGTGTTGTGTACAGCTACTAAACTTGCCTCATTCTTTTTGTACGGCCACATAAAATGTTGGCTTATGCTTTACCACTGTTGTCTGTCTGTCCCACCTATCTTGTCTTTGCAACTCTTCCTAAACCTGTGGGGGATTTAGATGAGACTTTGTACAATGAAAGAACACCATATAAAGATGTGCATATTGGAAGGGGAATGCTGTACCAATAAATTACAGGATTTATGGCCCTTGGACTAAGATTTTCTTAAGATACCTTGTCTTCACAACTCAACCTCTAAAAGCTTTTGGGGGATATTGATGAAACTAGGTACAAAGAAAGAACACCCTATTAAAATGTGCATATTGGAAGGAGAATGCTGTCCAAAACATTACATATGACTCTTCGACTTAAAGTTATTCAGATCTGGTCTTCATAACTCCTCTTCAACCCTTTAGATGAAACATGGTATAAAGAAAAAATAATATATGAAGATGTGCATATTAGAAGAGGAATGCAGTTCAAAACATTTTACAGTAGTTATGACTTTTGGACTTGAATTTTTCTATGCAAGATAACTTGTCTTTGCAAGTCCTCCTAAATCCTTTAGAGGGTGTTGATGAAACATGATACAAAGAAAGAACACCATATGAAGACTTGCATACTGGAAGGGGAATACTTTCCAAAACAATTTACAGAGTTATGAGATTTGGACTAAAATTTTTCTGTGCAAAATATTATGCCTTCACAACTCCCCCTAAACCCTTTTTATTTGTTGAGATCCAATATTTGTTCTTTTTGTGGTCGTCATGAGTTTCTGGTAGTTCCAAACTACATAATAGCATTGTCATACACTTCTGATGGCCTTTCATGTATTCTTTCATTTTGAATCATCGAAAAGCATTGTTTTCAGCTACAAATTATTTAATTATTTAGATGAATCTTGTAAAGACTTTTATCTTATTGCCATTAAACCATGTTAATTTGTTATGGAATGTTATTTCTTCATACAATGAATGCATATATCATAATCTGTCAGATATCCGGAAGTTTAATTAAAACAGATCAATAAAAAAATCTCGCACACACAAAGGTGTTATTTTAATGAAATATAAGGCAATGAAAGAGAAGAAAGATGACATCTGACACAATTAAATAAGTTGCTACTGACATGGAAATAATGAAAGAATGAGCATACAAAAAGACATTACAGAAACATTCGTTTATATTGCAGTTGTGGTACCATTTTGGGACACTCAATTGATGTTACAGGTGTCGCTTAATTGGTGTGGTTAACCAGTTTACGAGTTCACCCTCCCACTATCCATAAAAGCAGTACTATCAAAGAGCAAACATTTAAACATTTATAAATATTCCTCCATATAGAGAACAAGGATCAATTGGCTGTTCAAGTTGAGAGGTCATAAAAATAGGACCTAAATATCATTATGAAATAAAGGTATAAAAATATTTCGTGACATCAACTTGAAGAAACCATGCTTTGCCTATTTGAAAGCTGTCTCTGCTCTGTTGGAGTCCCGACTAACGGGCAGAGAGGACGAGGATCAGGACTTTATCCCCTCTGAAATATTCTAGATAAAGGCTGTCATAGCGTCCCTTCGCCCCATTAATATATATATATATATATATATATATATATATATATATATATATATATATATATATATATATATATATATATATATATATATATACCATTGATCTCAAGCACCAGCCAGATGAAAGGAGTATAATTGAAGCATTGGGGAAAATAAAATGCACCTATACTTCAAACATTGGATAGGTAAAGCATTTCTATTTCAAACACCGAGCATATACCTGAAATATACATCGAACATCGGGCTAAAATCACCTTTGCTTCAAACAACTGGCATGAATCGGCTTTATTTCAAACAAGTAAAGTAATTGGTTCGGGCATCTTTGCCGTTAATATATCAATACCGGACTGGTAAATGGCAAACCTTGAACAAGTTAAGCAAGTATAAAAGAACCAGCAGGCAAATGAATGAAGTATATCTGAAGTTTGCATGCATTCATTCCTAACCCCCACCCCTTTAAGAGTGTTGGAGTATCAAGAAGAACTTGCGATTATGACGAATTTTGAGCTTAGATGACAATGTGAAGACTGGAATATTCGTGGAGTAGAAAAATCAGGAGAAGTCGAGTTAATTATCAGGTTATAAGTCTGTCATATTTCTCTCTCTCTCTCTCTCTCTCTCTCTCTCTCTCTCTCTCTCTCTCTCTCTCTCTCTTGTTTATGCACTGCATTATAAGTCGTGCGCACCAGCCAGTTTTTATGTCTTGCGAACGATATAATTATCCCGTGCGCACGACTTCTTGTGTCGTGCGAACGACATAACTATCTCGTGTTCAATACTTAGTAGGTCGTGCGCACGACTTAGTAAGTCGTACGTACGCGGTAATTTTTTTCCACATGTCCCTTCCATACTTCCGTAGAAATGTATGTTTCTATAGGGCTTACGTGACCGAATGGTAAACAGCATCGCGCTTAAACGCATTTAGTCTCTCACCTCTAGACGGTACAGGTTCGAGTCTCGCTGGGTTGATAATGTGTATTTATACATAAATCAAAACTGTAATTGAAATTCTCCTCCATCTGAAGCACCCGGAAGATGAATGAACTATACCTACAGCTACACCTACAGATAACCTCTTGCAACTCCTGTGTTTACGAGTTCTAAAAATGTTTTAATGGCCCAACCCCACCACACAAGTCAAGTTCTTTTCTGTGGAATTTAGCCCAAATAGTCATATCCTCTTCAATAATAAGTCTACCCATGTGTGGACCTAATCGTGTAGCGCAGATATAAGTAAAGTTCTGCTTCTATAGTATAAATATATGTATGATGCTACTCATGTAGCAAAGCCAGTGTGGTCTAGTGGATGAGGTGCTCAGATTGAGACCGAAAGATCCGGGGTTCGATTCCCGCCTTGGGCACATCTGTGTTTTGTCGTTCGGATGAGACAGTTAAAACCGAGGTCCAGTGTCACGGTAGGCGTGGCACGTAAAAGATCCCTCCCTGCTTCGTGTAGGTCCGTTGTATAGGCAGAAATTTCGATGCAATGTATCAGGCAGGTGCCGTCACCATATATGTGAAATAATGGTGGCGTGACGTTAAACAATAATGAATCAATCAATAATCAACCACTCTTATAGCAAAGATGTATGTACGGTACTAGTCTTATGGACAAACGTATGTATGGTACGAGTCTAATAGTACAAATATATGTATGGTGCTACTCTTATAGAAGAAATGTACATGTATGTATGATGCTGGTTCGATAGTACAAAAATGTATGTTGACAGTCCCATGGAACAATGTGCATGGTGCTAGTCCTATAAAAGTGATATATGTATGGTGCTAGTCTTATGGTAAGGGAATTTGTATGGCGTTAGTCACGAAGTGCACATGTATGTATATCGCTAGTCCAATAGTGCAGGTATGGGTATGCCATTAGTCCTATAGATCTAGTATATATACATGTATGGTGCTAGTCCTGAAAACGAGAACAAGAGATTCGCCTGTACGATGTCGAAAACTTCGTGTAGTTATTAATAAAGCTATTCTCGCCTCCTTGTCGTCCTTCATGTCAGTCCCGTAGTACAGATACTTGTATGGTGTTAGTCCTGTAGTACATATATAGGCATGGTGCTAGTCCTGTAGTAAAGATATATGTATGGTGCTAGTCTTATAGTACAGATATATGTATGGTGCTAGTCTTATAGTACAGATATATGTATGGTGCTAGTCTTACAGTACAGATATATGTATGGTGCTAGTCCTGTAGTACAGATATAGGCATGGTGCCAGTCCCGTAGTACAGATATTTGTATGGTGCTAGTCTTATAGTACAGATATATGTATGGTGCTAGTCCTATATTACAGATATATGTATGGTGTCAGTCCCGTAGTACAGATATTTGTATGGTGCTAGTCCTGTAGTTCAGATATATGTATGGTGCCAGTCCCGTAATATAGATAATTGCATGGTGCTAGTCCTGTAGTACAGACATAGGCATGGTGCTAGTCCTGTAGTAAAGATTTATGTATGGTGCTAGTCCTGTAGTACAGATGTAGGCATGGTGCTAGTCCTGTAGTACATATATATGTATGGTGCTAGTCCTATAAAAGTAATCCATGAATGGTATGGTATTAGTTCTGTAGGACATATTTATGTATGTTGACAGTTCTGTAGTACATATATATGTATGGTGCTAGTCCTTTAGTTCATAAATATGTATGGTGCTAGTCTTATAGTACAGATATATGTATGGTGCTAGTCCTTTAGTTCAGATATATGTATGGTGCTGGTCCTGTATTACAAATATATGTATGGTGCTAGTCCTGTATTAGAGATATATGTATGGTGCCAGTCCCGTAGTACAGATATTTGTATGGTGCTAGTTATGTAGTACAGATAAAAGCAAGGTGCTAGTCCAGTAGTACATATATATGTATGGTGCTAGTCCTATAGTACAGATACATGTATTGTGCCAGTCCTGTATAACAGATATAGCTATGGTGCTAGTCCTGTAATACAGATATATGTATGGTGCTAGTCCTGTAGTATAGATATAGGCATGGTGCTAGTCCTTTAGTAAAGCTGTATGTATGGTGTAGTCCTGTAGTACAGATAAAGGCATGGTGCTAGTCCTATAAAAGTAGTCTATGAATGGTATTATTCTGTAGGGCATATTTATGTATGATGCCAGTCCCGTAGTACATATATATGTATGGTGCTAGCCTTATAGTACAGATACATATATGGTGCCAGTCCTGTATAACAGATATATGTATGGTGCTTGTCATGTATTACAGATATATGTATGGTGCTATAGTCCTGTTATACAGATATTTGTATGGTGCTAGTCCTGTAGTACAGATATAGGCATAGTGCTAGTCCTATAAATGTAAGTTTTGAATGGTATTAGTCCTGTAGGACATATTTATGTATGGTGCTAGTCCTGTAGGACATATTTATGTATGGTGCTAGTCCTGTAGGACATATTTATGTATGGTGCTAGTCCTGTAGGACATATTTATGTATGGTGCTAGTCCTGTAGTACAGATAGGCATGGAGCCAGTTCTGTAGTACATATATATGTATGGTGACAGTCCCATAGTACAGATATATGTACGGTGCTAGTCCTGTGATACAGATATATGCATGGTGCTAGTTCCGTAGTACAGATATTTGTATGGTGCTAGTCTTATAGTACAGATATATGCATGGTGCTAGTCCTGTTATACAAATATATGTATGGTGCCAGTCCCGTAGTACAGATAGATGTGTGGTGCTAGTCTTGTAGTACAGATAGATGTATATGGTGCTGGTTCCGTAGTACAGATAAATGTATGGTGCTAGTCTTGTAGTACAGATATATGTATGGTGCCAGTCCAGTAGTACTACAGATATATGTACAGTGCTAGTTCTGTTGTGCCAAATTGGGCATGGGGCTAGTCCTGTAGTACGGATATATGTATGGTGCTAATCCTGCAGTACAGATATATGTATGATGGTCGCAGTTCGGGGGTTCGAGGATATATGTATGGTGCTAGTTATGTAGTATAGATATATGGATGGTGATCACAGTACCGTAGTACGGATATATGGAAGGTGCTAGTCTTGTAGTAAAGATATAGGCATGGTGTTAGTCTTGTAGTAAAGATATATGCATGGTGCTAACCCTGTGGTACAGATATATGTATGATTGTAGTCCCGTAGTACAGATAATTGTATAGTGCTAGTCCAATAAAAGCGATCTATGAATGGCATTAGTAGCACATATAAATGCATGGTGCTAATCCTGTAGCAGAGATATATGTATGGTGCCAGTCCCATAGTACAGATATATGTACGGTGCTAATTCTGTAGTACAGATATAGGCAGAATGCTTAAGTCATGTAGCACATATACATGTATGGTGCTAGACCTGTAGGACAAATGGCTCTAATCCTGTAGCACAGATATATGTATGTGCTAGTTCTATATTATAAATGTATGGATGAGATAGGGTTAGCTTCTACCTTAGTTTAATAATTTTTTAACCCAAACATATGGAAGCTCTGTCCGTCAAGTCTTAATTTAATGATTCCACTGAAGCTGATAGGATATTACAAAGACCATCATCAGACCTGGTCACACGGACAAAATATTTATCAATGCCTCTACCAGAAGGCAAATTGTAACGTAAAATGACATGCAGTTCTTGATACGTGGGTCTGAAGCCAATTTAAGTACACTAGACCATTTTCCAAGGAAGCTAACCAAGGAGGCAATTCAAATGGCTTACAAACATACCTATGGTGCTAGTCCTACACTTCCCTTGCAGACATATGTTCCAGTGCTAATCGGACTGTAGTACTGATATTTATATGGAAGACATATCCTGTAGCAGATACAAGTAGGCTCATCCTACCTAAATTAAACTTTGAATTTGTCAGAACCCTGACAAACTGCATCAAGGATGACTTTAATCAATCTAAATGTTAAAGATAATTAAACCATGCACTCTCTCTTGAATTGAAAACCTTGTATATGAAATGAAAATTCAAGGAAGATAATATTGCAAGATAATCTAATTTCTGTGGTGGCGTTGAACCCAGATCCACTCGACATTAAGCACTTTGCTGATAACCACAAATATTGTATCCCAACAAACAAAAAGGGTTTAGAAGGAGTTGTGAAAGCATAGTATTTTGCATCATAAAATCTTAAAGCCAAAAGGTCAAAACTCTGTAAATTGTATTGGAAAGCATTTCCCTTCCATTATGCATTAGTCTTCATTTAAAGAGTGTTCTTTCTCTGTCCCACGTTTCATCAAAATCCCCCAGAGGGTTAAAGGAGGACTTGCATAGACAAGCTTGAGATATCTTTCAAAGAAAAGGTTGATTCCAAAGGTCATGACTTCTGTAAATTGTTATTGGACAGTGAGCATTCCCCTTCTAATATGCACATCTTCATATAATGTTTTTTAATTCTTTATACACAGTTTCATCAAAGTCATATCGAAAGGGTTCAAGAGGAGTTATGAAGCCGAGATATTTTGCATAGAAAAATTTATGTAACTTTAAGTCGAAGAGCCATAACTCTTATTTTGTTTTTCGACAGCATTCTCCTTCCAATATACACATTTAACAGGGTCTACCGTAACCTTTCTTAATTGTACACAGAATCCCCCCAAAAGCTTTAGGAGGATGAGTTGTGAAGACAAGGTATCTTAAAAAAATCTAAGTCCAATGGCCATATGCATGACTCTTGTAATTTATTGGTACAGCATTGCCCTTCCAATGTGCACATCTCTATATGGTGTTCTTTCATAATATGCCAAGTCTCATCTCACAGGTTTAGGAGGAGTTGCAAAGACAAGATAGGTGAGAGTCAGACAGACAATCGTGGTATAGCATGAGCTCACATTTTATGTGGCCATCCAGAAAGAATGAGGCAAGTTTAGTAACTGTACACAACACAAACAAATCCAATAGGAAAGTTTTTATTTTAAATTTACAGAAATTTATTTCACATAGAAACAGAGATCTTTTAGAAATTCTGCCTGGAAAGCACTTTATGTAAATCCAAAAATATTCACAACTGTCACATACGATCCAACCTGAAAAGATAAAAGACAACAGTTAATTATTACTTTCATCTTCAAGGAAACTTACAGAAAAATGCATTTTTAAAAACAGCTAGCACTTTAAGTGAAGTATTTGAGATTACCAAATGTAACTGTCCTGTCCCTTTGGTTTGCTTAATATATGCATGGTGATAGCCCTGTAGGACAGAAAATTTGTAAAGTGCTGGTCCTGTAGGACAGATATATATGTGTGGTGCTAGTACTGTAGGACAGATATATGTATGGTGCCAGTCCTATAGTACAAATATATGTATGGTGCTAGTCATATAGCACAGATATATGTATGGTTCTAGTCCTGTAATACAGATTTATGTATGGTTCTAGTCCTGTAGTACAGATATATGTATGGTGCTAGTCATGTAAAACATATATATGTATGGTGCTAGTCAAGCAACACATGTATATGCTTGGTGCTAGCCATTTAAAACATGTATGTGCATGGTGTTAGTCCTGTATTACATATATATGTATGGTTCTAGTCATGTTGTACATATATATGCATAGATCTAGTCCTGCAGTACAGCTATATGTATGGTGCTAGTCATGTAGAACATAAGTATGTATGGTGCTAGTCATGTAGTGCATGCATATGTATGGCATTACTGATGTAGTACAGATATATGTATGGTGTTTGTCTTGTAGTACAGATATATGTATGGTGTTTGTCATGTAGTACAGATATATGTATGGTGTTTGTCATGTAGTACAGATATATGTATGGTGTTTGTCATGTAGTACAGATATATGCATGGTGTGGTTATGTAGTACATTTGTGTGTACATGTATATGTATGGTGCTAGTCCTGTATTAAAGATATATGTATGGCTCTAGTCTTGTAGGACAGATATATGAATGGTGCTAGTGTATTGCACTAGTCCTGTAGTCTGTCTGTTATGTAGTATATAGATATATATTCTTGTAGAACATGTATATGTATGGTGCTAGTCCTGTAAAACATGTATATGTATGGTGCTAGTCATCTAGTACAGATACATGTTGTATATGTATGGTGCTAGTCCTGTAAAACATGTATATGCATGGTGCTAGCCATTTAGAACATGTATGAGCATGATGCTAGTTCTGTAGTACAGATATATGTATAATTCTAGTCATGTAGTACAGATATATGTATGGTTCTAGTCCTGTAGTACTACATGTAGTACAGATATATGTATGGTGTAGCTATGTAGTACTTGGATATGTATGATGCTAATCCTGTAGTACAGATATACCGGTATGTATGGTTCTGGTCTTGTAGTACAGATATATGTATGGTTCTGGTCTTGTAGTTCAGCTATATGTATGGCACTATAGTCATGTAAACGTAAACATATATATGTATGGCGCTGGTTATGTAGTGCATGCATACGTAGGGCATTACTCATGTAGTACAGATATATGAATGATGGTAGGCATATAGTGCAAATATATGTATGGTGTTTGTCGTGAAGTACAGATATATGTATGGTGCTAGTCCTGTAGTACAGATATATGTATGGTTAAAGCCGTGTGGGAAAGTTATATGTATAATGCTTATCCTTTAGCACACATATCTGTATTGCACTTGTCCTTAAGTGTAAAAAAATGTGGTGTTAGTCATGACGCTAGTCATGTAGTACATATATTGTATGGCACTAGTCCTGTAGGAGATGTATAAGCATGTCACATGTACTAGTCCTGCAGGACAGATATATGCATGCTAGTAGTCATGTTGGACATTTATATGTATGGTGCTAGTAATGCAGTGAATGTAGGTGTATGGTGTTAGTCATGTAGCACAGATGTATGTATGGTGCTAGTCATGCAACACATGTATATGTATGGCACTAGTCATGTAGAACATGTATATGTATGATGCAAGTGCTCATGCTGTAGTACAGATAAATGTATGGAGCTAGTCATGTAGTACATATATATGTATGGTGCTAGTCAAGCAACACATCTATATGCATGGTGCTACTCGATCATTTTGAATATGTATGTGCATGGTGCTTGTCCTGTAGCACACATATATGTATGGGTCTATACTTGTCATGTAGTACAGATATATGTATGGTACTAGTCATGTAGTGCATATATATGTATGGTTCTAGTCCTGTAGTACAGCTATATGTATGGTGCTAGTCATGTAGTACTGATATATGTATGGTGCTAGTTATTTATTACATGTATATGTATGGTGCTTCTTTTTCTTCCATTAAAGTGAAACACCCCATAATTGTGGCATCATCCCAGTCTGCTTGCTGTGTAGTAGATATGTGTATGGTGCTAGTCCTGTATATATACCGTGGGTATGTATGGTGCTAGTCATGTAGTACATAAAATAGGTAAGGTGCTAGTTCTTTAGACAGATATAATGTATTGCACTAGTCCTGAAGTACAGATTAATGTATAGTGCTGATATATGTATGGTGCTAGTCCCATAGGACATATATTGTATGGTGATAGTCATGTAGTACAGATATATGTATGGTGCTAGGCATGTAGTACTTAAGTAGAGATAAATGTATGGTTCTAATGTCATGTAGTACAGATATATGTATGTTGCTATATAGTCCTGTAGTACAGATATATGTATGTTGCTTGTCACATGTATAGGACATATATTGTATGGTGCTAGTCATGTAGTATACAGATATACCGGTATGGATGGTACTAGTGATGTAATACAGATATTTGTATTTTGCTAGCCATATAGTACAGATACATGTATATGCATGGCGCCAGTAACACTGTATGGCAACTGCAACAGTCATGTTATGTTTGGATGGTTTGCAAATGTAGTTGCAATGTGCACTGGACATGATGGGAAGGTCTGTTCTGACTGTTAAGATTTAGAGGGGGGGGGGGGGGGGGGGAGTAGGGTGGATAATACAAATGTGCCCCCATTTTCAAAAAATCCTGGATCCTGGATCCTGGATCTTTTTAGCCACAAATGTACAAGGCAGGTTGATAATAAGGTTGAAACACTCAAACAATGAATAAAACTCCAGATTTGGCACCCAAAATGGCCGAGTGTTATGGGTAATTCTTGACTTTCACACGCGGTCCAAGCTTTCGGAAATCATGGATCCGCCACTGGTGTTTGACAGTACAGTACTGCACTGTACAAGTTATCTTGTGACGAGTTGTCTTGGGGACAAATATTACTGATACCTTAAATAGTTGGCCATAGGGAAATAAGCTGTGATTCGTCAAAGGAATTTATAAGAAATAATAAAACATTTTACCAACTGAATCCTGAGAACGTGTTGTTTATATTATTATCCAAATTCGAAAGTAAGCTACGCGCATGCGCTCTTCATGGTGCTTAGGCTGGTGCTAAGATGTAGCAGTACACTACTATAATACCTCGATTTAAGGATTTAAGACAGGCTATTTAAGTTGTTGATATTAAAACATGGAAAACGACGAAGAAAAGGTAAAAGAAACCAACTTGTTAGTCAGTATTGACTACTTTTATTCCGTTAAATGCGGATAAAAAAATCAGACATCTTATATTTATCTTCTTCTTCCATCTTCTTCCATTAAATTGAAGGAGCGCTTAAGCGGCATCATCTCACTGTGATAAAAACATTTACGTGAGGGGGAATCCATGTCAGTAATTACAATTTAAAAAGCTGCTGAAATATGTGATGTAGGTCTTATATATATGGCACTGTGAATAGCTGGATCCTGGTTTTGAAGATCTCGAAATACTCTGTCTCTGTGAACTGTGCTGGCAGATGGTTCCATAGCCTGATGGTGGAGGGAAAGAAGTACTCTTTTTAGATGGTGCATCGGTTGTATGGGATCCTATACCAGTGTTCATGCCCTCTTGTGGCTGCCCGTCTTGATGAAATGAGGAGGCATTGGGATGGTAACTAAGCAGTGGACGATGCAGTACATCATAGTTATTAAAGACTGATATCAAGCCATTCAAGGACAGAGAGTATAAGACCTTCTTTAAACCGCACCTAGACTATGCATCTGCAGTTTTGAATCCGTATTGACAATATGACAAATCAACAACATTGAGATGGTACAATGGTCAGCTGCCGGATTTGTTACTTATAACACCTATACAGTCGGAGACCAGGAAATGTGACAAACATTATGCAGTTTGTCGGATGGCCTACCTTGCAAACATGCAGGAAGTGGACCAGACTCATCCTATTGTACAAGATCTTGAAGGAAGAAGCAGTCATTACCCGATCCCAGACTAAGTCAGAAGATTGGATTTGCAGACCAGACAGCATCACAAAGACAGATTCTCACGGCTCAGCTCATCAACAGATGCCTATGAATACATTTTCATTCCACGGACTGTAGCCAACTTGCATATACTCCAGAGAAGATTATCCAGGCATCCCCCACAGGAACTTTTCGAGAGGGGGTGTGGGAGTGCCTAAGAGTGAGTCGGAGGAAATGTTTTTACCCTGTTTTTAAATTCTTTTGAACCTGTGTGCTGGTTGGCATGCATTTTAATATATCTGCAATATGGACCCGACTACAATATAGATCTCAACTACAAATTATCCACTAGAACTTAGTAGAAGAAATATACACGTATACATATATTTATTGTCACTTGGTGAAAAGTAAACTAGAAGGTAAACAACAAGAATGCCTTGCTAACAGATTGCCGGACAATTTGTCACAGATAACCCATTAAATATAAGATAACTTGTCACCTAATAAGGGCAACTTGTTACCTTTTTTGATAATTGAAGATCTGGTGAACTCAAACTGAGACAAGTTAAGGAATATAGAGTACAAAATACGTACCTTGTCACCAAATCAAACAAATTTTCATTGACTTTCCTTTGAAAGATTTTCTTCCATCACAAAGTGCTCTCAAAAGTTGAGTGTTATACTGCATGTGACAATCAAGATCATTTTAAAGCCTCATATGGCAATACGATACAGTTAAAATCCTTGCTCTTTCTTCTTGCCAAGATGAAGTGGGCTGATGGTGTTTTGCCCACTGCTGTCCGATAGCCCTTCAAGGAACATGCTGGTGGAAGTCTGTTCCAATACCTGATGGTACTTGGGAATGAGACTCTTGTATACATGTCTTAGTAGTGTTTGTTCCTGATCTGTGTTGTGAACTAACTACATGTACTTGCTTTTCATATTCTGTGCGGTGACAAGTTTTCTTTCATCCTTTAAGTTATTTTGTGAAAATGATCTATATTTCAGTATATTAAAAAAACCCACATATATTGATTTAAGAAAAATGTAAATTAGTTTTGGTGAAGACTTATTTTGTGACAATTAAAGCAAAATTGTACATTTTGGTTACAGTAGCTGAAGCTAATGAAATTTAAGGGGAAAATCTGAATAGATATAGGTAAAAAAAAGTTTTGGTGATGAGTTATCTTGTTTGAGTTATCTTTTTAAAAATAAAAGTTGTCTTGGTAACAAAGTTTCTTGACGCCTCCTGACCCAGAACAGAAACATCTGCTCTTGTCAAAGTGTGATCAAGATTCAGTGCAACAAAACTTTAGGATTCCTGGGGTTTCATTTCGGAACCTACGTGTGATATTCAGATGAATATTATTTACTTCTTCTACTTCTACTGGTTTGGTTACATGGCAAGACTCTATTAGATCATTTGGCTATATTGATCTTATTAGTGTCAGGAAACTTATTGACCAATCGTCCATTACAGAGTATTATTGCCAGGCTGTTCTCATTAGGAGTGCCTCATAGCCTACTTCTTTTTTTTTGAGGATTGGAGTACAACTCCTATTTATTGCCCACCCTCCTCTTGTGTGTGTAGTGTATGCAGTTGTCATTTTGTGCTGAAGGGTCATGTTTATTATGTACTTGGATGGTCTGTATTACAAGTGCCACCACACCAGAAATTCTCTGCCTCAACATCAGAGATACTGTCAAAAGAGTGGAGAGAGAGCAGAACTGGTATTTTGGATAAGAAACGCAAATTGAAAAATTTTAACCAAGTATTGATGGGGAATGAACCCATAGCTAGAGAGGCCCTCAGACAACAGGTTCAACACCTCATTTCCTATGCTATCTCCCTAGAATAAGTTATGAATTAAGACTGAGAGGAAAAAAAGAGCATAAAGACATCTGACTCAGCCGTCAAAAGTCATCACAGACAAAAACGAATTAAAACAATAAAGACATAGAAAGACATCACATAAAGAAAAATCAATTGTAATGCAGTTGTCAGGCATCGACTTAGGAGAGTCAATCAAAATAATGCTAGTTACTCAATTGCAGGGCTCGAAATTGGCAAAAAGTTTGGGTCTCCCAATTTGCAAATTCAAAGAAATTTGAACGACCTCCATTATATTTACTGAAAGATTAGGTCGCCCAAAGAGATTTTAGGTTGTTTTTAACACCTGAACGAATGCTAATTTTCGAACCATGCAATTTGTGTAGTTAACCAGTCTACGGGCCCACCTTCCCCCTACACCATAATGGCAGAACAAAAAAAGGACATGCATTTAAAAATATATAAATTATGCTCCATATTTATATAGATCAAAGACCAACAAGCTGTCATATTGGAGAAGTACAATTCAGATCCTGAAATTATGTACAAATGATTAATTGCGCATATATATATTTATTTAAATCATACAATACATCAGATGTGGTTTGCAAATTATGTGAAGAAGTCCAACTCCGGACATTTTGCTCAATGACATGTATAACACTTTACCAAAATGAGCTACACTGACACTCACTTGTTGGTAGAGCAGTAGGCAAACCACCCCAGTCAGACTATCGCTTTTCATGTGCTTTTAGATTACGCTAGGTCAAGAAGAACCCACATATATAGGTTTATATGATATTCTGTATTGTCATGTGTGTACATGAAAAGCAGTCCACTGCAAGGGTGGTCAACAGCAGGGTGGTCAGTAGGAGAGTGGTCAATAGAGAATCAGAAAGGTGCTCAAATGTAAGGTTTTCAATAGAGAAAAGGTAAATCCAAAGGTGTTCAAAAAGAAAGATGCTCAATATGTTTTTAATAGAATAGTGCTAAATAGAAAGGTGCTCATTAAAAGGGTGCTTAATAGAATAGTACTCAATAGAAAGGTGCTCATTATAAGGGTGCTCAATATAATAGTGCTCAATAGAAAGGTGCTCATTATAAGGGTTGTCACTAGAATAGTGCTCAATAGAAAGGTGCTCATTATAATATAAGGGTGCTCAATAGAATAGTACTCAATAGAAAGGTGCTCATTATAAGGGTGCTCAATATAATAGTGCTCAATAGAAAGGTGCTCATTATAAGGGTGCTCAATATAATAGTGCTCAATAGAAAGGTGCTCATTATAAGGGTTGTCACTAGAATAGTGCTCATTAGAAAGGTGCTCATTATAAGGGTGCTTAATAGAATAGTGCTCAATAGAAAGATGCTCATTATAAGGGTGATCAATAGAACAATGCTCAATAGAAAGGTGCTCAGTAGAAAGGTGTTCATTATAAAGGTGCTTAATAGAATAGTGCTCAATAGGAAGGTGCTCATTATAAGGGTGCTCAATATAATAGTGCTCAATATAAAGGTGCTCATTATATGGGTGCCTAATACAAGAGTGCTGAATAGAAAGGTGCTCATTGTAAGGGTGCTAATAGAGAGATGCTAAATAGAAGGCATAATTAAGAACTTGACACTATGATAATAATGAAAACTGCAAAGTTATAAAACAATTGTAATAAAGTGATATGTGAAGGTTAATGAAGTTGCTTTGGTTTATATTATAGATGAGAAAAAATCTACAGATGTTAAAAAAGAAATATGCAAAGGAAGAGAAGAGGTTACAGGTAATAGTAAATCTTCGTTTTTCTTCTATATATATATATATATATCTATACATTTCTCAGTCCAATTTGCATACAATATTTGTTCATATATTACAAAACCGAGGTCCCGTGTCAGGGTAGGTGTGGCACGTAAAAGATCCCTCACTGCTTCGGGGGGTCTGTGCAAAGGTCTAAATTTGTATGCAATGCATCAGGCCGATGCCATCGCCATATACGTAAAATAATCATGACGTAAAACAATATTCAGTCAATCACTCAATCATATATTACAATAATCTTAAAATCTGTACATATATCCTACCTCTGTTGGCTACTAATTGTCTATATAGCTGTCAGTGGTTAGATACTTTGTCAAATCTTTCAGACTAATATTACAATAAATGTTAAAAATATTTTTATTTTAAAGTTACTTTAAGTTTATCTAAGCTAGAATCAAGGTAATAAGAGACCTATTAAATGAACACTGGACTTGGACATTTATAATGAATCCATACCTTTTTCTCTCAGTGGATGAAATTCATATTTTCATTTTGTTTGTTTCATGTTGCATCCAGATTACTTCATTTACACACTGACATCATTTGCATACAGGGACAGGTTGGTCCATTTGGTTCAATTCTGGCTTTTGGCTTGGATTTTGGCTGTTGGCTTAGATTTGGCTGTCAGCTTGGATTCTGGCTATTGGCTTGGATTTTGGCTGTTTGCTTGGATTCTGGCTGTCGGCTTGTGTCACGATATTAACTTAAGACCTGCGTCACGGTATAAAGTAAAGACCTGTGTCATGGTATAAACTAACCACCTGCGTCATGGTATAAACTAAAGACCTGCATCACGATATAAACTAAAGACCTGTGTCACCATATAAACTAAAGACCCCGTCTCCGCATAAACTAAAGACTTGCGTCACGGTGTAAACTACATTACAGATCTGTGTCACGGTATAAACTAAAGACCTGCATAACAGTATAAACTAAAGACCTGTGTCACGGTTTAAACTAAAGACCTGTGTCACGGTATAAACTAATGACCTGCGTCACAGTATAAGCTAAAGACTTGCGTCACGGTATAAACTAACAACTTGCGTCAAAGTATAAACTAAAGACTTGCGTCACGGAATAAACTAAAGACCTACGTCAAGGTATAAACTAAAGACCTGCGTCACTTTATAAACTAAAGAATTGCATCACGGTATAAACTACAGATATGCGTCACTGAATGAACTAAAGACCTATGTCAAGGTATAAACCAAAGACCTGCATCACGGTATAAACTAAAGACTTGCATCACAGTATAAACTACAGATATGCGTCACCGAATGAACTAAAGAGCTGCGTCATGGTATAAACTAACTGCCTGGGTCAAGGTATAAACTAAAGACCTGTGTCAAAGTATAAACTTAAGACCTGCATCATGGTATAAACTAAAGACCTGCATCACAGTATAAACTAAAAGCCTGTGTCACAGTATAAACTAAAGACCCGCATCAAGGTATAAACTAATGACCTGCGTCACGGTTTAAACTAAAGACCTGTGTCACGGTACAAACTGAAGACCTGCGTTAAGGTATAAACTAAAGACCTGCATCAAGGTATAAACTACAGATCTGCGTCACGGAATAAACTAAAGACCTGTGTCACGGTATAAACTAACTACCTGCGTCACGGTATAAACTAAAGACCTGCGTCAAAGTATAAACTTAAAACCAGCATCACGGTATAAACTAAAGACCTGCATTACAGTATAAACTAAAGACCTGTGTCACGGTATACGTGTCATGTTATAAACTAAAGACCTGTGTCACGATATAAACTAATGACCTGCGTCACAGTATAAGCTAAAGACTTGCGTCACGGTATAAACTAACAACTTGCGTCAAAGTATAAACTAAAGACTTGCGTCACGGAATAAACTAAAGACCTACGTCAAGGTATAAACTAAAGACCTGCATCACTTTATAAACTAAAGAATTGCATCACGGTATAAACTACAGATATGCGTCACCGAATGAACTAAAGACCTATGTCAAGGTATAAACCAAAGACCTGCATCACGGTATAAACTAAAGACTTGCATCACAGTATAAACTACAGATATGCGTCACCGAATGAACTAAAGACCTGCATCATGGTATAAACTGAAGGCCTGCCTCACAGTATAAACTAAAGGCCTGTATCACAGTATAAACTAAAGACCCGCATCAAGGTATAAACTAATGACCTGCGTCACGGTTTAAACTAAAGACCTGTGTCACGGTACAAACTGAAGACCTGCGTTAAGGTATAAACTAAAGACCTGCATCAAGGTATAAACTACAGATCTGCGTCACGGAATAAACTAAAGACCTGTGTCACAGTATAAACTAACTACCTGCGTCACGGTATAAACTAAAGACCTGCGTCAAAGTATAAACTTAAAACCAGCATCACGGTATAAACTAAAGACCTGCATCACAGTATCAACTAAAGACCTGTGTCACGGTATACGTGTCATGTTATAAACTAAAGACCTGCATCATGGTATACGTTGATACGTAAAAGATCCCTCTCTGCTTCAGATGGGTCTGTAGCATATAACAGAATTATGAGACAGATGCTGCCATCATATAAGTGAATTTATCTTAGAGTGACGTAAAATAATAACAAAACAAAAACAAAACAGACAGAAATATAAGTAACTCTTGTTTTTCATCTTGTGTGCTCAGTGTCCTCCTACATATTTTGATAGCTTTTTTCTGCATCATCAACTACTTGTACTGTCAATATTGTTTGATTTTATTTGATAGAGGAGTATTCATAGAGCCAGGGTGAAAAGAAGGAGGGATAAGCAGTTGAAAGAACTCAATCAACATTACGGTCAAATTAATAATACAAAAGAAGATACAGAAGATACTGGAAACTATGAGGGAAAGTTGACGAGTAGCAAAGGAAGACAGGAAAATAATGGGAAGAGTGAAGAAAAGTCAATCAAAAGAAAGGAACTGAATAGAGAACTGTCAAGAAGCATTGAGAAAACTGACATAGCACTGAGCAATTGCTATCATTCTAATAGGGAGGTAAAACTAACTTCTACCGGTAAGGATGAATCTAATACAGACAAAAGACATCATGGTAAAACCCATCATAATGATAACATCATTAAACCTTTATTACAAAACCAAAGAGATCCATCAATTGCTTCTAGTGAAGAACTTCAAGACAACAACTTGTCTGCACGTATATTCCCTATCATTAAGCTACCTGATGACTCTAGTAGTTCTACACTAAGATTGCAAAAAACGGCATCAGTACTTTGTAACATGATGTCACAAGAAGATTCAGGTGTAAATCACAAATCCACCTTATCTGAAAGGGCAGAAAACAATGGTCAAGTCAACTCCTGCAAGGATAGTATTGGAAAACATCTGTCTTTGAAAAGGAAATCATGTGTAGCTAAGCATACTACAGAACATCAAACTGTTTCTTACTATTGTGATCTAACAAAAGATGAAAACTTATCACAAAGTTGTGCAGTAAATACATGTAGTAATAGTAAAGGTAGTGAGTGTAATATCATGACAAGGGAGAATATGTTGACAGATGACCTCAATATATGTGATCATAAGGATAGTGTGAGGAGAAAAACTGTGGTAACAGGTGCTGTGACAAACGATAGAACACGGGGAAAATCTGTGGTAGCAGGTGCTGTGATAGATGATAGAACACGGGGAAAATCTGTGGTAGCAGGTGCTGTGACAGATGATAGACCACAGAGAAAAACTGTGGTAGCAGGTGCTGTGACAGATGATAGAACACAGAGAAAAACTGTGTTAGCAGGTGCTGTGACAGATGATAGAACACAGAGAAAAACTGTGTTAGCAGGTGCTGTGACAGATGATAGAACACAGGGTATTATCCAACAAGAATTAGAAAGTAGTTTGAGAAAAGATGATTTAGAATGTGGAACAAAAGCCAGAAAAATGCCTGATGGAACATTGCAGTATGGTAGTAACCAATCCATTGTGTCTAGTACCAAATCATGTAATGGACAAGAAAAAAAGCATAAAAAAGTTTCCTATCCACTTACAAAACCAATGCTACACAAATCATGTGACAGTCAATCGAAGTTACTCAGATCATCTAATAGTCCAAGAAAAATACAGAAGATTTCCAGTTATCCTAGAAAGACCCAGAGATTGTCCAGTAGACTTCCTGTAATGTCTTCTGTTTTTCAGTTTATTATAGATGAATGTAAACATGAGAATAGGGAAATGGAGTTTAAATTGCCTCCAAAATATTTTGATAAATACATCGCACATAAATTAGATTCCATCAAAACAGATCTACACCAAAAGTGTATCCAGAAAGAACTCTGTAAGCATGGAGAGCTCCATACACATCCATTGACTCCGTCTGGTACCTCATCAGCTTGTCAACAAAGTCTAAAATCAAAAGCTGAAATAGATGGAAAGTTAAAAAGAAAATCAGCATGGAAGAATAGAGGAAAGCATAAACTCTCAAAGAGTGAGCCAACTTCTCTCAAAGAGCGTCATATCCATAGTGTTTGTAAAGATATTGACAACTTCATAAGTTCTCCAAAAAGTAAAAAAGAGTTTGATGGAGATTTAGGTAAGGAAACCTATGATAATGTAGAAGAACTTTCAGGTGGACTAAGTGAAAATATCCAGGTTTTTGACGGAAAAGACTCTGAAACAGTTTCTTGTGTTATAGATGCTAGAAAACAGGATTCTGAAAAAGGTGTTGTCTGTTCTCCACCTCTCTTCTCACAACTTGAGGAATGCATCAACAACAAAGATACCACCTTACAGCCCATGGAGTCTTCTCAGAATTCATGCAAAGAGGAATACATTGAAAGTAAGAGAATTGATGATAATGTCTGTAATAAAGAAAAAATTGGTCAGATTTGGATATTCTAGGTAATGACAATCTGGTTAAAACCATATCTTTATTCCACTTTCCTATTTGTCCTATTGCGGACAAAGATCTTGCGAACCCCCTAGGCGTTCATGCTCTGGTGAACCCTGATTTTCAGCCAATCATTGGATCGGCTACAGATTGCTAGGAATGAAATTAACATCCCCAGCATGTGTGACCTACAAGGTAGTTTTTGAACAGTTGCTGTTGCATATTGCGTTACTTGTACTTGTCTATGGGAAATAATGGTTTCAGTGACTGAGACGTCATCAGAGTTCATCAGAACATGACCCGTTACGGGGTTTCGCCAGATCTTTATCGGCAATAGGACATATAGAAAACCAGAATGAAGATATGCTTTTAATCAGATTGAGGTAATGACAAACATAAATTAACATGATTTAGTAAATGTGTATATCATTACGGGCTGTAAACATGATTTAAGAAAGAAGTATATCATTACAGGCAGTCATGATTCGATAAATGAGTCTATCATTACAGACTGTAAACATGATTTAATGAAGAAGTCTGTCATTACAGGCTGTAGTCATGATTTAATAAAGAAGTCTATCATTACAGGCTGTAAACATGATTTAATGATGAAGTCTGTCATTACAGGCTGTAGTCATGATTTAATGATGAAGTCTGTCATTACAGGCTGTAGTCATGATTTAATAAAGAAGTCTATCATTACAGGCTGTAAACATGATTTAATGATGAAGTCTGTCATTACAGGCTGTAGTCATGATTTAATAAAGAAGTCTATCATTACAGGCTGTAAACATGATTTAATAAAGAAGTCTGTCATTACAGGCTGCAAACATGATTTAATAAAGAAGTCTATAATTACAAGCTGTAAACATGATTTCTTTAGAAAGTCTATCATTTCAGATTGTAAACATTTTTGCACAAGTGAGCACAAGAATTCTTCAACCAGCATAGTAACTTATGAAAATGTTTTGATGGAGCATGATCCAGACCAGACTTCAGTGTTGGCAGATGACATAGTTGCCTTGACCGCTCTTGATGACGGTGAAGATTTACTCCATATGTCCTCTTTCAAGGTAAGTATATGTACAGAAATATTTCAGAATGTAAATTAATGTATCTAACTACTTTAGATGTAGAATTTTTACGGATTTTCGTGTTATACAGCACAACACGTTGGTCCCAATTTTTCACCCAATACAACTAATAGTTATGAATCTTGTCAATTCCGAATACAGTAAAACTTCAATATCTCGACATCGGATATCTCGACTACCCGGCTAATCTTGACATAAACCACTGGTCCCAATCATTTTTCTTCATAAAATGATGAAATTCTCCTTGGATGTCTCGACATGATATGTCGACCGCCATGCTTTATCTCAACGTAACTTTTCAGTCCTGAAGTCAAGATTTATCTGGTTTATCACGACATTGGTTTCTACAGGTGGCCGCGACTTAATTGGTTTATTGATCTTACCGCTGGACACGTGCAGTGTAGTTACTCGACAGTTACAGCCCACACGTCGACAGCTTGGCTTATTAACTTATGTGTGTGAATGATGCTGATGATGATTCTTGTTAAAATTTCATCTAATGATGAAATTAGTAAAGTTGATAAAAGATGATACTAATTAAAATTTCGTTTAATGATAATATAGTAATTTAGAGACATTATGTTAATACAAGAACAAGCTATCGGAAAACTTCAATCACACGTAAACTTTTAAAAGGGCATTTATTCTCGGACTTTCATCAAATCGGATTATCCGTTGTTGTAATGTCACAAATAGGTTCTCCTCACCCTATGTCTCCGGGCGTTTCCCGCCCCAACGTTCAGGTAAAACCAAATGGTCAGGTCAATGTATAATACAAAAGTATGGTGCCAAATATCAATTCAACTTTCAAATTTGGATATCTCGACCTACCGATATCTCAACATATTTCTCTCAGTCCCTATGATGTCGAGATAACAAAGTTTTACTGTAGCAGCTTAATCTTTTGATTCCTTATTAGGAAATAATTTGAGAATTATCTTGTGTAGTCAGGTAGGGCAATAGACCAACAAAGGCTTAGTGGTACCTGTCTGACAATGTTTATTAGAGAGAGTAGACATGGTCCCAAACCTCGTCCCCTCTGACTTGGTCGGGACTCCTACAAATGAAGGGTCTGAGCTCGCTTCCAGACCAGCTGAGCACAGTTACCGTATGTTGGTGTCACTCTATATATTTTTGATATCATAATCCTGCTCTACATTACTATTAGTGTTTATATATTTTTATGACTTCTCATCTTGAGATACTCATTGATCCTTTCTCTCTATATGGAGGACTATTTATAGATTTTTAAAATGTGTCTTTTGATTGTACTGCTTTGCAGTGAGTGAGAAGGTGGGCCAGTAAACCAGTTAACCACACCAGTTGTGCACCGTTTGCTACTCAGTTGACTGTCCTAAGTCAGTATCGCATGTGTTGTACAAAAATGTTTTTTTGTAATGTCATTGCATGTATTTCATGACTTTTTACCAAGTTTCATTGTACATCTCCTTGGTGATTTCTGCCCTACAGCTAAGTCAGATGTCTTTCCCTTTCCCTTTCTGATTTTAAATGCGGTATTGAACAATCTCATTATTTTTAAATACTAAAGTCTTAATGAGGCAATTGTTAGAAGTAGAAATGATTTTAAACTTATCTATACATTTGTATTCAAATTGAATATGGAATCATTGCTTAACACAGAATTTACACAAGTACATGTATATCTTACACAAGTATATGTATATCTTAAACAAGTACATGTATAATTTACACAAGTACATGTATATTTTGAATAATTACATGTATATTTTAAACAAGTACATGTATATCTCTGTCACATCATGTATTATTTTAGGTAATTTTGGATCTAGTGAAATCTAGTCAGTTCAGACTCCTATGCTGAGTAGAAGTAGACTGATTATACTTAATACAAATGATTACTGGTATTATGACATAAATATGGAGTACAGTACAGTCTAGGTGATTTGTCATTTGTACTCAAAACACAAGTTGCCTGATTCAGGTATAAATTTAGAAATACACAGATACTGTGATTTTGTGCAAAGGTGGGAACTTGCACAGATAAATTTCCGGTATACCTGAATTCTCAATATATTTTGTTTAATTTTCCCCCTGTTTTGCATATTTTCTGAAATACACCCAAACTGCACTGAATGTTCACTTAACCAACAGTAAACAAAGATTTGATGCTTGATGGGGTCCCCAGATCATTCCCTAATTTTTAAAAAAATTACCAGCAAACATATGGATATCTATATGATCATAATGATAACCAGCCTATGTATATTTCACTGTGGTCCTTCTAAGCGTCAATAGTAATTAAAGCTTCACTGTTATACTGTACTAAGTGTTGAATGTCATGATAATAATATTGTACAGCCATATTTTATCAGGTACAAACAGAAGAGCATATCCAGAAGATGCTGTCTGTAACTGTATATCAAGGAAAGAAGGTGGTCAGCTTGATTTGCTGCTTGTCTACTCGAACACTCTCTTTATGGTTACCAGAGGATTTCAATGTCACATGTCTACAGAAGTGGAGTTTCCCTTCGGTGAGATTTTATGCTTCTCTATTGTTTGCAAAAGAAGAGATCCTTGTTTTATTGATACTGGTATCAGCCACAGAACTGAACCAATTAAATTAACTGTTGCATGCACTAATGATGTAGTGGTTGTATCAGTCGAAGTTTTTAAACCAATCAAATTATCTGCATTGTTTGCAAATTTCTGTAATGTACATTGACCATGACAGTGTTTTATATTCAGGTTATGTTTGGTGTCGATGGTGATGCTTGGGATGTAGGGAGGAGGGTTCTATAACGAGAAATGTAAAGCTGGATATACATTGACCATGACAGTGTTTTATATTCAGGACATGTCTAGCGTCAATGGTGATGCTTGGGATGTAGGGAGGAGGGTTCTATAACGAGAAATGTAAAGCTAGAGATACATTGACTATGACAGTGTTTTATATTCAGGACATGTCTGTTTTCGATGATGATGCTTGGGATGTAGGGAGGAGGGTTCCGTAATGCAAAGCTAGAGATACATTGACCATGACAGTGTTTTATATTCAGGATCTGTCTGGTGTCGATGGTGATGCTATGGACAGAGGGAAGAGTGTCCTTTGTGTGGTACTGCTGGAAAATGATGACAAGAAATGTGTGTGTTCTGCCAAGTTTGAAGAAGATAAAGCTCATTCTATCACTGTTTTATCTCAGTGGAATTCTCATAGGTAAATAAGACCAAACAGAAGAAGAGAACCAGTGTCAATCCTTTATCATTTGTGAGAACTTTAGGTTTTTGGTAAATCAACAAGACCCCTTCATTGATAAGGCACCTTAATTAACTATTAAATATGAAACATGTACTATGTATGTATACATTGTATATCATTGGTTGTATTGTGAGTGATTGCTAAGCTTGCATTAATTGATCTCTTTTCTCGCCACTGCATCTGGAGTGTTCTATATAGTGGCAGCTAATGTATAGAAATGAAGGAAACTCATTTATCCAAAGATAACCTCAGACTTTGGGTAGGTACAGTGGGTACATAAGTAGATCAAGACCAGGATCGGAACACAGACTTGATAGAGATTAGGGGCTATAAAGAGTGCTGACATAGCATTTCAGATGGCCACCATTTACAAAGAGTATATCTCTCTGCACAATCTGTTTGTTATCTATATATTATCTTGTTTAACCTTGAGTTATATTTCTTATACCAGGAAGTTTCGTCAGATTTTGTTCTGTGAGACGGCTGTAGAATGCCTTGTAACAAGTACAGATAGCCTTGGAAACAGTCATGTTACTAAGTATATTTTAGGACATGATGGAAAGGAGATCAGCAGTTCTCATGACATAGGTTGTGTTACTGGTTCAATACAGAGCATACACCTGATACAAGGTCTGACTTCTGGGGTCATAGGTCACATGCAGTCACAGGTCATCCATATATGGTAAGATTTTTCAGATTAGAAGAATACTTGATTAAAGTCATACAGTTATATAAAAGAACTAAATAAGTTTAAAAAGTACTGCTGTAAATCACGTTCTTTTACAGGGACTAAATCAGCATGAGATTTAACTGTGGGCTTAGTGAGCCGTACGATATACTTTATGCATATCTAAAAATTTTCTAAATACTATGCAACTTGTTATTACAGAGGATTTTATTTTCGCTTAAAGCCACCTCATGAATTTATATAAAATAAAAGTCCTTGCACATAAAGTGCTATTAACAACATACTGTGTTAGATTTTCTATGCCTTTTACTGTATTCTAGCTCATGGAAGCTATTGTCATCATGTTCATAGCACACTGTCAGTCTGTCTTCATCCAAAATTTTCAGATTTTCAAATTCCTTTATGGAACCACTTAAGAGTTTTGATGAAGCTTGGCATGTTTGAAATACTGTGCCTCTGCTATAAGTGGTGTTTCTGTCAATGGGTGGATCCGGGGCAGGGCTGCATAGGCCATAGAGGTACCCTCCTTGACAAACTTCTTATTCAGACCAGCTATATAAATTGACAAGCTTAATGTAT
Source organism: Pteria penguin (assembly GCA_035048485.1). Lineage (NCBI taxonomy): Eukaryota > Metazoa > Mollusca > Bivalvia > Pterioida > Pteriidae > Pteria > Pteria penguin. The sequence continues at coordinate 1,826,007 of CM068580.1, forward strand.
CACAGTAATCTGTTTGGGTGTCTTATGTAGTGATGCTGTTTGTAGTTCAGTTCTGAAGTCAAATGTTTTAACTTTTTTTGGTGTCTTCTCGGACTTTTCCATGTTTGCACATTTCCAGGTGATTTCCTTTATTTTCTCACTATACATATATAACGCTTTAATTTTCAAGGGTGTAGGAGAAAGGGAGGCTGGGGAACACAAATATGTTTTTTGGCCCTCCCCTTTTTACGTGCCCATCATAAGACGGGACTTAATATGTAATGGCATTGTCCGTCTGTCTGAGGTCATGTTTTCCTGACTTTTTTCTGCAATCTTTCAAGATATTGGATTGAAACTTGGCATATAACTTTATATTAATGAGGGTAGGTACCAGTTTGCATTTTGGTATGATTGACTTGCTTTTGTAAGTTATGGCAATCGAAAATTTCAAGGATTTTATCATGTTTATGTGCAAGTTTGTTTTGTTTGTTTATTTAAGATTAAGTATGTTATGTCACTAAAGAAGAATGGAATTGCAGGTATATGATACATTTCACTATGGGCACTTAAAGGAAGGAATGAATATCTTTCAGTTATATTGCAACATGAAAGCAGGAGGTAACCAACCTTTTAAACATAGTGGCGCAACCCGGGAATCGAACCTGGGTCGTCGGCATCACAAGCCAAGCGCTTAACCACTACACTAAGCCCGTCCCCCTAACATATAGGAAGAGCCCTTTTGATTTTTTCCATTGTGTTGTTATAGAGTTATGGGACTTTCTTTTTTTTTTTTTCACGGATAGAATAATGGTAGTTTCTATGGAACACAATAACTTAAGTAATCATGATTGGATTTTCATGAAACTTACACAGAATACTCTGATGAAATAAAAGAGGATGCCTTATGATTTTCAAAATATCCCCTTGGTTGGTACAGAGTTATAGGTCTTTGATTTTTTTAATTTTAAGATTAGAACTTCAGTATAAGAAATTATTTTCTCTCTCTAACTCTTTCAAATTTAAATTGGTGCTAGAGCAATGTATGAACTTTAATATATATTACAGGATTTTATTTCTTTTGTACTCTTACATGTTTGACATAGAAGAAAAAAAATAGGAGGAGGGGGTTCAATTATTTTCTTTGCCACTTCTTACTGCCTTCATGGATTTCCATAATATTTCACAGGGTGGTTGCCCAGGGCCAAAGCATATGTCTGCTGAGGTCCTGAATAATAGGCAAAAGGGGAATGAATCCATACTTTCAAATTTCATCCCTTTAAACTAAGCGACGGCATGTTCATGTTCAGCATAAGTTGCATAGGAGCACCTTGTCTGTGCGACATTGGACATCTAGACCCTTTTTTTTCTGTTTTTAGCTCACCTGAGCGTAGCTCAAGTGAGCTATTGTCATAGTGCAGCGTCCGTCGTTAACTTTTCTACATTTTCGACTTCTTCTCCAGAACCGCTGCACAGAATTTCACCAAACTCCATAGGAAGTAAGTACTCAAGGTCCTCTACCAAGTTTGTGGTTTTTTTTGCCGATCCGTAATCCAAGATGGCCGCCATTGGCTCTGATTGGTTGACACATTTTTGACTTCTTCTCCAGAACTGCTGCACAGAATTTCACCAAACTTCATAGGAAGTAAGTACTCAAGGTCCTCTACCAAGTTTGTGTTTTTTTTGCCGATCCGTAATCCAAGATGGCCGCCATTGACTCTGATTGGTTGACACATTTTCGACTTCTCCAGAACCACTGCACAGAAATTCATCAGACTGCATAGAAAGTAAGTACTCAAGGTCCTCAACCAAGTTTGGTGTTTTTTATGCCGATCCGTGATCCAAGATGGCTGCCATTGACTCTGATTGGTTGACACATTTTCAACTTCTTCTCCAGAACCACTGCACAAAATTTCACCAAACTGCATAGAAAGTAAGTACTCAAGGTCCTCTACCAAGTATAGGTTTTTCATGCCGATCCGTAATCCAAGATGGCCGCCATTGGCTCTGTTTGACTGACACATTTTCATCTTCCTCTCCAGAACCCCTGCACAGAATTTCTTGCTTGCTTGTAAATATGCACTTTGTGCTCAGGTGAGCGATATAGGCCCACTTGGGCCTCTTGTTTTTTTTTTTTTTGTTTGGGGGGGGAGGGGGGGGTTGGGTTCGTTTGTCTAATTATTCCTGTAATATTGTATATAGATTTATATGTAATTTCATGAGGTTGTGCCCTCGTCATTTTTCAAGGCGCACCTACAACATGATTTTTTAAGATATGAAAAGTTGTGTTGCACTGTTTATGTGATATCTTTACTTTTGATAGAATAGTTGACTTACCAAGGGATTTTGCTGAGACTGAAAGTTGTTTCAGCTACATCTGTCAAGGGATGAATCGAAGGATTTTTTCTTTGTCATATTTCATCTGAATGGCTGCATGAATTGAGGAGGGTCTTAATGTTTATCATATTTCCACAGTTTCAAATTATTTCTTTGATTTTCTAATTGTACATTGCTTTTAATGCTTTAGTTTTGTGTATCTTATCTAACTTTAAGGGAATAAACTTTATTTTGTAAAACTTGAATACAAAAATAATATTTAGGATAATTATTTTTAGCTTATCATAGCTAAAGGCTCAAGGACGCTTGTCATAGCACTTTATTAGTCATCGTAAACTTTTCACATTTTCGACCTCTCCTCCAAAATCTATGGACAGATTTTTATCAAACTTGGTATACTCATAGTACTAGCGGACTTCTACAGAGTTTATTTTTTTATTCAGATCTGTCATTAGGTGGCACCACTATAGACAAAAGTATGCCCAAGCAGATACCCTCCTCTGAAAATCTTCTTCATAAGGGATCCATGGATTAAAAAACTAAAAGTATCTAAGTTTTCCAGAAGGATGTAATATTCAGATTTGTTTTTCTTTTTGTTCAAATAGAAAAAAGAAATGTTGACCTTTTACATGGACTTGGTCAATTTCTGGTAATTTCTCAGATATTCTTAAAAATCAGTGTTTCCTACAAGTGTTTGTCTTTTTCTGCCCGAACTTGCAATAGGTGAATTCAGGATGTGTCAGAGGACACCATCATAGAAAAAACTTCTTTAAACTGACTGCATACATTCATAAATCAAATTCCCTAGAGGAATTTATAAGGTTGCTTTCTACTCCATGTCAATTTCTCCTCCATAACTAACCATGAGTAGCTGATGTAGCCCAGTGGATGAGGTGCTCGGCTCGTGATTAGGAGGATTGGGTTCGACTCCTGCCATGGGTTTTTAATGAAACACGGAATACATGAAGTACTAAAAGTCCTCTATCAATTTGGTAAATTTCGTCCAAATTGGTTAACAGATAATGCCACCATGTCTAAAAAATAGGTCTCACAATGGTACATATACCACTTGGTATTTGATATATGGAGAGTAGCGGTTCAAATCCAGCTGTGGTCAAAAATTTTGGTTTTTTTTTTTAACACATCTAAATAAGTTTTTAGATGTTTCTCAACACTCAACATATGAAATTAGGAATTTTACGTTTAAGACTTCCAAAAAAAAAGGGGGGGGGGAGGTTGTTTGGCCATTTTTCACATTTTCAACTTTTTCTACAATTCTGTTGTTTTCGTCCAGACCTCTTTACAGGTGGCGCCACCATAGTCAAAAGTAGGTCACAAAAGAGTTCCCTCCTTTAACAATATTCTTTTTCATACGGGCTGTATACAGAGACAAACAGAATGTATAGAAATGATCTAGAGGGATGAGTGAAGACGTATTTTCATTTTGGTTCCCTTCCAAAATCAAATTTAAGAATTTTTTTCGACATTTCTTTGGACTTGGTGATTCAATGCTGAAAAAAAAAGTGTGATATTTCCTAGTTAATTGATAATGATGATTTATTATGGACTATTGTGATCATAATTATGGTAAGGATTGTTACTTTGAAAGAATTTTGTCAATATCTCAATTTTTGGATTTTCTATGAATTTTTTAAGACTTCCAAATGAGGTTGTATAGGAACAATTCAATCACATTTTTCACTTCTGCTGTTATACCACATGAAAGATTTTAATGAAACATGGAATACATGAAGTACTAAAGGCCCTCTATCAATTTGGTAAATTTCATCCAAATTGGTTAACAGATAATGCCACCATGTCTAAAAGGCAGTTCTCACAATGGTACATATACCACTTGGTAATTGAAATATGGAGAGTAGCAGTTCAAATCCAGCTGTGGTCAAAATTTTTTTTTTCATTTCTTTACACATCTAAATAAGTTTTTAGATTTTCTCAACACTCAACATATGAAATTAGGCAATTTTAAGTTAGATCTGGACAATATTTGAAACAATTGTTGTTCATGACCCAGACTTGAAATCAGTCAACAAAAGGCCCCATCTAAAGAAAATGACGAATTTGTTGCCCTGAATGACTTCTTGCAGAGACAAAGGAAATGCTTAATATCAAAATCACCTGAATGGATGTGCAAAAAAGTGTTGTTTTTTATTCTAGCCTGAAATAAAATTTGACATAATTTCAACATTTGTGTTGACTTAGTCACATTAATGCAAAAATAAAGGAATTCTTCCTTCATGCATGACTGATCGATCATCTAGGTACTCAGGTGAGCGATATAGGCCCACTTGGGACTCTTGTTTATGCAGATCCTTGATGATTTGTGTCATACAGCTTTGTCAGATGTCTTCTGTTTTCTCTTTTACAACCATATTGAACTTTGTCAAGTGAGGGTACTGTGGACTGTAGGGGGGGGTGGGGGTGGGGGGTGTTGTTTCGTGATACCTTGATTTCATCTCTACCAAGTATATTCAATACCCTGTTGATGGTTCTGAAGAAGAAGTTAGAGAATGTGAAAGTTTACAGACCGATGGTTGGACAGATGAAGGATGCATCAATTTGATCAAGGACTTTGGCTCAGTAGAGCTAAAAATAATGTGGCATTTTGCCTTTGTATTATTGTTTCTGAGTAGATTCTAAAGTGAATTTTTATGCCTCCGGATCCATATATCAGGGGCATAGTGTTTTTGGTTTGTCTGTCTGTGTGTATGTATGTCTGTTTGTTTGTTTGTCTGTTGTCAACTTTAATCTCGGCCGTAACTTTTGAACCATGGGGATAGAGACTTCATATTTCACATGCATACTCAACTAATGAAGCTCTTTCAAATGACACCAAGGTCGATGACTTTTTGACCTTTACAATGACCTACATGCTCAGAATAATGTTTTAGACTTTGTTGCCGCGGGGGCATTAATGTTTCACAACAGCTTGTTTAATTATGTCACTTGCTCACTTGATATACTTAGGTATGTATACTTACATAATATGCAGACATATTCTGTCTCCAGGAATCATGCTATTGGCACTCTGCTGATCACACTTGATATACTTAGGTTTGTATACTTACATACATATGCCATATTCTGTCTCCAGGAATCATGCTATTGGCACTCTGCTGATCACAGTGGATATTTCACATACCTGGCCTCAAGAGTCTCTCATTACGTCAGTGTGCTTAGAAAAGGTGAGTGATTCTCATATCTTCTGTAGACTTAATAATAATCTATATAAAGTCTACCTGTACAGATTAGTTAAATCACCTTTCTTTTCAGATTCTGACATTACTGAACAAGTGTCTGATGTCTGATAAACCTGATAAAAGCATCAACCTTGCAATGTGTAGTGTACATATACATTGCTTCCTTCAAGTTCAAATTCATCTTGTTCACATGATTGGGTTTAGACACATCTTGATCACTTAGTCACATGTCTTGTTCATGTCATTCAGTGCAGATAGCTACTGTTTACCTTGTTGCTCAGTTCAAACACTTCTTGACCTTCTAGCCATTTAGTTAAGACTCATCTTGACCAACTCATCACTCAGTTTGCACACATCTTGATCACAGTCAGTCACTTTAGACACATCTTGATCACTTAGTCACTCAATGAAGTCAGTCACTTTAGACACATCTTGATCACTTAGTCACTCAATGAAGTCAGTCACTTTAGACCCATCTTGATCACTTAGTCACTCAATGAAGTCAGTCACTTTAGACACATCTTGATCACTTAGTCACTCATTGAAGTCAGTCACTTTAGACCCATCTTGATCACTTAGTCACTCAATGAAGTCAGTCACTTTAGACCCATCTTGATCACTTAGTCACTCAATGAAGTCAGTCACTTTAGACACATCTTGATCACTTAGTCACTCATTGAAGTCAGTCACTTTAGACACATCTTGATCACTTAGTCACTCAATGAAGTCAGTCACTTTAGACTTATCTTGTTAGGGTTCTACATTAATGTGGTGCCCTTAGGAATCACACGTCTGTCCATGTCTGGCTGTCCTTCCGTCAACACATTGGTTATGATGGGATAATTCATAAGGGTTTTAATAGGCTTCATATCTCACATACAGATAGAGAAGGATAGGAGGAATATGAAGATTTCATAGTCAGAGATCCAGGTCAAGGATAGGACGAATATGACTTAAGATGTCATAGATCCAGGTCAATCAGCAGGGCTCTTCATTACTTTGTCAATTTTCAAGTTCCTTTAGTCATTAAATTTAGACATATCTTGTTCATCTGGTCACTTGATGCTCACACTTCTTGTTCACCTAGTCATTCAGTTGAAACATATCTTTAATACTCACTTAGTCAGTTAGACACTTCTTGTTTGCCCATTAATTTGGTATAGACACTTCTTCACCTAGTCACTTTGGTTCAGACACTTCCTTTTCACCTAGTTACTCAGTTCAGACAAATCTTGACACCTATTTACTCGGCTCAGACACCTCTTGTTCACCTAGTCACTTGGTTCACACACTTTTTGTTCACCAAGTCAATCAATAGACATATCTTGTTTACCTAGTCACAGTTCAGGCACTTTTTGTTCACCCAGTCAGTCAGATGAGATATATCATATTCAACTAGTCACTCTCATCAGACACCTCTTATTCACCTAGTCTCTTGGTCTAGACACCTTCTTATTCACGTAATGATTCAGTTCAGACACTTCATGTTCACCTAGTCACTCAGTTCAGACAATTCTTGTTCATTTAGTACATTGTGTCAGGCACTTCTTGTTCATCTAGTAACTAGGTTCAGACACCTTGTTCAACTAGTCACTTGGTATAGACACATTTTGTACACCTAGTGACTCAGTGCAGACAAATCTTGATCACCTAGTCATTCAGTTCAAACACTTCTTGTTCACCTAATCACTCAGTTCAGACATATTTTACATGCATATTTCAGGGCTACCTCATATGCAGCTTATTTTCTAAAAGTAAAAGCAAAGAACCGGGATGTCAACTCGTCATAAATCCAACCAATCAGAAATCAACCGTGTTGTATACATTCCAATGTCCAGCTTGGCCTGGGTAAAGCATCATTTATTTACAAGCCAAAAATTTAGAATTTTGGGAAGTGTCTTAGCCTTCACAATATAATACTGTTGTGTGTGTGTTAGTTTCTTTGTTCTTTTGTGCATCTGCCTAGTTTAAATTGTAGACACTTTAGAAGACATTAGAAGTAATTTTTTCTTTTTCTTTTTTGTAAGAAAGGACACTAAATATTCTTCAAAATTAAAGGTGAACTGTCAAGGTTGTACAAGGGGATGTCTTCTATGCAGTGTCTTTATCCACTATGATATTATTACTTGATTTACAATGAGTTTTATCCTGAAAAGATAACTCTCATTTTATTTGCTTTGAATACCATTCATTTTTGAAGTTCTAATTCTGCTTGATGGAGAGACTTTTCCTTTTTCCAGTTGTACTACAGGATGTGACCTTGAGGACAATATAGTAGCTATAACCAAGGATGGATCCTTATTGTCATGGAACAAATTCACAGGAGTGCTTGTATCTAAGGCCTACAATCTTAATCTCACAAACATATGCATGACTAAGTATTATGTTGCTCTAGCAAGAAATACTTGTGTTCATATTTTCAAGAGATAAGTTTGTATGGAAGGCTCTGACTATTTGTTCATTATAATATTAGAACTTCTTTGTACCCACAAAATAAAGTTTAAACAATAGTAGGTTATTTGTAGTTTTATAGTATCAGTTTTGATCAATTTAGTTGATATTTTAAAAACAAGTTTGATATGGAAGCTAATTTTTCTATTAAACTATATACATGTATGTGTGAAACTTAATGACTTGAAATCCATAAATCTCTTTATTATCTAGAGAAGTTTTAAATTTTAAAGGTTTAAAGTATAACCAGAGCTATAGAACTTTCTTTCAAATGGGCTTCATGAATTATATACATGCCAAACTTAAAATCTCCATCTCAAACAATTCAAATGTGAATGGGAAGGTAAAGTTAAATGTAGTTTTGTACAAAGTGTTGCACAATGTAGAGATCAATGATTTCCCTGCAAGACACTTAAGCTTCAAATATCATCAAAGGCGGCAGAATTGTTTACCATACTCTAAGAATGTAGGTAACCTGTCTTTCAGATCATAGAACCATAGGCCATAGTATCTATTACTCTCTCCAATATCATCTTGATCGTGATAAACATAAGTGTTACTCTTAGTTAAAAAGTATCCACTGATTGTGATGATAGGAGTGACATAGTCTTAATTAAACAGTATCCACTGATTGTGATGGTAAGAGTGACAGAATCTTGATTAAACAGTATCCACTGTTTGTGATGACAGGAGTGACATAATTTTGCATCAGGTAGAAGCTATCATGATATGAGTTAACATTGATTTTCAAGGTCAAGAGTCCATGTCACAATATGTATGTGGTGAAAACCCTGGGAATGGAATAGGAAGAATATTACTGGTCATTTGATCACCAAACCTTGCTCAGCTGATACTTCTGAAGAAAGAATGAACCATATTAGTTTTTACACTCAGAGGTCAAGGTCACACTGGGTATGCAGTGATAATGCTTGTGAGTACAGTAGGAAGAATACTGTTGGTATTAATAACTATAAAAGAGGATAAACTGTATTGATTTTACAAGTCAAAATCACTTAAGGGAAATGGTATGAGATTTGTATATTCTCTATGAATTTTTGCCATGTTCCTCATGATGCAAAGAAGAACTCTTTGGATTTCTATGTTCATAGGCCAAAGATCTCTGGTAGAGAATGCATTTTGGATTTTACTGTTGTGCATTGGGATGCTGAGCTTTGCATTGCCCTTGTTGGTACATGGTATTGCCAGTGTAGAACTTTATATCAGATATTCAGGCAGTGTAATGCTATCAATTTATGTGAGGATGGTCACAGTGGACTGTGAGGATGGTCATAGTGGAGCATGTGCCCTTACCACCACACCAATCTTTAATTCAGGTTATACAGGACAATAAGCCGTTGTGGCTCAGTGGATAAGCTGCTCAACTCGTGATTGACAGTGGACATTGCAAAGCTATAAATTTATATGCAATATATCAGGCAGATGCCATATACATGAAATAGTTGTGGAGAGATGTAAAACAATAATCAGTATACAGAAAAGTCAAGAGTATTCTTATGGCATAAAATATCATGTTATTGTTAAGTCAAGCTTACATTTTCCAGAATGTTCAAGTAAGTACATCAAATGAACAAAACATTTCTGACCCTGACATTACATGTTGAAATTTTATTCTTCAATATAGACAGATATTTTACAATGATTTATAAAGTTTTACTGACTAGATCTACCTTAGAGTGAAATGTTTGTTTCTTTAAGTGATAGAAACTATAAAACATATATACATACTACTGCTCAAGGTCAATAACCAGTGATGACAATACCTGGAGTTTTCAACTTTTGGAGACGGATTTCAGTCTATTGTAAATGCAGTCAGAAATTTCCATATAAGATACATGGTGAGCAACCCAATGTAATGAGATATGATTAAGAGATAAATCAGAGCCATAAATATAATGACTATTGCTGAGATCCTGTGTACACTCTGAAAATCTTAATACATCCCCAGAACATATATATATATATATCTATATATATATATCTATATATATATCTATATATATATATATCTATATATATATATATATATATAATCTACACGAAACATACACACCATTTTCCTAATTTCTGTGCACATATGACTTCAAATTCAGGATCTTGATGAATACAAACAAAAATGTTCAGTAAACACTCTTTTAATATATCAACAACCGATAAAATATCTCTGGTACCATACCTAACAATCATTATCATTAACATAATAAAATTATAATAATAAAACATTCACTGAAGATGCATTTTAAATTCTTTTTCAACCTGTTTATTCAAACAACATTTATCTTAAAATTACATGTGCCTAGAATTTTTATATAAATGACAATATAACAAGAATACATGCTGTCTCGGTAAAACTGGTAGATGCTCCTCGATTGCATTAAACAGATGCCAGTTTGTAAAATTATCTTCAAATGTTGTTAAATTCCTAAAATCAAGGCCTAACATTTAATGTTGTGACTATGAGTATTGTCAATAAGTCCCTTTTACAAGGACCTCCTGTCTCAAGAGACATATGTGTGATAAAATTCTCATTAACTACCATTGAGATCTGCTGGAATAATACTTCAGGGATATTTGCTAAATGACCATGACCTTGTAAAAATGACTGCAAGTGACCCATGTCCAAAAGCCCCTGTTCCACGGAACATTTGTGTGAAATATGATACAATTCTGATGAATGGTTTAAGAGATCCAAGGCCTTTCCCAATATTTTAGGGATATGTGCCAAGTCACCTTGACCTTGCCGAAAATGGGTTTTTGTACTTTCTATACTATACTATGAATTGTATTGTAAAAAAACTAAAACAAAAATCACTATTTACCTTTGTCAGTTAATGATGATTGCTTTACATCACTCAAGTTTTATGTGGTGATGGCATCTGCTTGATGCACTGCACAGAAATTTACGCTTTTGCAATGGGCTGGCATAAAGCAAAGATTTTATCCTGTCATACATACAGTAACACACAAACTTTCACAGTCTCATCCAAAAGAGAGGACATTTGTGTGAAATATGATAAAATGCTGATTAACAGTCAATGAGATATACTGGAATAAAGGCTTTTCCCACTATTTTAAGGGGTGTGTGCCGAGTCACTTCGACCTTGTAGAAATGACAGATGGACAGACACAACAACAACTTTACCTCTCAGCTTTGTGAGCATAAAAATGCACATACAAAGACCAAATGAAAACACAGGAACTTTCTTCCTCATACAAGTAACGGGAATGTCTTACAACAAGATTATGAAAAATTGAAAATACTCATGTATCAGTAATTTTACAAATATAATTATTTGACAGTTGTTATTATGATACTGTATATACCGGACTCCTGAGAACTGGATAGTTATTATATTCTTAATGCATACATCAATAGCAGACAAAAGGAATTATAAATCGCCTACATGGCACAAATAAGTAGTAAGACAGTACCCAGTAACTGAGACAGTACCCAGTAACTGAGATGGAATGGAATAACTAAGATAGAATCCAGTAAATGAGATTGTACCCAGTAACTAAGACAGCACCTGTAACTGAGACAGTACCCAGTAACTGAGACAGTGTCCAGTAACTGAGCCAGTATCCAGTAACTGAGATAGAATGGAATGACTGAGATAGAATACAGTAAATGAGATAGTACCCAGTAACTAAGACAGTACCCTGTAACTGAGATAGTACCCAGTAACTGAGACGTGATCCAGTAACTGACATAGAATCCAGCAACTGAGAAAGAATCCAATAACTGAGACAATACCAAGCAACAGGCCAGTCTGTTGCATCCTAATGGACATATAACATATCAACTTATGCCACCTCCAACCTTAGGTTAAAATTAATGATCAGTTCTCTGAATATCAACTAGATCTAACGGAAGAATTGTCATGATATCAAAATTTGATTACAGAATTTTGAGCAACAATGGGAGATCAACTCAGTAAATTGGAATCTTCATGAACAAGAAAAAGATACAGAATATGAATAATAATCACAAACATACAGAACAAAAGCAAAACTCACAAACATACAGAAGACAAGCATACTCACAAACATACAGAACACAAGCAATACTCACAAACATACAGATCACAAGCATACTCACAAACATACAGAAGACAAGCATACTCACAAACATACAGAACACAAGCATACTCACAAACATACAGAACAAAAGCAATACTCACAAACATACAGAACACAAGCAATACTCACAAACATACAGAACACCATGTAATTGTCACAAACATAAAACACATAACACTCGCACAAATACTCGGTGAAACCTACAAGAACATACACATCAAAAGGGACATGCAACATTGACACAAATATTGGAAACATACAAAATTTGAGACAAACTGACACATGGTAAAACATGCAAAGCATGAGTAAAACTTGTACAAACACTGGAAAACCACACAAAAAATACTGACAAACAAGAAGACTATGTTGGCCTATATATTGCTCACAGGTGCATCAATTTAGCACATGATAAAATTATAAGGTATCAGAATTTTCTGAGGCAAAAAGTTCATTTCGGAATCTACCCATACAAAATGTCATGTTCCACTAGAACACTGTGATATGGTTAGTTTATTCCATGCAGCTTTAAGTTTTCTTTACAAAGAAGGGTATCCCAAGAGACTACTCTGCCCCATTTCTGAAATACTCTTGAATAATTCGTTAATAAAAAAAAACAACAATTGCAAGGGACCTTGAGACCTTTATTTCTGCTTAACTGAATCAAAATTTTTCCATTACTTCTAAAGAAGTCTACTGAACTACAGGGCTTTCGGCTCGTTGGTTCTCCCCCCCTCCCCCTGCTTATTATATTGGTATAATTGAGGTGGGGGGACCAACCACCCGAAATCCCTGTGACTGAATAAACATAAGCAACCAACCTTCTGCTTCATTGTCCTAACATGACTGAAAAATTGTGTAAAGCAACATAAAGCACACATCACCCAAACCAAACCTTTCTAATATTGATAAAAAAAATCTAAAAATTAATTTTGCAACCAGTTCTTTGCACATACATTCATATCATTAAATCCAGAAAAATATACAAAAGTGCATTACTAGTATATGCAAACTTTGATGAGAAAATTAAAGACATTACATAGATATATGCAAAAATTGAAGGTTCAAAACCCATCAAAAATTGATTTCAGAAGAGAATGAAAAGTAGTACTTTCAAGTCACCCTTCTAGATCACTTGGTTTATAGATCTATATAGCTGGCCTGAAGAAGAACTTTATCAAAGGACTGTATCCACTTATGCCGATGTCACCCCACCCTGGATCAACCCCTCAACAGATCTGGCCAAAAAATAAAACGTTGGACCTTGAGTACTTCAGCTTACCTGCTTTCATCATGACCATTCCTTAATTCTGACGAAAAGGTCCTTTTCACATTTTTACAATAACATAAAAAATCTATTGTAGTATTGAATACACAAAATTAATGCATTATAAGCGATATTCAATGCAAAAATCAACTTCAAGGAAATCGAATGAAATAGTAAGAAATGTTTGCTGAGACGTCAAAAAAGCACCCAGAATTTAATTTCAGAATGCAACCTTCTAAAGAAGCCCTTACAGATCACTCTGATGCATTCGATTTGCTGATCTATGCCAGCGGTCTGATAGTTAATTTCAACCCGCACTGGATCCATCCCTTTATGGATCTGGATAAAAAATTACAACACTGAGTAACGGTACTTCAATCTTATTAAATTTAATCAAAATCCCTTAAATGGTTCTGAATAAGGACAGATGATGGATGTACCGCTATGACTATTGCTCACTTGAGCCTTCAACTGGGATAAGCTATTAAAACAATACTGCCAAAATATGACAAGACTTCTATAGGATCTTTACTCCATATCTACCAAATTTCATACAAATCCCTGGGTTCTGAAGTGGCTGAATATGCTAACATAGATGAACTATAAAATATAAACAAAACAGGAGTACATCCAATACTTGAACAAGATGTGTTTGTGAAACATGAATGCCCGCAGTGGCAACAAAGTCCAAATAAGGCCAATTTTGCAATGTCTTTTATCTTAATTACACTCCACCACATTGGAATACACATGTGAAATATGGAAGCCCTACCTGTAATTCTAAAGGTATAACCTAGGTCAAAAGTTTTTTAATGTAGGTCAAAGGTCAAGGTCACAAGGTAAACAATTATTGTTCCAATGAAAGGTCCTGTCACAAGGAATACGCATGTAACATATGAAAGCAATATCTTTTACAATTAAAAGATCATAACTGATGTTTAAGGTTTTGAAATGTAGGTCAAACGTCAAGGTTAAAATAATGGTTTCTGACAAAGATCTTGTCACAAGAAACACACATGTGAAATATGGAAGCCCTACCTCTTACTTCTCAAAAGTCACCAATGTTAAGTTTTCGAAATGCAGGGCAAATGTCATGGTCAAGATCTCAAGGTCAAAAACTACCATATAAACATAAAGGTCTTGTCACAAGGAATACACATGTAAAATATGAAAGCCTTACTTCTTACAATTCAAAAGTTAGAACCAATTTTAAAGTTTTTGAAATGTAGGTCAAAGGTCAAAAGGTAAACAATTATGGTACTGAGGGAAAGGTCTTGTCACAAGAATTATTAAAGTCTTATCACATACAAGCTTGGTCAAAAATATTTTGTATTAGAAGAAAGGTATTCCTGCAATATATGCACATGTGAAATAGTAAAGCTCTGTCACTTCGCATTCAAAAGTTATAGCATACAGGTTTTTTTCCCTAAATATAGGTCAAACTTCAAGGTCAGGGTCAGAATGTTAAATATTATTGTTCAAAAAGATAGGCCTTCCCACAAGAAATACATGTGAAATATGAAAGCCCTATTACCTATATTTACAATGTTACACATTGTGGAATGACCGACAGATGGACAACCCAAATGCTGTATGGCCCCTTGGTCTACAAGACCAGGAGCATAACCATTCAAGAAAGTATACAGTTTGTTTTATTTAATCACCCATTCTATGTAATACTGGTGTTTACTCCAAACTTCAACCTGCAACTCGGACAATGAAATAATAGATCTTATTACAAAGGGCAGTAAATGTCGCCCTTGCCTTATCATTAATTATTGCTGCCCGAGTCTTGAAGTCTCTCGTACACCATTAAAACAATAAAACTTCAGTATAACAAACGATTTTAAGCAACCTTTCATTTTACAATAATTATTACATTTCACCATTATCATGTTCTTTCTTGTCCATATGGTTGATTAGTCACTTCAAAAATCATATGTACTTTTGTTACTTATATGACCAAGAAGACTGACTTATTCCAAGTAGGAAAGTTTTCATCATAATGACTCAACCTGTCTATTTAATAACGTCATAAATTGTTTACTTTATCACCTCATATGAGAATTCATTATAATAATGACTCCATTTATCTATATATTAATTCGTTTAAATCACTTCAGAGATTGAAATTACATACTATTATAATTGTCAGAATTTGCTTTATATACAGAAAATGTCTAACACATTTTAAACAACATCACCATTTTCTTCCTTTAAAATATCAATTTGTGTTTATAATGTGTAACCTTAAGTGTACCCTAAATATGCTACCACTCTGTAAACAATTCCATCATTTCGTATCCATATTTAAACAAGCAACATTGTTTTAATAAGTAGTTTACGACCCCTCTTAACCTCTTTTGAAATGGCATGTATAATCTATGGGACAAATATATACATTTCCATATATAATTTTGACTAACTTACAATAGTGTCCCCAAATGTGTCTACAAACCACAGGAATATGTAACAAATATACATCAGGAATAAATAACAATTGCTTTGGGTTTCACTCATCAAAATATCTCAGGAAAATATAATCAGAAAATAAAATTTTCGATATATATTACAAAACTAAACTGTTGTAAAAAAGACACATGTTTATATACAGTTCCTAGGACATTGACCCCTTGACCATAACACAGTTACATAGATAATATTGACCATGATATATTTCTACAGAAATATCTTTTCAAATTGTATTTTCTTCTAGCACATGGCTATAATATGCAAGATTTTGCGAGTAATTATGTATGCACCCCCAGAGCTATTGATTAGAGACATGGTAGTTAATCATCTATAAAACCCTTTGATATATATGATAATGTATGCCACCCTCTACTATCGTTGCTTAATCGTCTATGCCAATATCTCTGAAGAGATAAGACATGGACTCGTTATTCTGAATCCTGCGTATGGCCTCGGTCAACATGATGTGAATGTCCACAGTCTTAATCTTGTGACACTGCATCTTCTGGATTTCATGGGGAACTGTGTTTGTGACAACTACCTGTAGACAACAAATATGGTAAGTATGATCCATAAAGAGATTTCATTATAGAAAAATACTATATATGTTCTCTGAAGAACTAACAATTTACTACAATATTCTGATATTGCTATAGTACCTCCTTTTGAAAATAAAACTTTCCTATTCATATAGTCAGATTCCTAAGTTTTACCATAAATGAATCGCATAGTGCTTTATTAAAATAATGTGAAATAAAACTTGGATGAAATCGACAACTTAAAACTTAAAACTAAAACAGAGTATGTTATATCCTGACAAATAAATTATACGATGTACGATATATGTATCACATATAACAGAATCCCATGACACATCATCCAGTATCACATACACCAACTTCCTGGTAATGATGTGTTGTCACTTACTTCATCTATACAAGATTCCTCTATTTGTCTTGGAGCATCAGAAGAAAGTAGACCATGGGTTGCCATCACATAGACTTTGTACGCTCCTCGGTCCTTCAAAACTTCCGCTATCTTTACAAATGACATCACATCATCAACCATGTCTTCCTAGAAATATACACCACTAAATAGTACACAACCATATGTGCAAAATCAAAAAATAACAATATCACCATCTCATAACCCCTATCACTGTGAAAGGAGAAATTTTTATTCCAACTTAATAATGGCAAACCAAAATACCTCATCTGTTAATTTCCCTCATTTAAAAGAAAAGTGAACAACTGCAGTACTTACAACAATTATTGCTATACGACCCCCTACATCTCCCACAACATTCAAAGGTGGTTTCTCCTTCGGAAGTAAAGCTGAAAAAAAAATGAATGACATACATCATACATTAGTGGTACATCATTTCTCTCAACACATTTAGTTTTGTAATCGTTCTGCTAGATTAGTTGATGTATTGTTAGTACTCATTACTGTCACTTACAGTAATTTCTAGATCTATTATCGTAAAATTGTTAAGTGACATATGGAGTTTGGAAATTACTCATTTCAATTAGTTTAGTAATACACTTAAATGAATGAGGTCAAATCTTAAGGCTGTCAATCATCTGCAGTAATCTTAAGGCTATCAGTCATATAGTAGTAGTCTCAAGGCTAGCTATCATCTAGTAGTAATCTTAAGGCTACCAATCTTCTAGTAGCAATCTTAATGCTATCAATAATCTAGTAGTCAACTTAAGGCTATGAATCATCTAGTAGTAATCTTAATGCTATCAATCATCTAGCAGTAATCATAAGACTACCAATCATCTAGTAGTAATCATAAGGCTACCAGTCATTACGGCTATCAATCATCTAGTAGTAATCATAAGGCTATCAATCATCCAGTACATGTAGTAATCATTAGGCTTCCAATCATCTAGTAGTAATCTTAAGGTTACCAATCATCTAGTAGAAATCATAAGACTACCAATCATCTAGTAGTAATCATAAGGCTACCAATCATTATGGCTATCAATCATCTAGTAGTAATCATAAGACTATCAATCCTCTAGTACTAATCATAAGGAAATCAATAATCTAGTAGAAATCATAAGGCTACTAATCATCTAGTAGTTATCATAAGGCTATCTATCATATAGTAGTAATCTTAAGGCTGTCAATCATCTAGTAGTAATCTTAAGGCTATCAATCATCTAGCAGTAATCTTAAGGCTATTAATCATCTAGTAGTAACTATAAGGCTACCAATCATTTAGTAGTAATCATAGGACTACCAATCGTCTAGTAGTAATCATAAGGCTACCAATCATCTAGTAGTAATAGTAGTAATCCTGAGGCTACCAATCCTCTGTAATAATTTTAAGACTACCAATGATCTAGTAGGAACCTTAAGGCTAGCAATCATCTAGCAGTAATCTTAAGGTTACAGATCATCTAGTAGCAATCTTAATGCTACCTATCACCTAGTAGCAGTCTTAAGGCTACCTATCATCTAGTAGTATCATAAAGCTACCAACGATCTAGTAGTACCCTTTAGGCTCTCAATCATCTAGTAGTAATCTTAAGGTTACTGATCATCTAGTAGTAATCTTAAGGTTACTGATCATCTAGTAGTAATCATAAGGTTACTAATCATCCAGTAGTAATCATAAACCTGTCAATGATCTAGTAGTAACCTTAAGGCTGTCAATCATCTAGTAGTAATCTTAAGGTTACAGATCGTCTTCTAGTAATCTTAAGGTTGCCGATCATCTGGTAGTAATAATAAAGCTATCAGTCATCTAGTAATAATCCTACAGCTACCAATGATCTAATAGTAACCTTAAGACTGTCAATCATTTAGTAGTAATCTTAAAGCTATCAATCATCTATTAGTAATTATAAAGCTACCAAAGATCTAGTATTAACCTTAAGGCTGTCAATCATCTAGTAGTTATCTTAAGGTTACAGATCATCTAGTAGTAACCTTAAGGTTACAGATCATCTAGCAGTAATCATAAGCCTACCAATCATTACGGCTATTAATCATCTAGTAGTAATCTTAAGGTTACCAACCATCTAGTAGTAATCTTAAGGCTACCAGTCATCTAGTAGTAATCATAAGGCTACCAATCATTACGGCCATCAATCATCTAGTAGTAATCATAAGGCTACCTATCATCTAGTAGTAATCATAAGACTACCAATCATCTAGTAGTAATCATAAGGCTACCTGTCATTACGACTATCAATCATCTAGCAGTAATCTTAAGGTTATTGATCATCTAGTAGTAATCATAAGGCTACCTATCATCTAGTAGTAATCTTAAGGCTATCAATCATCTAGTAGTAATCTGACTTGTAACTGACTTTTAAGTTCTCCATTTAAGTGTGGGAGGAGTGGGTGTATTGTAAACTCATCTGGCACTATTTCTGTGTGGGTTTGTGTATGTGAGTGTGGCAGGTTAGGTAATGAATGAACTGATATTACTTCTATTGAAGTGTGTGTGGGGGTTTTTTTAAGGGGAGGGAGGATTGGAGGCAAGACCTCACATGGCAGTATTTCTATCAATGTGTGTGTGTGTGTACTATTTTTTAGGGGAGGGAAGATTGGGGGTAAGAACTCACCTGGCAGTATTTCTGTCACAGTGTGTGTGTGTGTGTGTGTGTGAGGGGGGGGGGTGTTTAAGGGGAGGGAGGACTAAAGGTAAGAACTCACCTGGCAGTATTTCTATGCCGTAGTTGATCATGTGAGGTGGAGGAGAGTTCCGGCCATCATCCTGGGAGTCGGATTCATCTTTTTCCTCACCATGTATGACAGCAATGCCTAACCTCAGTCTCTCGGCATAAGAAGTCGCTCGCTTCACGGAATTAGGGTTCTTGGCAACAATTATCGAATTTCTATAGTCAGGTATCTGTCAATGTTCATTTATATTCACTATATTTATGTTCTTGTGGAAAATGTGTTTTTGCTAGCATACATATAAATAATGCATTCAAAGCACATAAATCCTAATACAATAGGCCCAAAAAACTTGGAGTGTATCACAATGTTCAAAAAATTATTTCAAAACTGAACCAAAGTTAACACAACATTGTTCTAAATCATTCTCCTACATTTTTGAAAATCAAAGAACCCACCTGAAAATGCACAAAAAAGACGAAGTCCAAAAATGATTTCCAAAAAAAGTGTCAAACTTGATTTTGGAGTGGAAACAAGCTGTATGTGTGAAAAAAAGTCCAAAAAAATATCAACCTTGGTATCATTTGAAAGGGCTTCATTAGCTGAGTGCGCAGGTCAAATATGAAGTCTCTTTACCTCATTGTTCAAAGTTATGGCCGAGGTTAAAGTTGACAACAGACAGACAAACAAACAAACAAACAGACAAAAACAATATGCCCCCCGATCTATCGATCCGGGAGCATAAAAATAACAACACGTTTTAGGACACCTTTCAAGATCACTTGGGTACATTCAGTTTGTTTATGCAGTCGGTTTGAAGAAGGTTTTTAAAGAAAGGTACCCATTTGGACTGAGATACTGGATCTACGCCATGATAGTTCTGGCCAAAAGAAACACTTGAAGGAGACCTTGAGTACCTCATCCTTACCAGTTTCACAAACACCTTTTCATTAGTTCTGAAGAAGAAGTCCATAGAAGCTTATTATGACATAACAAATAATATAACCCTCCTTTTTTAACCTTCAAAAAATTGCAAAAATTCCTAAAAGCAATTTTTGTATTCTTTTTCTATCTATTTACATTCATTTCATTAAAATCAGAAAATTTACATAAAATTAAAGCATTTTAAGCAACATGAAAAAATCACTAAAATTATCTGAAAATCTGCATAAAGTCTAAATACTGAAAAGAAAAAAAAAAAAGAAAGTACATCAAAACTTTGGATTTTATAATAAAACTTGTAAAAAACACATTTTGCAGGAGACCTTCAGTATTGCATCCCTTTCAAGTTTTATCAAAATCTTTCCTTAGTTTTGAGGAAGTCTGTCAAAGCTTATTGGGTCTTTTCATAATACAGAGTTATTTCCCGTATGCGCAGGTATCTGATGTCAAAACATTGTGAAGCTGGTGTGGGCTAGTGGATAAGGTGCTTGGCTCATGACCGAAAGGTCCTGGGTTTGACTCCGGCCCTGGGCGCACCAGTGTTCTGTCTTTCCGATGAGACAGTAAAAACCGAGATACCGTGTCATGACATCAGATAGCAAAGGTATATGAGATTTTATATACAATGTAATATGTCCTGAGGACCCTAACAAATAACAATCATATTTAATAGCTGTTATACCGATTTTTCTATGTAGTCTATCAAAAATGGAGATGCTCGAAGATTTTCCACTGAAATGTCAAAGAAACCCTGAATTTCTTTCTGATGTAAATCCATTGTTATTACATGTGTAAGCCCTGTAATAAAACACCCAGATAATGATATCCATTAGAAAAGACTGTCAGATAGTAATATCCATTAAACTAGACTGTCAGATAATGATATCCATTAGACCAGACTGTCATATAATGATATCCATTAGAAAAGACTGTCAGATAGTAATATCCATTAAACTAGACTGTCAAATAATGATATTCATTAGACCAGACTGTCAGATAATGATATCCATTAGGCCAGACTGTCAGATAATGATATCCATTAAACTAGACTGTCAGATAATAATATCCATTAAACTAGACTGTCAGATAATGATATTCATTAGGCTAGACTGTCAGATAATGATATCCATTAAACTAGACTGTCAGATAATGATATCCATTCGACCAAACTGTCAGATAATGATATCCATTAGACTAGACTGTCAGATAATGATATCCATTCGACCAAACTGTCAGATAATGATATCCATTAGACTAGACTGTCAGATAATGATATCCATTAGACTAGACTGTCAGATAATGATATTCATTAGACTAGACTGTCAGATAATGATATCCATTAGACTAGACTGTCAGATAATGATATCCATTCGACCAAACTGTCAGATAATGATATCCATTAGACTAGACTGTCAGATAATGATATCCATAAGACTAGACTGTCAGATAATGATATCCATTAAACTAGACTGTCAGATAATGATATTCATTAGGCTAGACTGTCAGATAATGATATCCATTAAACTAGACTGTCAGATAATGATATTCATCAAACTAGACTGTCAGATACATGTAGTGATATCCATTAGACCACACTGTCAGATAATGATATCCATTAAACCTGACTGTCAGATAATGATATCCATTAGACCTGACTGTCAGATAATGATATCCATTAAACTAAACTGTCAGATAATGATATCCATTAGACTAGACTGTCAGATAATGATATCCATTACACAAGACTATCAGATAATGATATCCATTAAACTAGACTGTCAAATAATGATATCCTATAGAGTAGACTGTCAGATAATGATATCCATTTAACTAGACTGCCAGATAATGATATCCATTAGACAAAGACTGTCAGATAATCTTGATACATAAGGGATATCATATCTCACCTGTTTATAACATTTCAACATTTTCAAAACTTATTATGCTGGTTAACTCAAGTCCTATTTTTTCAAATTATATTTGAAGGGTTAACTTTACACCTAGTATACTTCAAGAATTAGAAATTGACAAGAAACATAAATGTTCTTGAGTAAACATGAGATAAATTTGGCCTTAACAATAAACCATCATCAAACAGACCTGATTTGCCGAGCATGCTGGCCATGAGTTTACACACCACAGATCCTCGTTTCCTCATCTTGCTCTGCTTGGAGTATGGAAGATAAGGAACCACACCGATGATGTTACGGGCACAACTTGTTTTACATGCATAGGCAATGATCAGTAATTCCATCAAATCATTGTTGACATCTCTAGTAAAACCATAATGTTATACACATATATATGAAATATCAAATAAACCATATTATACATATATAGCGTGATATTGAGATTGGCAATAGCAAAATCACCAAAATATTGAAGTAAAAGTCACATCAATTTCTTGAACCAAATATTGCATATTCTATGTAAAATCTATGAGGTCTGTTGCATTTATTACTAATATTTTGCCAGTAAACATTCAAACTTCCACATCTCAAGGTCAAAGGGCCCTTTAGAAAATATGATACTGGTAATTTTGCCATACCTCAAATTTGAGGGTTATAAATCAAAGGCTTATGAGTTACACATGTGCCATTATTATAATAGGAGACATAAATACATCACTTGCCGATCTTGATAATGGCGGTCTTTTTGTTCATTAAAATAAATCTATGTCACATATTATGACTTCACAAAACAACGCTAAAAAGTGTAAAACAACGCTAAAAAGTGTTAGCTCTGACAAAAAGACAGTCGTCACTAAGATCAGCAAATGCTCTATTGATAAACAGTTAACACATGTACATGTAGTACCGGTACATATTATTCTCAACTCAGCCGTCTACGTCTCAGCAGTCTACGTATAATCATGTGTACATGACATAGAGTTTATATTCTCCTTAACTCAGCAGTCTACGTATAGTCATGTGTACATGACATAGAGTTTATATTCTCCATAACTCAGCAGTCTACGTATAGTCATGTGTACATGACAAAGAGTTAATATTCTCCTTAACTCAGCAGTCTATGTATAGTCATGTGTACATGACAAAGAGTTAATATTCTCCTTAACTCAGCATTATATGTATAGTCATGTGTACATGACATAGAGTTTATATTCTCCTTAACTCAGCATTATATGTATAGTCATGTGTACATGACATAGAGTTTATATTCTCCTTAACTCAGCAGTCTATGTATAGTCATGTGTACATGACAAAGAGTTTATATTCTCCTTAACTCAGCATTATATGTATAGTCATGTGTACATGACATAGAGTTTATATTCTCCATAACTCAGCAGTCTACGTATAGTCATGTGTACATGACAAAGAGTTAATATTCTCCTTAACTCAGCAGTCTATGTATAGTCATGTGTACATGACAAAGAGTTAATATTCTCCTTAACTCAGCATTATATGTATAGTCATGTGTACATGACATAGAGTTTATATTCTCCTTAACTCAGCATTATATGTATAGTCATGTGTACATGACATAGAGTTTATATTCTCCTTAACTCAGCAGTCTATGTATAGTCATGTGTACATGACAAAGAGTTAATATTCTCCTTAACTCAGCATTATATGTATAGTCATGTGTACATGACATAGAGTTTATATTCTCCTTAACTCAGCATTATATGTATAGTCATGTGTACATGACATAGAGTTTATATTCTCCATAACTCAGCATTATATGTATAGTCATGTGTACATGACATAGAGTTTATATTCTCCTTAACTCAGCAGTCTATGTATAGTCATGTGTACATGACAAAGAGTTAATATTCTCCTTAACTCAGCAGTCTACGTATAGTCATCTGTACATGGCAAAGAGTTAATATTCTCCTTAACTCAGCATTATATGTATAGTCATGTGTACATGACATAGAGTTTATATTCTCCATAACTCAGCAGTCTACGTATAGTCATGTGTACATGACAAAGAGTTTATATTCTCCTTAACTCAGCATTATATGTATAGTCATGTGTACATGACATAGAGTTTATATTCTCCATAACTCAGCAGTCTACGTATAGTCATGTGTACATGACAAAGAGTTAATATTCTCCTTAACTCAGCAGTCTATGTATAGTCATGTGTACATGACAAAGAGTTAATATTCTCCTTAACTCAGCAGTCTATGTATAGTCATGTGTACATGACAAAGAGTTTATATTCTCCATAACTCAGCAGTCTACGTGTAGTCATGTGTACATGACAAAGAGTTAATATTCTCCTTAACTCAGCATTATATGTATAGTCATGTGTACATGACATAGAGTTTATATTCTCCTTAACTCAGCATTATATGTATAGTCATGTGTACATGACATAGAGTTTATATTCTCCTTAACTCAGCAGTCTATGTATAGTCATGTGTACATGACAAAGAGTTAATATTCTCCTTAACTCAGCATTATATGTATAGTCATGTGTACATGACATAGAGTTTATATTCTCCTTAACTCAGCATTATATGTATAGTCATGTGTACATGACAAAGAGTTTATATTCTCCTTAACTCAGCAGTCTACATATAGTCATGTGTACATGACAAAGAGTTAATATTCTCCTTAACTCAGCAGTCTACATATAGTCATGTGTACATGACATAGAGTTTATATTCTCCTTAACTCAGCAGTCTACGTATAGTCATGTGTACATGACATAGAGTTTATATTCTCCTTAACTCAGCAGTCTACGTATAGTCATGTGTACATGACAAAGAGTTAATATTCTCCTTAACTCAGCAGTCTACGTATAATCATGTGTACATGACATAGAGTTTATATTCTCCTTAACTCAGCAGTCTACGTATAGTCATGTGTACATGACACAGAGTTTATATTCTCCTTACCTCAGCAGTCTACGTATAGTCATGTGTACATGATAAAGAGTTAATATTCTCCTTAACTCAGCAGTCTACGTATAATCATGTGTACATGACATAGAGTTTATATTCTCCTTAACTCAGCATTATATGTATAGTCATGTGTACATGACAAAGAGTTTATATTCTCCATAACTCAGCAGTCTATGTATAGTCATGTGTACATGACAAAGAGTTTATATTCTCCTTAACTCAGCAGTCTATGTATAGTCATGTGTACATGACAAAGAGTTAATATTCTCCTTAACTCAGCATTATATGTATAGTCATGTGTACATGACATAGAGTTTATATTCTCCTTAACTCAGCATTATATGTATAGTCATGTGTACATGACAAAGAGTTTATATTCTCCTTAACTCAGCAGTCTATGTATAGTCATGTGTACATGACAAAGAGTTAATATTCTCCTTAACTCAGCATTATATGTATAGTCATGTGTACATGACATAGAGTTTATATTCTCCTTAACTCAGCATTATATGTATAGTCATGTGTACATGACAAAGAGTTTATATTCTCCTTAACTCAGCAGTCTATGTATAGTCATGTGTACATGACAAAGAGTTAATATTCTCCTTAACTCAGCATTATATGTATAGTCATGTGTACATGACATAGAGTTTATATTCTCCTTAACTCAGCATTATATGTATAGTCATGTGTACATGACAAAGAGTTTATATTCTCCTTAACTCAGCAGTCTATGTATAGTCATGTGTACATGACAAAGAGTTAATATTCTCCTTAACTCAGCATTATATGTATAGTCATGTGTACATGACATAGAGTTTATATTCTCCTTAACTCAGCATTATATGTATAGTCATGTGTACATGACATAGAGTTTATATTCTCCTTAACTCAGCAGTCTACGTATAATCATGTGTACATGACATAGAGTTTATATTCTCCTTAACTCAGCATTATATGTATAGTCATGTGTACATGACAAAGAGTTTATATTCTCCTTAACTCAGCAGACTACATATAGTCATGTGTACATGACAAAGAGTTAATATTCTCCTTAACTCAGCAGTCTACATATAGTCATGTGTACATGACATAGAGTTTATATTCTCCTTAACTCAGCAGTCTACGTATAGTCATGTGTACATGACATAGAGTTTATATTCTCCTTAACTCAGCAGTCTACGTATAGTCATGTGTACATGACATAGAGTTTATATTCTCCTTAACTCAGCAGTCTACGTATAGTCATGTGTACATGACAAAGAGTTAATATTCTCCTTAACTCAGCAGTCTACGTATAATCATGTGTACATGACATAGAGTTTATATTCTCCTTAACTCAGCAGTCTACGTATAGTCATGTGTACATGACATAGAGTTTATATTCTCCTTAACTCAGCAGTCTACGTATAGTCATGTGTACATGACAAAGAGTTAATATTCTCCTTAACTCAGCAGTCTACGTATAATCATGTGTACATGACATAGAGTTTATATTCTCCTTAACTCAGCATTATATGTATAGTCATGTGTACATGACAAAGAGTTTATATTCTCCATAACTCAGCAGTCTATGTATAGTCATGTGTACATGACAAAGAGTTTATATTCTCCTTAACTCAGCAGTCTATGTATAGTCATGTGTACATGACATAGAATTTATATTCTCCTTAACTCAGCAGTCTACGTATAATCATGTGTGCATGACATAGAGTTTATATTCTCCTTAACTCAGCAGTCTACGTATAGTCATGTGTACATGACATAGAGTTTATATTGTCCTTGACTCAATAATCTAAATATTATCACATTCTTTTTTATGAAATTTAGGGAAAGTAACTTCTATAGTCGCTGAAGACATGTCTGTTTGTGATTTGAAATTTAAATATCTTTAAACTGAAAATCCTACCACAAAAATTTCAGGACATCACAAATTTCGATTGATGAATGCTTGAGAAATTCTGTCTACTTGTAGGAAAGCTACTTCCATTTTTTTATTAAACCATGCCAATAGCTCAAAAATATTTTCCTATATACTTGATAAAAATTTCAACAGCTTTTATAATCTAATTATCAATAAATTTCAATACTATGCTGACATTAGTAGTGTACCACTGAACACACTTTGCAATGTTCGGTAATGATTCATTACTTAAGTTCATGGGCTAACAGTGATTTTGGGTGAAATTCATGACACATCCTGGTGTCAACCCTTAAAAACAAAGGTAATATTTCAAAGCTAAGGTCACATACATGAAGTTTAAAGAGGATAGGTGGAAAGAGAAATTCAGTTCTGGCCAAGGAACCATTTCCATTTATCCATGCCCTGTGAATTTGACCTTTTATCTGTAAATCTCTTATTCAATAGGGCACATCATTGACTGAAAAGAAGTCAGTGTGTGAAGTTTCCCAACTACAGGTGTAAAGGGATTTCAGTTATGGTCAGGAAACCAGGGTGATCCCTATATATCCCCGTAACATTTGTTTGCAGGGGGTATAATAAAGAGGTATATGTGAAATCTCAACTGATTAAAATATAATAGTAAATCAAGCTATAAGTCATCTTCACGAGTCAAGGGTATGGGCTATGCAAACTTCTCTATCTCCCCTTGACTGATTGCATTCAAAAGTCGCAGGTTTTGATGGCGCCACGTAGCGAGAAGTATTCAGACTTTGCGAACTTGGTTACGAAGAAAAACAATAATGGCAAAACTTGTCTGCTCCATGTATCATAAAATTTCTGAAATGTTTTCTATAGACAGCTTTAAAAGTTTTCAATCAAAAGGCACAGAGGCTTTATTGAAAGGGAAAGACACTTTCATTCCGTCGATCAAATGCACTGGATCTATTATTTTCGTTTCGTTATACGATTTGTTTCAAGGCTTCTGATTCGTTCATGTGCTGAGCAAGGGAACCAATCACGAATTGGCCCATGACCTTTGAATGTAATCAGTTAAGGGGAGAGAAAAGTTTACGTAGCGCATCCCCTTGACTCGTGAAGATGGCTGTATGTAGGGTCAAAATCAATTAATCATTCTTAAAGTGTGAGAAAAAATCAGTGGTGAATAACTTAAGAAGCCAACCTCCAGATACATCAGATAAATAAGAGCTTTTAGACTGAAAACTGTATTCAAGATAACAATGATAAATGATTTTTTAGGTTCTGAAATTTGACTTTGTTGTTGTGGGTATTCCAGATATGAGCTCAAGATACAGAAATGTGAAGGTATTATATTGACTACAGTATCACATCAGATTATGCAGATATATCTACCTAATACATTATTAACATATAATTACTCTGTAACATGTATTACGATTGAGTTTTTGCCACATTTAATTTCAATACAACCAGGCTAGATGATTGATCGTTCCCAATAATAATCATCTAATTTTGATTTGTTTTCCTTTGTGATCAGTTCCTGCCACTCTATGCTTATTTCACCTTAGTTTAGTGGGGTTGGTTGCCAGAGTATTGAACTTTTAGCTAATACACAGAAGACAAATCTCCCAGGCAGGTACACAGAAGGCAAACCTTCCAGGCAGGTGCACAGAAGGCAAGCTGCCCAGCCAGGTGCACAAAAGGCAAACCTTCCAGGCAGGTACATAGAAGGCAAACTTTCCAGGTAGATACACAGAAGGTAAACTTTTCAGGTAGGTACACAGAAGGCAAACTTTCCAGACAGGTGCACAGAAGGCAAACCTTCCAGGCAGGTACACAGAAGGCAAACTTTCCAGGCAGGTGCACAGAAGGCAAACTTTCCAGGCAGGTACACAGAAGGCAAACATTCCAGGTAGGTACACAGAAGGTAAATTTTCCAGGCAGATGCACAGAAGGCAAACTTTCCAGGTAAGTACAAAGAAGGCAAACTTTCAAGGCAGGTACACAGCTGGCAAACTTTCCAGACACATACACAGCTGGCAAACCTTCCAAATTGCCCTACTGGGGGTGCAAACCTAGACCCTATAGAGATTGTTTAGCTAGAAACCTCACCATAAAATATAAGAAACTACAACTAGTGCAATAATTTAGCCAGGACTCTACATAAAGAAGCAGACTATCATGTCAAGGTGTACGATATTCTAGTATATGATCTATGTACAGAATAAAAAACTTACTTGGTGCCAGTCTGAAGAATAAAAACATCCTTTCCTCTCACTGACTCCTTAATTTCTGCATTTGTTTCTATAAAAGTATTATCATGCCATCTTAAGATTTTACACAATAGCGCAAAGTTCATTACAAATGTAAATCAGGAAGTAACAAAGACAATTTATCATTCTTTATGCCCAGCCTTCTCTTCACATCTTTACTGCAAGATATATCACTTCGTCATTTCCTTATCAAACTAAGCATACAAAGATAAATTATGCTAATTGACTTTGATAATAACCTTATTTTAACATATAACAAAGGCATTGTTTGTTTGAACACTGCCTTACATCATACCAAGATTATTGCACTGATGTTAGTACCCGCCTGATGTAAAGCCGAGAAATGTACAGGACACCAACTAGTATTACCAGGACTTGAACGCGGGACCTTTCCGTCACAAGGTTTTTTTTACCTGTTTGAATAAAATGCCCTCACACAAAATGCCACTTTTTGGAGATGTGATTTTTATCTCATCTCCATGAAGGAGATAAGAACTCATGCTATACTTTTGGTATCTACATACAGTTAAGAAATTTGGGCAAGGTCAGGTTTTAGAGAAGATCTATATGAATGAAAGTTGGTGTAAATGTTCATTCAATATACTGAGATGATACCATACATCAGATGTTGCATCTGAAGTACATGTTGTACCTTAATAACCAGATTAAGAAGTTTAGGTAAGAATCAGGTTTGAGAGAACTGAATTTGCTTATTATATTTTCATATTAAGCAAAAATGTATTTACTTAGAGGCAAATTCCCCAGTCAAGCTGAGCATTGTATTCACAGAATATGTTTATTACCTTGGGTTATTCTGAATGTATCAATCCCTTTCAGACAAATGGCCCAAATTAGCCTAATATACTACTCATCTGAACACAATTTGCTCATTCACAAACAACTAACTGCTTGAAAAAAATTGAAGACACAATTATATATTTTCTTTCTTACTGTGTTTTTTACAACAGACAAATGACTGTAACAATGAATCATCAACCATTAGCAATTGTCAGTGCAGGCCATATTAAATAAACGACGAAAATATAAACCTCAGAAATTTCATAGCTTCTCATGATTTATGGCAAAAAAATGCTCTTTAATCTGTTATGGCATAAAATGAAATAAAAAACAGAAGGCCCAAATGAACCCATATAACTCACTTGAGTGCCTTGAGCACATGATAAACTTTTTAAAGTATCACTAAGAGTCTTCTTGGACGAAGTATCCTTTTTGAAAATTTTATTTCAAAATTGAATCAAAAACAACATCACAACATTCTAAAACACTCTTACATTATGAGAATCAAAGAAAATGCTGAAAATGTGCAAAAACAATGGAGTCCAAAAAGATGTTCAAAAAGTGTCAAAACTTGATTTCAGAATAGAATGAAAAACCACAATTTTCTTAAGTCACCCTTCTAGATCACTCTAACCTAATGAATTCAGTTTGATGATCTATGCAACCGCTCTGAAGAAGTTTGTCAAAGGAAGGTACCGTCTGGGGCCAATGTTGCCAAACCATAAATCCAACCCTTAACTGATCTGACCAAAAAGTAACAACACTTGTAGGGGACCTTGAGTATTTTATCCATACTAAGTTTGATGAAATTTCTCATGTAGTTCTGAAGAGCATGTTGAAAGTATAAAAGGTTTACGTCAAACTGACAAACAAATGGTAGGACACTGGACGAAGAGTGATCGCAACAGCTCACCTGAGTCTTCAGCTCAGGTCAGCTAAAAATATTTTGCCCATTATGGGATTTCAATTGCTACACTTCAGCATACGTGAATGACAGAAAAAAATCATCAAAATTCAAGAAAATGAAATTTTGACAGGAATCTTTCAAATAGCCAGGAAAATAGATATTTTCCAATAAAAGTGAGTAAATGAATGCTTTGTTGCTTTTCCATATTAAATCAATAAAGGAAATGGCAAAAAAGGGCACAAAATTTGTGAAAATGTCAAGTCAAATAAGAGGTCCAAAAATAGACTATTGTCACTAACCCCCCTACTTCCTGTCTACTGATTTTCACAGAAATAAAATTTGCAGAAAGATAAATTATATGTATTTTTGTCTTTATGAATATCTGTCAAATGACATGTGAAAAACTTCTGCTCAAAATGTATAAAAGCTAATTTTGCTAAGATACCAATTTTCAACTTGGGTGGAATTTATTTACTTATACATCTACACATTAACTGCATGTTCTGAAAAATTACATACAGAAGTATCATCTGACAAGAAAAAAAATGTTTCTCACATTCAGGCAAATTTAGGGGGTTAGTGAACCTTGTCCTTTATTATGGAATGAAACCAAAAACATGGACACCTCTTAAGACAACCTTCTAGACCACTAAGGTACACTTAGTTTGTTGATCAGTCAGTTTAAAGTATAAGAATATCAAAGGTTGTAGCTCTATCCATTGATGGATTTGGCAGAAAAATAACAATACTTGTAGGGGACCTTAAGTACCTTATCTCTGCCGAGATTTATCAGTTCTCAAGAAGTCAAAAGTTTATCTAAAACAAATCCTTATCTATGAAAAAGGACAAATGACCTTGGGTCAAGATTATGACACCCCTTCAATTTCCGAGGATATTTGTGTGAAGTTTGGTCAAAATATATTACAAAAAGACTGACCTATAGTCCGGACAAATATTTAAAAAATGCCTCTGCAGTGACCTTGAAATAGGTCACATGACCTTGGGTCAAAGTTATGACACACTATCATATTCTGAGGAAGATTTGAGTGAAGTTTGTTCATAACCTATCACAAAGTGACAGACTTATATCCCAGACAATATTTTAGTGAGACATGAGTATAAAAAGCTTACACCAGACAAAAGATGGATGGATGCCAAACGAAGGATGATCACAATAGATAATTTGAGCCAGAAACCTTAAAAGATAAAAACTATACATCTCCTTGACTAAGCAGCATAGAGAATAAACAGTCTTAACAATTACAAATGTTTACCTCGATTAGTTTTATGGTACACATTGACCTCTCCAAGGCGAATTCCTAGGCGCCTGTGAAATGAAATTGTGAAATAATTAGACAAAGTCAGTTTTTTTGCTTTAGAAAATTTGTTTACATTCTACATAGCCCAGGTAATATTAAACTTTTTCATTGCAACTGTTGATAATGCTCAACTACATAGAAGGTTTTCTATCTAAAAATGTATGACATGTAAGGCGAAGGGAAAATTACTAAATTAAATCAATACATAATCACAGAGATTTGGACGTGCTAAATCTGGAAAACTAATAACTTGTGTTTGAACTATATACAAAATGATCAGTCCCCTACAGCTATGTTAACAAGGACCATGTATCAGCAAAACTGAATGGATCCATTTAAACAAATTTTTTCAATGCTCATGGTGAACAAGAAGAGATGTGAAAATTGACGCAACAGGGTTTTTTCGCTGAAATTCTGCCCCACTCCCAATGCCAACTCTTTTCCCAAATTCAGACTTGAAACTTCCCAACTGATTATTCCCTACCCAAGAATTTACATGCATTATTAATAAAACTTGACAATGAACTCATAAGATATTACAAAACAACAACAAATGTATGTTCATATCTATGCACTCAGTTTAAAATTAGATTACAGTTGATTTAATGGTCTGTGTCATATAGACGTTGGGTTTAATTCCTCTCCCAATAGTTGATGGAAGACAAATGTTTGTATGACAGAGAATACTAATCTAATGATCACTAGTAGTTTCGATCCTTCGCTCTAAACACTGAAAACGTCAAAGTTCTTTTGTGTGTCAGAAAATTAAACTTATGAAAATAAAATCTCTGTTTCTGAACTATCAATTTCAAAATAAAAGGAAATTCAACAATGAATTTAAGTTCCCAACAACTGCCACTTGAAGATAAATACTCAACTTTTGAGTACACTTCGTATTGGAAGACTAGAAGAACAAAAAAGCGATATTGAAAATACAGCCCCAATAACATTAAAAAAAAAAAAAGATAAAATGTTACATATAATGATAAAGGCAGTGTGGCCCAGTGGATAAGGTGCTCGACTCGTGATCAAAAGGTCCCGGGTTCAACTCCTGCCCTGCTCACACCAGTGTTCTGTCTTTTGGATGAGACAATAAAAACCGAGGTCCCATTTCATGGTAGGTGTGGCACGTAAAAGTTCCCTAACTGCTTCGGGTGGGTCCGTGGCAAAGGTCTAAATTTGTATGCTATACATCAGGCAGACGTCATCACCATATACGTGATATAATCGTTAAGTGACGTAAAATAATAATTAATCAATCATTACATACATATAATGATGTAAGAAATTTTCCAAATTTTAGGAAAAACATCACAAAATTCTCAATTTGAACAGCCCGGATCTCTGATATATCTCCAACAGTGGTATGTACAAAAAACAGATTTTCACAAGGAAAAAATTGTATCTTAGCTATATTAAACCCTGCTGGGATGGGGACACACAAGAAGCTTCTGAGGAGTATTTTGCGGAGGACTCTGAGATACTTAATTTTGGTTCCCAACAAAATCTAGATTCGTCCAAATTTTTCTTCCCTTGGCCGCATGGAAATGTAAACATAAAATCTGTGGACTTTCTTTAAATTTGATTTTCATATAAAGCTAAAACTTCTTAGCTTATAAATGTAAGAAATTATAAATAAAAGCAGAAAATGGGTGGTCAAAAGTAATTCTGTCCTCATCTCTCTGTTAAGCTTGATGACAAACCCCATCTGAATCTTTAATTTCTCTCTAAGGTTTCTGTAAGCAGGGGGAAGTGTGACAGATGCCAGTATTTGTTCAGTAGCTCAATGGTAGAGCATTGGCCTTCAGAGTGAAAGGTTCTGGATTTGATGAGCATCATGTCATATAGAGTTTGCCCATGTGATGTCACACCACTAGCATTAGCGGCCATGTTGGAGTACAAGTCTCAGACTTTTTCCATCTCTACCATGTAAACTTCATTAAATTTCTGAGAAATTAACACTTCATCTGGGTAGATTTTGTGACATCTGTCATAATTAATCAGTAAATATAATCAATCAGTTGAAAAATTTCTGTAAAACGTATAGATAAACAATGCGATTATTTCGTAAAATTAAGTTAAATCAAGCACTTTTATATGAGCATTGATGGATAAAGTCTGAGAGTTGTACTCCAATGAGGGTGATAACTCTAGCTAATTTGAGGAAAACAGGGCTGTATGGGAACACTCTATAGACATTTTTCTTAATGATCTTATATTTCATTCCATGCCAGACATTCAATAATTTGCTGTAAAAATGTATGTCATTTTACTCTAATGTCATCAGCTAGCATCATAACGTCATTATGAAAATTGTGGTAAAACGTAGCATATCTGGCAATAAGGCCCCTTACGTCATATTTAATTGGAAAAACATATATAGATCTTATTCCAGTTAAACATGATGTAAGCGGTCTTATGCCAGACATGCTACTTTTTGCCGGGATTATATTATGATTGTAGCAGGAAGGTTGAAAAATCATTGGCCAGACCGGGACTCAAACCCAGGACCTTCCACTAACAAGACAGATGCTCTACCAACTGAGCTATCTGGCCGATGTCCCAGTCTGCCACACACCTCCCCTGCCAATCTGACGTTTCCCCAAAACCTCACACCGAGTGCTTCTCTCACAGTGGCATACAACCTCTGCCAACTGATGAGAGTTGGCGGAACCTCCAAACTGTAGCAGGAAGGTTGAAAAATCATTGGCCAGACCCCAGGACTCGAATCCAGGATTTTCCACTAACAAGGCAGATGCTCTACCAACTGAGCTATCTGGGCCGATGTCCCAGTCTGCCACATGATGTTATAAATGCTAACATAATGTGACGTCTGAATAAAATGACGCAAATATTTCAAGCAAAATTATTGTATGTGTGGCATGAAATGTAACACAAGATCCATAGGAGAAATTCTGGTGGAAGTTCTATACTGAGCTTGCCGAGTACAGTCACTGAGTCAGTAGCCACTCCATTTTTTATTAATTTTTTTTATATTTGTATTTTCACATCGGGCCGTTCACATCTTCAAATAGCCTTGCATATAATTTAGAAGACGACTTTATATTTAAGAGTTAATGTTCAGAAATTTTTAACGTTTACAAATAAATAATATCTGAATCTCTTAAGGACTTTAAAATGCGATCTGAATCAGGAACAGGGAAATAACATTTGGTCAGAAGAAATTCAGACACATTCTTAACAGAATTATACAAATTAAGTCATACGACAGTAGGCCTACTTCGCTATAAGCTGTGCCAGCTCCGGATGTGAATTGCCAGCTAGAAGAACCATTGGACACCTCTGTCCTGGACTAAAAGCCATGCTTGATGCTTGCTGCACTAACCACACGATTTTGTTTACATGACCTTGACCTTGCTCTATTTTGTGGCGGAAAGCATGGGTGACATTTAGCGGGAAGATGGATTAAAGTTGTGACACTATAAAATAGATGTTTAGCCCTTTCGTCATCCGACTAACCAGAAATAAAGGTATCAATACTTGTTTGTCGATAATGACGGAGTCTCCTTATTTTCAAATAAGTAAACGATTAACCCGATCTGAAATGAAATATGACGCGAACTCGACAAAAGTAAAAGTAGAGCCTGCTGTAGAAAACTGTCATCAAAATCAGAACAGTAAGAACCATCGGAAACGTGGAGTTAAAAAGGAAAAAATTGACATTTCCTATGAGAAAAATATATCAGTTTGTAATGATATACAATGTGACTCTCAGGAAAATGGAAAAGCGCAAAGTTTGTGGAAGGAACATTTGAAGAATATAACTGAAATGAGGCAGTACAGGGATGCCCCAGTGGACTCCATGGGCTGTGACGTCATCAGTGACGACAAGGCACCACCTGCTGTGAGTGAAATCATGGTTAAATAAAATGGGATTTTTAACAGATTATATATGCTCATGTCAATGGCATTAAATTGGTGGCATGGCCTGGCTAATGGAATCATACACATGATTTTTTATTATCAGTTAACTTGAAAGGATCTTTTGATCATGACAGCTTCAGAAGAAGTTAAATTTATATATATAAGATCGAACATTCCATTTAACATCCAATCTCATCAAAATCACAAAAGGGAAAGGGAAAGACATCCAACTTAGCTGTAGGACAGAAGTCACCAAGATGTACAATAAAACCATTTGGTAACAAACGGTACTCAATTGGTGTTGTTAACTGGTTTATAGGCCCATCTATTCACTCAACACAAATGCAGTACAATCAAAAGACACACATTTAAAAATCTATAAATAGTCTTCCATATAGAGAGAAAGGATCAATGAGTATCTCAGATTGAGATGTCATAAAAAGGGTCCATAGAATTACAGATATCATCTAAATCCCCGTGTATTTACAGAAATCCCGGTAAAAAACACAGAAATCCCCATTACTTTATCCAAAACCACCGATATGTAAATAGATAGGATGATCATTCACCCTTATAGCAAGTTTCAGATATATTAAACAACAATTAATAGACTAATATAACCAATTTATTTTTTAAATTTTAATGATCCACTACGGGTGGCCATGTTGGATTGGAAGTATACATAACAGTAACGCAGTCGAAGATTATACAGTAGTATTAATTAATTCTATTTTCAAAATACCTTCAATAAATGGCAAATATATTTCACAAAGAGGCTTGTTATTGTCGAATTCAGTAAATGTATGTATTATATATTGGTGTCGATTGTTACGTGTTTGTTTATTTCAAACGTATATAATTAAATGATTTGGATAAAGTTGTACTTAACTGTCATGAAAAATGAAGGAAAATGGTTATAAGTCTATCAATTGTTGTTTAATATATCTGAAACTTGCTATAAGGGTGAATGATGGTCCTATCTATTTACATATCGGTGATTTTTGCGGGGATTTCTGTAAATACACAGGGATTTCGGTGATTTCTGTAATTCTATGGACCGTCATAAAAATATATAAACACTAATAGTAATGTGGAGTAATATTATGATATCAAAAACATATAGTGCGACATCAACATTAGGTAACTGTGCTCTGCTGGTCTGGAAGCGAGCTCAGATCCTTGATCTTTAGGAGTACTGAATAACACTTACAACTATTAGTCACTGTACAACGGTCAAGGAAAAATCTGCATAAGGCAGTATAAAGGCCCAATACAAAATCAATAGTCTTAGCAATGATCTTAGGGTCATATTGTCATGTTCCACTTAAGTCTTTATTGTATGTGTCATGGTATTGTTTATACATGTGAATGTTTTTATAGTGAGTTGTTGATTTGCATCTTCACATGAAAACTTAAACAGTTATTTATATCATGTTTTTGTTAGGATGGGCACATTTTTGTAGTTTCAATGACTGAGATCGGCACAGTTTGTGAAAAGCAGGGGTTTTTGAGTCGGCTTCGGTGAAGCCGCACTCATTGCAATCACTTTCTTTTCAGGGGTTATAACTTTCACTACCGATATAGAGCTTACTACGCCGCTGAAAAATAAAGTGCCGAAAAATTACTGATGTTGTCATAAAAATTCTTGATCAGCACAATGTACCTTTAGCTCAGTTAATTTAAGCTAAACATAAACTAGTTTCAATAACTCGAAAAAGGAGTTGCAATAATGTTTTCAAATTTCGCGTTATAATATGTAGTTGTGACTTCTTTACGATGTGTTTACCACCGATACCGTCGGATGTACTCGATTGTGTAATTCTCCGGACAAAGCATTTGTCTTGATCTTGTTTTTATCGAGATATTTCAATTAAAGTTTTCCCCAACATGTTCTGGAACTTTAGTTCTTTTTCACATATATGACAAATTTAAAGATCGATCTTCCCGCATTTCCTCTGATAATGAAAATGCAATATAAATATTTAGGTAAATGTTGTATGTTTCTAAATATAAATGATGTTAAAGCATTATGAGAATCGTGAATAAGATGGTTATTTAATGTCCCACTTGAAGGAATGTCGTTCCTTGGCTCTGAGCTTCGACTCGTGACAACAATGCAGTAAAACTTGTTGCCATGAAGTTGTCGATTGCACGTTCATTTCGAATACAAGCAATTGCAAACTCTTTGCCGTAAGATAGTATGAAGAGAGCAAATTTTATTTTATTTGTCAAACTCAGTGAGTTTGTAGACATTCATAAGTATAGTTCCCAACTAATGCCAAATTTGGTGACCATTAGATTTATTTCATGCTTTAATAAACACAAACTGATTTTACATTTGGCTTGATCACTTGCATACTATTTCTGATGTCTATATGAAACTTGATTTGTTTGTATTTAGGAGACATGGTCCTGAACCTCGTCCCCTCTGACTGTTAGTCGGGACTCCTACAGATCTAGGGCCTTAGCTCGCTTTCAGACTGGCAGAACACGGTTTATCATGTTGATGTCACATATATTTTTATACCATTATGTGTTTTACAATACCTTACGTGTTTATATTTTTATGACCTCTTAATATGCGACACCTGTTGACCCTTGTTCTTTACATGGAGGATTATTTATAAATTTTTAAATGTACGTCCTTTGATTGTTCTGCTGTTACGGTGAGTGGTTCTAGTATATTATTTATATTCATGTATTGTATAGCTCCATGGTGACTTCTGCCACATAACTGAGCCAGTAACTCCTCTTTTTTCTTATTCATTTGTTAGTATTACTTTAAGTTTAGACTTTTTTTACATGACTGGCAGAAGGGTTTTCTTTTATATTTAGTAGGTTTTACTGTACATTTACATACAGATTTAAATTTTCCTTCCTTCTTTTTCCTATAAGGTTATATTGTATCTTGTCTCTCTCTCTGGAAGTTGTAAGCATGTGATTAATTTTGTACAGCTTTTTCCACGGTCATTAATTATACAAATTTTAAACATGCCTCTTTCCACCATCTTTTTTTAACATTTGAGCGTACATATACGTGCTTGCTAGTACTGTAGAAAACTTAGATTATTTATAGGGCAGACTAAGGAAAGAGTTATATATATACATGTAGTTCTCTCTTTCCTCCCACTGTTTCCCTCCTCCCTTCCACTCCATGTTCCCACTGCACCCTTTTCCCTACTTTGTTATAGACTATCTCCGTACTAATTTTAAGGGATTGAAATATATACTCAAAGAAAACACAAAAATTATGAAATACTTTCCCTTTCCTTCCAGTATAAATATCTATCATATTGTGTGGGAAACCTATACACTATAATACTTGCTTGTCAATGATCCTTCTGTTATTACATCTCTAAAATCTGCATGGTTTCTTTTTAAGGGTTTGACCTGATTGTTGTTATACTTTTTTCCTGATGTTATGTGGCAATGACACTTTCTATATAGTGTTGGTTTACATTCCTTTATATACACAGTGCTGAGTTACATTTGTTTCATAGCAGGTGTGGCTAGCCATTCAGGAGATGCTTATTCCTCCAGGTTACCTGATTTCACCTCTGAAATTCAAGTCCAGGAATATCCACTTTGGTACATAATTGTTGTTAGCGCTTTAGTCACTTGACACAAGTTACTTTCATGTATTTGCATTTGGGTTAATTTTACTTCAGTGGTACTACAATGCAACATTTCTATTCATTTTATGAACAAGAGGGAAACTTCAAAAACTCTAAGTGATGTCAAAGTTTCCTTACACTTCAAGTTTTTTAAGTTCATCTGTATCAGGGTCATAGGAAGTATTTCAAAATGGGTGGGCCACCCAGAACTTTGTTTCATTTCATAACATGACAGAAAATCGGCCCATGATAGGTTGACAAGAGGGGGGCACTTTAAATTATACCTCATATAATATAATGAGCAAATCTAAAATAGGGTCGACATTGCAGGTGCATGTAAGATATTTTGTGTACAGATGAACCAGAAGCAGGTGTGGCCCAGTTGATAAGGTGCTCGGCTCGTGATCGTGAGGTCCCAGATTCGACTCCTGCCCTAGGCAGACCGGTGTTCTGTCTTTCGGATGAGACAGTAAAAACCAAGGTCCTGTGTCACGGTAGGTGTGGCACATAAAAGATCCCTCACTGCTTCGGGTGGGTCCTTTGCAAAGGTCTAAATTTGTATACAATGCATCAGGCAGATGCCATCACCATATATGTGAAATAATCGTGGAGTGACGTAAAACAATAATCAATCAATCAATCATTCAATCAGATGAACCAGACGTGGATGTGCACAAAAAAGTGAAATGTAAATGTGCAGTGATAAGTGGTTTACAATTATAATAGCCACTGCATTTTTATGGGGATCTTTAATTGTACAGTGTATATTGTTGTTTTAAGTATATGTGAGGCATAACTATACAAGGATACCTTCCAGTATGATGTCTATATTGTAAATGTTTTAATTGGATTACAGGTATATCGATATCAAGTTCTGTTGTCCCTCATGCTTTCCAGTCAAACCAAAGATCAAATCACTTCTGCTGCAATGAGCAAACTTCGCAGCCATGGATGTAACATTCCTAACATTCTTAGCACATCTGATGAAAAGCTAGGAGAACTGATCTACCCTGTAGGATTCTGGAAGGTTTGTAAAGCTAGGAGAACTGATCTACCCTGTAGGATTCTGGAAGGTTTGTAAAGCTAGGAGAACTGATCTACCCTGTAGGATTCTGGAAGGTTTGTAAAGCAAGAACTGATATACTGTCTATGGTTCTGGAAGGTTTGTAAAGTAAGAACTGATATACCCTCTATTTTCTGGAAGAATTGTAAAGCAAGAACTGATATACCCTGTAGAATATTTGAAGGTTTGTAGAGCAAGAACTGATATACTCTGCAGGATTATGGAAGGTTTGTAAAGCAAGAGCTGATAAAGTTTTGCAGCTTGTTAATATGAAATTTTTGAACTAATAATACAAGATTTTAATTTGTTATTATACACATGTAGATCTTATGTAATGTTATATGCGGATGATTTGGTGATTTTAGCCTTAATATTGTGTCAAGTGTATGTGATGCTCAGTTTGTAAAAACAGCGTTTATCACGTAGTCATATAGTCATATAACATGTGTTCTTTTTATGACTTGCCATTGAAAATGGTGGAGGCATATAGTGTTACCCCTTCCTGTCCTTCCATCCTTCCATCATCCTGTCATCATTTAGTTTCTGTGATCTATCTCTGCAACAGGGGCACACATTGAATTGAAGTTTGGTATACAGACACATTAAGAGATAATATATGTGTAAAGGTTTGAT
The DNA here is from genome assembly GCA_035048485.1 of Pteria penguin. Taxonomy (NCBI): domain Eukaryota; kingdom Metazoa; phylum Mollusca; class Bivalvia; order Pterioida; family Pteriidae; genus Pteria; species Pteria penguin. The sequence continues at coordinate 1,867,651 of CM068580.1, forward strand.
TTGATTACAGTTGAATCATTCTTGATGGAGTTATGTCCCTTGAACTTAGAAAATTTCCAATAAATTAGAATTTCCGTGCTCTATCACTACAATGAATGTATATATTAAACCGAAATTTCGTATATAGATACATTACACGATGTTCTAGGTCATGTCCTGATTTGGTTAGGGTCAATTAATTTTTGACGGAGTTAATGCCCCTTTGATTTAGAAAATTTCCAATATTTAACAGTTTCCATGCTCTCTCTCTACAATGAATGCACATATAAAATTGAAATTTGGTATACAAATACTTTATGATAATATCTAGGTGAAGGTTTTAAATTAGGTGATGGTCGAATAATTTTTGACAGAGTTATGTCCCTTTGACTTAGAAAATTTAGAAAATTTTGCTGCTTGCAGGGCATTTTTTTTTTCTGAAAAAAAAAAATACATATTTATAATAACACACCAGATATATATAATGTAGATAAAATGGATAATGATAATATTAAGAGAGTTGATGTCTTGATATTTTGACTTTTGTGTAAATTGAAGTATTTGCTGTGGTTTCCAAGAGGATTCAACTGTATATGAAAGATGTTTTAATTGTTTTTGAAAGTTTCAATCCTGCAATTCAGACAAAATTTGAAATATAGTGTTTTTCTTCAGAATGGCCAATGGTAATATGTGAAGTTTCCTTTAGATTTGTTCTGATGTGTCCAACGCATTCTTGATCTAGTTCATCTTCATTCAGTCTGTGCATGTGGGGGTTGGAACCCACCTTGAGATTTGACGAAAGTTACCTTTCTTGTTATTGTTGTGAATGTTACAGTGAGATAGCACCAGGTGTTTACGAAAGTTCACTATGGTACATTGTTGTTATTGCCACTGTCTGATAGCACCAGGTGTCTAGGACAATTCACTATGGTGCATTGTTGATAGTGCCACTGTCGGATAGTACCAGGGGTCTAAGAAAGTTCACGATGGTACATTGTTGATAGTGCCACTGTCTGATAGCACCAGGTGTCTACGAAAGTTCACTATGGTACATTGTTGTTTGTGCCACTGTCTGATAGTACCAGGGGTCTAGGACAGTTCACTATGGTACATTGTTGATAGTGCCACTGTCTGATAGTACCAGGGGTCTATGAATGTTCACTATGGTACATTGTTGTTAGTGCCACTGTCTGATCGTACCAGATGTCTACAAAAGTTCACTATGGTACATTGTTGTTAGTGCCACTGTCTGATCATACCAGGGGTCTATAAATGATCTACCATGGTACATTGTTGTGAGTGCCACTGTCTGATAGCACTAAGGGTCTATGAATGATCTACCATGGTACATTGTTGTGAGTGCCACTGTCTGATAGTACCAGGGGTCTATAAATGATCTACCATGGTACATTGTTGTGAGTGCCACTGTCTGATAGTACCAGGGGTCTATAAATGATTTACCATGGTACATTGTTGTTAGTGCCACTGTCTGATAGTACCAGGGGTCTATAAATGATCTACCATGGTACATTGTTGTGAGTGCCACTGTCTGATAGCACTAAGGGTCTATCAATGATCTACCATGGTACATTGTTGTGAGTGCCACTGTCTGATAGTACCAGGGGTATATGAATGATCTACCATGGTACATTGTTGTGAGTGCCACTCTCTGATAGTACCAGGGGTCTATAAATGATTTACCATGGTACATTGTTGTGAGTGCCACTGTCTGATAGCACTAAGGGTCTATCAATGATCTACCATGGTACATTGTTGTGAGTGCCACTGTCTGATAGTACCAGGGGTATATGAATGATCTACCATGGTACATTGTTGTGAGTGCCACTGTCTGATAGTACCAGGGGTCTATAAATGATCTACCATGGTACATTGTTGTGAGTGCCACTGTCTGATCGTACCAAGGGTCTATAAATGATCTACCATGGTACATTGTTGTTAGTGCCACTGTCTGATAGTACCAGGGGTCTATAAATGATCTACCATGGTACATTGTTGTGAGTGCCACTGTCTGATAGCACTAAGGGTCTATGAATGATTTACCATGGTACATTGTTGTTAGTGCCACTGTCTGATAGTACCAGGGGTCTATAAATGATCTACCATGGTACATTGTTGTTAGTGCCACTGTCTGATAGTACCAGGGGTATATGAATGATCTACCATGGTACAGTACATTGTTGTGAGTGCCAGATTAAGATACATGACTTTTGTATCACCAGGTACTTTTAAACTTCCGTTGTTATAAGGTCATTTTATCACAGATGTGCACAGGATCAGAAAGTTTTCATTCATTCACTCATGTTACTTTATAGACGAAGGTATCCTACATAAAGAGAACAAGCAAGATTTTACAAGATCAGTTCAATGAAGATATACCCAGCAGTGTGGAGGAATTGTGCAAGTTGCCAGGGGTAGGTCCCAAAATGGCATACCTGGTGATGAAGTGTGCCTGGAACCAGGTGGTGGGCATAGGGGTGGACACACATGTTCATCGGATCTGTAACAGACTGGGCTGGGTAAAGACAAAGAAACCTGAGGAAACAAGGAAAGCACTTGAAGAATGGCTACCAAGGTATGTAGTAAACATCAAGGTCAATGCAGCTACCGACATGCTCATGGCCACTTTAATATTGTCACTAAAGTACACTTACATAACATCAGGTAATGAGTCAAAAAGTACAGTGATATAATATCATGTAATGACTACCCAAACATTACTCTGTGTAATGTGGCTACCAAAACTTGCATCAAGTAATGTGGCTACCAAACTACTCAAACATTGCATCGAGTAATGTGGCTACCAAACTACCCAAACATTGCATCGAGTAATGTGGCTACCAAACTACCCAAACATTATATCGTGTAATGTGGCTACCAAAGTACCCAAACATTACATCATGTAATGTGGCTACCAAAGTACCCAAACCTTACATCATGTAATGTGGCTACCAAAGTACCCAAACATTACATCATGTAATGTGGCTACCAAAGTACCCAAACATTACATTGAGTAATGTGGCTACCAAAGTACCCAAACATTACATCGGATAATGTGGCTACCAAAGTACCCAAACATTACATCGGATAATGTGGCTACCAAAATACCCAAACCTTACATCATGTAATGTGGCTACCAAAATACCCAAACATTACATCACGTAATGTGGCTACCAAAGTACCCAAATATTATATCAGGTAATTTTGACTGCCAAGGCACACCTACATTGGGTAATATGCCGACCAGTTTACACTGGTATCAAATGAGGTAATGTGGCTGTGTTACATTAATATTAGGTAATGTGTTTACCAAGAAACGGAAATATTGTATCATTCTGCTACTGTTCTGTACAAGTGTTTCTGGTCACATCTGTGTGTTTGTAAATTTTGCACATTTTCATGCGATTTTTAGCTCACCTGATTAAAGATTTTTATCAAACTTGATATGCTTATATAATGTAGTACTGGTGGACCTCTTCAAATCTGTCATAAGGTGGTACAGAACCACCATAGACAGAAGATGGCCAAGAAGGTACCTTCCTATGAAAATCTTCTTTATAAGGGATGAATGGATTAAAACATTAATGATATCTGAGTGTTAGGGTTAGGGAAAGATTCAAGATTCCAAAGAATCTTTGACATCTTTTTGGACTTTGTCATTTTAGCCTTGATTCGAACAATTTCATAGATTTTCTCCTTGTAGGTTGCTTATAGTGTTTTGATTTGTAGTTTTAACTTATTTTATTGGATTAAAAGGTAATTTGTTAGATTTTTTATGCATGTTGCTTATAATAATTTATAATAATTTATTTATAATTTATAATTATTAATAATTTATTTTGTGTATTTCAACTGATTTTATTGTTAGAAATGTAATTTGAAAGAAATGGAATACAAATTGCATTTTTTTTTCAAATTTACAAAAGGAGGGGATATACTGTTAGCATATAATGATTAGATCTGCTGGAAGTTTCCTGCAGTACTAATGGAATGATTTTGTTGAAACTTCATAGTGAAGAAGTGCTGAAGGGCCCTTATAAATGTATTTGATTTTGTTACAGAGAGTATTGGTCGAGCATCAACCATCTCCTGGTGGGGTTTGGTCAACAGATCTGTTCACCAATCAGTCCTAAATGTGTTGGATGCCTGAATAATAGCATATGTCCATTTGGCAAGTCTGAGCTTAAGTCACCAGGAAAGAAACTGAAGACAGAAGATGGGTGATTGAATGAATATGTGAAGTAACAGGATATTGGACAGAAAACAAATGAACTTCCATTTGCATGTAATAGAAACTGCAGCAGAAAACCAGCAAAATACATGTATGGCATACTTTATAGGGTTTTATGTTTGAAATTAGCAGATGAACTGGTTTGCAAAATCACCACTACATTGACTTAGCAAAAGGGATATTTTTAAAACTTGGCATCACTTACCAACGATTGTGATTGAATTATAAATAGGATAAATTTTTTTTTGTATACATCAAAAGAAGATATATTTACAAGTCATTTGGTGAATTAACATAGCCATACAGTAAATTATCATAGCCATATGGTGACCTTATTCAGCCATGTGATGATTCAATATAGCCATGTGGTGATCTAAGATAGCCATATGATGATATGTAAGTAGTCTTTGATAATCTTCTCTGCTTCTATGTAATGTAATGAAAAACTGAATATATATACATGGTTAAAAAAAGTATGAAATCCTTCATGAAAATTTTGAAATTAATGATCCTGGGAAATGATTCAGCCCCAAGTATGGGGCCAATAGACTGTGCAAAAGTATGTGACCTTAGAAACCACTATGCTGTGCTTTGGAAGGCAAAATGAATACTTGTTTAGACAGAGTTTGAAGCCCTTCACAAGAACTTTTTAAAACTCGTGACCCCTGGGGCAGTGATACTGCTCTAGCGGGGGTTCCAAATATTTACTTCAATCACCTGAGTGGCAGTAGCAAGTGACGAGCCTATGTGCCTCTTGTTTATATTTAAGTATGTTAATTGAATGTTTGTATTGCATTTACAAACCTTTTTGCGCCAATAAATCTAAATTTAATCCAGGTGAAGTCATTATTTATGTTTTTTCTTAGATCACCAGAGTCTAGAAAACAGTGTCTTGCGATTGGTCTTAGTCCTCCCTCGTTTGAAAATATTTGAACATTTTTAACACAAAATGTACTAAAATAGTGATAATGTACTTTGTCTTTCAAAGTCTTGACTCTACTTCTCTGCATTTTTTAAGCGGGTGTGGCCTAGTGGATGAGATGCTTTCCTCTTGACCTAGAGGTCCCGAGCTTGACTCCCGCCCTTGGTAAAACCCAAGTTCTCGTGTCACGGTAGGCGTGGCACATAAAAGATCCCTCGCTGCTTCAGGTGGTTCCGTTGCAATTGTCTAAATTTCTATGCAGATGGCGTCACCATATACATGAAATAACCGTGGAGTAATATAAAACAATAATCAATCCATTGCAAAGTTCTAGATCTCTATGCAATGCATCAGGCAGATGCCGTCACCATATACATGAAATAACCATGGAGTGACGTAAAACATTAATCAATCAGTCAATCTATGCATTATTAAAAAAAAGAGCTTGAAGCCCACTACCATGATTACGCCCTTCTGGGGTCGGTGGTTTAAAGGTCAAGATCATTATTGATAAATATAGATAACAATTAGGGAACAACCATTTGATTCTGAGATGGGGGGAGGTGCTGTCACCTTTTGGAAATAAATATTCTGACCCCAAAAAATGCTTTAATTAAAAAATCTGGCTTTGACTGAAGCGAAAGTAGATTTCCTGGCTTCTAGCATGTACATATACTAGATCATGCAAATATAAAGGTGAATGTTCTATAGAAAACACATTGATGTTACCTGTCTCTCTTTGCTCACCAGATTGCTGCATATTTTATACTGTGTTGTACTTTAACCCTGTAACTCGCACTGGTTCGGAATTTATAGTATTGGACAAATTGTGCTATTCAATATGTTCAACAGAACTTAATAAAATTGTTGCATTTTAAAAAAATATACTTGCATGTTCATTTTGAGGGCAGACAGAGGACAAGAACTTTACCATCTGCTTTCTGAGAGATTTTCTCTTCAGGTTTGTGTTCGGAATAATGTCATTCACGTCATCTGCCGCCAATATCCAATTACTTTCCACGACTTCATCTCGTGTTGTCCGCCTCTCATTTATATGCCAGGCATACCGGTATGTTAACGCTAAAACGAGTGACCAAAATGAATCTTAACTGAATTCGCCTTACCTCTCAACTGAGCGCACATGCAAAGTCGATGTTCAAATTAAGTCATGTGCATTTCAAAATTTATGGTGGCCATATTTGTTGACAGTGCTTCATTCCTTTAAAGTTTCATTCAAATCTGTGCAAGAAGACCCTTGTCAAATGATTTTAATACATTTATTCAAATGTAAAATAAAAACAAATACAACTTTAAAGTGAGAACAAAAGTAAAACCCACAATTTAAAAAAGTGTATCTTCACTTAACATACATGAATAGTAACAAAACTGAAAAGAGGCATAAGTTGGCCCATATCGTTTTCCCAAAACAGAAAACATTGCACAATGATGTTGAACAATGCTGTAGATGGCCATAAATCTTTAGTTTCTTTAAAACTTAAAACTTAAGACTGGTCAGGACCAAGTTTTCTCAAATTCAGTCTAGAAGAGTGGAGAAAATGTTTAAATGTGACAAATCAATATATCAAACATATTTATGAAATGCTTCTTTCCATTAAAATGACATAGTTCAAAGTAAGTCAAAAATGAATGAAATAATCGGACAGGACTCCAAAACAGCAACGTATACACTTCCTCGCACATCCTTCTATAGTGATTAATGGAAATTCTCCCCCTGGATACCAGAGACAAGGAGAGACTATATGCTTTACTATAAAAACTAGAAGTATAAAGACCTATGCAATTAAAATAGTGTTTGCATGTTATTTGTTGAATATATATTTGCTTGTGTTTTGTTAATGGCATATGCATGTATTTACAATGCAATTTCAACAACTTTATTGGCGACAAAAAAAGTCAAGAAAAAAATAATCTATCCCAGGATATCAAGGAAATTAATATTCCATCCTTCAAAGATCTGAAGAAAAAAAAATAATCCGACTCGACCAAATTTGGCCCCTCCCCCTATTGGTTATTGGATGATAATTCAAGTTCTTTGCATCCTTTTTAGCTCACCTGAGCCAAAGGCTCAAGTGAGTTATAGTCATAGTGCGCCGTCCGTCGTCGTCCGTCGTTAACTTTTTCACATTTTCGACTTCTTCTCTGGAACTACATTGCAGATTTGGATCAAACTTTGTGTAAATGATGTACTCAAGGTCCCCTACTACAATTGTGTTCGGGATCCAGATTCCCTCAGGGGTGGATCCAGGGCGGGACCAAAAGTGCCCAAAAGGGTACCCCTCTTCAAACATCTTCTTCTCCAGAACCAGTACATAAATGGGGAAACTAATTGCATTTCAACAATCTATAAAGATGGGTTATTGAAAATTGTGTTCAGGGTTAAGATCCGTCAAATAGAAATTTACGCTTTTTTGGCGTGTTTCCGGACTTAGTCATTTCAATGAAGAAAAGTGTCATGTTTTTCAGTTAATTGATATTGATGATTTCTTAATGACTATTTTGATCATAATTGTGGTAAGGAATATTATTGTGAAAGAATTTTGTCATTATCTCAATTTTTGGATTTTTTATGAATTTTTTAAGACTTCCAAAAAAAGGGGGGGGGGGTTGGCCATTTTTCACATAGTCAACTTTTTCTACAAAACCACAGGAAAGATTTTAATGAAACATGGAATACATGAAGTACTAAAAGTCTTCTATCAATTTGGTAAATTTCATCCAAATTGGTTAACAGATAATGCCACCATGTCTAAAAAGCAGTTCTCACAATGGTACATATAATACTTGGTAATTGAAATATGGAGAGTAGCGGTTCAAATCCAGCTGTGGTCAAATTTTTTTTTTTCATTTCTTTACACATCTAAATAAGTTTTTAGATGTTTCTCAACACTCAACATATGAAATTAGGCAATTTTAAGTTAAATCTGGACAATATCTGAAACAAATGTTGTTCATGACCCAGACTTGAAATCAGTCAACAAAAGGCCCCACCTAAAGAAAATGACTAACTTGTTGCCCTGAATGACTTCTTGCAGAGACAAAGGAAATGCTTAATATCAAAATCACCTGAATGGATGTGCAAAAAAGTGTTGTTTTTTATTCTAGCCTGAAATAAAATTTGACATATTTTCAACATCTGTGTTGACTTAGTCACATTAATGCAAAAATAAATGAATTCTTCCTTCATGCATGACTGATCATCTAGGTACTCAGGTGAGCGATATAGGCCCACTTGGGCCTCTTGTTTAAAGCAAATGTTGGGATGTGGATGCTTATCAAAGTGGGAAGATTCCTATTGATATCGGTGGTAAATTGGTCAAAAGTCAGGTTCACTGCTAGTTAAAATGTATTGCAATAACATATGTATTGGTTTCTGGAGAACTTTTTAAACGAAAGCATGTGCAGTTTTGTATGATTGTAACGATGACCTATGGACGTAGGGTGGCAATGGAGAAATCATTTAATGGTAGTTGAATGATAGAAGGTCAACCAATGATTCAACGCAACCATCACCCATCACACTGCCTATACGAACAACTTCTTTGGAGACCTGTACTTTCGAGTCTCGATCTTTTGGTAGTAGCACTGAGCACACGGGGTACGTCATTTATGCTAAATAATCGTTGACGTCACATGTTGCATAACTGACGTGCCCTGTGACTGAGCAAGGTATGAAAAGCGACGTTTAATATTTTTGTTGTGAAATTCCTGATAGTATTGTAATTCGGCATAGCTGTAGATAAGGTTTCTAGACTCGCACAGACAATTGTGTCTGCATTTGATATATGGATTGTATATAGGTCAGCATTAAGGGAGCTACATTTGAGACGAAGGCGAGCATGCAATATTTGTTGCTTCCTTATGCCGACATAAAAATACTTTCGAGGATGAACGATATCCAAAGATATTTAAAGCCGATAACGTATTTTTGCATCAGGTGGCAAATCGTCCCAATCCCTTGGTGTTTAAGGGATAAAGAAACTATTATATAAAGAAGTTTTGACTAATGCATAACAAAGTCAAGACATTCTTGGTTCCCCATGGTATTTAGCTTACTGGCTGAAATCCAGTAAGCCTGCGTCTCCTGATCAGGAGGCCGGTGTCCTGTCTTTCGGATGAGACAGTAAAAGCCGAGGCCCCGTGTCGTTGTATGAATAGTGCGTTAAAGATCCCTCACTGCTTCGGGTGGGTCCGTTGTAAAGGTCAAAATTTGTATGCCCCGCATCAGGCAGATGCCGTCACCATATACGTGAAATATTCGTGGTGTGACGTTAAACAAAAATCAATCAATCAATCAATCTGAAATCCAGTAGCGCAAATACCATAAGGAACAGAGGATGAAATCCAGGTCGTTTTCTAAAATTCTATTATCTGATGAGCTCGTTGTGTCTCACAACCCATAAATATGGTACTGTGACATTATTTATCATTTTATGCCCCCGGATCGAGAGATCGGGGGCATATTGTTTCTGTCCGGTCTGTTTATTTGTCTGTCTGTTGTCAACTTTAACCTTGGCTATAACCTTTGAACCGTGAGGGATAGAGACCTCATATTTGAAATGCGTACCCACTTAATGAAGCCCTTTTAAATGACACCAAGGTCGATGACCTTTAGACCTTGACAATGACCTTCACGCTGAAAATAACTTTTTTGACTTTGATGCCGCCGGGGGCATTAGTGTTTCACAAATACAGCTTGTATAACGATGCTTTAGATTTTATAGTGTCTGGCATCCAAGCTCCAGCAATGATTTTGCCCTTAAAGTTTATTCTGTTGTCCCAGTTACAATTCTGCCTGCTTCAATTTAGACTATTTTTTTCTGCGAAAGTTTCTTATTAAAAAAACAATTATTCCAAACGATATCTGCATATTCCAAAATAGGCCTAATAAAAGCAAAATGTTGCTTCTAGGGACTTGCCGTGTAGAAGGAATTGTTAAGTTTGTGAAATATAAGAATTCTATTCCAAGCTTTTTGGTGTTATCTTGGGATGTGTTCATGCAACAAGTATGATTTACTTAAGACCATTCCGAGATGTTTATTAGAATCCATTCATTTTACATTAACATTAGCCAGATATTACCATGATTCGTCTCAGTTTAAACAGTAAGCCCCTATACAACACGGTTAAAACTTAACCGATATCGCCAAAAAAAAAAAAATAAAATAAATAAATAAAATAAAATAGAATGAAAGGAAAACGATGCGCATTTTTTGTCATTATCAGTTGCTTTTAATGATAGTGTCGTATTTATATACGGCCGAATCTTGGGGTTTAAAGCCAGACTGAGCGGGCATAAAAAAGGATATTGCATGTATATAATATAGATGTGCACATGTTTAAAACACGCTTTTTGAACTTTGCCAAATTGAATGGAGATTCAAAGCGAAATATATCTATAGTTTGAGACCTGTGTTTTATCTCCCTTTTGGAATATTGGAGTGAGGTGTACTCTGAAAATGAAACATAGAACATGCTTTATTTTGATTGATCATATGTATGTTGTATTCTGTGAATATAAGTAGTCCAATAAACCATCGGTATTCCTGTGGATACTACTATGCTTGTTACATATGTACACGCAATATATCTTAATACCGATTTCAGTTTTACTGTAGAAAACTTTCCATATTGTGCGTGTAGACATATTTCGTGTTTTGTCTGTATGCCTTTAACTGATGCAATATGCTAGAGCTTCTTCAGATAACAGTTCTTTCGTTTACCAGGGAAAGCTACTTGAGTGAAAGGTTTATATCACAAGTACCTCTACATTCCGCAAATTAAGGCCTTCTGTGCGCTTATCAGAAATCATTCTTTGTTATGTTGAGTTCGATTGAAGTTCTTGTTAAACCATATGTACTGTAATAATACAATATCACACAAATTTACTTATCATGACTTTTTATTGATTGTAGCTACGCTGCCACCATACTATAACTACCAATCTTATGTCCTCACGCCGGGATGTGACCGATCAGCAGGGGATGTTTACTTCTCCGTGGCAGCTGACACCATCCCCTGGTTCTTCCGGGGATCCGTGATATCTCTGTTTTTGTCTAGTAGAATGGATGGTCCATGTTGACTACGGCTCAGTATCTTCGCACTTCACTTGCTTTGTTTCCAGACTTTTGGGAACTATGATGCTTCAGTAGAGGCACTGAATGTTTTGATATGTGTAACGATAAGATGCCAGACCCTTTTTTAAATAATTTTGGATCAATGTTTTACGTCAAAATTCTTTTTAAAATGATTTTGTATCTTTCCACCATTGTTTTAGATTAAGACTACGTTGGTGTATATCGGGTGTCATTTTCTGATAGTGATTTAATTTGGCATTGCGAATTAGAGATGTAACTTTAATTCTAGCTTGCCTAAAGTTTGACCAAGCTTCTTGTGTGTTCATTTAACTTTGCCACTTCGAGTAGGCGAGTTCGAGTCCGGATGTAACCTCTTATTCAATGGAACCAGGAGAAGTGTGATGGTCTAATTTTGAATGCTTTATTCTGGGATGGATTTTTCTGCAGCTGTAAAGATGTTTTCTAAACGTTTAGTAATTTAATCGTCTATAGATGTGTTTTGAGTGTCCCATTTGCACTCACCTAATGTATGTCTGCATTGGTCGCAATCGGTCATATTACCGAACTTTACTTTTATAACTGGTCTAAAACTTGTACAGAAAGAAACAGTGTGGTGCCACTATAGAAAGGCTTTGTCCCTTTTTCAATACATCTTATAAAATTTGACGCTAGACTTAGATCGATTAAGTTAGATGAGGCAAGGATTATTCCTGTTTGACTGTCGATCGATTCATTCTGTCCATAGTTGTCAATGATATTTCGTATATCTACCTTTTCCTGGACCGAAAACGTTTTCGTTAAAGTCAGCATAATTCAAGCGCTTTTTCGATTGAGACCTTTAAACTATTCCAATCGCTAAATCTGGGATACTAAGGTGTGTGTTGAAAATCCGTATCAAAATGCGTTTGTGTCTGTAACGCGGTCGTTTTTGGCTTAAAGTCCGTCAAATTAATGTTCTAACTGTCCCAGCCATATTATCATCATCACCGTTGTTTGATTAAGTAAGACGAGTAGTACAGTTAACTTTTTATTTACACTCACTAATCAGGATAACACAATATCAATCGTATTAATCACAAAGTCAATTTGTATCGAGACAGTATACCATTTATAACAAACGATGTGCACTCTTTAGATAACAATACAAAACTAAACTAATGCCCAAAATTGGCGTCTGTTTATATAGTACATTGGGTGCTCCTCCGAGCGAGCAGTAAAAACAATTTATCCTCAAGCCGAGGAGCAAAAACAAGTGATCCTCAAGCCGAGGAGCAAAACTAGTGATCCTCCGTGCGAGGAGTCTGTACACTAAACTGAAGATAGTGTATTTATTAACTACATAAATCTATTGTAAACAATCAATAATTATCAATTTAAGTCATGAAACAGTTAATATTATTTATACGCTGCATGTCCAAGATTTACTCGACCCAGAAATCACGCCGTTCTGTAAATGGGATACCAGCCACGCCTCCTCTGTGCCTATCGAGACGAATTGGAGTTTAATGTGAAGATGGAATATCTTTATCATTTTCTAAAATTCCAAAGCAAAATTATTCTGCAATAAAGATACTGTGTTTCCTGGATGAGATGGGATTCTATGTTGACACGGTACGCGTGATACGTGAAAGATCCCTTAGTGCTTCTCGTGGGTCCGTTTCAGAGGTATAAATTTCATCCACTATTTACTATGTACTTCATAAAATGAGACGCTTGCCACCTCATGTGTACATCAGTATATATCGATACCGTGGATATATATAAAGGTCGTAACTGAAATTTTGCAACTTAAATTTTTTTAGTAGAAACAAAAATTTGTTTTTCTATTTTCAAGGTCTCGATATACACATGTAGTTATTTTACACTTTTGATTTTTGATTATATTGATAACAAAGATTAACTATGCATTCATAACTTGATAAAATCAGTTGAATAAAATTGATGAAAATAGTTAATTTTATAGTACATACGACCTAAATTTATCCTAGTTCTTAAAAGAATAAAAGGAAAAAAAATACATGGAGTAAAGGTCGTATCTACCACATACGACCTTCTACAGCACCTTTTACCCCTGATTTGTCCGAAACTGTCGGGAATTTGGCTACAAAATTATATTAGATGGTGTAAAGTGATATAAGATATTTGTAAATACAATAATTTTGAAAAGGTCATAACTTCCACTTTCGACCATATATTTCCACTAGGTCGATATATCCTACTGAAAAAAGTACGTCTAAGAACAGATACGCAACATGTTTGCACACAAAGGTAGATTCATCCATAAGACTCCAAAACATAACATGATTACGCGCCAAGAGTTGCTTAGGTACGACCGCGATGAATGTTAGAAATATATTGCAGTAGACCTATTATTGGAATAAGGATTGTTAAAACAGAAAATAGCTAAATGAAAACTTGTTGTCTCTGTCGATGTATCAGTCGATTGGACGATGCAAGAAATTTAAATGGAATTGTATTCTGTTACACTGTATACGAAAAAGACATATTTAATGTTCAAAGTAAAATATGTGAATGCTTTGGTCAGTACCAGTAAATTGTCGGGAATATTGCTTGATCAATCAAATTACAGTAATCATCAAGTAATTTCTTTGATGTTGAGCTTTTATTTGAATATGAATTGAAAAACATAAAAATATGCATGCGCGGATCCAGAATTTTTTGTCAGAGGGGGTCCAACCAAAAAAGGTAATTTTTTCTCTTAGACGAGGGGGGTCCAACCCCCAAAATACCCAAATATTACCTTTTTTTGGTAAAATTTTCGGATTCCAGGGGGGTCCAGACCCCCCTGAAACCCCCCCCCCTCTGTATCCGCGCATGATATGCACACATAATATTTCGCTCTACTTCATCTTGTTACGATGTGCCCCACGATTCTACATAATAAGCATGTCAGTGATATTGGCCTGTGGTTTGATCAGTAAATTGATAGTAGATCTGGATATCTTTTTACTGGTGACGGTCATCCTAGCCTTTTCCAAGTCATCTGGTATCTCTCGCTCTCCAGGGATTTCATGAAGACGATGGTTTGTATAATTACAAAGTGATGTGGTTTTTGTATTCTTACATACAACAATGGATCAGGAATGAAAGAAAAAAATCAAATCTCCGGTCGTCCCGGGAGAACAGGGAACGACAACTCTGGATCAGTGAATATTCAGGTTGACGTCATTTGTGACGTCACAATTCAAAATGTCTGATTCGGAATCGGATTCAGATCCAGAGTATATTGATTGTTATGACAATCAAAAAGATTATTCAGAATCTGACTCTGAAAAAGAAACGGACGAAGAAAATGAATCGGAGACCGAGGAAAGTGTCCGTCCATGGACCAGGAGTAGAGGGGCTCCTCCAACCCTCCCCCAAAATGAGGTTCACTTCACTGATTACGATGCTATGGAAGTAGCTCCAACAGTTCAACAAAATAATACCTCGGCCAAAAAGACATTAGAAGACTTTAAGGTAACGATACTTTTAAAAACGAACGAAAGCTTTTCTGACTCGGAAATGTATAAACCGTTATAGTTTTGAAACGCATAAGTGAGTAAGACGAGAATCCACATAATCATAATTATGGCGACGCTTGAAGACAAAGCGATTTGGGAAGACGGAGAGGTAAATATTCATTATTCTTCTGTTTAGTAAGCTATTGAATGGAAATAGAAATCTTTCTCTGTATCATAATTATAAAGACTATTGTACAATAAGGTGACGAGATTTGTTCAAGTCCGTGTATTGAGTTACTTTCATAGGCCGGTTGAACAATGTTCAAAAGTAGCTTTGTCATCACAAGAGTGCATCACAGGCAATCATATAGTAAGGAGGTGGGGAGAGATGGTTACTCCAAACCATAAAACATGGATTTACAATTTGTGCAATAGCTTTTCAGGACGGCTAATTACAAAACCATAACGTATTGAACATTGCTCATTACTTATAAGAGATCATGCACTTTTGACTATATCAGTGTGCGAAATTAGCGGTAGCCCGCCGCCCATGGCTATCCCAAAACTCGTCGGGCTATCCCAGATCGAATTGACCGCGTCCGACTGGGCTATCCCGTTTTTCAATGCCATTTCATTCATAGGCTTGTCTTTGTACTTGACGCAGCATATTTCGCGAAAACATTTGAATTAGACAGCTTTCTGTATCACTCAAACGTTTTTTTTAAAGCATGCTGTGTAAGTTATAAAGGAAAGTGTATGAATAACATCGCACAATTTACATCGTATCAAGTAGCGGTCATGTTACCTTTGAAATATTTTGAGGGAGCAAGGCCTTCTATGAAACCGAAACGTAAAGCAACAACGAAGAAGAAAAATAGAAAAGTAAAAAAAAAGTATGAAAAAGAGGTTAGAGTGTGTGAATTCAAATCGCATTGGAAAATCGGACGTGACTGGCTAAAATTTAAAAATACAAAAATATCTTGTACTATATGTATAGAGTTTTGGGGTAAACGATCGGGCTATTTACATTCTGGTAACCAAGTTTGGCTTACTGGATATTCGAATTTTAGTTTGGTGTCCATTAAAAAGCATGAAACTTCATCCATGCATGCAGATGCGTCTAAGGCAAAATTGAACTTGAAAAACGTTGCACAATCTGAGACTGCTAAAGCCTTGCGACAGTTAAATGAAGCAAACTACTCTAGGTTGTCATTGCGTGTTTGAAATGCACATGCAATTGCAAAATCTTTTAAAGATTATGCATGGCTATGTGACCTTGACAAGGCCAAAGTGACAGTGACAGCGCAGATGATGAACAGAGTTACAATGAAAATTGTAAAAACTTGCAAGAAATGGAAATTGAATTTGAAATGGAATATGAAAATTAAATCCTTATTTGACTGTTGAATTTTGTAATGTTGTTTGTTCAATCATACCTAACAAATGACATCTGAGCTATCCCAATTTTAAAGGGGCTATTCGAATTTCATTTGGGATTGCCCCCTGGGCTATCCCATCAATAATCCCAGTTTCACACACTGCTATATCCTGTTGTTTGCCCCACTCTCTCAAAGTATTTTTACAGTGTCTCGTTTTATTCCGTATAATACGAAATAAAGCAAATGGAAATTAGTAAAAAGTTTTCAAACATGCTGTTTTAGTCAAATAGACATCAATTATTAGGCTATATCCTGTTATTTGCCTCATTCTCTCTAAGTATTTTTACAAGTCTCGTTTTATTCCGTATAATACAGAATAAAGCAAATAGAAATTCATATAAAGAGTACTTAGAACTAAAAATACTTAGAAAGAGCGGGGCAAATAACAGGGTATAGCTGCACTTTCCTTTCACGTTTGAAGCTAACTGCATGAAAGGGCTATTGTTCATACACGAGTTATAAGACCATGGTCATTTGAAAAAGGTCTATTAACAAATGGCACCTATGCACTAAAATGTTACCAGTTTTCTTTCACAACAACATCGATCAGCCGGTCCGAACAGGAGAAAATCCATGGGACTGGTGTATCATGTCAGATTTCAGGACTGCATGACCAGTGCAAGTTTCAGTACTCACAAGTTTTATTTGGTCATTCTCTCAAGTGCATTTTTGATAGTAAACACACTCACTTTTGAATGTAAAGTGATTGAGCAAGAATGATAAGTCATTCATTAAGATCGTGAATTCTAACAGATGATGTTTGCCCAGGAGGAATATGTGGAAGCTGTCAAATAGAACCTTTCATGTTAATTGTTGGTCTTGCATTTAGAGTGGAAGTAATCCATAAAATTTTATGGCAGTGGCACAATGCCAGTGGTGCCTTTGCCACTCAAACCATCAATCCCAAACTAAATGTGAAGGGGTCTATTAAATTACCTTGCCTGTTTTTGTCGTATGTTTGAAAATATTTTCAAGTGTGCTATGGAAATTGGAGAGGTTTTCTGATTGTGAAAGGATCTATGACCATATACATGTACCACAGTTTTTACTGGGAAACTGTTAAAAGAAAGCAAACTACACAAGAATTTGAGACAGGTAAAAGGATTATAGTATTTGTGATGAGAAACAACCTAATAGAAAGAACTGTAGAATATTGACAACTTTGCTAAGGAATATATTTTTTATGTGGATAATTGATTAGTATTGTCTTTTTTTTCAAAATTGGCACTGCGTTCTGAACTTTAGGTTCTGTCGAGGCCATAATTTTTGGTGTGGACTGCATCAGTAATCAGAATTACTGAAATAGCACTTGAAAGTACCAAATGACACTTTATTTTGTTGAATAGTGGTCACCTTCCACACATATTTTGTTAGTCACAAGTCATTTCACACAAATTCATGTTCCTTTCTAGTGCTCTTGTGGTTTGATGGTAACTTGAATTTGCTTGGCTACCAATTATCCTGGTTATGTTCACATTTGAGGAATATACACACAACTTGAAGAGAATTATGTTACAAGAAATAAATTTTATTCAAATGACAACATTCTGATCATGTATACAATGGTGCTGGATATGATATTTGTTCACGCTGATACAAAACAGAGGAAACTGATATTTATATTAATGATGTCATTTTTATACAGATATGTGATTATGAATTATAACATGCAGCATACTTGTAGGGTATTTTGAGCTCATGTTTAATGGTTAGAATGTTGCTCATGAGTATTAAATCATCTTAATGTGTGGCTCTTTTACTCCATTTCATCTAAAAACTATCTTTAACCTATTATTTTGTTTCATATTTACATGTACATAATACACGTATAACTTCATATCATATGATTTCTGACAGGAGAGTCTTGGTGAGGAAGTACTGAAACTCAATACAGATGAGATTGTCACCCGAACCAAACTCTTAGAAAATGAAATTAAGGTAAGATAATCTCTAGTGACAGTAATGGACTAGACTACATTTGGATGTTTTCTTCTTTATTACCTGAAATTGAAAATAACTAAATTTTAAATTATTAAACCATGCAATCAAACAATATGTGTACAAGAAATTGTGATTAGTACTGTAGCTGAACTATTAACACAGATTTGTTCCACTCATAATATAATTAGGACATTATTATATTATATAACTTATCATACTTTAAATATTACACTATGATCATGATGATAAATATGTATGATGACTGGACATTGCTTATGACAGATTATGACATGTCTTGCAGTTCTATTTGTGTTTTAAATGACAGATAATGAAAAGTGAAATCTTGAGAATCAATCATGACTTAACAGCCACAAAAGAAAAGATAAAGGAAAATACAGAAAAGATTAAAGTCAACAAGACTCTTCCTTACCTGGTATCCAATGTCATTGAGGTGAGCCTTATTACTTCAATAATAATGCATCAAGGTAGAATAGAAAAAAAACTTTGATAACGGCTCAAACAATCACTGCATAATGTTCATGTTGATCATGATCTGCTTGAACAAAATGTAGTGATTGTCTTAGTCATTACTAGAGCTTAAAATTAACACTGGCCCACTGGTTCGCTCACATGGTGATTGAAATGAAATGGTGTGAAGTTAAGTTCTCTTAATTGTCTGGCCGTAATCACTGCCATTCTTATTTCTGTGTGTTGCAACAGGGACTATGAAACACTTTAGTAAATTGGATTTTTCTCCTTATTGTTCAAGAATGGCATACTTCTGACTGCTGCTCAGTGAGCAGTGGTAAAAACCAGCAGATGAAAAATTAGGCAAAAGTTTTTTTATTAGTTGGATTACGGATCCGCCGGCCGTATATTTTTGACTTTTAGAAAAAAAATAAAATACAAATTTCAAATTTTTTTTTCTCTCGCCGACAGTAATAAAAATAAGCAATAAAAAAATAATAAAACTACATTAACCAACGTGAAAGATATGACTAAAATGTTGATAAAATTACTTAACTCTCGGATTGCACAAGTACTTTCATTTTTAAATATAGATCGGGTTAGGAATGGGCCGATGCTATATACACGACCGTCGTGTATATAGCCACTGCATAAAGAATTTCTATATACACGATGATCGTGCAAATAGCTAAAACCGCGGAAATATTCTATATACATGACGGTCTTGCGAATAACAAAACTAGAGCAAATATTAATCACACTTTAATACATTATAAAAATGAAATAAAAATATAACCATAAGAAGTATATTATGAAGTTTCAAGTTGTTAATTCTTAAGTCCTTGGTATGATAAGAGGGATTTATAGAAGACGACAACGAAGAAGAAGAAGTTGGTATTGTAAACGTCCGAGACTTACCGAAGCTCACAAGGTGGAAAGAAGAAAAGAGAAACTTGAATGAGCTAGAAGAAAGACCATACCATCCGCGTGCAACTAGCCAATATTGTCTCTATATACACGACGATCGTGTAAATAGCCAACCAAAACGTATATTATAGTCTATATACACGACGATCGTGCAAATAACCAACAGCATCATGTATATCATGCGCGGATACAGAGGAGGGTACTGGGGTCTAGAACCGGAGTCAGGTTAAGTCGCCCCAAAGTCAAATTGCCTTATATCGGTTAAGTCGCCCCTTATTGTCAAGTAAGGTCGCCCCACATAGAGATTCATCATTATATTCAAATATATGTTTGAGTTATTAATTATCTTTTTATTGATGAAAATAAAGTTTTATGAATAAATATTTTGGTGTATGTTTACTATAGGATAATTATTGATATCAAATGAAGTCGCCTCGTGCGATTGGTGTCTATCTATACTGCCATTACTGATGTAGAACTTTTCTCTAGTAATTTAAAATCTTTTAATTTTATGAAGGATAAGACATAAGTAGCACAATCATCAATTTAATTAACATGTATTGCAAGTGAACAAATAGATAACTCAAACAATTACCATAAACAGATCGATTTCTACATGACATTGGGGTACTTGACATTATGGGGCGACTTAACCGATATAGGGCGACTTTACTTTGGGGCGACTTCACTTTAGGGCGACTTAACCATAGACCCTAGAAACCCCCCCCCCCCCCTTTTGGCATCCGAAAATTTTTATCAAAAAAAGGTAATATTTGAGCATTTTTGGGGTTGGACCTCCCCCCGCCTCGTCTAAGAGAAAAATTTCCCTTTTTTGGTTGGACCCACTCTGACAAAAATTTCTGGATCCGCCCATGTATATGGTTTATATACACGACGATCTTGCAAATAGCCAACAACATCATTTATGGTCTATATACACGACGATCTTGCAAATCCTCAGTATTGCCAATAGTCTACAACAATTATGGTCTATGTATGCACAACTAACCTCAAGGGGCAACACATTGTGACCAAGAAAGTCTCTGTGATTTTAGAATTTAGGTCTTTGATTTAGATCTTCAATATCCATCCAGGCTATTCACACGATCGTCGTGTAGACTTTATACACTACGGTCGTGTACATAGCCACTACCGGCTATATACACGACCGTCGTGTATATAGCCACTGCTTTAGGAATGCAATTATTTCCAATCCCAACGTGGTACGAGAATGATGGAATCATGGACGTTTCGGTACCTGGATGTTTCGGCACCGTAATCGAGATGATTCGACACTCGTTTAGGACGTTTCGGCACCCATAATAAATTCATTATAGTGACTAGTGATTGTATGAAGGAGGTGGTCCCAAGTAAATCAAGTATTTTCTCGTTTGTTCAGTTAGATAAATTATTAAATATAAGCAGTCAAAAACATGTCTATGTCCCTAAAATTTAGAATTTACTACACTTATGTTGAAAAGATTAGGCCCAAGTTATACTGTTGGGCAATATAATTGTGGCTGACATTATTGAAGATGAGGGCCAGAAAAACCGCGAGTGTTTTAAAGTGTTGGAAAAACTGAGTTTTCAAGTGTTCTGTATTTTTTTTTTTTTTTTTTTTTCCGACCGACTGACCCAATTTTTGAATTTTAAAATCCGTAATCCAATTTTAAAAAAAAGTTTCGCCTTACTTAATGAGTATGAGAGCTCTAGAGGAAAAGATCAAGATGTTTTACCATTGACTGGGTGTATCCAGGGACAGGTTGCTAATTAATAGAAAAAAGGCATGGTTTGCACAGCATTCTGAAATTTGAAAATGAAGGCACAGAATTTCAATATAATGAAAATTTACTTTTGAAATTGGAAATATAGAGACAATTCTGCTGTGTTAGTAATACATGTATAGAAATAGATCTGAATTAACTTGAAGTTTGTGTTGTAGTTTATCATTTAACAAAAAGGATGTAGGTGTCAAAATTAATTGTTTGCTCCTGAAATAATAAATCTAAGAACCCACATGACTACTAGCAACAAAAAAGTTTATTTCATGTCCTGATGATCAACATGAACACAATGTGTTGGTTACCTTAATTTGGTCTAAAGGTATCTCTTGAATAAAACTTGTATAAAAATCTTTATGCAAAGTATTATTTCATTTGTTAGCTGCTTGATATGGAGCCCCAGGATGGTGGTGAGGAGGATGGAGCTAATGTAGACCTAGATGCTCAAAGAAAAGGAAAATGTGCTGTCATCAAAACCTCCACCAGACAGGTATAGTCAAAGTTTATACTACCTAGCTCCTGCAAGGATTGAATGCCCATTTTTCTGAGAGGAAAGATATTTTAAGTTGCAGTTTTGAAGTGCTGTAGCTTTGAACATATTGTTACTGAAATGTAAATGTGTCCTATTAATTACTGAGGAAGTCTTGATTTTACCTACCGGTATTTTTATTCCCCTATCAGTAAAACCGGAGGGGACTATAAGTTTACACTTCGTTTGTTCGAGACACTTTGGTTTTCTGGACTGTTTTTGCAACCATTAAAGTTACGACTGTAAATTTGGTATATAGCTTTGTATCACTGAGTTACAGATCAAGATCAAGATGGTCATCATTAGGGTTTGGTATTGCGAGTGAAAACCATATTGCAGTATGTTGCCATATTTCCTTTGAATATCGGAGTATACATGTATTGCACAAATGCACTGTTACAAGAAAACGAAGGCAAAGTTCATTGAATTTGATTGAAAGTAACAATTTATTTATATGTCATCACTCAGGTACTTACTTAAATTACTAATACAGTTCATATAATAAATATGAAACATATATACCTTCTAATTATGTGAATTAATAAATTAATTTTGTTCTTGAAAAAGCATAAGATTTGCAGTGTCTCAAAATCATAAGCAATATTTGTCATCACATAAATGGATGCTCTACTGTGAATCTGGTTTCATAATGATTAATGTAGTCTTTTCAATTTGTGTCATATGATAATCTACAAATTGAATTTCAGGATTTGTTTAGTTCTGTTTAATATAGATTTTAGTGACTTATGCTTATGTATAAGTTATGTCGTCAGATACCGGTATCTGATGTTGATATTACAATATATTATCACCATGGGAAATATTGCAATGTACCGATATACCGGTAATATCGCACACCATTGGTCATGATTGACCTGTTACAGCTCTTAGACTTATGGAAACCTGTAGGGACATGTATTGCTGCTGTATTACTCTGAAGCTGATTCATTCAAATACATCTCATGTCGATGTTACAAAACATTGTGTCCTCCCAAGGGATGACAAAACTTCATGTCTCCCTGGAACATGTGCCCCCATGATGACCCTCTCTCTGCTTCTCGCAAGAGTTGTCTCTCGCTTCAATTGCTATTTTACAATTAACATTTGAATTGTTTGATTATTAAATGATGAATTAAACATGAAATGTACTAAAATTGTTGATTGAACTTGACTCATCATTTTTTCAGCAAAATAAACAATTTATGGACCTCTTGGTAGGGTGATATGAAGGTTCATCTAACTTCAACAGTCATATTCCCCTCAGGCTATGCTCTTGGGGGGATATGACTGCTTCAGATAGACAAACCTTCATATCATCCTACCAAGAGGTCCATAAATGTATAATATGCTTGTTGTTAATTATGTCTCAGTTGATACAATTGGGGTTTTTTTTCAGACATTAGTGAACAACATTTGATTGAGTTGTTTTATTTTTCAGACATACTTTTTACCTGTGATAGGACTTGTTGATGCAGAGAAACTGAGTCCAGGTGATATAGTGGTAAGAACCAACTTCAGACTTTATTCATTATGCCAGTTCTGTAAATAGAAGTATATTTTTCAGTATTCCTTAAACATTATTTAATAAGCTTTTCAAGAAAATGGTTAATGCTGTAAATTAACTGATAATTTTAAAGTATGAGAAATATTAACTTGTAATATAGTATAAGCATGACTAGAGGAATATGATTGAAACATTTATTTTGTAACAGGGTGTCAACAAAGATTCCTATCTCATTCTGGAAACCTTACCACAAGAGTAAGTCAGTATTAGCTACTTAATCTCAGTGCCTATATGTTACAGCTTGGATGGCTTTTGTTTAGAATTTGACTGGGCTCATTTTGTTAGGTAACCGGAGCATTGTCATACAATCCTGTAATCCTTTAAACGACTTAAATTTTCAAAGGTTTTGATAAAATTTGGTAAGAATGAAGTACTTGTGTTCCCATACAAGTTTTGTTACTTTTGCTGGGCTCAAAATTGGCAAAAATTTTCGGTTGTCAAATTGGCAAATTTAAAGAAATTTTGGACGACCTCCATTATATTTACTGGAATTTAAGTTACCCAAAGAGATTTTAGATTATTTTTGACGACTGGATGACTGCTCATTTTGAACACTGCTTTTGGGCCAAATCTTTGTTCAAGGTTGGATCTAGGGTGGACATCAAAATTTCAAATAGGGCACTCTTCCTCGAGAAATTCATAAAAAGGCCTAAAATTTTTATCAATCCATGACTTATCTTAAAGTGCTATTAGAATGATCACAATTTCTCAATATTATGTGCCTATCTACATAAACGAGTCGCTCACAAAATATTATGCTCATGTGTGATGCTGATCTCAAGATATATACAATAAGCAATAAAAAGTTCCATAGCTTTTTTCAGTATTCAGTGGCCATAAAATGTGACGTCAGAAGTTGTACAGGTACTACTTTTCCCTGATTTTTCATTATTACGTTAAACTTTGAATTGTGATGTTATACTAAATGACGCTAAAAGTTGTACAAAGGTTCTGTAACAGTTAAACTGGAAGTCTTTTATTTTGTTCGTGATACAATGCAAATCGGTATTTAAAGACATCTCCCAGAGAAACACTGAATCAGGAAAAGTTGTAATTTCTGTCAATGGAGGAATAATTCAATTAGTATTGCATGAATACTCAAAATTCTCCAGCATTCTAATAGCACTTTAAGTTATACACTGGTGAATGTTTAAAAGATGGACTCTAGGCATTGTATCAAACTTCATGCATTTTGGTTTACTGTATCCAAATTTGTTTGCTAAAAGTAAAAAAAAAATCATCTAAGAACTGTAACAGGACCAATGGAAATACAGAAATTGAAAAAAATTGTAATTTTTTGTTACCTGGTAGATTTCATTTTGTCGTTCACTCTTTTTATTTCGAAACAAAATGCATTCATATCAGAAAGGTAATAAAAGGTCAGTAGGAAAGATTCTTACAATCTTTTGCCAAATTTTTCCATGATTTCTATCTGTAGATTGTGACATTTAATTCTGATTTTAGTGAAAATCAGAGGAAAATCGAAGAAAGAAATGTTGATAATCATTTGTTACAGGACTTTTTATGATATAATTGATATGAAACTGAAATACTGAAAAAGTAATTTGAAAGGGCTTTATTAGCGAAGTGTGCTTGCCAAATATGAAGTCTCTTATATTTCACAGTTCAAAAGTGATGGCAAATAAGGTAAATTTTGAAATGTAGGTCCAGGTCACGGTCAAGGTCACAAAGTCAAGGACCTTTGTGTAAATTGAAAGGACTTTATTAGTGGATTATGCATGCCAAATATGAAGTCTTTAACTCTCACAGATCAAAAGTTATAGTGAAGCACAAAGTTGAGAACAAACAGACAGACAGATAAAAAGCAATATGCCACGAATCTGTTGATCAGTGGGCATAAAGATAAAGACACAAGTTCTATGATCAGGTCAAACACTTTAAAGTTAAAGATATGAAATGACACTAATATAATATCTACATCACAATTATACTTGCATGATTCATCTTTAAAGACGAAATTATCTAATTGCATATGTAGTGAAGCCAAGATTACTCATATGAACATATTATTTTGTAGTAGAGATGATAAAGTATGAAAGATATTTATTCTTCACAGATAGTGTACACAGCTTACGTAGTTGACAATGAAATGTATTTCCCATGGAATTCAAACAAATACATGTACTTACATAAATAACTGGTATAAACAGCATTAATAAGATGAAAATATTTGGTACAATCAGCATCAATATGATGAACAAATCTCCACAAATATGATAAATATTTCTTTTTCAATATTGTAGGTATGATTCTCGGGTGAAGGCCATGGAAGTAGACGAGAGACCAACAGAACAATATTCAGACATCGGTGGTCTAGATAAACAGATTCAGGAGGTATTAACTTTATGTCTTTATATATAATGTCTCTGGAGAGATGCTCTGTTGTAAGCTCATTAGACTGAATGTCCAGGAGAAGTAATGTCATACCCTCAGCATTGGATGGCATAGACAGCAAGGTTTTAGTATTTCATACCCTCAGCATTGGATGTCATAGACAGCAAGGTTTAAGTATTTCATACCCTCAGGATTGGATGGCATAGACAGCAAGGTTTTAGTATATATACCCTCAGCATTGGATGGCATAGACAGCAAGGTTTTAGTATTTCATACCCTCAGCATTGGATGGCATAGACAGCAAGGTTTAAGTATTTCATACCCTCAGGATTGGATGGCATAGACAGCAAGGTCTTAGTATTTCATACCATCAGCATTGGATGGCATAGACAGCAAGGTTTTAGTATTTCATACCCTCAGCATTGGATGGCATAGACAGCAAGGTTTAAGTATTTCATACCCTCAGCATTGGATGGCATAGACAGCAAGGTTTTAGTATTTCATACCCTCAGCATGGGATGGCATAGACAGCAAGGTTAAAGTATGTCATACCCTCAGCATTGGATGGCATAGACAGCAAGGTTAAAGTATGTCATACCCTCAACATTTGATGGCATCGACAGCAAGGTTAAAGCATTTCATACCCTCAGCATTGGATGGCATAGACAGCAAGGTTTAAGTATTTCATACCCTCAGCATTGGATGGCATAGACAGCAAGGTTTTAGTATTTCATACCCTCAGCATTGGATGGCATAGACAGCTAGGTTTTAGTATTTCATACCCTCAGCATTGGATGGCATAGACAGCAAGGTTTAAGTATTTCATACCTTCAGCATTGGATGGCATAGACATCAAGGTTAAAGTATTTCATACTCTCAACATTGGATGGCATAGACAGCAAGGTTTAAGTATTTCATATCCTCAACATTGGATGGCATAGACAGCAAGATTAAAGTATGTCATACCCTCAGCATTGGATGGCATAGACAGCAAGTTTAATGTATGTCATACCCTCAGCATTTGATGGCATCGACAGCAAGGTTAAAGTATTTCATACCCTCAACATTGGATGGCATAGACAGTGAGGTTTAAGTATTTCGTACCCTTAACATTGGAGGGCATAGACAGCAAGGTTTAAGTATTTTATACCCTCAACATTGGATGACAAAAGAGTAAGGTTAAAGTTTGACCTTTAAACTTAATAACTCATTTTGAAGCATTTTACAAATGAAGATCTTTTACCAGAGGATTTTTTCTAAATAATCGTTTAATAATATTATTCCATTGGAATTGGGGTTATTAAAGATTGTATTTAACCTTTTTGATGTACCTGTGTTTTATTCATATTTAAAAAGAAAAACAAAGGACTTTCTGAAAAAAGCTTGTATCATATTAATTCATCAAGTCTCAGGAACATTTGATGTTTAAGTTAATTTTCAAAACTTTAACCTTGTCCATATCTTGGAATTAGAAAAGAATTCTGCTGAATATATTTTCATGGGAATAAATGGTTCTTGAAAGAATTTAAACTCATTCATGAGCTCTAACATCTTCTGTCAGCTGCTCAATCTTTGTTTATTGGTCTCGTCATTATTCAATATTTCCACTTTTTTGATCCTAAGGAAATGATATGAACAATTATGATACAATATGTCTGTAAAATGTCTTGTGCACATATAACAGACCTGTCCATATCAGTTATGATACAATACCGTGTATGTCTGTAAAATGTCTTGTGCACATATTACAGACCTGTCCATATCAGTTATGATACAATACCGTGTATGTCTGTAAAATGTCTTGTGCACATATTACAGACCTGTCCATATCAGTTATGATACAATACCGTGTATGTCTGTAAAATGTCTTGTGCACATATTACAGACCTGTCCATATCAGTTATGATACAATACCACGTATGTCTGTAAAATGTCTTGTGTACATATAACAGACCTGTCCATATCAGTTATGATACAATACCGCATATGTCTGTAAAATGTCTTGTGCACATATTACAGACCTGTCCATACCCATGTCATAAAATGTCTTGTGGACATATTACAGACCTGTCCATATCCATGTCATAAAATGTCTTGTGCACATATTACAGACCTGTTCATATCCTTGTCATAAAATGTCTTGTGCACATATTACAGACCTGTCCATATCAGTAATGATACAATACCACGTATGTCTGTAAAATGTCTTGTGCACATATTACAGACCTGTCCATATCCATGTCATAAAATGTCTTGTGCACATATTACAGACCTGTCCATATCCATGTCATAAAATGTCTTGTGCACATATTACAGACCTGTCCATATCCATGTCATAAAATGTCTTGTGCACATATTACAGACCTATCCATATCCATGTCATAAAATGTCTTGTGCACATATTACAGACCTGTCCATATCAGTTATGGGACTTTAATAGTCATTTTAACATGTCATGTTGTAAGCACAAAACATCTTAGCCAATCTTTACCTACAAAAATTCCTACTTCACAGGATGCAATATACATGTACAAATAAATATGCTGAGTTAAGATCACAAATTTACTCTTATCTACAGACAGACAAACATGCGCTTATGGTGCAGCCATGTATTAATTCATACATTGGTATGAATTTGCTAAATCTATGTGAATTTACATATTGTTAATTATACCAAATCACTTACAATTTGCATTACTATATTTTAGCAGTGTTCCTCAATCTGGACATATTTGTGCAGTAAAGTTTTGCCAGAAGCTAAATATATTGTACTGGTACTGTGGCAGTAGGTTTTAGATTCTAATATTGAAATCAGTGGTAGAGAGAACTTTATTCTCAGGTTTCATATACCGGTACATTCATTTTATATAAAAATAAAGACCTCTCAAATGAAGAAACATTCACAATACATTGTATTGTGCAGACTTTAATGTACATGTATTTGAAACATATGTTTACAGTTGATAGAAGCAGTTGTTCTGCCTATGACTCACAAGGAAAGATTTGAATCTCTTGGTATACAGCCACCAAAAGGTAATTATAAACATCTATGATATATAAAGAGCTAATGATTCGTCAT
Source organism: Pteria penguin (assembly GCA_035048485.1). NCBI lineage: Eukaryota > Metazoa > Mollusca > Bivalvia > Pterioida > Pteriidae > Pteria > Pteria penguin. The sequence continues at coordinate 1,896,443 of CM068580.1, forward strand.
TTCAGACTTTACTGCACTCCATTTTCAATTTTCTTGAATTCTGATTTTTTCTGTGATCTTTCACAAACCTTGCAAAATATACTGTACCCATCTTCATTTAAATCATCAGGAAATTATGGAAGTCATGTTTTAGCATTTGTTTTTAAAATAAGCATCTTTCCACCACATTTTTTCCTCTGCTGGGACATGTAAACTTCTGTTTATGCTAGAAGACAGTCCACTTTCTCTGTGATTGGTCGTTTGTAGCCATGCAGGTGTTAACTACGATATTACACTTGTGTTGTTATGATTGTGAATCAGCATTCATAGATTGTCATAAAATTATCAAAATTGAATGATAATTTTGCTACAAAATGTAATGATTACCAGTAACTTGATTCTGTCACTCAAGTATAATTAATATTTTTCCAATATAAATCACTGAACAACCATTGACTTATAGGCGTAGGAAAATGCTATGTCTGTATTAATTACCTCGTACAATCATTACATATGGCTAGTATATATAACACCAGCCGTAGGTTGCTAAATGGCAGACACTTCCCCAATATGATAAGACCTCTTTCCTTTAATTGCATAGCTGTAACATTGGATGGCACAATCATTAACGTTCCCTCCAAATCAATGAGAATGACATCAGTTTACATCATGACGTAATAAATTTGGAGGGAATGATAATCAATTTGCTGTCCATTGTTACATCTCCACAGTTAAAGGAAAGAGGTCTATTAAAATTTAAACGTTAAAAGACCTTGTTTTATGAAAAATGAAATTGTAAACATTTCAGTGCTGAATTTTGAAATTTGCAAATTCTGTTCAGCTCATTCTTTCTGAAATTCTGTGCTCAATTGCAAAAAATCACTGCCCGTCCATGTACTTAATGTTGTAATGTCTATTTGAAATTTTTTTAATCATTGAAACAAGGTTTGAATCTTATGAAAGAAATTTATGAAACATGATTTTACTCTTTATAAAAGAGTCTGTCTTAACTTTGAGTTAAAGTTAATTAAAACAGTCTTTAAATTTCTTCTCTTAAATAAATGTTTCAGAAGAAAATATACAAGATATATTTTTACAGTTATTGTTTGATGACAGGAGAGGTCATTTTGGAAGTGGCCACCTTTAAATGTCAGAATAATTTTGAGATAGTTATGCCTGTATATTGTGCACCATATATGTTTCCTTTCAGTTTGATAGTATTTGTTCCTATTTAAATCAGTTTGCTGAGTGATCAGGATTACTACAGACCTTCTGTATATGATTTCAGGTGTTTTGCTGTATGGAGCACCTGGTACAGGGAAGACATTACTAGCTAGGGCATGTGCAGCACAAACAAAGTCCACTTTCCTAAAATTAGCAGGTCCTCAGCTAGTTCAGATGTTTATAGGAGATGGGGCTAAGTTAGTGAGAGATGCTTTTGCTCTGGCCAAGGAAAAACAACCAGCCATTATCTTTATTGATGAGTTAGATGCTATTGGTCAGTATATGATGTTATATGTTGCTTTTTGTATGATAAATATCATACAAAATGAAGCATAAAACACAGCTATTATGTCTTCTTCTCATTTAGATATTTCACTTAAGGTTCCCAGCATTTACCTTAGATCTTATTAAAATAAATGTGACATGAAGTAAATCAAATAACTTTACAATGCAGTACACCCTTAATTTGTACAGATTGAATTTTAGTATAATGATATCTACAAGCACTTCAGGTATTAAACAGCGCTGGCAGTACAAATACTTGAATGTTTTAAAATACCAAAAGTTGCAGAAAGAAAGTTCTAAGTGTGAAATGACAATGTATTGTTTGTTGTTTAATGTCACACATTATTTCACTTTCATGGTGGCAACACTTCCTTGGTGAAAATCGTTTATGACAGCTGGGTTGACTGGTTGTCAGTTAAAACAATCACTGCAATACCACTTGTCCATCTGGACCAATAAGTCTTACGTCCTTTATCCATCTGTCAAATCTGCTTTATGTTCAGGTGTTAGGAAACTGTAGAAAATTCACACATAACTATTTGATTTTTATGTGCCTTGTCCAAGATAACACAAGATTTCGGTTTTTATCTCCTCTGAAAGACAGGATACTGCAAACCGTGAGGTGATTGAACCTGTGACCACTTTGGCATGAGCCAAGCAATAAAGTAATTGAGCCATACCAGCTTATGTACATCTTGGTGGGTAGTGAGAGCATTTCAGCTGTACCCTAATTCAATGACTTTGACATTTCCTTTGCCTCATGGTGAGAGCATTTTGCATTATCTCACATACTGTGAAGAATACTATCTTGAATTTTTGTAAATGTGGCCTTTTGAATTCTCCCTCCCCCCCCCCCCCCCTTAAAAGCAAAAAGTAATAATGATAAATATAACAGTGAATGATTTCATTAAAATATCCAGGCATGGAGATTTATCATATGATGTATTTTGGCCATGTTTCTAGTTTGCTTTAGATTTCCCAAATGGTATTGAGTAATAGGTTCATGACTGTCCACATGGACCTACACGATAAGTACCTAGTATTTTTTGTGATATCTTTTTTTAATGATACTGAACAGGAACCAAACGTTTCGATTCGGAGAAGGCTGGAGATCGAGAAGTACAGCGTACTATGTTGGAATTACTCAATCAGATGGATGGATTCATGCCTAATGCACAAATCAAGGTACGATGAAATTAGAGAAAAACAAGCTGCTTGCATGTTGGATGGTCAGCTGGATTTCATCAAGAAATAGAATGAATAGCACCATTTTATTATACATATAAAACAGATGCGTTCTAGCTAGATTTACTGTCTCTACTATTCTACCGTGTACACAAACATCATTGTAAAAGGATACTGCTGTATTTTTTCTATCGGTTCACATTGTAATAACTAGCTCACTGGTTTTTACTGTAATAATTAGTTCATTGGTTATGACCTCAATAATTATGTTACACATTTACAAGGACAAGTTTTGATGATTAAAGCATCAATAATTCATACATATGCCTTTATTCATAATGATCACATTAATGTTGTTCAGGTTATAGCGGCTACGAATCGTGTAGATATCCTGGATCCAGCTTTACTTAGATCTGGACGACTAGACAGGAAGATAGAATTTCCTCATCCAAATGAAGAAGCCAGAGCCAGAATATTACAAATTCACTCCAGAAAAATGAATGTCAAGTAGGTATTTCTTATGGAAAGATTTAAAAATACATCTTTTCAATCATTTGAAAAATTAAACTGAAAATAATTTCCAACTTTTTGGTGCTAAAATTTATCAGCCCCTATCAACACAACCAGAGGGGGCAAAAGGTTTCAAATACAGTCGCTGTCGCTCTGTCACAATATGGTTTGCAGATGATGACTTGAGTACTTACATCAGATGAAAATCAAATTTGGATATATACACTCCTCTCTTCAAAAATTGTGTTACAGCATACAGGTGTTTTGTAACCATTCTTTAAATATAGCAAGTTACAGGTGTAATTGATTTTTAACATGATTGACATGTTTTTGCCGAAGTTTTTCCTTTTAATTGTTAATATGAAGTACAGACTCTGGTTTTGAAGCCTTTTTTGCTTCCTCAAGCCTAAGGCTTCAGTGAGATGTTGTGATAACTCATCTGGCATCCCGCAACTTTCAATACTATTAAAAACTTCTTCAAAACTGAAGAGATTTTGATAAATCTTTGTAAGGGTGAAGTACTCCAGGTCCCCAGAAAGATTTTTTTCAACCATATACATCAAAGGGTGGATCCAGGGTGGCGTGACAAGCACCCCAATTCCCTGACAGTACCATTCTTCTGTAACTTCTTCAGATTTGATGCATTAATTGACAAAACAAATTATTTAAAAGTGATCTAGGACCTTTTAAGAAGTGTTGTTTTGGGGTCCATTTGTATTTTAGATATTTTAAAGTTTTTTAACAGCTTTCCAAACATTGTTATTTTAGCATGTTTCTCATGTTAGCTTACTGATGATGCATCGATTTTGAGTATTTGATACTAGCCCATAGGGGCTTTTGTTTTGTATTACAGTTAGATATTTGAACTAAAGTTTGTCTGTAACTTTATATGGCAAGTTTCAGATGAAACTCTAGATGTGTCAAAGTTAACCTAAATATGGTGCAAAATTTGGTGAAATCTATAAAGAATGTTTTTTAATGACTACTTTTAGAATGCTTGGTCTTTTTAAAGTTTTCTAAATAGACAATCGGCTGCACCGATGTTTTGGACTTTCATAAACGAAATTTACAAATTACTACTAAACTTTTAACTCAGGGTTACAAATATCACAAGCTAAGAAAAACATTCGGCAAATTCTTCAGATCTTATTCAGAACTTCTATCTAAATTTGGAAATATTTCTTTTCAACAGTATGTATCCAATGGAATTTCCCATCCTTATTTTTACGGTGATCTCGTATATAAACTAAGGAAAGTAAAAGGCTCCGATAACGTTATTTTATCATGTAATAAAATAATCAAACGTCTTATAAATAGACAATATGATATTGAGATCATCAAAAAGACTATAGGTCTTGTATTTGGCCCCTCTACAGCCTTATGCAGACTTTTACTTGAACGTTGCATGCTGACTAACAGGGCGATGGGGACTATATGACGGGCCTTGTCCAAACCTCTTTCAGAGGAGACATGGTCCTGAACCTCGTCCCCTCTGACTTTTAGTCGGGACTCCTACAGATCCAGGGTCTTAGCTCGCTTTCAGACTGGCAGAGCACGGTTTATCATGTTGATGTCGCATATATTTTTATACCATTATGTTTTTTACAATACCTTACGTGTTTATATTTTTATGACCTCTCAATATGTGATACCTGTTGACCCTTGTTCTTTACATGGAGGATTATTTATAAATTTTTAAATGTACGTCTTTTGATTGTTCTGCTGTTACGGTGAGTGGGAAGGTGGGCCCGTAAACCGGTTAACCACACCATTTGTTTGGCTTTTGTCAAATTAAATGACCGTCCTAAGTCGGTATCGTAATTGCACTACAATCAAATATTTTTGTAATGTGTTAAATGTTCTATTATATTATTTATATTCATGTATTGTATAGCTCCATGGTGACTTCTGCCACATAACTGAGCCGGTAACTCCTCTTTTTTCTTCTATACTTGTATAGATAAAATACCTATTACAGACCATACTTATTTAAATAAGAGAATAAAAATGTGTATATCACTTTGTAGGAAAGCAAAATATTAATAATTTCTATTATTTATATTTTAGTAAAGAAGTAAATTTTGAAGAATTGGCTCGTTGTACAGATGACTTTAATGGAGCCCAGCTGAAAGCAGTTTGTGTAGAAGCAGTAAGTAAAAGTGATCAAAAGGCTTTATGATATCTGGGAGCTGTCCCTTCTTCAATAATTCATATACTTACTGTAACCCAGTGGTGAAGTTTGAGCAAAGTAAAACCAAGCAAGGAAATTGAAGAATTCAATATAGAGATTATTTTTATGACACCCCCCCCCCTCCCCGGCCAAACGAAGCTTTGGGGAGGGGGGTATATAAGAATCACTAGGTGTCTGTGCAGTTACGGTAAGAAGTTTAACAAAGTAAGTTCTCAAAATGTACAAGTGGGGAGAGGCAGGCTTGGTGTAGTGGTTAAGTGCTTGGCTTGCAGCGCCGACGATCCGGGTTCGATTCCCGGGTTGCGCCACTATGTTTAAGAGGTTGGTCACCTCCTGCTTCCATGTCGCGATATAACTGAAAAATTGTTGAAAGCGACGTAAAACACCAATCAACCAACCAACTAACCATGTACAAGTGGGACAACCATTACACTTATACCAGTATCATGGGATGAATTAGTGTATGTTTCAACCTATGTTGCCCCAGACTTTTTTCTGTTAGTACAGCTTTAGTTCAATAATGGTATATTGTGCTTTCATCCACTGCATTTTCAAAACTGACCATATTCTCCCTTACACAGAAGTCTAGCCACAGACCTACCGGTATACTAATTTCAAGTACTGTAAACAGAATCAGGGTCATTCCATGTTTTGAACCTGCGTATCTTTAGATATACTTGGAATTTTGTTATCAAATTGTGATGCAGATTGATTATATGAGTACAGGCAAGAAAAGACTGGCAGGTGATGCACAATTTCCTTACTTGATTTTGCTTCATTCAAACTTCAAAACTATCGGGTAAGTTACAGCACGTACGAGAGTTATTGGCCTCAACCTATTAATATGTTTAGGCCATTGTAAAGCCTGTGGATACGCTAGTGTTTTATTGGAGATTACTATGGAGGATTATACAGACATGATTTTTGGGGGCCTTAAAAGAGTCTTCCTCACTATACAATACATTTTATGATACAGCAGTAGCAATACAATGATTTTCTGTATGATACTCATACAAAGAAAGTTTAAAATTGTATGCCAAGATTTCAGTTATAAAAATAATATTGAGAGATTGTTGCAGAGCCTAAGCCTCCTCCATTTTGAGATTTTGTATTCTAGCCTCTCAAACTTTTCAGTTTTTAGCTCACCTGACAGTGAAAGGGAGCTTATGCTATCCCCCCGTCATCGGTGTCTGTCCGGGCAATAACTCAAAAACTGTTGTAGCTAGGAAGTTTAAACTTATATGGATGATGTATCCATATGTGTAAATGTGCATGTCTGTTTCAGATTTAGGTCATTACCTATATTTTCCGCTCCATTTAACATTTTCGGAAAATGCGAGTAAAATGTGGAAAAGTTTTTGCACGAATGATGTATCTATGTATGCAAAGATGGATGCTGGTTTTCAAATTTAGGTAATGATCTATATTTTCTGCCCCAGTGCACATGTTAGGAAAAATTGAGTAATATGTTAAGAAGTTTTATTTTTTTATTTGGATATCTATAAAGTCCAAACTTGCACAAATGATGTATCTATGAATGCAAAGATGGATTCTGGTTTCAGATTTAGGTCATGACCTATATTTTCCGCTTCATTGCACTTGTTAGAAAAATTTGAGCAAAATGTTAAAAAGTTTTATTTTTTCATTTGAACAGCTAGGAAGTTCAAACTTGCACAAATGCTGTATCTTTGTATGTAGAGTAGTTTGTTGTTAGGAAACTTTGAGCAAAATGTAAAATAGTTTTATTTTTTTTATTTGGACAGCTATGAAGTCCAAACTTTCACAAATGCTGTATCTTTGTATGTAGAGATGGATTTAAGTTTCAGATCTAGGTCATTACATATATTTTACACTTCAGTGCACTTGTTGAGAAGAAAGCAACATGTGAAAAAGTTTTATATTGTTTTTTGTTTAGACAGCTACCAAAGTTCTTGGTTCTGCTATAGGGATTATATTATGTTTTATTGGCAAATGTGCTATGAAGTGAGCTTTGTAATCTTTGATTACTCTGGGTTTTTTTTACCAACAAAGTCATGTCTGATTAAAATCTTGACAAAATTTACAATCCAGAAGTGATGTATAAGGTTGACCTGCTTTTTAGCTCACCTGAGCCAAAGGCTCAAGTGAGCTATTGTGATCAATCACCGTCCGTCGTCCGTCGTTAACTTTTCACATTTTCGACTTCTTCTCCAGAACCACTGAACAGAATTTGATGAAACTTGATAAGCATGTAGTACTCATGGTCCCCTACAAGTGTTGTTGTTTTTCGTCCGGATTCATCAACAGGTGGCGCCACCACAGGCAAAAGTAGGTCAAAGAGGGTACCCTCCTTTGACAAACTTCTTCTTCAGACCGGGGGCATACAGAGACAAACCGAATGCATAGGAATGATCTAGAGGGATGTGTGAAGAAGTGTTGTTATTTTTGGTTCCGTTCCGAAATCAAATTTTTGACGTTTTTTTGTACTTGGTAGTTTTAATGCAGAAAAGAGGTATTTTTTTCTTTTAGTAAACATTGATACATTAATTTGGTTTAATTTGATCATTTTGATGGTAAGAAATACTACTGCGAAGAAAATTTTTCAATATTTTATGTTTTGGATTTTTTATGAATTTTTTAAGACTTTCAAGAAAAAGGGGGGTGGGATAATTGGTGTAAACATTTCACAGTTTGAACTTTTTCTTCGGAATCACTTGCTGGAATTCAATGAAACTTGGCATGCATCAAATACTCAAGGTCCCCGACAAATGTGGTCATCTTTGTCAGGATCCATGAACAGGTGGCACCACCACAGACAAAAGTAGGTCACAGAGGGTACCCTCCTTTGACAAACTTCTTATTCAGATCGGGTGCATACAGCGACAAACCGACTGCATAGGAATGATTTAGAGGCATATGGGAAGAAGTGTTGATATTTTTGGTTCCATTCCGAAATCAAATTTTTGACGTTTTTTCATTTTTATTTTGGACTTTGTTATTTTAATGCATTAAAGAGTTATTATTTTCTTTTAGTAAACATTGATGCATTCATTTGGTTTCATTTAATCATTTCTATGGTAAGGAATGCTGGTGCGAAGCAATTTTTTCAATATCTCGATTTTTGAATTTTTTATGAATTTTTTAAGACTTCCAAGAAAAGGGGGGGGGGGGGGGGGGGGGACAATTTTTCATATCTTCAACTTGATCTACAGAACAACTTGAAGGATTGTGATAAAACTGGGTAGGATGCAAGTACTCATAGTCCTTTTCAAAGGTTTTGTTTTTTGTGCGGATCATCCAAATTGGTTAACAGATAATGCCACCATGTCTAAAAGTAGGTCTCACAATGGTACATATACCACTTGGTAATTGAAATATGGAGAGTAGCGGTTCAAATCCAGCTGTGGTCAAAAAAATTTTTTTTTTTTTTTACACATCTAGATAAGTTTTTAGATGTTTCTCAACACTCAACATATGAAATTAGGAATTTTACGTTTAAGACTTCCAAAAAAAAGGGGGGGGGGGTTTGGGGGTTTTGGCCATTTTTCACATTTTCAACTTTTTCTACAAAACTGTTTGAAGGATTTTAATAAATCTTGGTAGAAATAAGTCACTTATGATCCTCTTCAAATTCTGTTGTTTTTGTCCAGACCTCTTTACAGGTGGCGCCACCATAGTCAAGAGTAGGTCACAAAAGAGTTCCCTCGTTTAACAATATTCTTTTTCATACGGGCTGTATACAGAGACAAACAGAATGCATAGAAATGATCTAGAGGGATGAGTGAAGATGTATTGTCATTTTGGTTCCCTTCCAAAATCAAATTTTAGAATTTTTTTCGACATTTCTTTGGACTTGGTGATTCAATGCAGAAAAAAGTGTCATATTTCCTTGTTGTTAATTGATAATGATGATTTCTTATGGACTATTGTGATCATAATTATGGTAAGGATTGTTACTTTGAAAGAATTTTGTCAATATCTCAATTTTTGGATTTTCTATGAATTTTTTAAGACTTCCAAATGAGGGTGTATAGGAACAATTCAATCACATTTTTCACTTCTGCTGTTATACCTCATGAAAGATTTTAATGAAACATGGAATACATGAAGTACTAAAAGTCCTCTATCAATTTGGTAAATTTCATCCAAATTGGTTAACAGATAATGCCACCATGTCTAAAAAGCAGTTCTCACAATAGTACATATACCACTTGGTAATTGAAATATGGAGAGTAGCGGTTCAAATCCAGCTGTGGTCAAAATTTTTTTTTCATTTCTTTACACATCTAAATAAGTTTTTAGATGTTTCTCAACACTCAACATATGAAATTAGGCAATTTTAAGTTAGATCTGGACAATATTTGAAACAATTGCTGTTCATGACCCAGACTTGAAATCAGTCAACAAAAGGCCCCACCTAAAGAAAATGACTAACTTGTTGCCCTGAATGACTTCTTGCAGAGACAAAGGAAATGCTTAATATCAAAATCACCTGAATGGATGTGCAAAAACGTGTTGTTTTTTATTCTAGCCTGAAATAAAATTTGACATTTTCAACATCTGTTTTGACTTAGTCACATTAATGCAAAAATAAATGAATTCTTCCTTCATGCATGACTGATAATCTAGGTACTCAGGTGAGCGATATAGGCCCACTTGGGCCTCTTGTTACTTGTAAGTAAACTGTCTAATGTTCAAAAGATCAAGTTTGTATACAATTCTTTACTTTCTACAAAATTGTTCCATCATTTGTAATGCTGTGAAAGAAGCGAGGCCAGATATATCAAAAGTTGACTTTTGCTTTATCTCCAGTATGCACGATGTCATAATTTGACTTCAGAATGAACATTTTAAGTTCATTGCCAGTGTGTTTGACTGAAAATATGGGGTACAGGGTAGTAAAGCACTCAGGATTGTATTTCACAAATGTTCTTTGGGATAGGGATTTTTGGAAAATAGTTATTTCTTAACTTGACACATATCCCTAAAATGTTGGAAAAAAAGACCGATATCACAAACATATCACATTTCACACAAATGCTCCTTGGAACGAGGGCATTAGGACAGGTCACTTCTGCAAGATCAAGGTCACTCAACGTTATCCTGAAATACTAGGTATGGCCTCGCATCTATTAAATCATTCATCGGAATTTTACATTTCATACAAATGGTTCTTGGGACAAAGACTTTGGACAGTTGTCATCACTCATTAACTGTGAATCAGAATTTTATATTTCAAACAAATACTCTTTGTTACAGGGGTGCCTTGGCCAGGGAATTTTGACTCAAAATCTTAAATGTATTAAGAAAGGCCTGAATTTCAGGAATTTTTCCACATTTCATGATAATTCTACAAATTGTCATTGGTTTGATGCACATTTCAGGGAACATCTATGTATAGATAAGTTTAACCGATACTCTTTTATCATCATGCTAGTGATGTCATGTTTCAGGGGTACACATTCATTTTTGGGACGGTAAAATTTCAAGCTATTGCAACCAAAGCAGTGTAGGTTGTTTGAATTCTTTTCTCTGTTTAGAAAGTCTCATTTAACACACATTCACATTTCACGAGGATGTAATCATTTACCTGTGTATCACTTTCAGGGTATGATTGCTTTAAGGAGAGAAGCTACAGAGCTTGATCACGAAGATTACATGGATGCCATTATAGAGGTACAAGCCAAGAAGAAAGCCAATCTTCAGTACTATGCTTAAATCAGCATGTTGTAGACACTTCATCATATCCATTGTGAAAGTAAACATATGCACATTTGTCTAAATGTCTGTTAGCGTTATCATTGAAGATTTGTATGGCAGCGAGGGATCTCAAGTTTTACATGCCAACATCTACTAGAACACCAGATCTTGGATTTCACTGTATGGTCTAAAACACCAGACCTTGGATTTCACTGTATCGTCTAAAAGACCACTTTTATTTGACCAATGGGACTCCGAGATTTAAAATAGAATTTTCTGATTTATAGTTTTCATGCGACATGTTATTCAGAGTTTGTCCATTAGTCCAAAATGGACTTGGATCATAAATTGGACACCTATTTATTATCCTATTATGCTTGCCAACAACCCATCAATTTTATGACCTTGACCCAAGGGTCATAGCTCTTTTATATTACTTTGTTTTTCAAGTAGAAGTATATTCCTAACATTGAGATGGCTTTCCAAAGGTTGGTACTGTTAGCTTTCATACAGACCAAGTAATCCTAGCATGCCAAAAGTGATTGCATAACAAAGTTTTGTCATGTACCGGTACAGTTACAAAACTTTCTGAAATGTCACAATGTATTACTCAAACGCAGTATGTTGTACTTCCCACATACATAAAGGATTTGATTGAGGATTATTTGCATCACTCTACCATTAATGATTTAAATATAGTGATGTCATCTGTCTGATGCATTTCATAGACAGTAGTAGTACCTTTGCAATGGATCTACCCAAAGCAATGAAGGATCTTATATGCTTCCTGTCCATGACCCCTAACCTCAATTGTTCCCGTCTCATCCAAAAGAACCAGGGACCTCTCCAAATACTACATATTGAGTTGTACCATCTCACAAATGTAAAGGTGCTTAATTGATTTAAAAGCCTTCAGTAATCACTCGCAGGTACTGAACTGAGTAAGGTACATGCACATGAGAATAGAAGTACAATAATTGTGTATGGCATTAAACAATGAATAATTGGATATGACACCAATTCTTAACATTTTGATAGGGATTGGGTATTGTCAAGCTACTTTTAAATGAAGAACCAAATTCAAGTAGTTTACCAGCGTGATAAAAAGTCTCCGAGGAGTATCATTTACAGTTGAAAAAGGAAATTGACCAGTAGAAATATGTTTGTAGACCAAATCAGAAATGGCTGAATTCATCTTTACTAAAAACACAACACTTAGGTCTCTATTGAATGTTGTTCTGGGGACTTTCTGAACAGAAAATTCAGCAACAATTGCATGGATGGATAACAGATATTTATGTAAAGATACATTGATGTGTATGTCATGAAGATATAAAAAACAATTAAGCGATTTTGTTCATCTCAAATGCACAAGTAATAAAAATTTTTTCCTAGAACATGAATTTCTTAACATATTAAAGTACAAAAGTATATCAAAAAGCTTCAAACAAAAATTTTAAAAAATGGATTTCATATAAAATAAAACGAGCATCACCCACATCATGCAATAGACCAGTCTGCATTATTAATTGGTACCATTTCAAATGCAAATTTGTATCTTTCAACAAAAGGAAACATCTCGTGCAAAACAAACAGTATTTTACATAAAAAGAAAAATAAAACATTCATACACAGAATGGACATCTTTACAGCATTTCCTAATAATATTTAAAGTTTCATTTGAGTACCTAAGTCAGTTTCTTTTATTTTAGTACATTTAAGGCAATAAACCATCCAACGTCACACATGGCAACAGTATCTCGATCACAGATAACATACATCAGCCACTCCTAAGGCCTTGTATATTTATTATCATAATACACTGGAGACAAACTTTTCCTATAGGTTTCTCTTTGTATACAATCTTTTTCAGAATCTCTGTGCCGATTGCGAGTGCCACTTGTGTAATACCTCCTCTCAGCATTTCTGGATAAGGGATACTTGTCATACTTTTGATCCGTCTTGTAATGTCTGTCTTCACGACAGTCATACCTGTCAATGTTCCTCCTACACTTCCTACCTCTGTCTGGAGATTTTCGGGAACTTTTTTTAATGCCCTTTAGAGGACTACAATAGCGTTTTCTTGATCTTGGACTTGTTTCTTTTTCCCTTTTACCATTTTTCAATCGACTGAAAGACGTCGTAGCAAATTCTCTATTTTTATTTACTTCCTCTTTAATTTCCGATTTGCTAGACAATTTCGAATAATCATCTATCCTGCTATCTTTTTTATCCAGATTCCTGTAATTTGTTTTCCATTCATCATCAATGCTTTTCAATGCCTTTTTTATTGTATTCTGTGTGTCTGGTAAAACTTCAATTGTTTGTTTTCTTTTAGTACCTTCAGTACTCCTAGGAGAAGTAAACAGCATTACAGGAATTCCCCTGGTCCCCATCTGGTTGTCATCCCACTGTGTTTCTATATTTTCAAGTTTAAAATGTTTGTCTTTCCTTGAAGCAACAAAGCCAGACACTTCCTCACATTCTTGTTTCGGCTGTTCATTATTGGTAATTAACAGAAGAACCTTTCGGATTTCTTCTTTCTGTTCAGATGTAACATCAATGTTGTAAAAGTTGCTGATCTGTTCTGATAAACTAAGGTAGTTGTAATTTCTGTCTTTCTGTTGTGGTTTCATAATGGAGTCTTCATCTAATTCCATGTCAACAACATTGATATCATCAGATGCTTCAACACGAACATGGTTTCCTTTATAACTACTAGCATTCTCATTTTTTACATCAACAGGTCTGCTGCTTTCCTCACAAGCACTGCAATTGTTTATGTTCCCAGGTTTTACGTCACTGCTATTGTACATGTTGGCATTATGTTGTAAGCTCTTCTCTTTTTGTTCCTTTACAAATTCTCTGTGCCATTTTGGTAGTCCAAGAAAACAGGTGGTTCTGCAGTAATTTTCTTTCATCCGTGGATCATACAATGGTTCCATGTTTGGCTTTTGAATACAAGTTTTAGGAATATGTCTGGGTTTTACTCCCCCTTTAAGAAGAGTTCTTCCTTCAAACTTCAAATTGTTTATTGTTTTCTTGTTTCTGACTGAATTTCCAAAACTGATCATGGCAGGACTGAATCTTTCTTGTTCAGCATGACTATAAACTAGTTGTCCATTTCTTTCAGGAATCTTAACACTTTCACCTGTTCTGGTATTAGTAGAATCAGACCTGTCAGTTTCTGCCTGGCATCTCTTACAAGTTGTTTCCCTTTCATCTCTCTCATCTATATTGAACCTATGATGAAAATGTTCCTGCTTGGGAAAATGCTTGTTGGGTACAAAATTTGTGGAATTATAATTTTCAGATGGAGTTTGTGATTGATTGATAAACTTATCCTGGCATTCTGACACCACTTCGCTGCCTCTTTGAAACGAATTATTCTTTGAAAACTTTCTGCAATCTGTACCATTACTGGAATAAAACTGATCCATTTCATCTTGGAAGCTATCATTTTCTACATAAAATTTTATCCGAGAACCAGATAGTCTTCCACTGTCATTTCGTCCACTCGATATTTCAGAATCACATCTTCTTTGGAAATCTGAATACAAATAACAACTTGTGCTGTCAGTATACTTTCTGTGTGACTTTAATCCATGTTTTGGACTTTTAAAAGATAACAGTCTTTCATTTTGTACATTATATGAGGACCTGATATTGATGTTACTATAACCTCTTTCTAGTACAGATAACTTTGGTACTTCAACAGTTTCTTTGACCTCCTCATGACTATATTTTGCTTCATTCTCTGTGTCACTTTTGCAGCCATTCATTTTCAATGTAACATTAAATCCAATGAATTTTTTGTTCCCAGCTGTAGAGAAGGATTGCAACTCTGTATCTTTTTCTAAAATATCACTATGAAGAGCGTCTACTTTACTCCATTTTTCTTTTCGTTCTCCGATCTTCCTAGTTCCATAAAAAGCTGTGAAATTTTCTGACAGCAACTTCTTTTTCTTGAACATTTTTCTTAATCTGCAACAAAATCAAGAAAATTTTACATTAGCTAGTTAGATACACGTCTCAGCAAATGAAACATTCATTATAAATTGTCTCAATTAAATTATGCATAAAGAATCCAAAATCAAAAGAATTGTTTGATAGAGAGAAGTAATCCAACCCCCCAGTTTGACCAGAATCTCCAAGGGCACGTATCACAGAAATAAGAATACAGAATAGGAAAACACAAAACTGTCACAATACAAGCAAATTCAGAGAATTGTGGTCCCCCACTTTGGGGGTTCTATCAGTTAGGGTGAAGTAATCTGTGACATACAGTCATGGTTGTGCATGCAGACAAGCATGCCAAATATGAAGGCCCTACATCTTACAGTTAAAAAAAGTAACATTGAAGTAGGTCAAAGGTCACAAGATAAAAAATTCTGATACCAACAGAAAGGTATTGCAATTAGGGAAACACATGCCAAATATGAAAGCCATACGTCTTATGGTTAAAGTTACAATGAAGTAGGTCAAAGGTCACAGGATAAAAAATTCTGGTACCAACGGAAAGATATTGCAATTAGGGACACACGTGCCAAATATGAAGGCCCTACGTCTTACGGTTAAAAAGTTACATTGAAGTACATGTAGGTCAAAGGTCACTGTCAAATGATAAAAATTTCGGTACCAACACACATTCCAAATATGAAGGCCCTACGTCTTGCAGTTAAAAAGTACTGACCAAGGTTAAAGCTTTTGTGACAGGCGGACAAATGAGATTTAATGTCCCAATGCTTTCGCTAAAAACAGGGCACAAAAAAGAAGTACATATATTACATATACCTGTATGTTACAATACAGCTTCTCGCAAACAATAATTACCAGTATCATGGCACATGAACAACAATATAAATCACAATATTTTCTAGTCAAGAAATCTGATTTACCATAAATAACTGCTTCTGCTTTATAAAGTTATGGAAAAAGTCTCAGAAAAAAAAAAACCCCACAAACATAATACAAAAAAAAAAAAAAAAAGAAAAACCCTGTCAAAGACAGTAAGCTCCGATTCTGATTGTACAGCAAACTTCATTGACTTATCAAGACCTTAAAGTACATTTCAGAAAGCCACAAGTTTTCATCATCTTTTATATGGAGTTTTTATATCTCAAGTTGCCTATGGAGGTTTTATATGTCAACTTATAAGGTATGCAAGAGCCTGTTCTCTATACGACGATTTTATTTTAAGGGCCAAACGACTGGCCACTAAGTTGCTCATGCAGGGATATGTTAAAGAACGTCTGAAATCGTCACCGAGGAAGTTCTACGGTTGCTATGGGGATCTTGTACGAAAATATGATGTGCCTCTTTCTAGAATGATTGATAATATTCTGGAATGCGACTAAATGCCCTGTTCAGTGAATACCAAATATGACTTTGTATACCAGTTTGTACTTTCGTATGTACAATTAGGAAACCAAAATTTTTGATTTTGACATGTTTCTTGAGAACTGCTGTGACGGGTGATGCATACAAACAGGAGATGCTTACTCTCCCCAGGCACCTGGTCTCACCTCGGAATTTTTCAGTATTTCGGGGTTCACAACAGTTCCTTTTTGAAACTTACATGATTTTGTATCTGTCCTTTGAAATTGAGAATGATTAACGGTTTGGTACTTCTTCAATATTGATATCAGACACCAAAATGACCATATATGACAAACATAAAATCAATCCATGTCCACTAGAGCGTGGTATCAAAGTGAAAACTCAAGTTCACAAAATTTTACTTCATTTGGGAAGAACTTGTCAATATTTATTGGTGTCATTAATAATTTGCAAAAAATCAAGCTAAACACAAATTGTTAGTGCCAAACAGACAGATTTCACTAATTTATACACTAGATTTGTTTGCAAAAGATCATGCAAAATCAATTTGTGTTCACTCAAATCTGAAATCAAGGTCAAGGTAATTAAATCCTGCATCAGTTAGGAAGAATATACCAATAACTACAAACGCACCAATTTTGATATAAGATATAAGTATCATTAATGATATGCAAGAGGTCATGAAAGCCTCCAGTGAGGGATCGCCAGATCCAACTTTAACCATGCCCATTATGCAGTTTCGTTGTGATGAAAGTTAAATTTATATTTGACGGGCCATTTATTTATGACCAAAATGTGTGATGTCGGGCATTTAATTGACGATCGCTCAAATTCAATTGTTAATGTCAGACAGACAGACAAATTTCACCACTTTATAGACCTCATTACATCATAATCAGTTTAAAAATGACTTAAAAGTGCATTATTTTCCCTCCATTTCATGTATAGCAAAATCATGACAATGAGGCAAACATTTAAAAATCTAAAACATTTAGTGAATAAGGACAAAGTATTTTAATGTTTACTGCAGCCTGTGTTCCCAATACCTGTTTTTCATTCTTGATCTCCCATTTTTCCATATAATTTTACTTTCAACTGTTGTTTAAATAGTATTAGAGTATGACTTTGATCTTCAAATCAATAGGCATCCTTTTCTCTCTTTTATTAGTATACATTAAAGGAATCCGAGTTTTTTAAATCTAGGTCTTAATCATTCTGAAACCAATTCTCACCATATTTTCATATACTGTAACCAGTTACTTTGACCTTGTACCTCAAACTCAAAAGGATCCTTCCTCTCATCCTTACTTGGTATACATCCAAACCTGATTTGAATTTGGTTTAATATTTTTACATGCAAGTTCAAATGCTTTGATCTTATTTTTTGCTCTTAAGCATCTTTGTCTCTTCCAAAAAACAAAAAACAAAAAAAAAAAAAAGTTTATAAGCATCTTTGTCTCTTCAAAAAAAAAAAAAAAAAAAAAAAAAAAGTTTATATTTAAATTAACTTGAAATTGAATCTGTATTTTTTTTTCTTACTGACTACTCATTTTCTGGAAACAATGTACTTTAATGTTTTCACTATGTTTGGCTGTTGTGACCTGGACCTTTTGACCTAAGAATCAACAGAACACAAGAGAACAATGTCATGTACTGATATAATCCCCTTTCGACCACTATTTTTACTTAATCTCATTCAAAAGACAGAACACTGGTATGCCCATGGACACAGTGGGAATCAAAGCTGGGACTTCTAAATCACGAGTCAAGCACCTATTTCCTCAAGGCTATACCGCCTTCAACTGATTATCAAAAATTTTGATATAAATACCAGTACTGATTTGTAAAGGAGAATAAGATTTTTCTGGTTAATAATTTTGATTTATGCCTTTATGACTTCCATTTGTTTCTCTTTAAAGAGAATGGGGATGACCTCTCATTTCAGAGATAATCACTCAAACAAGTAATTATCTCTGTTTACAGTAATCAATTTCAAGGAATGAGTAGAAGTTAACAAGTACTCAAAAATTAAAGTTTCAGAATTTTGACTTGAAGTTTAAACTTAAAAGGACATAATAATATACTGAAAATAAATTATAAAAGAAGTTAACCTTTTCAACTTACCCTTTTGGAGTTTTTTTGTGCTACACAAATGTTGTACATGTAGCTATAAACTCCAAAGTTGCTGGCAAGTTAAAATGTTATAAACATCACTGTACCCTTTTGAATTTCAAATCAAAATTCCAAAATTTTATTTTTCAGTACCTTAAAATGATTATTGAAAACAGATATACACGTACTTACTCATTTGAGTGATTATCTCTCAAATGAGATGTTGTTCCCAACCTGCTTATTAAATTTATATTATGTACATTCTGTCACTTAGATCTTCAATATCCTTAGACTGGGAAAAATGATTTTAATAAATGAGCCTAAATTTAATTTTCAAATATTTGCATTTCAAGTATTTTGATAGGAGATTAATTTACCTTAACCTTGCACATTTTCATATCTTTTTATCCACTAAATGACTTACAATTAAAGTTATAGATCATGAGCAGCCAGGGGCTAATTTAGTTAAATCAGCAAAAATGACCAAAAATATGAGTCGCAAGCCTTCAAATCACTTTTCTTGCAAATTTAGGACCAAATTTTGGACAATTTTTCACTTTTTGAGGGATAATTTTAGGAATTTCACAAAAAAAGTTAGGATATTTTTAGGATATATACTTACTTTGAAGCAGCTTTTAATTACTGACTTGCATGTATGTATACTGAGCTTTCATTCCAGTTTTCAATTTGCTCTTGCATTATGAAGCATCGAGATCCAATAGACTCCTTGTGCTTCACTATGCCTCATCAACTGATTTGAGAACTGGAATGAATGCTCTGGAATAAAACGCTGAGAAGATTTGTTAATTAGATCATATGAATGTGTATTAATTACACCATTACATATCATGCACTTGATCAAATCTTTTTCTTTCACACTAATTTAAAGTAAGAAATAAATAATGACTACAGGGAGAACAATTTTGGATTTTAATACAAAATTTAGGATATTTTTTAGGATTTTCCTTCATTTTCCTATATAGGCATTAAGTCTGAAAATTTAGGACTGACTTGACACCTGGGTCATAAAAAATTCTTTGATTTAAAATAAAGGCATTTAAAAGTTTTCTTAGAATTTTTATATAGTTCTATATAATTTAAATCTATACTAGATCTATATTTAGGCTAAATATAATTTGTCAGAAGGCAAAAATATGAATTATGTGCAAGGTTTACCCTTTATTGTAAAAATATAAAATGATAAATTACTGCTACTGACGTTTACCGAAAACCTCACAAATATTCAGGGAACTGTTACTGCACTTGTACAAATTCTTCCAAAATCTAATGTACAGAATTCATCCAATGTAATTTCCAGACTATGACTGTATGAGTATGATTGATAAACAAAATAAATATGAAGAGCCAATAACATTCGCAGGTCGAGCTGCTAAATCTTTTATTCTGTAGCAGTGGAATCTACTGGAAAGTCGTAATCTACTCCAGACTTCCTAACAGATCATTCTAGAATTCATACTTACTATTTTAAAGTTATACAAGCCAGTTTGCAGCAGACAGCACACAGTTCTCTCTGATGGTGTAACTGCAGTCGTTAACATTGAACAAGTGCGGGAAATTCTTATCCAATCAAATTATTCAAAACATTCTGCATCCATCGACGTCTGCTAAAAATCAGACAAGTCTGATGAAGAATTACTCGATCCCAGTAAGTAAATAAAAAAAAAGAATCTTCGTGCATGTACTTATAAATTATCACCCATTTTTGTAACTGAAAAAAGTAATTACTAGAAATTTAATGAAGAATTGCTGAATTGGAATATATATTGTAATATTTTGTCCAGAACCGTAAATGCACAGCTGCCGCATTTTAAAGAAAATCTGAATGCGCGATCGCATAAATTTCGAGAAATCGACATGCGCGTTATTGTAATCATATGCGTTATACAGGTATAAATTGGAATGAGACTGTAGAATATATGTAGGCTAAATGTCGTTATCGTCGTCTCTGCAGTAAGTATGATCATTGTTTCATAGTCAAGACATGTGATCTTGAGAACTCGACCCCTCCGATTCAGTCGGTAGATGGTCGAGACTCGAGGTTGGCAGTCAGTCACTCCATCATCTGTACATAATTTATGGATCCTTCATCCTGCAACAGTAGGGCTTTATCCATTCATTGCATTTTCCATTAAACAAAACATTTTAGATATCATTTTCATTACAAACGAAGACGTTATTGACTATTCGCAATGATTTCATTAAAATTTAAATAAACACTAAATAAATAAATTGTCATTAATTTTACTGTAAATACTAAATAAGATTTACATGATCACTGTGAATGGTGAAGAGCTATCTAGATTGAGGATTGTAGTTAATGAATAAGATTTACATGATCACTGTGAATGCATGGTGAAGAGCTATCTAGATTGAGGATTGTAGTTAATGAATACGATTTACATGATCACTGTGAATGCATGGTGAAGAGCTATCTAGATTGAGGATTGTAGTTAATGAATAAGATTTACATGATCACTGTGAATGCATGGTGAAGAGCTATCTAGATTGAGGACTGTAGTTAATGAATAAGATTTACATGATCACTGTGAATGCATGGTGAAGAGCTATCTAGATTGAGGATTAATTGTAGTTAAGAATGAGATTTACATGATAACAGTGAATGGTGAAGAGCCATCTATATTGAGGATTGTAGGAATAGTAAATGAATAGTTTGAAAAAAAGGAGCAATAAGCAATGTATGATACATGAAATGTCAATATTTGCTTAGTTTCAAAATCACAGGAGATTCATTGTTAAATGGAAGTATGTGTAGATGCTTATTATATATACACACAGTTCAGTACTGTATTATACAAAATATCTTCGTTTTTTTGTCAATTTCATTTAAATATGCGAAGTAATTCATAATGACTGAGTAAAATAAAACAGTATTAAGCCTTTACAAAGCTTGTACACAGATTTATAAATGTGTACTGTTACTTACATGACTTGTAACCAAAGTATGTATGAAAATTTAAATTGAAGAAAATTAGTTTTTTTATACGGATGGAGGCTAGAAAGTTTTTTGTGTTTTGGGGTTTTTTTTTTTTGTTTTTTGGGTTTTTTTTTTTTCTTTAGATTTTTTTTAATTATGGCTCTGATTTCTTGTAAAAAAAAAATAATCTGACCGGAAGGGATGAAAAAAGGATGCAGACACTCCTATGTTCCTAATAGGATATGTCATCTTGTAACCATGGCCAACACTTGTGTAAGGTTTTAGACTCTACATGACAATTTTTTTTTATATAATGTTGACGAGGTTTTTCATATGTTACACATTGTGATCTGGACCTTTGACCTTAAAATACAAAGTCAATTTTTGCTGGCTAAATATAAAGATGATGGATAAATCCAAACCGTAAGTTAAAAAAATCATGAAACCAAAGGACATACATGTACAAAATCAGTAAAAATGAAAATCAAATAGAAAACAATGAAAAATGTCTACTTGAAGAGCATATGTGAACCCCCTTGATGGAGTGAGATCAGGTGCCGGGGAGACTGAGCATCTCCGACTTGCTAGCAACACCCATCACATACACTCAGTAGAAAGAGTCAAATCGTGTAAATTCCATATATATTTTAATTTCATATATGGAATAGTCAAAGTAGGTAACCTTCTAGTATAGAAAGTGTCAAATTTGTGTAAAATGATCGGAATCTGTCTCAGTCCAGAAAAAAACTAAGTCAGAAGTGACATGGCATGAAGAATTCATTAGCAGTTCATAATGTAAAGGATTGGTTAAAGTTTTTGAAAAGTGGGTCAGAGTGTCAAAGAAATAGGTCAAAAGTCATGATACCAATTCAATGCCCTGTTAATGAGAAATCTCATATGTTGAATATCGAAGCTGTATCTTTTCTGGTTCAAACGATTTAGTTAAGTTTAAAGTTTTAATAAAGTAGGTCAAAGTTCAAGGTTAAGGTCACTTGGTCATGATACATGTACTGATTCAAAGTTATGTTCATGAGGAATCATTATGTTGAATATCAAAGCTGTATCTTTTCTGGTTCAAACACTATAGTCTGCGGACGATGACAGCACCGGAGATATGACATTAGCTCTCCGGACTTTCGTCTCATTTAGCTAAACGGGACTGGGGTTGGATTGCACCCAATTTCATTTAGTAAACTGTACCAAAAAGAGTTAATTGTTGGCTGTTTAGGGCTGCAATCCCCTATCATTACTGAAAAGTGTGAATGGTAAGTCGCAACCCCCTGTTATTACATGTTTTAGTACGCTACTGTACCTCTCCTGTTATTGACGTGATTGAATGATGCACCCAGTTTTATCTTTTGCTAATCAAAATGAGTAGATGGTTCGAACCCCCGACGAAAACTCGTAGACTTACAGCTGTCTCAATGCGGTCGCCGATCAGTTGCCTAGCCACTGATGCGGTTCCCGGATTTTGTCCAAGGTTAACCGTTGTGTGTGTGTATGTGTGTGTGTGTGGGGGGGGGGGGGGGCGTTCAATACGTTCTGTGCGTTTGTAATATATGTTTTTCATTTCGGAAGGGACATATTCATGTTCGATATGTAAAACCGCTTTCAGGAATCCTAGGCTTTCATATCTATTTGTTCCTAACTGATAATAGTTTATGACAATTGAAGGGGATCAGATGGTATTCCATCGTGTGATATTCACGGCTGTTCACCCCTTTTCTCCTTTATCCCCTAGAATATTAAGATTGAATTTGGAACATTTGGCACTTGAAAATTGTTAGATCCTGGTCGGTGTTACAGTTTTTTCAGTGCTAATGCAGAGAGCCCGTAAGTCATAGCCATGGACCTCTCACAGAAATTTTGACAGACTTGAACATGTCAATATCGATGACATGTTTCATTTTGGTGTTGACTTGCATCAAAAAGGAAAGCACCAGCTCTTCCCCGCGATCAGAAGTAGGGACGTGCCCGACTTCTCATCTTTACACCACAAAAGGATTGTAATTTAAAGGTGCATAATTTTACCATATCGGGAGAAAGAAAAAAGAATTAAGACAATCAGTGTTTGAAATAATCTAGGTGACTATGTGAAGTAAAACAAACAGATGAATACCACTTTTTTTAACCAAGTATAGGGAATGCATAGGAATCACCCTCTTGATATAGATTTGTTCACCCGTCAGTGTGACTTTCTGATTACGTAGTTTTAAAAACTACTTCAATCAGGTGAACATGTAAATACAACTAGTCAACTACTAATACTGTGAAATCTACTGTCATATTTTACCCATGACACAAGGGTGTCAGTGGCGGATCCAGGATTTCCAAATACGCCACTGGGTGTGGCAATGACCTTGATCCAAAGTTATACCACAAAGGTCTGGGTCACAGAGAGCCCATGACCATATGAACAAATTTCACACAGTTGTTACACTTGGCACATTACAACTAACAATAGAATAGGTTTAGGTTGGATTCTGAATTGTTCATCCTTATAAGTTGATTCTACATGTCTGCTGTATTGTCAAAAACAAGCATATAGTTTGTTTGAGCGAAAATTTTGAATTGTTATGGAGAAGTTGTGGGGGAAATCTTCTCCAGTATCTACTCAAGACATATCTTGCTATAAAAAGGAATACTAATATGGTATCGCGGTGATTTTCTTTTTCTATTTTTTTTTTTTTTTTGCCAAGTGCTATGTTTGAACTTGGCTTCATCTTGCTGTAGATTACTTATCTTGGATTCTACCATCTGTGTGGTAATTCTTCTATGAGAATTCATGCAGTCTGCAAAGAAATTAAAGTCAATCCATACTAAGATAAAAAGTAATATAAGATTTAAAAGAAAAATAAAAGCAGAGTTTTCAATCTCTGAAGTCATAATACCCGGAAATTCTGTTACTTGGACACTACTTGGTGAATATCACTGGTAGTGGACCGGAGGTAACCTAAGGCACCTTCCCGCTCTAACTATTTGGAGAAGATCTAAAAGAAGGGCATTGATCGAATAATACATGCAGAAATGAGTTTGGTTGATCAATTGTATGAATTCCAAAGCCTTGTTTAGTTTAAACATATTTTATTTCATTCTGATAACATGAAATAGGATTAGGCAAAAGTTATTACAACATTACAATAGCCTTCTCCTTATCATATACAACATATAATTGTCAAGATGGCAACTTATAACATATGTACAACATATTAAGTGCAAGGTTTTGTACATACATGTATAATAATATGTAGTAATAATGAATTAAAATAACACATCTTACTACAAGAGAAAGGGAGAGAGAGAGATGAATAGAGAGAGAGAGAGGGGGGGGGGGGGGAATTCTGGTACGATAAAGCCTTGTGAGAACATGTTTTCTCGTCTATGTTTCACATAGTTTTCAAGAAATGATTTGACTAATGCATGCTAATAAGATTTGAAAAGAATTTTCAGTGGAGGTTAAGATTATTTTTGGAAACAAATTTCATATTAGAATCAATAATAGTAAATGATTTAAAATACCAAACGATTCGTCCTGCTTTTTTATTCGCTGTCATCTGAACATCAGAAGATGGATTTTGCTGCACTTAATCGGCGACTTTTTAATTAACAATACGACGATTGTTCTTGCATGATTTTTGGTCGTCATCTGGACATCAGAAAATGCTTCTTACCTATTCCAAGTGGAACATAAACATAAAATGGCACTTGCTTCATTTGTTCGTTGGCATCTGGATACAACTTTATGGTTTGGTGAACAATGCCGGAGTAACTTTACAAAATATTACATGGAATAATGAGATGACATCACTTATGACTCGGTCTTGCATTATCTTGACTGCGGTAAGGTAGCAGGTCAGCTGGACCGTTTGTAAATAAACTTTTCTTTGAAATAAACAGCTTTGTTCATTTTGTTCTTTTGTTTTAAGAGGTTAGTCTTTTTGTTTATAAGAAACTTATTTAATACATTGACGATAAGAAGATATTAGATCGACTATTTAAATTCGAACCCCTTTGCATAGTGGTCAGTTGCCCTTTGGGTATTGGCAGCCACTGCGGCACACGTTGTCGGTTGGTAGTGGACGGCGTGATTAGTTGCCTATACGCATTCTTTTGTGGAACAGCAATGGTTGTCAGCACACAACAGTCGTGTGATAAGAACGGTTGATCTTCGCTTGACCGTCCTGCGGAAAGCCTGCACACAACAGTCGTGTAACAAACATGGTTGATATGCGCTTGACTGTCCTGCGGAAAGCCTGCACACAACAGTCGTGTAACAAAAGTGGTTGATATGCGCTTGACTGTCCTGCGGAAAGCCTGCACACAACAGTCGTGTAACAAAAATGGTTGATATGCGCTTGACCGTCCTGCGTAAAATCTGCACACAGCAGTCGTGTAACAAAAAGGGTTGATATGCGCTTGACCGTCCTGCGGATACCCTGCACACAGCAGTCGTGTAACAAGTATGGTTGATATGAGCTTGACCGTCCTGCGAAAAGCCTCATTTATTTCATTTCCCATTTTGATGAACGAATTTAAAACAGAGAAGCAACGACGACGTATTGAATATTTTAAGTTCCTTTTTCTGGACCATATTGCTCCTAATTAATGGGCACTAAGGCCTGAACGACTACTTGCACTAGGGCCTGAACGACTACGTGCACTAGGGCCTACGTACATCTAATCAAAAGGCGGCTCAACGAAATCATTCGGGGAACTGTTGACCTTACTAATGTTGTGTTTATTACTATACACAACTACTAGCTTTGGTAAAAAGATTTATCATCAAATTTAGTTCACTAGTGTTTCTTTATAAATCCAAACAGATTGCAAATTGAAATATAATAAATTAATTTCTTATAATTTGTCCAAGTATAATGGGATGCATAAACGCACGGTAAAATTCTGAGCAGTAAATTCACAATCTAAGGTCAAGCTAAAATATGATCATATCTCAGAATTCATTGCAAAAATGAGTTGGGTGAATGTCTGAGAGATGGCATCTCGCATATAATAGCCTCGTGACTTCATACTGGAGGATATAAAGCAAAGTTTTGAAAGTTGGCATCAAATCCGAGATATATAAAGGTAATGGCTATTTGACAAGATATATTTCACTATATATAGTCGGCATTCCCGTAGGAATTTGCGCAAGGGGGGGGGGGGGGGGGGGCATTCCCCTCACATTTTTATGCCCCTGTTCTTCGAAGAAGGGGGCATCTTGCTTTTCACAAATCAGTCGGTAGACTACATGTTGTCCGCTCAGTATCTTGAGAAGCCTTTGCTTAATAGTGATGATATTTCATATGTGGGTTGGTTATGAGTAGTAAATGACCCCAATTGATTTTCGGGTAGAAAGGTCGCCCCATGCAATTCAGCACTGTATACAATCGGTGTCCGCCAAATATCTTGAGAACCATTTGCTTGATAGTTATGATATTTCATGTGGGTTGGTTATGAGTAGCAGTTAAGCCTTAGAAATTCTCAGATCAAAGGTCACCGTTGTTGTATGTAACAGATGCTTGTAGACAGGTTTGTTGTTACATAATTATGCAGCAGATTATTCGATAATTTGGATGTAAGTGTTGCCGTATGCCATTGATTTTCAATGTCTCGATCGGGCAGGAGTGATGTTGTGTGCCATTGCTTTTCAATTCCTCCAGCGGGCGGGATTGTTGCTGTATGTCATTGATTTCAATTCCTCTAGCGGACGGGAGTGGTGTTGTGTGCCAGAGTTTCAATGCCTCGAGCGGGTTGGAGTGATGCTGTATGCCAGAGATGTTCAGTTAAGGGGGGGGGGGGGGGGTGTTGGAAGTGTTGCTGCATGCCATTGATATTCAGCGCCTCGATCAGGTGGGAGTGTTGATGTGTGGCAGAGAGTTAATTTCTGGAGCGGTTAGGAGTGTTGCTGTGTGTCGGAGAATTTCAGTGCCTTGTGCAGAACTGTTGTTACATACCACAGATATTACATTGCCTCTGGTAGGGCTATTATTACATGCTTTACATTAATTTACATTTCGTGTTGCCGTTGATGGGTCTGTAGTTACACTCAAAAGGTGGTTTGCACCTCGGGATCGTCTCTTGTATGCTGGAAAACCCTCTTTGCTTTGTATGTGTGTGTGTGTGTGTGTGTGTTTTTTTTTTTTTTTTTTTTTTTGGTTTGTTGTTTTTGTTTTTCTCTCTCATGCCACAGATTCCTCGGATCGATCAATTTACTCTGTAAGTTCTTTTGTTGCACGCTGGGGTCTCCCGGTGCCTGCGACAATTCTGTTGTAGCTCTGGGGATATCTCTTGCCATTTGGGACTGGTATGTTATTATATGTTCTAGATTTCTTGCTGTTTCACTGTCTGTGACATTTTGATGTCGAAGATTCCCCAATGCCTTGGGAGGGTGTGTTTCACATAGCATAGAGGAATTTCTCTTAGCTTGAGGTTCTTGTCGCTTTCATGCCTTTGAGGGGGTCTATTAATGTTGCATATGTTGGAGATGCGTTACTGCCTCTGGCGGGTCTGATATTGATTGCTTATGACTGCCTCTGGCGGGTCTGATATTGATTGCTTATGACTGCCTCTGGCGGGTCTGATGTTGATTGCTTATGACTGCCTCTGGCGGGTCTGATATTGATTGCTTATGACTGCCTCTGGCGGGTCTGATTTTGATTGCTTATGACTGCCTCTGGCGGGTCTGATATTGATTGCTTAAGACTGCCTCTGGCGGGTCTGATATCGATTGCTTATGACTGCCTCGAGTGGGATTATAGTACACTGTGATCTTTTCTGCTAGCTCGGAGGGGACATTTGCACATTGGTCCTCCTTGATTGACTTCGATGAGTATGGTAGTCGGATTGTTGTTCGTTATATGACCCTTTCTACTTCGGGTGGGTCATTTGCACAATGGACCTTCTTGATTGACTCTTGTTAATGTACTAGCGGGATTGTTGTACGCTAAATGACCATTTCTGCGAGCTGGGGTGGGTCATTTGTATATTCGCTCTCTTTGACCGTACGGTTGAAGTCACGTGGTTAAGCTGGGGGTGTGGTTTAACTGATCGCCGCGCTTGGTAATCGGGGTATTAGGTGTGCCTGGGGGCGCATGGTAATTGGGAGGTGTAAACATGCTGCAGTTTGGTGTAAACAATAAACAGTATATGGTTTGAACTGGTAATAGAAAGTACATTCTTTAGTCACAGTTATGAAGATACTAGTAGTGTTTTATTTTTTCATTTTAATTGGTTTTATTACTTTTTGGGGAGTGGGTGTTTGATGTATTAGTTTGTTTTGATCTCTACTCGGAGAGTTTATTTTGAAAGAGTTTGAGGACATTAGCCGATATTTCTCCCGTACTCCACGAATTACACAGTTGGGCATAATTTCCTCCCAATATCCATGGGACTGCCATACAAATCTGTTACGCCTTCTGTCCAGACTGACTTCCCGAGTCTTTCTAACTAAATATCGAGAATCATCCGTCACCACAATGGCATGGCATTGTCCAGAACTTCTTGTATATGACCTTTCTCTTTCTATGATTACGATGGTGAGCAGGGGCGTCTGATTCTGGTCACCACATCTGCTGGTTGCGATCATCTATCACGCAGGGTGACGAAAAGCAATCTGGGCATTCGTGTTCCCCTTCAAGTTGTGGAATGAGAGGCTCATTGCCAGGCGGTTCGGTATCCACAAGATCTTCTGTCAAAATGTTGGCGGAGTATTTGTCCAGTCCCAGTCATTGCGTGCAAAATATGCATGCAACGCTTGAAGCTTATCAGGGGATAGATTCAAAGTTACGGTGTTCATTGTTGGGTTTTAGAAACAGAATGATATGTGGAAGAGATTCAGTTATATCAAAACGCTTTCTCATAATTAATTTCTAGTTGCAAATTTCACTTTGTTATCTTCATTACTTTAATTACCTATTATCAATTTCCTTTCCTTATAAAAACAACGCATTAACATTTTCGAAGAAAATAATTAACCCAAAATTAAAACACGTCTAGACCGTGGCTTCACAAATTTTGAAGATCGTTATTTGCGTTCATATTGAATAAGGCAATTGGTATAAATTATATGTCGCATGATTGATCACAAGTTCCCCGGTCACCCGCTCTTGTGATCAGCGTGATGAATCGATACGTGATCGACAGCTTCAAATGATCACTATCCGCAAGCTGTCCAAGTAAGAGGCGGTTCTTACGCCTTCCCCTTTAATGTTTCACTACCTCGTTTGTTACATGTCACAGATTCTTCTCAGCTTCGCCTGGTTGTTTTTGTTTCGTCGTAGATTCCTCACTGCCCGGGTTGGTCTATTGTTTCCCGTTTATGACCATGCAGGTCTGTTGATTATTGGTGGACTCCGAAGGTCCCTCAAACTGTCTATTGCTTCTTGCCTTAGATTCCTCACTGCCCAGACGTGTTTATTGCATTCCGGAAATTCCCCCATGGTTCCGATAGAGTCCATCTTCGCACGCAATAGATCCATCTCTCGCTGCCTGTTTGTCTTCGGCCTGTCTCTAGTTGCATGTTGTCCGCACGGCATTGTACGCCGACTTCTCCGGTCTATTGATTCCCGCCACCCGCGGCGTGTAGATTGTTGCATGCCGGAAATCCCATTTCATTTTGATACATGCAGTCCCTGTCTTGGTTTTGTGATCTTCAGAATCCTCTTTCAATAAGATAGGGTCATGACTCTTCAGTACAACTGAAGAATGATCATTTTCATTTTCAGAGGTCCAATGTAATTTTGTCCGTGTGTTTTGTAAAAACACCCATGGAAGCCACCCATCCTTTGTCAGTCCTGTTCACTCATGTCTATCAGACATGTTTCTAATCACGAGACTGTGTGCCATGACCTTAATCCATGGTAGCATCTTCAAGGTCAAGATCACAATGGATGGGGGTTAATGTCTCTAAATGTTATCCAGAATGATATCAAATCACACTTGCTGTCGATGGTCTTTGGCATCAGTGAATATTTTAGGTCAAGGTCATTTTGAGCTAAGGTTCTGCAACGTCCCCAGGGCATTGGACGTTAAGGTACTACAACACCATCAAGGCCTCGTGCGTTAAGGTACTGTGCACAAACGTCACCAAGGCATAGTGAGATATGCTATTACAAAAAACCAAGGCATTTTGAGCTAAGGTACTGCAACGTCCTCAAGGCACTGTAAGCTAAGGTACTGCAGTGTCATCGAGGCATTGTAAACTAAGGTACTGCAACATCCTCAAGGCACTGTAAGCTAAAGTACTGCAACGTCCTGAAGGCACTGTAAGCTAAAGTACTGCAACGTCCTGAAGGCTCTGTAAGCTAAAGTACTGCAACGTCCTCAAGGCATTGTAAACTAAGGTACTGCAACGTCCTCGAGACATTCTGGGCTACGGTACGGAGACGTCCACAAGGCCTCGTGAGCTGAAGTACTACAAGGTCCTTGAGGCATTGTGAGCTTAGATACTGCAACGTCCCACAGGCGTTGTGAGCTACGGTACTGTAACGTCCCCGAGGCCTTGTGAGCTACGGTACTGCAATGTTCCCGATGAATTGATTTACTTCAATGTCCCCAAGGTATTGTGATTTCAGGTACTGCAACGATCTTAATTGTGAGCTACAGTATTGCATCGTGTCCAAGGCATTGTGAGCTAAGGTACTGCAATGTCCCCGAGGCATTGTGAGCTACGGTACCGAGACGTCCAGAAGGCCTCGTGAGCTGAGGTACTGCAACGTCCTCGAGGCATTGTGAGCTACGGTACTGCAACGTCCCATAGGCATTGTGAGCTAAGGTACTGTAACGTCCCCGAGACATTGTGACCTATGGTACTGCAACGTCCCCGATGAATTGTGGTTTAAGGTACTGCAACGTCCCCGAGGCCTTGTAAGCTCAGGTACTGCAATGTCCCCGAGGCCTTGTGAGCTCAGGTACTGCAATGTCCCCAATGCATTGTGATTTAAGGTACTGCAACGATCTTAAGGCATTGTGAGCTACAGTATTGTATCGTCTCCAAGGCATTGTGAGCTAAGGTACTGCAACTTCCCCGAGGTATTGTGAGCTAAGTTACTGTAATGTCCCCTAGGCATTGTGGGCAAAGGTACTGCAATGTCCCCGAGGCATTGTGAGCTACGGTACTGCAATGTCCCCAAGGCATTGTGATCGAAGGTACTGCAATGTCCCCCTAGGCATTGTGACCTGAGTTACCGCAATGTCCCCGAGGCCTTGTGAGCTGTGGTACTGCGACGTCCTTAAAGCATTGTGAGATTGTGTAAGTACTGCAATGTCCCCAAGGCGTTGTGAGGTTAGATACTGCAACGATTCCAAGCCATTATGAGCTAAGGTACTGCAGCGTTTCTATGGGCCGTACCGTTGCAATCTTTTTGCTTGATAAATTTGCTATGTAGCTTCAAATGTGACGCTGCATTAAATGTTTATCATATTAGTCTCCGATATGTTGATCAATCTGAGAAAGGAAAGGCCTATGTCTAATTAACCGCTACTCTTACCGAACTGCTTTACCTTTTGTGAATAATTTTTTTTTCTCCGGGAGAGGGTCCAGAGCATATAGGTTCCATATAGGATTTAGAAATTTTTGAAAGGGGGTTGCAGTCTCCCATGACTTACGTTATGCACTTTTCGGTCCAGGAAGGGAGTTGCACCCCTCTTTCTAGATCCGCCAGCTGGTTCTGTCTGAACAGTAATTACTGATACTTTTCATGTATTCTTTCTGATGTCGTCTTTTTTATTGACAATAAATTATTTTACATCGATTTTGATTATGTCATTTGACCATCTCATTTCCACCTGGGTCAAAGGTTCATGTGCGGTATTTTTTTGTGGCGCGTCTTCCCTTGGTCGTCAAATTTTCCACATTTACAAACTTTTCTTCATAACCAGTGAATTGATTTTGATGAAACTTGGTAGGGATGAAGTACAACGTCCCTAACAGTGCATTGTTTTTTAGTTTAGAAGATAGCCTTCCTTGATAAATCTTTTCAGACGGGCTGCATAGGTTGACAAACTGATTGCAATATGGCGACTTAATGGGTTTTGCTGGAGTTTGTCTTTTGCTTTTTAAGGCGATTTCTTTGATTTTCTCATTGAAAATTGAATTAAAAACTAATGCAAGACCTTTACAAAGATTGTTTATTATGTAGACCCGTCAACACATTATAGACAAAAGTATGCCAAGAAGAACACCCTCTTTTGTAAATCTTTTTCTTTAGAAGGGATGCATGGATTTTAAAACTAATGATATTTGAGATTTCTGGAAGGATGTAAAATTTTCCCCTTGGGCGTTTTTGACGTCTTTTGTCACTGAAATTAGTAATTTTTGTCTAGTTTCAGGTAATTTCGTAGGTTTCTCCTTGTAACAATACATCATTAACAATGCATTCGCGCGCGCGCGTGTGTGTGTGTGTGTGTGTGTGTGTGTGTGTGTGTGTGTGTGTGTGTGTGTGTGCGGCGTGCGCGTGTGTGATTGATTTAACTGGTTTTAATAAATGTAAAAAATGTAACTTTGGGAAAATGGATACAGAGATTATTTCTTTGATTTTTAAGTTTAAAGAGGGCGATAATATAAGCATGTAATGCTTTGGCTTGTACATTACTGCCATTAGAACTATAGGTTTAGCTTGACTGGTCAGTGTCTCGACTTTACATGTAGAACGACCATCTCCTCAATATCACGTCTTGACCAGTAGAGGTTCAAGCTCACAAGTGTCTCAGTTTGACCAGTAGAGGAACTAACTCTTCATTGTCTCAGCTTGACCAGTAGAGCTATACCGACTTGTCAGGATTTGAACTTGACGTGTATGGTCTACGATTCGTCACTGTCTCAACTTGACCAGTGGAGGTTAAGGCTCGTCTGTGTCTCCGTGTAACCGGTAGAGCTACAAACTCGTCAGTGTCTCGAGTTGTCCAAAAGGGTTTCGGACTAATTAGTGTCTCGCTTGTCCAGAAGAGCTACAGGCTTGAAAAGGTGTCTTAACTTGACCAAAAGAGCTGCGGATAATCAGTGTCGGATTCGTCAGTGTCTAGGTTTTGTCAGAAGTGTTCCCTACTAATTAGTGTCTCGGCTTGTCCAACAGAGCTGAGCTATGCGCTTGTCGGTATCTCGGCTTGACTGGTAAATCTAGCGACTAGTCATTGTCTCAGCTTGGCCAGTAGAGCTACCCATCTGTCATTGTTTCGGCTTGACCAACAGAGCTACAGACTCATCAGTGTCGGCTTGATTTGTAGAGTTAGCGACATTTCTCGGTTTGACTAGTAGAGCTATAGCGGCTTGTTAGTATCGTGGCTTGCTTCATAGAGGTACTGGCATGTCAGTGTCTAGACTTGACATGTAAAGGTACAGACTTCTCAGTGTCTCGACTTTACTTGCGTAAAGGTACAGGCTTATCAGTATATCAGTTTGACCAACAGAGCTACAGACTCTTCAGTGTCTCGGTTTGACTAGTAGAGCTAGCGAATTGTCATTATCTTGGCTTGACTCATAGAGCTACGGGCTCGTCAGTGTCTCGACTTGATCCGTAGAGGTACAGATTTATCAGTGTCTCGAGTGGACCAGTAAATGTACAGATTTATCAGTGTATCGAGTGAAACAGTTAAGTACAGACTTACCAGTGTCTCGAGTGAACCAGTAAAGATAGACTTATCACTGTATCGAGTGGACCAGTAAAGATACAGACTTATCACCGTATCGAGTGGACCAGTAAAGGTACAGACTTATTACTGTTTCGAGTGGACCAGTAAAGATACAGACTTATCAGTGTCTCGAGTGGACCATTAAAGGTACAGACTTATCACTGTCTCGAGTGGACCAGTAAAAGTACAGACCTATCACTGTCTCGAGTGGAGCAGTAAAGGTATAGCCTTATCACTGTCTCGAGTGGACCAGTGAAGGAACAGACTTATCGGTGTATCGAGTGAACCAGTAAAGTACAGACTTATCAGTGTCTCAATGGACCAGTAAAGGTACAGACTTAACACTGTCTCGAGTGGACCAGTAAAGGTACAGACTTATCACTGTCTCGAGTGGACCAGTAAAGGTACAGACTTATCACTGTCTCGAGTGGACCAGTAAAGGTATAGCCTTATCACTGTTTCGAGTGGACCAGTAAAGGTACAGACTTATCACTGTCTCGAGTGGACCAGTAAAGGTACAGACTTATCACTGTCTCGAGTGGACCAGTAAAGGTATAGCCTTATCACTGTCTCGAGTGGACCAGTAAAGGTATAGCCTTATCACTGTCTCGAGTGGACCAGTAAAGATACAGACTTATCACTGTCTCGAGTGGACCAGTAAAGGTACAGACTTATCACTGTCTCGAGTGGACCAGTAAAGGTACAGACTTATCACTGTCTCGAGTGGACCAGTAAAGGTACAGACTTATCACTGTCTCGAGTGGACCAGTAAAGGTATAGCCTTATCACTGTTTCGAGTGGACCAGTAAAGGTACAGACTTATCACTGTCTCGAGTGGACCAGTAAAGGTACAGACTTACCACTGTCTCGAGTGGACCAGTAAAGGTATAGCCTTATCACTGTCTCGAGTGGACCAGTAAAGGTACAGACTTATCACTGTCTCGAGTGGACCAGTAAAGGTACAGACTTACCACTGTCTCGAGTGGACCAGTAAAGGTACAGACTTATCACTGTCTCGAGTGGACCAGTAAAGGTATAGCCTTATCACTGTCTCGAGTGGACCAATAAAGGTATAGCCTTATCACTGTCTCGAGTGGACCAGTAAAGGTACAGACTTACCACTGTCTCGAGTGGACCAGTAAAGGTATAGCCTTATCACTGTCTCGAGTGGACCAGTAAAGGTACAGACTTATCACTGTCTCGAGTGGAACGGTAAAGGTACAGACTTATCACTGTTACGAGTGGACCAGTAAAGGTACAGACTTATCAGTGTCTCATTTTGACTAACAGAGCTACAGACTCTTCAGTGTCTCGGTTTGACTAGTAGAGCTAGCGAATTGTCATTATCTTGGCTTGACTCATAGAGACTTAGGCTT
The DNA here is from genome assembly GCA_035048485.1 of Pteria penguin. NCBI lineage: Eukaryota > Metazoa > Mollusca > Bivalvia > Pterioida > Pteriidae > Pteria > Pteria penguin. Next base: position 1,931,907 of record CM068580.1, read on the forward strand.
GCCAATGTCTCGACTTGACCAGTCGAGGTATAGATTGATCAGTGTCTCAACTTGACCAGTAAAGGTCCAGGCTTATCAGAGTCTCAGTTTGACCAGCAGAGCCATATACCCTTCGGTGTCTCGATTTGACTAGTAGACCTGGCGACTTTTCAGTATCTTGGCTGGACTCCTACAGCTACAGGTTGATCAGTGTCTCGACTTGACCAGTAGATATACAGACTTTTCAGTGTCTCGGTTTGAGTTATGTCACAGGCTCATCGGTGTCTCGACTTGACCAGTAGATGTACACACTTTCAAGTGTCTCGGTTTGAGTTATGCCACAGACTCATCGGTGTCTCGACTTGACCAGTAGAGGTACAGACTTTTCAGTGTCTCGGTTTGAGTTATGCCACAGGCTCATCGGTGTCTCGACTTGACCAGAAGAGGTACATACTTACCAGTGTCTCGGTTTGACCAGTTATGCTACAGACTCATCGGTGTTTCTTCTCGACCAACTTGTTACTGTCTCGGTTTGACCAGTAGAGATACAAGAATCGTCAGCCTCAAAATACTTGTTAGGATTTTTTTTGTATCTGTACTGTTTATTTGAGATCACTCTTTCATTAACTGTAAGTGTCGGAGCCAGGACATTCTGCCAAGTTCAAATTTTGAACAGCATTGCAGTGACAACACAGAATAGGTTCATGCTTCATTATGTTGTTGCGAGTTATCACAAAAGTTGTATGATCGGATGTACTTGTCATATCACCAAGGCTAAATCAGAGATAATCTTTAATTCGCTCTTCCTCGGTTCGTAAAAAGACGTGGCATTTAGACTATTTTCAGTTGTTCTCTTTATGACGTCATAAATAAATAGGTTATTCGTCGGACCTGAGATGAGGTCATCACATTGAGTATTTTGCATTCTGTGGAAGGATAAATACTTAGGGAACTCATACATTTAATGGGGTTCACAGCCTGTTATCATCCGTTAGGCGGCGCCTGTGTACTATGAGTTAGAAACGTCGATTTGAGTTGGCAACCTTATGACGTCAGTAACGTACCATTGTTCTTTACGTCATTTTTGTGGGAATATGTTGTATTTCCTCCCTAAATATCAGTACCGCAGTTAATGGCGGCGAACCCCATTAGGTGCCCATGGTTCTAAGATGTATTACAACTTTGAGCCAAGGTCATGCCCACAAGATCAAGGTCATTGAAAGCCTTTAATAAAATTTCCTCGTTTGTCCAGCATGTTTAGTATACCTAACCATCTTAAGTTCATACCTGATCTGAGTGCCCCTAAGCCGGTGTGGCTTAGTGGATAAGGTGCTCGGCTCCGAGGTCCCGTGTCACAGTAGACGTATTACGTAAAAGATCCCTCATTGCTTCGGGTGGGTCCGTTGCAAAGGTTTAAATCTGTATGCAGTGTATCAGGCAGCTGCCGCCACTATATACATGTACGTGAAATAATAGTGGGGTGACGTAAAACAATAATCAATCAAATCTGAGTGCTCCTACTGCTACGATAGTATGTGATTAATAAGAATCTACCGCTATTGTGCGGTGGTGACAGAGAAATCAACTAACCCGAGTGTTAAATTAGCTTAGTCCATGCCGAGGCTTGCCGAGGCCGCGAGACATAGACTAAGCTAATTTGACACGAGGGTTAGTTGATTTATCTCTCACCACCGGATAATAGGGGTAGATTATTTTTCTCCCATTCAATAATTTGCCCCTTAATTTGTCATTTTCCCTTCCGTTTTGTTGGAAAATAAACAAAAATTAGGTTGCTTGTCGTTGACGTATGTCGTGTTTGCTTATGACGTCATGATAACATTGAGCGCGAAATAGGTCGTGTAGCTTATCTTCCACCCCAACCCCCCCTGTGGGAGACAGGCTGATCATTTTGCAGTAAATATGATAATAACTCTGTGAATATGGAAGAAAACTTGATCCTAGGTCATTCATACCAAATCAGGTCTTAATGGAGCTCTTTCTACTGTGGTTTCTTTCATCATGCCTCTTCATTTCTAATACAGACTTGGCACATGTCTTTCCATTTAGGGATTTGGGGGGGGGGGGGTTCTGAGTCTGAGTTTGATTGCAGGTTAAATACATTATTTCAAGGTCAAAGGAGATTAATGGACTGGAATGTTACTTGGGTTGATCTTTACTTTACGTAAACTGCTTCTGAGGAATTCTATCTTACTACTCGGGACTGTTGTTCATCATCATCAGATGTCATAACCTACTTAGATCACAGTCACTATGAGCTGTAAAAATAACTTTTCGTTTGTATGAAGAATGCTCCCCTGAAAATATAACGTTATAAATAGGTGGATACACCGTACAGGTGTTTCTGTGCTTGTAACAACCTAGAGTGTTTTTTTTTTTTTGTTTCTGTTTTTTTGTTTTGTTTTGTTTTTTTTTAATCATCCAACTTCAGATATCTAACTTTAAACCCCTGATTGTTTCAGCAAAAATAACTGATTTCAAACACCTTCTTCAGAATTGTACACCAAAGAGAGCATAATGACAGAATCTGTAACATCCAATAAACCAAGTTTCAACATTCCTAAGATCAAAAGGCAATCAAGTAAAGGTAAGGTGAAATATAGCATCAAAAGGCAATCAAGTAAAGGTAAGGTGAAATACAGCATCAAAAGGCAATCAAGTAAAGGTAAGGTGAAATACAGCATCAAAAGGCAATCAAGTTACGGTATGGTGAAATATAGCATCAAAAGGCAATCAAGTAAAGGTAAGGTGAAATATAGCATCAAAAGGCATTCAAGTAAAGGTAAGGTGAAATATAGCATCAAAAGGCAATCAAGTAAAGGTAAGGTGAAATATAGCATCAAAAGGCAATCAAGTAAAGGTATGGTAAAATATAGCATCAAAAGGCAATCAAGTAAAGGTATGGTGAAATATAGCATCAAAAGGCATTCAAGTAAAGGTAAGGTGAAATATAGCATGAAAGGCAATCAAGTAAAGGTAAGGTGAAATATAGCATCAAAAGGCAATCAAGTAAAGGTATGGTAAAATATAGCATCAAAAGGCAATCAAGTAAAGGTATGGTGATATATAGCATCAAAAGGCAATCAAGTAAAGGTAAGGTGAAATATAGCATCAAAAGGCATTCAAGTAAAGGTAAGGTGAAATATAGCATGAAAGGCAATCAAGTAAAGGTAAAGTGAAATATAGCATCAAAAGGCAATCAAGTAAAGGGCCGGGGGTATATAGCATCAAAAGGCAATCAAGTAAAGGTCAGGTGAAATATAGCATCAAAAGGCAATCAAGAAAAGGTAAGGTGAAATATAGCATGAAAGGCAATCAAGTAGAGATAAGGTGAAATATAGCATCAAAAGGCAATCAAGTAAAGGTAAGGTGAAATATAGCATGAAAGGCAATCAAGTAAAGGTAAGGTGAAATATAGCATGAAAGGCAATCAAGTAGAGGTAAGGTGAAATATAGCATCAAAAGGCATTCAGGTAAAGGTAAGGTGAAATATAGCATCAAAAATCGATCAAGTAAAGGTAAGGTGAAATATAGCATCAAAAGGCGATCAAGTGAAGGTATGGTGAAATATAGCATCAAAGGGCAATCAAGTAAAGGTAAAGTGAAATATAGCTTCAAAAGGCAATCAAGTAAAGGTCAGGTGAAATATAGCTTAAATAATTGATCAAGTAAAGGTAAGGTGAAATATAACATCAAAAGGCAATCAAGTAAAGGTCATATGAAATATAGCATCAAAAGGCAATCAAGTAAAGGTAAAGTGAAATATAGCATCAAAAGGCAATCAAGTAAAGGTAAGGTGAAATAAGGCATCAAAAGGCAATCAAGTAAAGGTAAGGTGAAATATAGCATGAAAGGCAATCAAGTAAAGGTAAGGTGAAATATAGCATCAAAATGCAATTAAGTAAAGGTAAGATCCAAGAAAGATAGTGAAAAGGAATGATCAAAGACCAAGTAAAGTGAGATATATATGATTAAAAGCCAGAGAAATTTTAGGAAGAAAAGACTAGCTATTTTAACTTCCCTTTTGTGTGAATCTGATGCACGGAAACTTAAAAAAAATACACACCTACAGTACCTATGTATCTGACTATAAAAATATTAACTACTGTTACTGTCTTGTACCATTATCTTCCTGTCCTTGTTGTTTACAAAGTCAATTTTCTTTGAATGATCTTGAAGATCAGTTGTGACTTATAATTTTCAGACGAGGAAAATGTCATTTTGAGACAGAAAACAGTAACTTTATGAATTTGATCTTGCAGATAACTTACGTACTGTAGAATTAAAGAGTCGTGATGCCCAGGAAGTATGTCATGTCCTTGAGAGGTCATACCTGGAGATCAGGGACTCATGGGAGGTCAAGTCCATACAGATGGTGGACAACAAAGATCTAGAATCACAATATAGGTAAGACTGGGATATTTGCCACTAGATGACAAATCTCAGTATCTTGTTGAAGTAAAATTCAGTATGAATGATTAAATCTACAGATAGATCATCAGAAATGAAACTGGTGTTTGATCCTCCTTTATCATTAATGAAATAGGGAAAAATTGACTTTACAATCATAATATTTTTATCTACAGTATCATAAACCCAATCTTCTTGTCAGATACAAAATGCATTTATTTATGGTGTAACATATTTGTCCTTCTGCCTGTCAAACCACACTTTGCAGACCAGATTCAAACCATTAGGGCTAGGATAATAAAAATTGCCACATAAGTTCTCAATAAAGAAAGGACAGGGCATATCGTTTTTCAAGGTCATAAGGTAAGGGTAAGGACCACAGTCAAATATGGTCTTAAATATTTATTTAGGCCTTTCATATTTGATACAAATGCTTCTTATAGGAATATGGTGTGTCATGATCACTCATGGTGATGCAACAAAGTTCAAGGTCAATTATAACTGCTAACACATAATTTCTACCTGCCTAATAAGAATGAATTTATTTTTGGTTATAGTCAGTAGAAATGTAGGAAAGGTTGTGTCATGAATTACACTCAGGGTTATGCATCAAAAGTCTGGATTAATTTACTGCTGGTTGTGGAGATATTTTATTGTCCCAGTTATAGTTACACAATTCATTAGAATAATTCTGTATTTGTAAGAAATGTTCCTATAAGAAGACAATGTGTCATGACTTTCATTCAGGGTCATGCATTACACTTAAAGGTTACTGTTGCCAAGAAATTTTCTCGCCTGACTGATAATTTTTTCAAATTTCACTACAGTGTGTTGATATCTGGTAGAAAAGTCAATTTTAGGAAGGTGATGTGACATGACCTTCACTCGGGGTTATGCATGCAAGGTAAAGGTCATTATCACTTCAGAAAAACTTTTATGTCTGAACCATTATTCCTACATGCTTCTTTGGAGGAAGTTCATAGCTGAAAGAAACATTCTTAAATGGAAGACTGTGTATTATGAAAACCTTTATGCAAGGTCATACGCCGTAAGTAAAGGCCTCTGTCAATTTAGGTGAATTATTAAGTTTATTTAAGTGAATTATTGAACAGAAATTTTGTGAGTATGAAAAGAACAGATAGGGTTTGAGTTTTATATTGTGTGATTGTTAATAATAGTGGTAATATTTTCCAATATAAAAAGAAAAGTTGTGTGAAAAAGAAGTCTTTGACAAGTGAATGCCCCTTTATTTTCTTGGACAGTGAAATGGTTTTGTTTTTAAGGTTTTACATACTTGTATAAGCCCAAATTAGATGTCTTTGATAACTTTGACCTTTGAAATTAATATACATTTTGAAACATTTTACAATAGAAGACCTTTCATAATACATTTTTTTTTCAAAGAATGCTATTGCATAGAAAAAGGGGCAGTTATAATTTGTATCAAACCCCATGAGAAGTTCCTATGTTTTGCTTATATTTATTCCAGAAAAGACAATTACAGAGATACTCTTGGTGAAAAGTTCTGTAATATTTTGATTTTTCAAGTTTTGTAAGGAAAAGTACACAGAATTTCTGCTTTTTAAGTTTTTGTATTTTTAACAAGGGAAGGTAAATGCTATAAGGTATTCATGTTGTACATTCCCAGATATTACAATCACTAACATTAATACCATCAGTGACAATAATAGAATCAACCATATGTTTTGTGAAATTAGAGATAGATGATTCTACAGTTGTGAAAATACTTTATTGAAATTTCTAGATACAATAGTATATATGGACTTGACATGGCCAAGGGATTAGGCATTTGGTCTTCAGGGGCATAGCAGGAGCTTATTTGAAGTGTAGACACATCAAGCACTGAAGACACCACCTCCTAAGGCGAGGGGTCTAGGGACTGTCAAGGCCCCAAGCGGGTCCAGGGCAGCACTCTGTTGATGAGTTTAGGGAGCAAAACCCCCAATGAAAAAATGCATTAATTATCTTGTATTCAAAGGAACAATTATTTATTATAGATAAACATAATACATTAATAGTAAGTCTAAATGCATACTTAAGATAGAAAAAAAACCCACCACAACAAACGAGTTCAAAATCATGTGTAGGCACAGGTCTACCCAAGCTTTATATTTAGCTACACCCCTGGTCTTGTAATTAGATGATCACAGGTATGAATTTGAATTATTTGTTGGAAGGATAATTGTGCTTTTGGAACAATGAAGGGTACAAGGAATAATACAAAAAAGATTTTAAGAAAATTAAAATGTACAAAGAGAGAGGAAGAGATATATGATAGATGATAGATAATATTACATATGTTAGATTATAGTGTACTTTTCATAGATGATAGATAATATTAGATATGTTGGATGATAGTGTACTTCCTATAGATGATAGATAGTAGTGTACTTCCTATAGATGATAGATAATATTAGATATGTTAGATGATAGTGTACTTCCTATAGATGATAGACAATATTAGATATGTTAGATGATAGTGTACTTCCTATAATTGATAGATGATAGTGTACTTCCTATAGATGATAGATGATAGTGTACTTCCTATAGATGATGGACAATATTAGATATGTTTGATGATAGTGTACTTCCTATAGATGATAGATGGTAGTGTACTTCCTATAGATGATGGACAATATTAGATATGTTAGATGATAGTGTACTTCCTATAGATGATAGATGGTAGTGTACTTCCTAAAGATGATAGATAATATTAGATATGTTAGATGATAGTGTACTTCCTATAGATGATAGACAATATTAGATATGTTAGATGATAGTGTACTTCCTATAATTGATAGATGATAGTGTACTTCCTATAGATGATAGATGATAGTGTACTTCCTATAGATGATGGACAATATTAGATATGTTAGACGATAGTGTACTTCCTATAGATGATAGATGGTAGTGTACTTCCTATAGATGATAGATAATATTAGATATGTTAGATGATAGTGTACTTCCTATAGATGATAGACAATATTAGATATGTTAGATGATAGTGTACTTCCTATAGATGATAGATGGTAGTGTACTTCTTATAGATGATAGATAATATTAGATATGTTAGATGATAGTGTACTTCCTATAGATGATAGATAATATTAGATATGTTAGATTATAGTGTACTTCCTATAGATGATAAGCAATATTAGATATGTTAGATGATAGTGTACTTCCTATAGATGATAGATAGTAGTGTACTTCCTATAGATGATAGATAATATTAGATATGTTAGATGATAGTGTACTTCCTATAGATGATGGACAATATTAGATAGGTTAGATGATAGTGTACTTCTTATAGATGATAGATGATAGTGTACTTCCTATAGATGATGGACAATATTAGATATGTTAGATGATAGTGTACTTCCTGTAGATGATAGATGATAGTGTACTTCCTATAGATGATGGACAATATTAGATATGTTAGTTGATGGTGTACTTCCTATAGATGATAGATGATAGTGTACTTCCTATAGATGATGGACAATATTAGATATGTTAGATGATAGTGTACTTCCTATAGATGATAGATGGTAGTGTACTTCCTATAGATGATAGATAATATTAGATATGTTAGATGATAGTGTACTTCCTATAGATGATAGATAATATTAGATATGTTAGATGATAGTGTACTTCCTATAATTGATAGATGATAGTGTACTTCCTATAGATGATAGATGGTAGTGTACTTCCTATAGATGATAGACAATATTAGATATGTTACATGATAGTGTAATTCCTATAGATGATAGATAATATTAGATATGTTAGATGATAGTGTACTTCCTATAGATGATAGATGGTAGTGTACTTCCTATAGATGATAGATAATATTAGATATGTTAGATGATAGTGTACTTCCTATAGATGATAGACAATATTAGATATGTTAGATGATAGTGTACTTCCTATAGATAATAGATGGTAGTGTACTTCTCATAGATGATAGATAATATTAGATATGTTAGATGATAGTGTACTTCCTATAGATGATAGATAATATTAGATATGTTAGATGATAGTGTACTTCCTATAGATGATAGGCAATATTAGATATGTTAGATGATAGTGTACTTCCTATAGATGATAGATAATACATGTATTAAATATGTTAGATGATAGTGTACTTCCTATAGATGATAGGCAATATTAGATATGTTAGATGATAGTGTACTTCCTATAGATGATGGACAATATTAGATAGGTTAGATGATAGTGTACTTCCTATAGATGATAGATGATAGTGTACTTCCTATAGATGATGGACAATATTAGATATGTTAGATGATAGTGTACTTCCTATAGATGATAGATGATAGTGTACTTCCTATAGATGATGGACAATATTAGATATGTTAGATGATGGTGTACTTCCTATAGATGATAGATGATAGTGTACTTCCTATAGATGATGGACAATATTAGATATGTTAGATGATAGTGTACTTCCTATAGATGATAGATGGTAGTGTACTTCCTATAGATGATAGATAATATTAGATATGTTAGATGATAGTGTACTTCCTATAGATGATAGATAATATTAGATATGTTAGATGATAGTGTACTTCCTATAATTGATAGATGATAGTGTACTTCCTATAGATGATAGATGGTAGTGTACTTCCTATAGATGATAGACAATATTAGATATGTTAGATGATAGTGTAATTCCTATAGATGATAGATAATATTAGATATGTTAGATGATAGTGTACTTCCTATAGATGATAGATGGTAGTGTACTTCCTATAGATGATAGGCAATATTAGATATGTTAGATGATAGTGTACTTCCTATAGATGATAGATAATACATGTATTAAATATGTTAGATGATAGTGTACTTCCTATAGATGATAGGCAATATTAGATATGTTAGATGATAGTGTACTTCCTATAGATGATGGACAATATTAGATATGTTAGATGATAGTGTACTTCCTATAGATGATAGATGATAGTGTACTTCCTATAGATGATGGACAATATTAGATATGTTAGATGATAGTGTACTTCCTATAGATGATAGATGATAGTGTACTTCCTATAGATGATGGACAATATTAGATATGTTAGATGATGGTGTACTTCCTATAGATAATAGATGATAGTGTACTTCCTATAGATGATGGACAATATTAGACATGTTAGATGATAGTGTACTTCCTATAGATGATAGATAATATTAGATATGTTAGATGATAGATGAAGGACTATCTGCATATAGTGAGGTTGTTAACACCTGGTCAGACATTTGTCATAAACTTTGATGACACCTGGCCAGACATTTGTCATAAACTTTGATGACACCTGGTCAGACATTTGTCATAAACTAAGTGGTTTATCTCAGTGTTTTGGCAAAATATTTAGACTAGGTGCTCCTGTATCATCTGAAATACCAAGAAACAAACTAATACACAGTATGCAATGACTAATATAGTAATCATTATACACAATTTATAACTGAGGCACACTATGTGGCATTAAAAATCATATGATTTGTACAACATTGATATATGTATGTATTCGTAATATATAACTTTGGAAAGACGTTAGATATGGCTGAGGCATGCAATTATAAATGTAACTGAAAGTGCTGGCATAATTATGTTGATGTTGATGTTTTACATTTTCAGAATGAAACGTCAGTCTTTAAAAGAAGATGGAAGACATACTAGGGAACTTCAGGAGCACTATGCATTTCTTTTGACTTCTTCCCAAACTGTACCAAAGATTGCATTGGAGGGACTCAAAATCAATAATTTACCTAGTTTTAAATATATAGGTATTTCTTTTAATATTGATTAGAAATATAGTTAAATGAATCAGTGAGAACCATGCTTGTGACTTAGCTACACTGTTGGTCCCGGCCATGCTGGTGACTTACCGTAGCTTTACTGTTAATCGATACATACTTCAAATTAGAGATCATATTTGTAGACAATAATAATTACACTCAGTGACATATAATGAGTTAACACACTTGTAATCAGAATCATGATTACATTTGTAATCAGTAAACATGTACTTATAATCACACTGAAGTCTGCTTGTAATCCACAATGAATACATTTCTAGTTTCAAACATTTCATCCAAGTCTTGTTTTGCACTCTCATTATTCTGATCATATTCCAAAGCAGTATTAGTGTCATCACTGTCAATGTGTGTTGCCATGGACACATCACTGTGTTCATTTACATCAGTCATTGCATGTTCGTCGACAGATTCTTGATCCTTGTCTGCTGTTATTTGGACGTCTACAGGATCATCTCCTAGACTGCTATCATAGCATGCCATATCGTCTGAGCTGGGCACATGTAGCTGATGTTCCTTCACGTTTACTGTAATCACCTCATCTTCTGCATGAAATCTAACAGACTTGGGTTGGTCAGTGATCACATTTGTTGCCATTTGGTAGCTGTCATGCCTCGTAATAGGGCTACTGGGAACTTCTAATGTAATTTGTTCCTTGGTATTTTCTTCTTCTGCTATGTCTGAACAAGACCTACCACTTGATCTTAATAAGGATGAACTTTTTAAACAGCAATCACTTTGAACAAAATCTTTGCAGTTGTTATGTTTATGACAGAAATGAAGCATGCGATCACAACATGGTAGACACAGCATGAAGCTGATAGCTAAGCCACATTGAGTTTCACATTGCTGATTGAGTAAACACTGTCGACAGTCCTGTATACAGTACTCACATCTACAGCACATAACGTTCATCGTCTCAAGCAGACAGTTCTTCTTACCTTATGTCCCATATTATTGTCATATCATATGGTGCCACAATCTTCAGGAATTACACTTTATAGCTGAGTGTTTGCAGTAAATGCCTTTTATCAAATATAGGATATCTTATATCAATACAACCATTATATCCTTGAATAATACATTGAGTGAATTAACTCACTACACTGTTCAGTACCTTGTATTTTTGTAGACCTTCATTTTATGTTTTCCTGGCGTTTTTATCCCGTTTAAGCATAATATTCCTGAGTCGGGCCTTCTTGTGTGTTCTGCATAAATATGAAATTCTTGCATACTTGTCTATTTCCTGTCATGATTGCCATGATGCAGATACTGCGTGTAGAGTATATAATGACAGCGAACATAAACTTCCTGGAGGGTAACTATGTATTACTTCCCAGTGTAAGAGCACTCTTTGTATAGCTTAAATAGTATTCCTCGTTCACATAGATTTTGTATAATATTTCCTGAAGAAATAATATTTTTTATAGCTTTATTCACTTTTGAATAAAATGATGTACACAGGAAGATGTGAAAAAAGTGATATATAATATTTAATAATTAGTTCTTTTAAGATGATTGATGCAGCAGGTCCTCACTACCACCGAGTATGCTAATCTCTTTCTTTTTTAATTTCAGTACTTTTTCCTTCTCCTTACATATATATATATATATAATTCTCTGAAAATTGAAGACTGTGTACTGTATGTTAGTTTTCTTCCAGTGTTTCCCCTTCTTTCTCATAAAATGCCAGTCAAATGTAGTGCATAAGGGTCACTATGTAGAACTGAAAATTATCAATGTGCATTGTCGCAAGTCACGGTTATTGAGTCCGCCTCCTCCCTCAAACGAGGAGGTGAACTCAATAATCGTGGCTTGCGATGATGATCAGTGTGTATAGAGCTGAAAATTATCATATCAGTGAAAAGTAACTTGAGGTATGATAGGCCTTGATCATGTAACATAATTATCATAGGATTGAAAAGTAACTTGAGGTATGATAGGCCTTGATCATGTAACATAATTATCATATGAGTGGAAAGTAACTTGAGGTATGATAGGCCTTGATCATATTAAATAATTATCATTTGAGTGAAAAGTAACTTGAGGTATGATAGGCCTTGATCATGTAAAATAATTATCATATGAGTGAAAAGTAACTTGAGGTATGATAGGCCTTGATCATGTAAAATAATCGTTAAGATTCAAGTACAAAAATCATTGCATATCATAGTTAGGCATTGCAATGCATGGGGTTGTCAGAGTGTCATTGAAGTTAGAAAGTGTAAGTGTGGGTGAGGAGGTGTAACAGCAGAAGTGAGAGTGTAGAATGGAGGAGTAGATTGAGTTTAAACTTGACAGGGTAAGGTAGAATGGTCTTTTAAAATGCTGGAATTGAAGTCGACTCGATATAAAGGATGTAGAGAGCATGGAAGGGGGTGATGACAAAAAAGGTATTACAGCTTGGGAAAATGCTTTCTTAAAATCCTGGAAGGGAAGGAATATGATACATGTAAAAGGTATAACAGCTTGGGAAAATGTTTCATTGAAAGCTTGGAAGAGAGTGATGACAATAATGGTTTTATTACTTGGGAAAATATTTTGTTGAAATCCTGAATTTAAGGGATAATGACAGGGATTTAGAGCTTGGAATAATGTTTTGTTGAAAGCATTGAAGAAAGTGGTGACAAAAGGGGTGTTTCCGCTTGGATAAAAATTCTTGAAAGCTCAACAGGATACTTAGTACTGTTGTTGTTTAATGTGTATGATCTTCAAGCTATGGATCATTAGTAGCTACAAATTTACAGCAATGCATTCATTATATATACTTGCATGGGATGGTGCATTGTTGACCCAAAGTACTAAGACATTGAAGATTTTATCTAATACATGTTATGATGTAGGTCAGATTTATTCTTAGATAAAGTTACTGGTTGAAACAACAATCCGAAGTCAAATTCTTGATTGAACCTATAATGCATGACCACTGAGGCCTTATTTCACATTCTGGCTTGTGACTTTATTCTCTGGAACATATATACTATAATTGGTTCAAATTTCTCAAATCAGCAGAAAGATTCAGTCATTTTTTGGGTTATAAAGTTTCATTGCATATGAGTAAGTTTTGTTAAGTATTGACCACATTTACCAGATGTCATATAGGCTGAATTGTAATTGTGCATAATGATCATTCTTTTCTTGTCTAGATAACAATATATCCTTCATTATAGGGGACAGTAAATTGGCAGCCATAGTGTGTCGTCATGGTGATGTTCAGCTACACGAAGCAGAAAATAAAATGCTGTTAACGTGTTCACTTGTGGTATTTAAGGTACATCATTTTGGATACATACATTTACTACTAATGTGAGTTATACCATGTGATGTGATATAACTTAGAGGTGATGTGAGTTACACCATGTGATGTGATATAACTTAGAGGTAATGTGAGTTATACCATGTGATGTGATATAACTTAGAGGTAATGTGAGTTATACCATGTGATGTGATATAACTTAGAGGTAATGTGAGTTATACCATGTGATGTGATATAACTTAGAGGTAATGTGAGTTATACCATGTGATGTGATATAACTTAGAGGTAATGTGAGTTATACCATGTGATGTGATATAACTTAGAGGTAATGTGAGTTATACCATGTGATGTGATATAACTTAGAGGTAATGTGATTTATACCATGTGATGTGATATAACTTAGAGGTGATGTGAGTTATACCATGTGATGTGATATAACTTAGAGGTAATGTGAGTTATACCATGTGATGTGATATAACTTAGAGGTAATGTGAGTTATACCATGTGATGTGATATAACTTAGAGGTAATGTGAGTTATACCATGTGATGTGATATAACTTAGAGGTAATGTGAGTTATACCATGTGATGTGATATAACTTAGAGGTAATGTGAGTTATACCATGTGATGTGATATAACTTAGAGGTAATGTGAGTTATACCATGTGATGTGATATAACTTAGAGGTAATGTGAGTTACACCATATGATCTGATATAACTAAGAAATTGTTATCCTCACACATGTGACATAACTGAGAAGTTGTTATACTCACACATGTGATATAACTGAGAAGTTGTTATACTCACACATGTGATATAACTGAGGAGAAGTTGTTATACTCACACATGTGATATAACTGAGGAGAAGTTGTTATACCCACACATGTGATATAACTGAGAAGTTGTTATACTCACACATGTGATATAACTGAGGAGAAGTTGTTATACTCACACATGTGATATAACTGAGAAGTTGTTATACCCACACATGTGATATAACTGAGAAGTTGTTATACTCACACATGTGATATAACTGAGAAGTTGTTATACTCACACATGTGATATAACTGAGAAGTTTTTATACTCACACATGTGATATAACTGAGAAGTTGTTATACTCACACATGTGATATAACTGAGAAATTGTTATCCTCACACATGTGATATAACTGAGAAGTTGTTATACTCACACATGTGATATAACTGAGAAGTTGTTATACTCACACATGTGATATAACTGAGAAGTTGTTATACCCACACGTGATATAACTGAGAAGTTGTTATACCCACATATGTGACTTAACTGAGAAGTTGTTATACCTACACATGTGATATAACTGGAAAGTTTTGATACTCACTCATGTGATATAACTGAGAAGTTGTTATACTCAAACATGTGATATAACTGAGAAGTTGTTATACCCAAATATGTGACATAACTGAGAAGTTGTTATACTCACACATGTGACATAACTGAGAAGTTGTTATACTCACACATGTGATATAATTGAGAAGTTGTTATACTCACACATGTGACATAACTGAGAAGTTGTTATACTCACACATGTGACATAACTGAGAAGTTGTTATACCCACACATGTGATATAACTGAGAAGTTGTTATACTCACACGTGTGATATAACTGAGAAGTTGTTATACTCACACATGTGACATAACTGAGAAGTTGTTATACCCACACTTGTGATATAACTGAGGAGACGTTGTTATACCCACATATGTGATATAAGTGAGAAGTTGTTATCCTCACACACGTGATATAACTGAGAAGTTGTTATACTCACATATGTGATATAACTGAGAAGTTGTTATACTCACATATGTGACATAACTGAGAAGTTGTTATACTCACACATGTGATATAACTGAGAAGTTGTTATACTCACACATGTGATATAACTGAGAAGTTGTTATACCCACATATGTGACATAACTGAGAAGTTTTTATACTCACACATGTGACATAACTGAGAAGTTTTTATACTCACACATGTGACATAACTGAGAAGTTGTTATACTCACACATGTGATATAACTGAGAAGTTGTTATACCCACATATGTGACATAACTGAGAAGTTGTTATACTCACACATGTGACATAACTGAGAAGTTGTTATACTCACACATGTGACATAACTGAGGAGAAGTTGTTATACTCACACATGTGACATAACTGAGAAGTTGTTATACCCACATATGTGACATAACTGAGAAGTTGTTATACTCACACATGTGATATAAATGAGAAGTTGTTATACCCACACATGTGATATAACTGAGAAGTTGTTATACTCGCACAAGTGATATAACTGAGGAGAAGTTGTTATACCCACATATGTGACATAACTGAGAAGTTGTTATACTCACACATGTGACATAACTGAGAAGTTGTTATACTCACACATGTGATATAATTGAGAAGTTGTTATACTCACACATGTGACATAACTGAGAAGTTGTTATACCCACACATGTGATATAAGTGAGGAAAAGTTGTTATACCCAAACATGTGATATAACTGAGAAGTTGTTATACTCACACATGTGATATAACTGAGAAGTTGTTATACCCACACATGTGATGTAACTGAGAAGTTGTTATACTCACACATGTGATATAATTGAGAAGTTGTTATACTCACACATGTGATATGATTGAGAAGTTGTTATACCCACACATGTGACATAACTGAGAAGTTTTTATACTCACACATGTGACATAACTGAGAAGTTGTTATACTCACACATGTGATATAACTGAGAAGTTGTTATACTCACACATGTGATATAACTGAGGAGAAGTTGTTATACCCACACATGTGACATAACTGAGGAGAAGTTGTTATATTCACTCATGTGAGATAACTGAGAAGTTGTTATACCCACACATGTGATATAATTGAGAAGTTGTTATACCCACACATGTGATATAACTGAGAAGTTGTTATACTCACACATGTGATATAACTGAGGAGAAGTTGTTATACCCACATATGTGACATAACTGAGAAGTTGTTATACTCACACATGTGATATAACTGAGAAGTTGTTATACTCACACATGTGATATAACTGAGGAGAAGTTGTTATACCCACATATGTGATATAACTGAGAAGTTGTTATACTCACACATGTGATATAACTGAGAAGTTGTTATACTCACACATGTGATATAATTGAGAAGTTGTTATACCCACACATGTGACATAACTGAGAAGTTGTTATACTCACACATGTGATATAACTGAGAAGTTGTTATACTCACACATGTGATATAACTGAGGAGAAGTTGTTATACCCACATATGTGATATAACTGAGAAGTTGTTATCCTCACACATGTGATATAACTGAGAAGTTGTTATACTCACACATGTGATATAATTGAGAAGTTGTTATACCCACACATGTGATATAACTGAGAAGTTGTTATACTCACACATGTGATATAACTGAGGAGAAGTTGTTATACCCACATATGTGACATAACTGAGAAGTTGTTATACTCACACATGTGATATAACTGAGAAGTTGTTATACTCACACATGTGATATAATTGAGAAGTTGTTATACCCACACATGTGACATAACTGAGAAGTTGTTATACTCACACATGTGACATAACTGAGAAGTTGTTATACCCACACATGTGATATAAATGAGGAGAAGTTGTTATACCCAAACATGTGATATAACTGAGAAGTTGTTATATTCACACATGTGATATAACTGAGAAGTTGTTATACTCACACATGTGATATAACTGAGAAGTTGTTATACCCACACATGTGATGTAACTGAGAAGTTGTTATACCCACACATGTGACATAACTGAGAAGTTGTTATACTCACACATGTGATATAACTGAGGAGAAGTTGTTATACCCACATATGTGACATAACTGAGAAGTTGTTATACTCACACATGTGATATAATTGAGAAGTTGTTATACTCACACATGTGATATAATTGAGAAGTTGTTATACTCACACATGTGACATAACTGAGAAGTTGTTATACTCACACATGTGACATAACTGAGAAGTTGTTATACCCACACATGTGATATAACTGAGGAGAAGTTGTTATACCCAAACATGTGATATAACTGAGAAGTTGTTATCCTCACACATGTGATATAACTGAGAAGTTGTTATACTCACACATGTGATATAACTGAGAAGTTGTTATACCCACACATGTGATGTAACTGAGAAGTTGTTATACCCACACATGTGATATAACTGAGAAGTTGTTATACTCACACATGTGATATAACTGAGGAGAAGTTGTTATACCCACATATGTGACATAACTGAGAAGTTGTTATACTCACACATGTGATATAACTGAGAAGTTGTTATACTCACACATGTGATATAATTGAGAAGTTGTTATACTCACACATGTGACATAACTGAGAAGTTGTTATACTCACACATGTGACATAACTGAGAAGTTGTTATGCCCACACATGTGATATAACTGAGGAGAAGTTGTTATACCCAAACATGTGATATAACTGAGAAGTTGTTATCCTCACACATGTGATATAATTGAGAAGTTGTTATCCTCACACATGTGATGTAACTGAGAAGTTGTTATACCCACACGTGATATAACTGAGAAGTTGTTATACCCACATATGTGACATAACTGAGAAGTTTTTATACTCACATGAATGTTATAACTGAGAACATTGGTATTTTCATGAATGATTGCTAGGAGAATTTATAGTGAAATTCTTTGCGGTTTGCTTGGACAAATTTATATGGTTCTGAAGTGATGGCCAAGTTTAATGTTACAAACAGAAACACAAAGAATATTTCCTGATTATTCGACATGGGGACATAGCAATGTTACCTGTATAAAGAACATGATTCACTAACCCCCATTAAGCCGGTGTGGCCTAGTGGATAAGGTGCTCGGCTCGTGATCGAGAGGTCGCGGGTTCGACTCCTGTCCAGGGCACACCGGTGTTCTGTCTTTCGGATGAGACAGTAAAAACCGAGGTCCCGTGTCACAGTAGGCATGGCACGTAAAAGATCCCTCACTGCTTCGGGTGGGTCCGTTGCAAAGGTCTAAATTTGTATGCAATGCATCAGGCAGATGCCATCACCATATACGTGAAATAATCGTGGAGTGACGTAAAAAAACAATAATCAATTAATTAATAATCACTAACCCCCTTGCATTAGGATTTGAAAACCTTTCTAAAATAGTTGTTTACTCATCAAATCATGCATCTGTATATCATATACTATCAAAATACATACTTAATATAAAGATTTGGAAAAACCATCTGCATATGGGCATCTCTCTCAAAATCTGCACAAAATGGGAACATTTACTTAAAGTTTGGTATGAAGGCATGCATAACATAATGTCAGATTTTTGTCATAGTCTACCAAACAATAAAGAAGAGTAGCATCAGTAGCATCAAATGAAACTGAATTAGGCTTGTGCTCTGTCTTTAATAAATTTATCGTGAAAGGTTAAGATTTCATGATTTTTAAAATTTTTTTTTGTGATTCTACATCAATACACATTTATGCAATTACTAAAATCCATCATGGTTTGCATTTAGTCACCTACCAAATCCATTGTTCTTGAAGTTCTGAATTTTTATATAGGCAAATTAAGTCAGAATCATATGACATCATAACAATCACAAAGTGTGCATGCATGTTGACGTTATTTCAGTTGCAATAATCCGTATTGGGCATGTCTTTGTGACAATCATATTATAAAACAATTTTCCACATGCCATTTGGCAGATAACTATAGTGAAAAATGTACCAACAAATATTTATACCATTGTAAAGTAATATTGCAAAGAGTTATTATACCCATATTATGTAATGTAACTGAGAAGTTGCTTTCTGTTTATGATGTAATATAACTGAAAAATTGCTATACCCATATAATATAATATAACTGGGAAATTGCTATACATCCAATGTAATATTGAGAAGCAATACTTACAGAATATATTATAAATTGCTATACATCCAATGTAATATTGAGAAGCAATACTTACAGAATATATTATAAATTGCTATACATCCAATGTAATATTGAGAAGCAATACTTACAGAATATATTATAAATTGCTATACATCCAATGTAATATTGAGAAGCAATACTTACAGAATATATTATAAATTGCTATACATCCAATGTAATATTGAGAAGCAATACTTACAGAATATATTATAAATTGCTATACATCCAATGTAATATTGAGAAGCAATACTTATAGAATATATTATAAATTGCTATACATCCAATGTAATATTGAGAAGCAATACTTACAGAATATATTATAAATTGCTATACATCCAATGTAATATTGAGAAGCAATACTTACAGAATATATTATAAGTGAGAGTTGCAGTACCAATATCATGTAATATAACTGATGGTTGTCAGACTCATATATTGTAAAATAAATGACAAGTTGCCATTCCATCATAATGTAATACAACCAAGACAGGTTGCTATACCCACATAATGTAATATAATTGAGAGGTTGCTATACCCACATACTGTAATATAACTGAGAGGTTGCTATAGCCACATAATGTGATATAAGTGAGAGGTTGCTATAGCCACATAATGTGATATAACTGAGAGTTTGCTATAGCCACATAATGTGATATGAGAGGTTGCTATAGCCACATAATGTGATATATCTGAGAGGTTGCTATAGTTACATAATGTGATATAACTGAGAGGTTGCTATAGCCACATAATGTGATATAACTGAGAGGTTGCTATAGCCACATAATGCGATATTTATCTGAGAGGTTGCCATACCCTCATACTGTAATATAACTGAGAGGTTGCTATAGCCACATAATGTGATATAACTGAGAGGTTGCTATAGCTACATAATGTGATATAACTGAGAGGTTGCTATAGCCACATAATGTGATATATCTGAGAGGTTGCTATAGTTACTTAATGTGATATAACTGAGAGGTTGCTATAGCCACATAATGTGATATAACTGAGAGGTTGCCATACCCACATACTGTAATATAACTGAGAGGTTGCTATAGCCACATAATGTGATATATCTGAGAGGTTGCCATACCCACATACTGTAATATAACTGAAAGGTTGCTATAGCCACATAATGTGATATATCTGAGAGGTTGCTACAGCCACATAATGTGATATATCAGAGAGGTTGCTACAGCCACATTATAACAGTATAATCAGATACATATTATCACCACATAATGTTATATGACTGGTACTGCTACAACTACTTAATATGAAATACATTTAATATAGATGTAACTTATGAAAGTAGATGTTATAAGCACATAATGTTATATGTTGTAGGTAACGTTTGGTAAATGTAAAATGATGACAGCACAGTCATCGGCAGCAAGTATAGAACCAACACCCAACTATGATTGTCACATGTCTCAGGATCGTGCCAAGCCAAACGAAATGTTCTGCTCACAGATACAGAAGTCTATGGTTAGTATCCTAAAGTAATGTATCGGTCATCTTAAATTCAGTGTGATACCTTAGTGTACATCATGTACCACATCACAATTGCAGCAACCATAACTCTGAATATGAAAATCATCAAAAATTTAACAATTTATCTTTATGCTTTAAGCTGTAGATTGCGATTTCACTCAAATAATTACTAAGCTAATTTCTTCACTCTTAGGTTTAAATGGTAAAAGGCAAAATTGTTTTAGTTTACTGTATGCCAAACAAACGTTTATTTCTTTTACTGAATTGAACATTAAAAGATAGGATCTTGAAATGAATGACAGCTGTAGAACATTACTTGCTGGTTCATTGTTCTGAATAAGCCTGGATGCATTCTGGCTTAGTGACTAAGAAATGTGGGCATATTATGCTATACTGCTGTCGTCCATCTGTACATCTGCCCCACCTTTATGCCTTTGCAACTCCTTCTAAATACTCAGTGGGATTTTAATGAAACTTGGTACAAAGAAAAAACACCCTCTGAAGATGTGCATATGGTAAGGGGAATGCTGTCCTAAAAATTATTATGATCGACCCTTGGACTTGGATTTTTCTATGCAAAATATCTTGTCTTCACAACTTCTCCTAAACCCTTGGTTGGATTTTGATTAAACATGGTACAAAGAAATAACACCATCTTTAGGTATACATATTGGAAGGGAAATGCTGCTACAAAAAATTTGCAGAAGTTATGGCCCTTGGACTTTTTTTTTATGCAAACTACCTTGTCTTTGTAACTCCTCCTAAACCTTTTGGTGAATTTTAAAAGAAACTTGGTTCAAAAAGAGATCACATTATGGAGGTTAGTGAACAGTAATTTTCACATCTCAATATTTAATACAATTGTAGTCGGTGTATTTATGAAAGGAAGGGGTGGGGTCAACATGGGAAATGATGGATGTGTGAAGAAGATTGATTAACTTAGAAACAATTGAAGAAGAAAACTGAACTATTATACCAATATTAGTGGTAATCTATATTTACCACATTTATGTTAGATATTCAGTTCTAGTTTGTATGACCCCTACAATTTTAAAATGCAGGCATATTATGTGCCGTTCAACAGTGTCCTGTTTTTCCTCTTTACAAGAAGAGTTACAGTTTCAAACTCTTAAATTAAGAACAAACTTCTATTTTATGGTACAAATTATTTTAAAAGTATTAGGACATGAAGGGCAAGCACTTTATATTTCAAAAAGATTTCTGTAAAGTTCTTTCACTGCTTGATTTTTGAAAATTCAAAGATTTAATGAAAAATGCAGCTACAAAGAGTTATAGTTGTAATTGCATACCATTTTAATATATGAACTTGTCAGATTGTCTCACTTTGGTTTTTTGACAGGTGTATATGTACGAGTATAACGAAGATTGTGAAATTATAGAAAGACCACGTCACTGCTTGCCATATGCAGTCATTCATTTCTCAAGGACAAAGACTGGTAATGTGGGATACAAACCAAGTTATACAGGAAGGCTGTCCTACCAGACCAGTAAGTCAAAAGATGATTCAAGAAACGACTTCCAACAGAAAATGGCAGAGAAAATACAACATCAAATGCAAATTATGCAGCAAGCTCCTCCGAATCCATACAATGAAATTCCACAAGGACCATTTTATCCACAGTGTCAAATGCAATATCCACCTAGTTTGTATCCACAGGTGGTACCACCTGTGAAATTTGTGAGAAATACTAAAGATCCAAGGGTAAGCAGGGTAAATCAGAGTGATATTTCCATGGTAACAGACACAGATGCAAACATACCTGTTTCTGAAACATATTATTCTGCAAAATTGTATGATATTCCAGTAACATGCTCTGTAAACCCCACATCATCAGAAATGTATGATCCAGGGTATTCATGTAAGGACAGTGTTCTAGATACTGACTTGATGTTAAACAGTCATGAAGCGTATGATCCTGGGCATATGTATGACGACAATACTGTAGCAAAAGACACAGAAGGAAACAGTCATGAAGCGTATGATCCTGGGCATATTTATGACGATAATAATGTGGCAAAAGACACAGAAGGAAACAATCATGAGGTGTATGATCCTGGGCATATGTATGAGGAGGAACCATACTCACCCACACATTATGCATCATACTCAACACATGACATACAGTCAGAAATCGATGATGCTATTGTTAAAATGGTAGACATCAAGTCAAAACTGAAATTTTCAGAAAAGTTGTTGGAAAGGACAAAAAATGACATTTCAAGCTTTGATATAGATAAGGCGGATGAGGAAGATCCTGGGAAATCTAATGAAATACCAGAAAATATGGGTATGGAACAAAATCTGCAAAATTCTGGAAGCTTGGAGAAGTCCCATTCTGCCTTATCTGATAATGATATCTCCTGGAGATACGGTCTAGATTCAGTCCAAAAAGAACCTACTTCTTCTGCTATGGTTTTACCATCTACAACACCATGGATAGCCAATCAAACAATTCACCCACAAATGGTTCAACCACCAAATATGGCACAACCTCCACAAATGGTACAGCCACCACAAATGGTTCCACCTCCACAAATAGTTCCTCCACCAAAAGCGATGGACAATCCATTAATGGTACATTCAGTACGAGTGGCACAGCAACCATCCATGTATTCAACAGATAACACTGCAAAGTCTTCACATACTTTGTCTCCTACAAGGACATCATTACATAACATTGGGCCACTACCTTCTGTTCCTCCTGTAAATTATCATGCAAGCTATGCAAGTGTGCCATATGATGTAAGAAATCCAATCTTAAATCAAAAACATCAAAACGCTCTGATACAGCGCCCCCTAGAAGATGTAGATGAGAGAATACATCCACAGCACTACAACAACCCATTGGTAAATGAAATGGGAGATGTTGATATGCGCATTTTACCACAAAGGTCCAATGACGCATATAGACACTATGCTTATTCCTCGGAGATACCATCCTTGCATCAAAGACAAGAAAATCTGCTGAATCATCATTCAGAAAATAATGATGCTTTAAATAAACCATTTTCTACCAACGATAAGATGAAGTCCAAAGAAGAAGCAGATTCTGATAGCTCAAATGCTGATACAGGTTCCATAGACTCGCCATCCAAAGGTAAACTATCCCTGGCAGCATACAAAGCCAGGAAAAAGAACACTTCATCACGACTCCGATTACGTGTATCGAGTGCTAATCAGTATGTGTCTGATACAGACTCTGTTTCTGCCAGTGATGATGAAGGAAAAACTTTTAAATCTCCAGTAGGTAGTATTTCTCCACGATTTTCTCCACGCCGTAGCACACCTCACATCTCTCCAGACAGAAGTAGGCCCAGCCTTCATCTCCCATATGCTAACTATTTGTCTGGAGAAATGGAACGAATGTTTGAGAAGAAAGCTTTAAATCCACAATTAGCCACATTCCAACCTACAGTACAGTATGATACCATGAAACATGAGGGAATCGGTACTCCAGATGATGTCAGGTACACAAATATCAATGTGCTTGGTGGCAGTTTCCTTGACAATGTCAGTCTGGATATATCAAATCTCAAAAATATTTTACAAAATATAGCTGTTTCTCCATCAACATCTCCAAAGCATGAGAGTAGGTGTGAATCCGAGGACATGATGCTCCATGATGCTCCTTGGAATAATTCAGAGCCCATTCAAAGAAGTCTATCTCAGGAGGAAGCACATGCAGCCCAGAGGTTTGATGCTTACAATATCGCTACAGTAGAGAATACCATAGATACTAATGATGAAAGTGATTATGATGCTCTGGTTGCAAAAATAAAAAACCTGCATCAAGAAATAGACAAAATGAAGAAAACAGAGAATGAGTCAAAAAGTCCCAGATCTGGTGGTGGTACATCAGTCATAGAATGGCCCAGTCCTCTGAAGGAAATTGCAGCTATCCAAAGAAGAGATATTGTAAAGGAGAAAGCAACTGAGGATAAAGTTGGAGCCAGTCTATTAGAGGACATGTCCTTTTTTGAAGAAAATTCTGACGTCTGCCTCGACAAAATTCCTGGATTTGGATTTGGAGAGAGCAAAGAAAATTCATCACAAAGGACATTAGATAATGATAGAGAAAGTATTGAAGATGAAAAATTGGTCAATGTAGAGAAAGAAAAGGATGCAGACGTCAGTAATTTAGTAGGAGAGAAAGGAGGAAACAATACAAACATTACTGATCCTATCACAATAGAGGAGGATGAAGATGATGAGGAAGATGAGACACTGGAACGTTTAGAAATTATTACTGATGATGAAGGGAATGAAGGTGAGATGGACTGCATGGTGGTCAGTGAACCTTGTGCTACATCTTCTCCCGATGTCATTTTGACTTCATCTCCACAGAATAGAACCATAGTGACCTATTCCCCGTCATCTAATAAGGAGAAACTAAAATCATCGACAGAAAGTGTTATCATACCTTTTAAGGGATTTTATAAGGATTTATTAGATGTATCCTCGGACAATTCTTCCCAAGAAGTTAACCTATTCAGGGGTACAACCTTAAAAAATGTGGAAGGTTGTAATAAGGTTGAGGAGGAGTGTGATGCGGTGCTCAGAGACGGAGGTGAAGCTGAGAGTGTCATCACTGGAACTCAATGTGTCGTTTCTGATGAGGAAAGTGAAGTGATTCAAATCAATTCTGATAGAAAGGAGCTTTCTAGTCCATCTGGTCTACAGAGTACCCCACCTACAGACCAATCCAGCAACTCTCCTAAGGTCAGTCAATCAACTCATCATTTTACACTCCAAATATATTGCTCTAATTATTTTGATTTCGTAAATTGATATCATAAGCAAAAATTTGATTAATATTCCTTTTTGTAGGATCTAGAAAAACAAAAAGCCAGACTGAAACATAAACAGAGGCAGAAAAAAGAAATGCAAGGTTACCGTAAACGTAGGAGAGGCAAAAAGAAAAAGAAAATGGCAGAAGGTCATGATATTGAGAGCATTGGGAGTGAAATATCTTCAGAGTACAGCACCAGAGACCGTTCCACAGATGGTGGCACTTTTTCTGGAAAAGGCAGTCCAATACCGGAATACGGAGAGCACTCCAGGGCCCAGTCCTTAGAGGAATTTCATCTGCATCATTGGGTAGAGGCAGTCAATTTGCCTAGATTTCAACCAATAATCAGAATTGAGAGGGTGAGACATTGCATATAATTCATTGGCAGCTAGTCATGACTAAGTAAGATGCACATTAACTTGGTGTTTTAAAATTTTTAAGTTCATCTGAACAAACTTTTTTTAGAGAATATGCTTTCAATTGCATTTTGGGGTTTCTACATGACTGGTTATAAGGTGAATTTGATGTATGGGTAATTTTGATAATAGTGTTTAAAGTGGAATGTTTAGATGGACTTTACACATTCAATATAGAACATTTACACTCAATAACTTATCCCCAAGCTACATTCAATCCTTGATGAAATTCACATAAATAAATGTTGGATTAATATTCTTGTCATAGCTTCAAACTTGGGTATATTTCAGCTACCAGAGCAGTCTCCCCTTGTTGTCAAGATGGACACTAAAATCAAGTCAATCGTGCCATTTGATACGGAGGATATTGTACCTAATCAGGAGAAAGTTCAAGCCTGGATAGAGGGAGCTACAAATCGTAAAAAGATAAAACTTACTCTGAAAAGACAGTCTTCAGAAATGAAGGATACAGACAGCAGCTCTCCAATCCCTGTACTAGGTCAGACACCAGCTCCGCACCAAAACCATATGGCATCATCTGCTTCTGAGAGGAAATCTTCTCCTATCACAGTGATACAGTCATCACAGCACTCTACTGTGTGTACTAGAAACCGTTCTCCTGTCACAGTTCCCATATCGTCAGTGTCGCCAAATACATCATACAAACCCCATGCCACACAAGCAAGTACTATCTCCACTAATTCTTACAGATCTCCAGTGGTTGTTCAAAGTAATGCTGCTCACACTGTGGTAGATGTTCCATTTACTAGAGGATATACTCCAGCAACTGTTCCACTTGTGACTAGTGTAGCTGGCAACCCTCCACATTACAACTCAATGCAGCAAACTTCCCGAGCTCCTAACCACACTGTATTTAAACCAATATCTGGCCCTGTCTCTTTATGTGCAGAGCAGACCTATGCTATAATTAGGCCTGCTACACTGACCAATGCTCCAGTACAACAGGCTGCCAAGATTAGTTCTTTAGTGAGGCCAACTCTACAGCCCATCTCCTCAGCACCACATCAAGTGCACCCTTCTGTACAGCCTATTGTCACTTTACCGCCTGTTGTCCATCATATACCCAGCGTACCAAGTGTACAAAGGAGTCCAGTTATTTCCCTTCCTATAACACCAGTACCAGCATCCCATCCCATATCCTCTCTTTCTCGTGCTACACTGGCTGGCAGCACACTACCTGAAAATACACAGTCTGATGTCACACTGCCTGGAAATACACCACCTAGCAATACATTGACTAGTGCCAAACTGCCTGGCAATATACATGGTGCTACATTATCTAGTATAGGAATTCAACCAGCAGCACATTCGATACCTGCAACACCACCTTGTGTCATGACGTCTTTATCATTACCTGTTCAATCTGCACCACCAGTTGTAACACCACATCCTCAAGATCACCTTATCCCATTGTTATCGAAGCCAGCAAATTTTTCATATTCAGGTCCACCCCTTACAACACCAACAGATACAGGGTCCCAATTTCAGCCGCCTTCACAAAACTTGACACCTGCCAGCTACACTTGGCCAGTTTCTGTTGCTAATAGCATTCAGTCAGGCCCTGCTTGGATGCCGCTAGTGACATCTACAGTGCAGTATCCATATACTGCACATTACTATGGCACTCAGCCTGTCAATCACCAATATAACCAGACACCAGTCTCTTCAGCTCAAACAGAAAACTCTGGAAATTCAATTACAGAATCTGGTAAAAAGCGTTCATCAGGTGACTTGATGGATTGGTTTGCTGACAAGTTTGCACCCAAAAAGAGAAGCACATCAGATATATATGAATCTGATTATTCTTCTCGACCAAGCACCAGGTCTAGGACACCAGAGATAATGAGTAAATCCAAATCTAGGACACCAGAAATTCTGAATACATCTGGATCCAGGACCCCGGAAACACAAAGTAAGACAGATGAGTTATGGGACATTGTTTATGGCAAAGGACATCATAACTCCAGCAAAATATGTGATTCTCACTCTGGCCATACTGAGCAAGACAGGATATTACATGTCAGCCAATCAGAAAAGACTACAAAAGACCCATTCTCCTCTGCCAAAGAACAAAAGATCTCATTGGACAATCGTATTCAAGAGTACCGTAGCAAACTTGTATCTTTACAAAACAAACAGGAGTCCATTCCAAAGGAATCCCGATATACTGAGGAATCTTCCAACAGCGTAGTGCGAGACCAAAAGTCATATGCATCTGCCGATATACTCGATGAGAATATAAAGTCATCAGAAAATGCCAAGCAGTTGAAAGATGGCAAAGGGAACCAATCAGTACCTAATATCAAGGTCATTAGGATTGATGAATGTTCATCTAAAATGGTAGAAAGCCTCAATAGGTCAGATTTACAGGAGAAAACAGCAAAGAAAATAGATGTCAGTAAAATTAAACATTCGCCTAGAACCAGGGATGAAAATGTTCACAAAGGAGTAGAAGAAATAGATAAAATCACTGAAAACCAAGTCAACAAATCTGTAGAAAAGCAATCACACAAATCAATAGAAAAAATAAACAACATTGCTGAAAAACCACTGGACATGTTTGTAGAAGAACGAAACAAATTTACTGCAAAACCTCAAGACAGGACATTAGAGAACGAAACCATTGAGAAACCATTTCCAAAATTTGAAAAGAACATAAATAGAAGCACTGAGAAATCATCAATAGAGAACGTAAACAAAACCTCTGAAAAACTACAACATAAAGTAAATAGTGATCCAAATGAGACAACTAAGAATAGTATGTTTAAAAAGACGCTTATTCCAATCACTTATCAGACCGGAGTGAGAGAAAGGTCTCTATCAGGACTTGTGAAACCAGGGTCTATCCTCAGTCTTAAAACTCCAAATACTGGAACAGTAGGCACAAGCAAAGAGAAAAAAGATACAAATCAAAACTTAGATGGAAACATTAAAATGTCAGCTGTGAAAACATTAGAAACAATAGAGAGTTTATCTCGAGAAAAAGAAATATTGGAACGGAAACTTGCTGAATTAGCCAGGTCATCTCCTGCAAAAGCAAAACACTTCATGGCAGTGAAGGAAAATCTTAGTAAATCTGATCCATTGACAAAGAAAACATCTCAGAATAACAAAGCTTCAGTAGAGATTATAGAAGTTCTCAAATCACATGAGAAATCCACTGAGCCAATAGAAATCTCAGAGGACGAGTTAGAAGAAGGAGAAATCATTGATGACAGTGGGAGTGAACCAGACAAGTCAGTCAGAGGAGAAATCAGTAATTCATATGTAAAAGATGACAAACGTGTTGTTATATCACTTGATTCTGAAGACGAGAACAATTTACCTGAAAAGGTACCTCAGTTGTCAGTAACTGTCACAGGCAAAAATACTGATTCAGTTCGTAAAATACAGGTCAGTGACCCCAAATCAGATCAGAGGATGGTAGTGCAAGATGCTTCCTCGAAGAACAAGGTAGAGTCTATTGTAACAACAGTAAACAAGAATACTGAAATATCAAATAAAATTGGAGGTGGAGATCTGAGGGAGGAGTTGTCTTCAAGTTGGAATCATGATAGAAAGCTATGGGACAAAATGGAGAACATCAGATCTGAAAGCAGGAGAGAGGAGTATCAACATAAATATAGGTCAAGGTCAAGGTCACCATTACATAGCGCTTCTAGAAAAATATCTAATTCAAGAGAGGAAAATAGATCTTGGTGTCATTTGAGAGAAACATCAAGGTCAAAAGAAAGTAAGAGGTCAGTGTCCAAGGATAGAGGTAGATCAACATCTAAAGATCGGAACACATTATCAACAGATAAATCCAAGTTCAATGACCTACAGCGTGATAAAGCAGCAGATGACTGGGAAAATTTACTGCAACAAGAAGAGAAAAGAATTAGAGAAAGTAAAGAAGCTAAACGGTTAGCTGAGGAAGCACAGAGGAAGATTTCCAAAACACTGCGAGGATGGATTATGGAGGAGTATCCAGGTATAGATATGGAGGCAGTACAAAACAGAGTCAAAATTGATCTGGACATCGATGTCTTTACATTGTCAAAAAATCAGAGGAAAACTATGAAAAATAGAGTGCGTAAAGAAATAGAAAGTTTGAGACCAAATGAAGAACCAAACATAATTAATATTCAGAGAAGTTCTGTATCTTCTGTTGATCAGAGAGTGGTAACCGTAGCAACAACTGAGGAACACTCGGATGTGACAGACTCAATGAAAACAACAGAGGAGGAAAATGGTGACCCTGACCTTCAGTTTGCAAATCAGAATTTGAATGTTATTCCATTTATTCCTATTAATTTTCCCAAAGCAAAAATTCTAGATGAAATAAATTTGATCAGATCTCATCTGAAGCTGTTATGGGTGAAAACGCAGTCCTTTACAGATGGGGCTGTTACAGTACAGGATCATACTCAAGACAAGTGGAGTACTGAGGGATATTTTGGGCTACGACAAGACTTACAACAGATTGAATCAGATTTAATACAGAGACACAATAACTTTGACAATACTGTCGGTTTACATCATCGCCGGGTACCAACAGCACTGCTCACTCCCAAGGAAATCTCCAGTCATATGTCAGAGGAGAACCTAGTGCTGATTCTCAGCGGAGCTTTACCCTCCAAACCTTATTCCAGGCTCATCAAGTTGAAAGAAGAAATTCAGTCTCTCAATAATGAGCTGTCTAAAGCTCAATCGTTAAAAAATACAGCTGAGATCAAAAGATTAAATGGAGAGATTTTTAGAGTACACCAGACTCGGAAGTCTATAATGTTAACTTTTACAGGACCCTTGTCTAAGAAACGTCAGAATAAACTGAAGATGAAACTTAAGGTTTATCGTAACTGTATGGACTACTTCAACCAGGAATTTAAGGATGGAGTTGGGGAGAAATTGGCATTTGTCCGCATGACCTTGAATGATATGGAGCGTCATTATGCTGTCATCACCCACCTTCTGGTGAGTATTCTACAGGTAACATGGTATTATGCTGTCATCACCCACCCTCTGGTAAGTATTCTACAGGTAACATGGTATTATGCTGTCATCACCCACCCTCTGGTGAGTATTCTTCAGGTAACATGGTATTATGCTATCATCACCCACCTTCTGGTGAATATTCTAAAGGTAACATAGTATTATGCTGTCATCACCCACCTTCTGGTGAGTATTCTGCAGGTAACATGGTATTATGCTGTCATCACCCACCCTCTGGTGAGTATTCTACAGGTAACTTGGTATTATGCTGTCATCACCCACCTTCTGGGGAGTATTCTACAGGTAACATGGTATTATGCTGTCATCACCCACCCTCTGGTGAGTATTCTTCAGGTAACATGGTATTATGCTATCATCACCCACCTTCTGGTGAGTATTCTGCAGGTAACATTGTATTATGCTGTCATCACCAACCTTCTGGTAAGTATTCTACAGGTAACATAGTATTATGCTGTCATCACCCACCTTCTGGTAAGTATTTAACTCTACAGGTAACAATGTATTATCATTTCAATTAAAGCATAAGCTGGCATGGAACATAGTGAAGGTCTGAGGTTCTGGTTTTAGATCCTCCTGAAGACATACATGTATCATTTTTAGGTCTTCAGAGAAGACATTCAAACTGATACCCAATGTTATGGTAAAGTTGTTGTGCGCATGAAGGCTCACAGCATTTGCAGAGGTCAATAAGTATGTTAAACAAACAAATCAGGTATATACCAGTAACATATAAGTGATATTTTCTTGGCACATCATTTAGCAATACACCACACAGATGGCACAACTATATAGATAAAATGTTCCTGGCATGGCATTCACCAATACACCAGCCAGGTGGCACCACCATGTAGATAAGATACTCCTGGCATGGCATTAAGCAATACACCACACAGATGGCACCACTGTATAGATGAAATGTTCCTGGCATGGCATTCAGTAGTACACCACACCGGTGGCACCACCATGTAGATAAGATACACCTGGTACATGTATAGCATTCAGCAATACACCAGACAGGTGGCACCACCATGTAGGTGAAATGTTCTTGGCATGGCATTCAGCAATACACCAGCCAGGTAGCACCATCATATAGGTGAAATTTTCCTGTCACTGCATTGTTCTCTTTATTGAATGATAACAATTAAGCTGTGTTTCATAGATAAGTTGACAGATTTATGAGATCTGGAAATAGTAATGTAGAAGTTATATTTTTTGTTTTTGCTCAGAACATTCAGGATCAGAGTACCCATAAAGATGTTCTTCAGCAAATGTCACAGTAAGTACTCCAAGAGATCTGTCTGGAATATTATATAAGTACTTCTCTTTTGTGCATTGAGTTGCATGATGATAATGATGACATGTCTAGTAACAGGCAGTAAAATTTAGAAATCTCCTGATCAGGGTTATATGTTGATAACATTTAGAGATCCCCAGATAAGGGTTATATGTAGATAACATTTAGAGCTCTCCTGATAAGGGTTATATGTTGATAACATTTAGAGGTCTCCTGATAAGGGTTATAGGTGATAACATTTAGAGGTCTCCTGATAAGGGTTATATGTTGATAACATTTAGAGGTCTCCTGATAAGGGTTATATGTTGATAACATTTAGAGGTCTCCCGAGAAAGGTTATATGTTGATAACATTTAGAGGTCTCCTGATAAGGGTTATAGGTGATCACATTTAGAGGTCTCCTGAGAAAGGTTATATGTTGATAACATTTAGAGATCTCCTGATCAGGGTTATATGTTGATAACATTTAGAGGTCTCCTGAGAAGGGTTATATGTTGATAACATTTAGAGCTCTCCTGATAAGGGTTATATGTTGAAAACATTTAGAGGTCTCCTGAGAAGGGTTATATGTTGATAACATTTAGAGGTCTCCTGATAAGGGTTATATGTTGATAACATTTAGAGGTCTCCTGATAAGGGTTATAGGTGATAACATTTAGAGGTCTCCTGATAAGGGTTATATGTTGATAACATTTAGAGGTCTCCTGAGAAGGGTTATATGTTGATAACATTTAGAGGTCTCCTGATAAGGGTTATAAGTGATAACATTTAAAGGTCTCCTGAGAAGGGTTATAAGTGATAACATTTAGAGGTCTCCTGAGAAGGGTTATAAGTGATAACATTTAGAGGTCTCCTGAGAAGGGTTATAAGTGATAACATTTAGAGGTCTCCTGAGAAGGGTTATATGTTGATAACATTTAGAGGTCTCCTGATAAGGGTTATATGTTGATAACATTTAGAGGTCTCCTGAGAAGGGTTATATGTTGATAACATTTAGAGGTCTCCTGATAAGGGTTATAGGTGATAACATTTAGAGGTCTCCTGATAAGGGTTATAAGTGATAACATTTAGAGGTCTCCTGATAAGGGTTATATGCTGATAACATTTAGAGCTCTCCTGATAAGGGTTATATGTTGATAACATTTAGAGGTCTCCTGATAAGGGTTATAGGTGATAACATTTAGAGGTCTCCTGATAAGGGTTATATGCTTATAACATTTAGAGGTCTCCTGAGAAAGGTTATATGTTGATAACATTTAGAGGTCTCCTGATAAGGGTTATAGGTGATAACATTTAGAGGTCTCCTGAGAAGGGTTATATGTTGATAACATTTAGAGGTCTCCTGATAAGGGTTATATGTTGATAACATTTAGAGGTCTCCTGATAAGGGTTATAGGTGATAACATTTAGAGGTATCCTGATAAGGGTTATAGGTGATAACATTTAGAGGTATCCTGATAAGGG
This sequence comes from Pteria penguin, assembly GCA_035048485.1. Lineage (NCBI taxonomy): Eukaryota > Metazoa > Mollusca > Bivalvia > Pterioida > Pteriidae > Pteria > Pteria penguin. Next base: position 1,965,946 of record CM068580.1, read on the forward strand.
TTATATGTTGATAACATTTAGAGGTCTCCTGATCAGGGTTATATGTTGATAACATTTAGAGGTCTCCTGATAAGGGTTATAGGTGATAACATTTAGAGGTCTCCTGAGAAAGGTTATAGTTGATAACATTTAGAGGTCTCCTGATAAGGGTTATAGGTGATAACATTTAGAGGTTTCCTGATAAGGGTTATAGGTGATAACATTTAGAGGTCTCCTGAGAAAGGTTATATGTTGATAACATTTAGAGGTCTCCTGATAAGGGTTAAAGGTGATAACATTTAGAGGTCTCCTGAGAAGGGTTATATGTTGATAACATTTAGAGGTCTCCTGATAAGGGTTATATGTTGATAACATTTAGAGGTCTCCTGATAAGGGTTATAGGTGATAACATTTAGAGGTCTCCTGATGAGGGCTATATGTTGATAACATTTAGAGGTCTCCTGAGAAGGGTTATATGTTGATAACATTTAGAGGTCTCCTGATAAGGGTTATAAGTGATAACATTTAGAGGTCTCCTGAGAAGGGTTATAAGTGATAACATTTAGAGGTCTCCTGAGAAGGGTTATAAGTGATAACATTTAGAGGTCTCCTGAGAAGGGTTATAAGTGATAACATTTAGAGGTCTCCTGAGAAGGGTTATATGTTGATAACATTTAGAGGTCTCCTGATAAGGGTTATATGTTGATAACATTTAGAGGTCTCCTGAGAAGGGTTATATGTTGATAACATTTAGAGGTCTCCTGAGAAGGGTTATATGTTGATAACATTTAGAGGTCTCCTGATAAGGGTTATATGCTGATAACATGTAGAGGTCTCCTGATAAGGGTTATAGGTGATAACATTTAGAGGTCTCCTGAGAAAGGTTATATGTTGATAACATTTATAGGTCTCCTGATAAGGGTTATATGCTGATAACATTTAGAGATCTCCTGATAAGGGTTATATGTTGATAACATTTAGAGGTCTCCTGATAAGGGTTATAGTTGATAACATTTAGAGGTCTCCTGATAAGGGTTATATGTTGATAACATTTAGAGGTCTCCTGATAAGGGTTATAATTATGTTGATAACATTTAGAGGTCTCCTGATAAGGATTATAGGTGATAACATTTAGAGGTCTCCTGAGAAGGGTTATATGTTGATAACATTTAGAGATCTCCTGATAAGGGTTATATGTTGATAACATTTAGAGCTCTCCTGATAAGGGTTATAGGTGATAACATTTAGAGGTCTCCTGATCAGGGTTATATGTTGATAACATTTAGAGGTCTCCTGATAAGGGTTATAGGTGATAACATTTAGAGCTCTCCTGATAAGGGTTATATGTAGATAACATTTAGAGGTCTCCTGATAAGGGTTATATGCTGATAACATTTAGAGGTCTCCTGATAAGGGTTATATGTTGATAACATTTAGAGGTCTCCTGATAAGGGTTATAGGTGATAACATTTAGAGGTCTCCTGATAAGGGTTATATGTTGATAACATTTAGAGCTCTCCTGATAAGGGTTATATGTTGATAACATTTAGAGGTCTCCTGATAAGGGTTATATGTTGATAACATTTAGAGCTCTCCTGATAAGGGTTATATGTTGATAACATTTAGAGGTCTCCTGATAAGGATTATAGGTGATAACATTTAGAGGTCTCCTGAGAAGGGTTATATGTTGATAACATTTAGAGGTCTCCTGATAAGGGTTATATGTTTATTACATTTAGAAATGTTCTGATCAGGAGTACATTGTCTTGTGTATAAAATGAAGATTAAGATATCTACATGGTATGAAAAAAAAGTGTAAAATCATGTATTTTAGGACAATTGAACAAAGAAAGCAGAGGGCTGTTGTGGAGAAATTGAAGTCTGACCTGACTGTTGTTGACAACAAGCTGACATTTATGTATCAGCAATATGAGAATAATGAAAACATACGACTGGCCATAGAAGACGTTCTTGAGAAGATCAAAGAGGCATTGCAACTAATAGAGTATGAACAGCAATCAGAGAGAATTCCAGCTGAGTCCGTCACTAAACTGCGAGATATCCTACAATACTCTCTGAACGGTTATACACATGTTAAAGAACTCATAGGTAAGCAAGGATATAAAGATGGTGAAGGTCAGACCAAGGGCAATGAAGGACAGGCGATGGGTGACAGAGGATAATTAAAGGATAATAAAGGACAGGTTAAGTGTAGAGTCAGGGACAGGTTATAGCAATAAATAATAGATCTAAGGGAACATTAGCTATAACAGTGGGTTGGAACCAGAAGACAGAGGGAGTTTTATTCATGTTAAGGGGAAGAAAGGCATTGGAAGGGAAAATTCTATGGGAAAAGACAACAAAAAAAGGACAGATCAATGGAAATAATTTGTTAAAGCATATCTACTCTATTTTATGTACTTGAAAGTCTTTTCACAAGGAAGAGTGCAAGAAAAGAATTAATATTTCATGAATTCTTCATTAATTTTTAGTGTCAACACAAAATATGAATTATAATAATATGAAGTATTGACATATACAGTAAGTCAATTTACTTTTCTATCACTGTATTTCAAACTTCCTTGGTTTGTATCTGAGAGAAGACTTTTCATGTTTGGATTATGTTAGATCTAATCTATAACATTTTTACACATTTTAATATTTGTCTGTCAGCAGTCAGTTAGAGTTGCAAGATGAAAGTTGAATTTTCACCTTTTTCAAAAATTATAATGAAATTATTTTAGTCTTAAATGCATTGTAGATGAATGAGTGAAATAAGTTAAGGTAATTGATAAAATAATATATATCTGAGTCTGAAATTGTAGCCTTTGTGCTATTGATGATCTTCGGGTTGTAAGTCTGAATTATTATCTTTGTGCTATTGATGATCTTTGGGTTGTAAGTCTGAAATTATTATCTTTGTGCTATGACTGATCTTTGGGTTGTGAGTCTGGAATTAGTACCTGTGTGCTATTACTAATCATTTTTTCACATTTTAAGTTAAAAGTCATGTTACACTGTTTGAGTCAGATATGCTTGATGGTCAGATATAGTTGTGGATTTAAATGAAAATTATGTTTCGAAATCAATGTGAGTTAATCATTTGCCTTGGGTGAGCATTTTACATGATTGTCAGTAATCTCCATTTCCTTGGGAAAACAGTGTTTGGTGAGTCTGTCTGTCTTTATCTGTGACAAAAAAATAAAACATTGGTCATAATTTGTAATCAGCAAGAGGGTGGGGTTTAATATTTCACATATTTATTTCTCATGACAATACCTTTATGTAATAAGAATAAACATTTTTGATATTGTGGCTTTGACTTTGATCCTTGACTTGCCTTTCAATATCTTTAAATTTAGGGGCATCAGTGTTTCACTAACACATCTTGTTTTAGTATCCATTTGTCCAATTATCATGTTGGACACAGTCCCTCATTTGAGGTATAGTCTCTCAAAAACTAAAACTTATAATTTTGGAATATTGGTATGCACTTGAAATGAACAAATGGTTTGCTGAACAATATTTATTAAATTTTATTCAATAGTTTAGGAGTTTATAGCTACTGTAATATGAAATGTTTTAAATCAAAATTCTCATACATAGTAACTGCTACAGAAAAAGATCCATTGTAACGTCATTCAGTATGTCATGATGACAAAAGTATACTTGTTTAAGTTTTAGACCAAGAATCCTAATTTAACAATTTTTAGTAATTATCCTTCAGTCAAGGTATTGTGGGCAACCTGTTATTATCAGTCAATATAATTGATCTATTTTCATTATTTATGTACCTGTCATTAGATTGGACGTGTTTACAATGGTGCTGTCAGTACTACTGTCATGTTTTCTGGACTTTTGTCTGTAATAAATGTGTGTACAGTGTTGAAATTTGTCACAGTTTTTTCTCTTAAAAAGTGTAAGAATGAATGCATTTCAACCAGATTGGTGATACATAACCTAATTTATAGCTTAAAGTAGATCAAAGAGTGAGTCTTTTTTTTCTTTAGGGATACAGATATTGCTTTGTTTATTCACAACTTTTCTCTGAAGGAGAAATACAAGTTCAGTGTACATTTCATATGGATAAGTGCAATGAGACCTGTTTTAGGAATGAAAGTACCGGTAGTTCAAACATTTTTCTGGACTTTTATTTAAAATGGATACAAATGTTTCGCTGAAATTTACTCACTTCTTTCCTGTTGGAGAGATACAGGTTCAGTTTGCATTTCAGCTCAAATGGTGTCTCATGACCTACTTTAGCTCAAATGGTGCTTCATGACCTACTTTAGGGCTTAAAAGAGAAATCAAACTGTTTCCCTGAATTTTATGATTTCAGGTACTGCACTTAAAGTGAGTCACATCTTTCCTCACAGAAATACATGTTTAATTCAGATGTCTTATGAATGGAGGCACTGTGACTTACTTTAGGGCTAAAAGTAAGTCAGACAGTTTCTAGATATTTTTTCATTCTGGATATAAGTATTGTGTGACCCAATTTGACAAGAGTCAATATGAAAATTTGCTACCCTAAGTTTACCTGTTTTAAACTCTTAAATGACTAATATTGGATCCTAAAGTTATGTACTATCTCTATTTACTTCAGTTACAGTGCATTTGTTCCTTATTGTTCTTTCTGAGATACTCATCTTATTACTGAATGGCTGATACTGAAGGACTAATGCATTAGTTGTCTTGAGTTATAAGCTAATGGAATAGTTAATCATATCTTAAAATACATGTAGTACAAAAAAGCATATAATTTTGCTAATGCTAAACAGGGTCTAAAGGTGACTGAATATTAATTTTGTTATTCCACTTCTGAAGTGCTGACGAATGCTTTGGGATTTCTTGTAGGTATATTGTAAGGGTAGGGTATGCTGACATTATGAGGCATTTGGTATAGTATTTTTATTAAGGATAAGGAGGCTTTTTCATGATGTATTATTTTAAATGATATGACCATATATGATCTGATATTTTGTTATTGTTTTGTTATTTATTGCCATACTAAAATCATGTAATATATATATACACCTATGTGGTGCATCTGTTTGGTGGTGGTACCTGTGTGATGCATTTATATGGTAGTGGTACCTGTGTGGTGTATGTATATGGTGGTAACACCTCTGTGGTGCATGTGTATGGTGGTGATACCTGTGTACCTGTGTGGTGCATGTATATGATGGTGGTACATGTGTGGTGCATCTATATGGTGGTGGTACCTGTGTGGTGTATGTGTATGATGGTGGTACATGTGTGGTGTATGTGTATGGTGGTGGTACCTGTGTGGTGTATGTGTATGGTGGTGGTACCTGTGTGGTGCATGTGTATGGTGGTGGTACCTGTGTGGTGTATGTGTATGGTGGTAACACCTCTGTGGTGCATGTGTATGGTGGTGATACCTGTGTACCTGTGTGGTGCATGTTTATGATGGTGGTACATGTGTGGTGCATCTATATGGTGGTGGTACCTGTGTGATGCATCTATATGGTGGTGGTACCTGTGTGGTGTATGTGTATGGTGGTGGTACCTGTGTGGTGTATGTGTATGGTGGTAACACCTCTGGTGCATCTATATGGTGGTGGTACCTGTGTACCTGTGTGGTGCATGAATATGATGGTGGCACCTGTGTGGTACATGTGTAGGATGTCGGCACCTGTGTGGTGCATGGCCTTATTTCTGTCTGTGATAATTGGACCCTCTGAACTCAATGAGGGATCTTTTAAGAACCAACTTGTACCATGACATGGGACCTTCGTTTATACCATTTCATCTCAAGGACACGTTGGGAAGTAAAAGACAATAATCTTAAATCCAAACTAACAGCTGGATGCTAATCATCAGATTAGAAATGTGGTATGATATCACTGGAACATCTTGCCTCCTACATTGTGTAGTTATAGTGGTGGCCAGTATCTTGCCTCATGCAGTATGTAGTTAAAGTGACTGAGTGGTCAGTATCCTGCCTCTTGCATTATACACTTATAGTGTATAGTGACTAGGTGGTCAGTATCCTGCCTCTTGCATTATACACTTATAGTGTATAGTGACTGAGTGGTCAGTATCCTGCCTCTTGCATTATACACTTATAGTGTATAGTGACTGAGTGGTCAGTATCCTGCCTCTTGCATTATATACTTATAGTGTATAGTGACTAGGTGGTCAGTATCATGCCTCTTGCATTATGTAGTTATAGTGTATAGTGACTGAGTGGTCAGTATCCTGTCTCTTGCATTATACACTTATAGTCTATAGTGACTGAGTGGTCAGTATCCTGCCTCTTGCATTATGTAGTTATAGTGTATGGTGACTGAGTGGTCAGTATCCTGCCTCTTGCATTATGTAGTTATAGTGTATAGTGACTGAGTGGTCAGTATCATGCCTCTTGCATTATACACTTATAGTGTATAGTGACTAGGTGGTCAGTATCCTGCCTCTTGCATTATACACTTATAGTGTATAGTGACTGAGTGGTCAGTATCCTGCCTCTTGCATTATATAGTTATAGTGTATAGTGACTGGGTGTCCAGTATCTTGCCTCATGCAGTATGCAGTTATAGTGACTGGGTGGCCAGTATCTTGCCTCATGCAGTATGCAGTTATGGTGACTGGGTGTCCAGCATCTTTCCTCTTGCAGTATGCAGTTATAGTGACTGGGTGTCCAGCATCTTGCCTCATGTAGTATGCAGTTATAGTGACTGGGTGGCTAGTATCTTGCCTCTTGCATTATTTAGTTATAGTGACTGAGTGGCCAGTTTAAAAATTGTTTTGCTTCTATGTCACTGCTTATGCATGTTTATAGTATTGGCTTTGAATGCTGATCTTTTGTTTTGCTTCTATCATTTTGTTTTGTTCTTTTTTCAGATCATTATAAAGGTTTTACCAGTACAGTCTACATATAATATTGCAATGCATGCTGGGAGTAGTATTTAAATGTTGTGGTGCATGCTGGTTATTCCTGTACAAAGTATCATCACCTTCGTCACATATATCTTCATTGTGTGCAATCAACTATGCTCCTAGGAATTACAAATTTCAAAGCTGGAGAGTTCTACTGAAATGGTGCACTAACTCAGTTTACAATAACAAAAGTTTTACAAGCTCTCTGATATAGCATTAAAAGTTTAGATCGATGTTTTATATTCACATATCCTAGCATTTCCAGTTTACATATTCATGTTTCTTGTTCAGTGCTTCCATCTCTTTTCATCGTCATATTCCATGATGTATTGTTATCTTTTGTCCACATTGTATTGTTGTATTTGTGGTTTTAGTCATCTGACACATCAATTTATGAATGGTTGATTGGTAACATTGTGACTTTTCTATTTCATTGGCAGCTTGTGCCGTCATATATTGATATTGTTGTGTATCCTGTACATGTTAGTCATCGGAGTATCGAGCATGATTTTCTGACCTTTTACATTGCTTATCAAAGTTTTGTTTTATATACATGTTTATTTAGATGTTTCATCATTTATTCAATGTAAAATCCCAGTTGGGAAGTTATTTGAATTTGTGCATTATTTACTGATGCAGTGTTGATTGTTAAAATAAATCACTAAGTTTACAAGGATTCCTTTTTGAAACATGACTAAAAACCATCACTGAAATAATTGGATAAGATCGCATTCAGGGTACATTGCTTCAACCAATCTTAGGGAGTTTTATACGTGTATGCGGTGTATGACTGTGGTGTCATCCCACCGTGATCTACAGCTTCCAGACCCACATACCTCAAGTAGAGCAGTGACTGTGGTGTCATCCCACCATGATCTACAGCTTCCAGACCCACATACCTCAAGTGGAGCAGTGACTGTGGTGTCATCCCACCATGATCTACAGCTTCCAGACCCACATACCTCAAGTGGAGCAGTGACTGTGGTGTCATCCCACCATGATCTACAGCTTCCAGACCCACATACCTCAAGTAGAGCAGTGACTGTGGTGTCATCCCACCATGATCTACAGCTTCAGACCCACATACCTCAAGTGAAGCAGTGACTGTGGTGTCATCCCACCATGATCTACAGCTTCCAGACCCACATACCTCAAGTGGAGCAGTAACTGTGGTGTCATCCCACCATGATCTACAGCTTCCACACCCACATACCTCAAGTGAAGCAGTGACTGTGGTGTCATCCCACCATGATCTACAGCTTCCAGACCCACATACCTCAAGTAGAGCAGTGACTGTGGTGTCATCCCACCATGATCTACAGCTTCCACACCCACATACCTCAAGTAGAGCAGTGACTGTGGTGTCATCCCAACATGATCTACAGCTTCCAGACCCACATACCTCAAGTGGAGCAGTGACTGTGACGTCATCCCACTATGATCTACAGCTTCCAGACCCACATACCTCAAGTAGAGCAGTGACTGTGGTGTCATCCCACCATGATCTACAGCTTCCAGACCCACATACCTCAAGTGGAGCAGTGACTGTGGTGTCATCCCACCATGATCTACAGCTTCCAGACCCACATACCTCAAGTAGAGCAGTGACTGTGGGCCAATGTTTATCATAGCAGTGTACATTGTTATGCAAGTTGTACATTTGATAAACTTTTATTAGAAAGAGGTCTTGAACTAAACAGAATTATATAGTCTGTATCAACACACAGTCTGACCTCGTACAGAATTAGCATCACTTATTGTTTGAACATAAAAGCCAAATATTCAATGATACTTTGTCTATTAGTTGTTATCTACCCACAAGGCTTTTGGCTGTTTGGCCCCCCCCCTCCCCCCCCCACCTTCTCTTTGTGATCTACCTCAAGTCTCAAGCTTCACCACAGGGAAATGTTTAAAAAGTTCATCTTTTCGTAAAGTGCAAGCCTCAATATGCATTTGCTTTGGGTATTCAGATCTTGAATAAGCAGTATAAAGCTGTTGTACCTTGTTCTTTATCAGTGGTGTTTCATTATGAGAGCTATTTTCATGAAGTATCTAGAGTACATAACTGTTCACTGTGATACGTTCATGTTATAGCTAGTTACATGATATTAGGAGTCCATACATGTTCCATTGCTGCAAGTGTACCAGTCACATGACACCAGGGGTCCATTGAGGTACACTGTGGTACATTGTTGTTGTGAGTGCCACAGTTGCATGACACCAGGGGTCCATTGAGGTACACTGTGGTACATTGTTGTTGTGAGTGCCACAGTCATATGACACCTGGGGTCCATGAATGTCCATTGTGGTACATTGTTGTGAGTGACCAATCACATGACACCAGGGGTCCATGAATACCCACTGTGGTACATTGTTGTGAGTGATCAGTCACATGACACCAGGGGTCCATGAATGTCCACTGTGGTACAATGTTGTGAGTGACCAGTCACATGACACCAGGGGTCCATGAATGTCCACTGTGATACATTGTTGTGAGTGACCAGTCACATGACATCAGGGGTCCATGAATGTCCGCTGTGGTACATTGTTGTGAGAGATCAGTCACATGACACCAGGGGTTCATGGACATCCACTGTGATACATTGTTGTGAGTGGGGTCAGTCACATGGCAACGGTTTTATTTGTGTTTACATTGAGATCAACTTCTAGAATTTCCATACCAATTTCTTTACATCATTATATTGGAAGGCACCACATAATATTCCATGGTGTTTAAGATATTTTAGTATACTTCATGACAAAATTTGGAAATGTTTACTAATTTAACCATTTGCCATCTCTCATAAGCATTCAAATTGATCCAGATTATAATGAAATTGAAGAATTCACATCCCAGTTCTAAATGATCATTCATGCATATTAAGGTAAATAGTTTTATTTCTCCAATGTTCCAACAGAGGCATGAGAGGAGAAGACTATGAACAACTTGAAACAAAATAAATAGCTCTCCTGAAATTTGCTTCAATAAAAGGGAAAATTTCTAATAGAAAACATCTCCCATTTTCTACATGAAGAAGTAGCCTCAATATAATCATCGAATAGCCTCTTCTAAATTACAAAGGAAAAAAAAAATAAAATAGCAGGTGTCTGCTTAAGATAGCAAACAGAATCAATAACAATGAATATCCAAAAAGTGAACAATTTTTGACAAATTATTGAAATTTAATATGGTAATTTATTATTAAGCATTTCATACAGAGTATCATTTTCAGGATTTATATTTCGTATAAAATTAACAAACAATATTGATAACGAGTAATTTATAGCTATCATTGATATCACGCAGAAATATGTAGGGTTACAAGTGATATGTTTATAAGAAGAGCCCAATGTTAGAAATTTATTTATTATCACCTTAATAAACAATAAATCAATACCTGCAAAAATATAAAAGACTTTTTGAAAGCACAATTATCTTGGCATCAGTAAATCTTTTATCATGAATGTAATTTCAAGTAACATCAAGCAAACCTGATGTGTGATACATTATCAATATTTAAACAATTAGAATTAGCCGTAAAATAACACAGACCCTAAGATTACAAGAAGAAGAACATATAAGAATAAGAAGAAGCACCGAGTTCATCTTGTTGTCAAAATATAAAACTGAGTAGATCTTATCACCAAAGCATAAATCATTCAGTATAGTAAGGGCATGGAAGCATACACAGTTATAAATAAATGGAAGCACATGTGGTACAGCTACTTTTAACAATCAAATATAATTCAGATCAAATTGAGCTTTATAAGATTTTTGGCTTATGTCACATGTACAATTAAAGCAATGCTTGCGTCATACTGAATATAAACATGTTACACATGTATACACATATAATCTGTAGACTTCGCCTTGAGTATGATATGGTCATGCCCTGATGAGATCATAAGATAATTAGATAAGAAACTATGTATTCAGTTTAAAAAAGTATATCACAGCACTCCAACGGACAATTACATATCCACTGTTGTTTCTTGTAAATTTGATTTCCTTGCAGAATATTTTGGTGTGAAGTTTCTCCGTTGTAGTTGATCAAGTGCCTCGAACACATTGTCAGGAAGGTGGTCAGACAACATATCGGGGCTGACTAGGATAGTGTCGAAGTCCTCCACCTCCTTCCACTCGGCATAGTAAGTAGGGGTCTCAAAACATCGCCTGAAATTACACTAATATCTCTCAACATTGTGTACACATGTCTCAAAACAATGGCAGAAACAACACAAATATATCTCAACAATGTACAGGGATCTCAAAACAATGGCAGAAACAACACAAATATATCTTGACAGTGTACAGGAGTCTCAAAACAATGCCTGAATCTACACAAATTTCAACAGTGTATGGGGTCTAAAAACAATGTCTGGAACATCACAGACATATCTAAACATGGTGTACAGGAGTCTCAATACAGTTGCTGTAACAACAATAAATATCTCAACAGTGTACAGGAATCTCAAAATAATTGCTGAAACAAGACAAATATATCTTGGCAGTGTTCAGGTCTAAAAAACAATGCCAGATACTGAACAAATATAACTCAACATGATTCCAAAAACCTCACTTAAAAAGGGTCTTGAAAATGCCTGCAAGGGTCTCAAAATAAAGGTTTCCACATGACAGAAACAGTAACAAATATATCACAACAAAATGTACAAGGGTCTTAAAACAATTTCTGAAACAAAATATAATTATACTACTTGTGGGTGTAACAAAACAAATAATTTTCAAACTTGTATACAGGATGAACTGTCAAACACTATCTCTATAATATATCATTACAATGTTGAGGCTTTGCAATTTCTTTTCTCAAACAACCAAATGACAAGAGTGGTTATTCCAAATCAGGGATAGCAAAATACCAGGTAATTTCTAAAAATAAATTATCCAATGATATTGCTAAATTCAATTTTTAGTTTTTCATAAAGTTCATAATATGAAGTATGAATTACATGTTTAAGAATGAAGAATATGAATATACAATGTAATAAACTTTCAAGCTACAGCATTTATATATACATTTTAATGCATTGTTAAAAACTTGAATACTGACAAAGAAGGTTCCTAATTGGTTCTATGTATGATTGCCTGATTGTTGCCATGTACGGTTGCCTGATTGTTGCCTTGTACGGTTGTCTGATTGTTGCCATGTACCTCATTTGGAACCAAACATATTTTATTGAAGCCCATCTTGTGAATAACGACAAGGATTTGTGTGAATGATAGAACCCCATAACCTTGACATTGTGATGATGCCGTAAAATAATATTTGACCACAAGACCAATGTTGCTATGGAGACAATAAGATGTAAGATAGTACGTAGATGTCATTACCTTCCACTTTCCACCTCCTGAATGTGGAGAATCTGCCCCGGAGGATAGAAATGTGTATTGGTCTGCTTATACTGTTCCATCTTGACCGTAGTATCTTCAATGGCAGTCTGAAATGTGTCAATACACTAGTATGTTATAATGCCATATTTAAAGCATACAGCAAGTAAGGTAGATAGGGCTGATTGTTGCATCCAGGTATACAGTTACTAGTAAGCTAGATAGGGCTGATTGTTACATCCAGGTATACAGTTACTAGTAAGCTAGATAGGGCTGATTGTTACATCCAGGTATACAATTACTAGTAAGTTAGATAGGGCTGATTGTTACATCCAGGTATACAATTACTAGTAAGCTAGATAGGGCTGATTGTTACATCCAGGTATACGGTTACTAGTAAGCTAGATAGGGCTGATTGTTACATCCAGGTATACGGTTACTAGTAAGCTAGATAGGGCTGATTGTTACATCCAGGTATACAGTTACTAGTAAGCTAGATAGGGCTGATTGTTACATCCAGGTATACAGTTACTAGTAAGTTAGATAGGGCTGATTGTTACATCCAGGGCCCAGTTGTTTGAAACTTTAAACACTGGTAAAGCTAACCAATGGTTAAATTTCATCTGACTCTATCTTTAAAATGAGAAGACTTTAAGTCATAGTCTTTGTACTGATTTGTAACATATGAAATAAGCTTTGTAGCGTAATTTAGATTTTTATACAGAAATCTTATAAATTAAATTAATTGTCTCTCAAATCTTAACCAATGTAGAGCTTAACCAGTGGTTAAAGTTTCGAGCAACTGGCCCCAGGTATACAGTTACCAGTAAGTTAGATAGTGCTGGTTGTTACATCCAGATATACAGTTACCAGTAAGCTAGATAGGGCTGATTGTTACATCCAGGTATACAGTTACCAGTAAGCCAGATAGGGCTGATTGTTACATCCAGGTATACAGTTACCAGTAAGCTAGATAGGTCTGATTGTTACATTCAGGTATACAATTACCAGTAACCTAGATAGGGCTGATTGTTACATCCAGGTATACAGTTACCAGTAAGTTAGATAGGGCTGATTGTTACATCCAGGTATACAGTTACTACATGTAGTAAGCTAGATAGGGCTGATTGTTACATCCAGGTATATAGTTACTAGTAAGCTAAATAGGGCTGATTGTTACATCCAGGTATACGGTTACCAGTAAGCTAGATAGGACTGATTGTTACATCCAGGTATACAGTTACTAGTAAGTTAGATAGAGCTGATTGTTACATCCAGGCATACAGTTACCAGTAAGCTAGATAGGTCTGATTGTTACATCCAGGTATACAATTACTAGTAAGTTAGATAGGGCTGATTGTTACATCCAGGTATACAATTACTAGTAAGCTAGATAGGGCTGATTGTTACATCCAGGTATACGGTTACTAGTAAGCTAGATAGGGCTGATTGTTACATCCAGGTATACGGTTACTAGTAAGCTAGATAGGGCTGATTGTTACATCCAGGTATACAGTTACTAGTAAGCTAGATAGGGCTGATTGTTACATCCAGGTATACAGTTACTAGTAAGCTAGATAGGGCTGATTGTTACATCCAGGTATACAGTTACCAGTAAGTTAGATAGTGCTGGTTGTTACATCCAGATATACAGTTACCGGTAAGCTAGATAGGGCTGATTGTTACATCCAGGTATACAGTTACCGGTAAGCTAGATAGGGCTGATTGTTACATCCAGGTATACTGTTACCAGTAAGCTAGATAGGGCTGATTGTTACATCCAGGTATACAGTTACTAGTAAGTTAGATAGGGCTGATTGTTACATCCAGGGCCCAGTTGTTTGAAACTTTAAACACTGGTAAAGCTAACCAATGGTTAAATTTCATCTGATTCTATCTTTAAAATGAGAAGACTTTAAGTCATAGTCTTTGTACTGATTTGTAACATATGAAATAAGCTTTGTAGCGTAATTTAGATTTTTATACAGAAATCTTATAAATTAAATTAATTGTCTCTCAAATCTTAACCAATGTAGAGCTTAACCAGTGGTTAAAGTTTCGAGCAACTGGCCCCAGGTATACAGTTACCAGTAAGTTAGATAGTGCTGGTTGTTACATCCAGATATACAGTTACCAGTAAGCTAGATAGGGCTGATTGTTACATCCAGGTATACAGTTACCAGTAAGCCAGATAGGGCTGATTGTTACATCCAGGTATACAGTTACCAGTAAGCTAGATAGGTCTGATTGTTACATTCAGGTATACAATTACCAGTAAGCTAGATAGGGCTGATTGTTACATCCAGGTATACAGTTACCAGTAAGCTAGATAGGGCTGGTTGTTACATCCAGGTAAACAGTTACTGGTAAGCTAAATAGGGCTGGTTGTTACATCCAGGTATACAGTTACCAGTAAGTTAGATAGGGCTGATTGTTACATCCAGGTATACAGTTACTAGTAAGCTAGATAGGGCTGATTGTTACATCCAGGTATATAGTTACTAGTAAGCTAAATAGGGCTGATTGTTACATCCAGGTATACGATTACCAGTAAGCTAGATAGGGCTGATTGTTACATCCAGGTATACAGTTACTAGTAAGTTAGATAGAGCTGATTGTTACATCCAGGCATACAGTTACCAGTAAGCTAGATAGGTCTGATTGTTACATCCAGGTATACAATTACCAGTAAGCTAGATAGGGCTGATTGTTACATCCAGGTATACAGTTACCAGTAAGCTAGATAGGGCTGGTTGTTACATCCAGGTATACAGTTACTGGTAAGCTAAATAGGGCTGGTTGTTACATCCAGGTATACAGTTACCAGATAGCTAGATAGGTCTGATTGTTACATCCAGGTATATAGTTACTAGTAAGCTAAATAGGGCTGATTGTTACATCCAGGTATACGGTTACCAGTAAGCTAGATAGGGCTGATTGTTACATCCAGGTATACAGTTACTAGTAAGTTAGATAGAGCTGATTGTTACATCCAGGTATACAGCTGATTTGTAGAGATTGTACTTGTACTCGACTGGTGTTATGACATGGGTCAAAGTGCCCTGAATTGTGGAGATTTTACTCATTCTCAGAGAATGGTGTTATAATATGGGTCAAAGTGCCCTGAATTGTGGAGATTTTACTCATTCTCAGAGAATGGTGTTATGATATGGGTCAAAGTGCCCTGAATTGTGGAGATTTTACTCGTTCTCAGAGAATGGTGTTATGACATGGGTCAAAGTGCCCTGAATTGTGGAGATTTTACTCGTTCTCAGAGAATGGTGTTATGATATGGGTCAAAGTGCCCTGAATTGTGGAGATTTTACTCATTCTCAGAGAATGGTTTTATATAACATAGGGTCAAAGAATCATGAATTATCGATTTAGAAACAGTTGTCTGTTATAAGAGTGTATCTTGTATTATAAACTTTGGACTAAATGCAACTTACTTCCAGCATTTTCCTTATTTCCATGGAGCAGGGGTCACTGATCAATGTTTCATCTGTCTGCATTGCATTAGACATACAACATTTGTTGTCAAAGCAACCACAAAATATTTGCCAAACTCCACTTGCAAGGATCTGATACTGTAATGTTATGAATAAAAAACAATACATGGAATACTGTGTACAGTGTATATCATACATGCCTTTTTTATATAGCAACTTGAGTGCTTACAGATTTTTTCATTATTTGTAGTTCAATAGTAACTTTATTCAACTTATATTAAAGATTTATTGGAGGGTTTGATATCATTTACAGCAATACATTGGTCTATTTCTACAAAATATGAGACCAACTTCACGCAAACATGAGCACTTTGAGCAGAAGACAAAATAAGAAAGTTATAATAATTTTCTCTATCAATTTGGAAATTTCTTCAAGAATCAAACCAATAACAACACTTTATCTGTTTAAAACACTTTCATTGTATCTAATTTCTTTCAGTAAACAGGGTACCTTCCTGGAGTTACTTTGCCACAGTGCAAACTCACTTCAAGGTCAATCCAGACAAATACTTGTAAAGGACTTTAAGTACTTTCTTCATGCCAAGTTCATAAAACAATTTCCATTATTTCTGAAGAAGTCTGTCAGAGCTTAATATAACATTCAAATAATGCAACCCCTCTTCTATGTAGATTAAAACAAATTGCATTGATTTCATATATTTTATAGTAACATTTTTTTCTCTGACATCTGATTAAATACACAATATCAAGTTCTTTATTTACTTTCACTATACTGGAATACATCAACGTACCATGTATGAAATGAGACAATGTAAACAGTGCTTTTTGAAACAAATGAAAACAACAGATGACACATTTTTGTTATACTATAATGAAATTTTCCAACTTTTACCATTAAAAAGATCTACTATTCATTCTTTAAGTAGTTTTTTTAATCAAAACTACCATTAAATATTAACAAGTTATATTCAAAGAAAAATTTACAAAAATTCACAAATCAAAATAACAAATCAAAGTGATCAAATGGTAAAATTTACAAAGTACAATAAAAAATCAAAGTAAAATCATATGCAAACTTTAAAGTGTGTAGACGTTTCTACAATATAGTAGTCCTGAAAAATTCAGAAAAATGACTAAATTATGAAATGTAATCTAGTTAAATCTGAAATGTAAGTCACAATAATCTAGTTAAATCTGAAATCCAATGTACATATCACAGTTATCTGACACAGAAAGTATCAAGTCTGTCCTCCAGTTTGGTTTCAAAATTCAACATTGAAATGTAGGTCATAATGACCTACTTCATCAAAAGTAACATCAAAATCATCTCATATGCAAAATATCAAATCTGTGGTCATTTATACTTGAAAACTTGGCTTTAACAAAAAAAAAAAAACTCACATACAATGTGATGGATGAACTGACAGACAGCATCTAGTTATAGACTGAAATTGTGTTGCAATCCAGCCGAAAATCTTGGATATTGTCATTGGATTCCAAATCTTAACAGTAACCTTTTCCTCCTTAAAGTTGGACAACATACACATGAATAATACACTGAGATAATCGAAGAAACTACCTGAAAATGGGCAAAAATGATAAAGTCTGGACAGACATCAAAAACTTGTCAAAAATGGAATTCAAAATAACAATACTTTATTTCACCATGTTAGACCACTTTAATGCATTTGACTTATCAGTTTATGCATCCAGTCTGGAGAAGTTTGGCAAAAGAAGTTACTCTCCTGGACCTATGCTGGCCCACCCTGGATCCCTTGACAGATGTAAAAAGCACACTAAATTGTATATCAAATTGGCAAAAAACAACAACACATGGATCTTTTCGAAAAAACACCACTTTTAGGTGACCATGAGTATTTATCTCGAGCAAGTTTCATCAAAATTCTTGCAATAGTTTTATTGAAGAGGCTGAAATGTTTTAAGTTTATGGGCAACAAATATACAATGCCGCATGATAATAGCTCTCCTGAGTCTTTGACTCAGGTGAGCTAAAAATTACCTGAAAATGTGCAAATAGATATCAACAATATGTGAAAAAAATGGAATAGAACTTAAAACAGTAAGATGCTCTTTTGATCACTCTGTTGCATTGATCAATCTATGCAAACTGAAAAACCAGGGTATAATCTGGGATCATTCTTCCTTGCCACGAAAGGATGTAGCTGGCCCGGCTCTCCCAACCCCCAAAATAACCAAACCAACATTTGTAGCATGTATGAGAACTTCATCCCTACTGAATTTCATAAAAATCCTTTTGGGGTTCTGAAAGTAGTTGAAAATATAAAGTTATAAAATGAACGGATGAGGGGTGGGCAGTTAGACACATTGCTATGACTTTTCAGACTTTAGACAAGAAACTGACCTTTGGGAGATTAGTGTCTCTTATGGCCTGTAGAATTTTAAGTTTAAGGGTCTCCATGGTAACCAGACCAAGACGTGGTATAATGTCCTTTCCTAGTATCACTGAACAAATAAAGTCCTTGCTGTGTTGACTTGCATTGTAACTGCAACAAATGTCATTAGTTGATATCAAAATATTATAAACTATTCATAAATGAGCATTTCTGAAAAAACAAGCTGTGTTTGAGAAACATTAATGCTCCCGGCGGAAACAAAGTCAAAAAAATTATTTTCAGCACGAAGGTCATTTTCAAGGTCAAAAGATCATCAACCTTGGTGTCATTTGAACGGGCTTCATTAGTTGAGTACGTATGTGAATATGAAGTCTCCATCCCTCATGGTTCAAAAGTTATGGCCAAGGTTAAAGTTGACAACAGACAAACAAACAGACAGACAGGACAAAAACAATATGCCCCCAATCTATCGATCCAGGGGCATAAAAAATAGAAACAAAGTTGGAAAATGTCATTTAGCATCATTTTTTGATTTAAGTTTCATTTTAAATATCTGATCATAAATGAATATCTTAGAATTGTAGAGTAAACAAATGAATGTTTATAATCAATGACTGATTAATGCATTGGAAAATATGAAAATCAAAGGTATCCAAAACTATATGTAAGGCTGTCTAAAGACTTGGCACTTACATTCACTACTGTACGTAAGGCTGTCTAAGGACTCCGCACTTACATTCATTACTGTATTGATAGGTATCTTTTGTAATAACACTGTATTATCAAAAGTATTCAAAATAAATTTGGCATAACTATATATGCCACTAAGAAGTGCTCAACTAATTCATGTTTGCACATACAATCCGGAGAATACAGGAAAAAGTTACAGATACTAGTAATAATTTCAATTTACATACCATCAAACTTCGATATCTTGGGGCTGAATGGACAATGGTACCACATATGATTACAATAAATGAAACATACTGAATGATAAGTACTTGTGTATTTTATTGGTTTTAAATGCTTAATACCCTGACATCATATACCACCCCATATATACCATGACATCATTTACCATCTAATATACAGCATGGCATCATATACCACCCTATATATATACCCGGAAATCATATACCACCCAATACATATACCCTGACATCATATACCACCCCATATATATACCCTGACATCATATACCACCCCATATATATACCATGACATCATATACCACCCCATATATACCATGACATCATTTACCATCCAATATACAGTATGGCAACATATGCCACCCCATATATTTACCCTGACATCATATTCCACCCAATACATATACCCTGACACCATATACCACCCCATATATGTACCCTGACATCATATACCACCCCATATATACCCTGACATCATATACCACCCCATATATACCCTGACATCATATACCACCCAATACATATACCCTGACATCATATACCACCCCATATATATACCCTGACATCATATACCACCCCATATATATACCCTACATCATATACCACCCCATATATACCCTGACATCAAATACCACCCAATATATACCCTGACATCATATGCCACCCCATATATAAACCCCAACATCATATACCACCCCATATATATACCCTGACATCATATACCACACAATACATATACCCTGACATCATATACCACCCCATATATATACCCTGACATCATATACCACCCCATATACAGCATGACATCATATACCATCCCATACATACCATGGCATCATTTACCATCCTATATACAGCATGGCATCATATACCACCCCATATATACGCTGACATCATATACCACCCCATATATACCATGACATCATATACCACCCCATATATACGCTGACATCATATACCATCCCATATATACCCTGACATCATATACCACCCCATATATATGCTGACATCATATACCATCCCATATATACCATGACATCATATACCACCCCATATATACGCTGACATCATATACCATCCCATATATACCATGACATCATATACCACCCCATATGTATACCCTGACATCATATACCACCCCATATACAGCATGACATCATATACCACCCCATATATATCATGACATCATTTACCATCCTATATACAGCATGATATCATATACCACCCCATATATACCCTGACATCATATACCACCCAATATATATACCTTGACATCATTTACCATCCTATATACAGCATGGCATCATATTTGACTCCATATATATACCCTGATATTCATACACCACCCCATATATATACCCTGACATCATCTAAAATCATGCAGTGTGTGTGGTCTTGTCAATTAAAGGAAAACATCAGTAATTATATCTACATGGAGTCTACTAAGAGATATCACAGGTTGATTAGAACTTTGGGACCTGAAATCTATTCAAGATAAGCTTGGTATTTGAATTATTGCTGTTCGCCATATCCGGGGAAAAACATGGATAAAGAAACTTTTATACAAAAATACAGAATATGTTCATCTTTTTGAAAGTACAGTCAGTACATTTCATAATTTAGTAAACAGGGGTGACACTTACTTAAATATACTTATACAGAATACAGACAATATGTTTTGGGTTGATGTATTAAAAGCATGGAAAGTTATGTTTATATTTGGAATAATAGTAATATATGTATAGCAAATAAACCACTCTTCTTTAAAAATTGGTTCAATGCAAATGTTTTCACTATCAGAGATATCATTAACAATCATTTTTAAATTTTAAGTCAGAACGATTTGCAGAGTAAGTTTAACTTGAGAACCAATTTTATTGAATATTACAATGTAAAACATGCTATTAAAGCATATTGTAAGAAATACAAAACTATCACTGACAGTGGGGTATGTATTTTGAATGATTTGTCTTTGCCTCCCACAATTATGCCTTTTTATAATAATAGGAGCGGTTGTAAATATTATTACTCGCTTCTTATTGATTCCGATAGTATATTAAGTCCAAGTAGTAGGAAAATGGAATGATATTATATAACTTAATGATACAGAATGGAATTTTATCTATAGTAACCCTTTCAAAATTTGTGCTTCAACAAAACTGCAGTGGTTTCAATTCAGAATTATCCACAAAATTTTAGGCACAAATACATACATGAAGAAATTAGGAATTACTGACAATGAAAAATGTTATTTTTGCAAAGCTGCACCTGAAAGCATAAAACATCTTTTTTATTTCTGTCCAATAGTTCAAGATTTCTGGGAAAATTTAATCAAATACATTTATGATAATACTAATGTTTTATTAGACATAGACATGAAAACAGCTATTTTTGGCAAATATTACAAGTTC
Organism: Pteria penguin; assembly: GCA_035048485.1. Lineage (NCBI taxonomy): Eukaryota > Metazoa > Mollusca > Bivalvia > Pterioida > Pteriidae > Pteria > Pteria penguin. The sequence continues at coordinate 1,987,360 of CM068580.1, forward strand.
AATAAATTTCCCCAAAATCTTCTACTATCAATTGCATGATTTTATATTTTTAAATGCAAAATGCAAGAAACAGTTTTGGACATTAATGCTTTCAGAGTGGAATTAAAGAATTATAACTTTGGTGAAAAAATTCTAGCTATAAATAATACTTTTCCTTCTTTTGATAAAGAGTGGAATTTGTGGACAAACAGTTTTAAGTGATCAATATCCCTTTTCTTTACCCGTCACCATAACTACTTGAAAATGATTAATTTCTCGTGTCTATTTTCATTATCTTGAACGTTTGTAATACAACTCCTTATTTGTTTTTTCTAGATATTCATACACTATCTAGTTATCATGGACGTCATCATTATCACAGTGTATAAATATATAATACATGATACTTGTAAATGTGTATGTGTAACTGTACTCACAATTCCTATATTACTTTTCATGTTTGTAATGCGACTTGATGGGAATAAAGTATGAGGAAAAAAAACAGTATCCGGGGAAAATATAGTCATATTGTTGAGAAGAAACTTCAGGACCGACTTCTGACTTTGAGATAGCCTGGGTATTCAACATATCAGAGTTCAAGATATCAAAGTTTGACTGTAAAACTATACATACCTTAGAAGGCCCCCTGGTGGAGAAAATGCATAACATATGAGGTCTGGATACTCTGGTTTCATGAGTATTGCTAACAAAGCAGCTGCACCAGCACCTAAACTATGTCCAGTTATCACCAATCTACAGCCCTGTAATGTTGATATTGTGAAGGTCAAGGTCACTGAATGATTTAAGGACAAGGAGTATTTACTGTCGCAGTTCATGTCAAAAGATTAACAAGAGGCACAAACACACCTATGTCGCTCACCTGAGCACATGAGATACTGAAAAAGTATCAGAATATTCTTTTAGGAAAGTATCTTTTTTGAAAAATCTATTTAAGAACTGAACCAAATACAACACCATATCCTTCTGGAACAGTCTTGACTATTTAGACTTTCATGCTAAGTAATTAATCAAAATCACTCTTTACAAAATATAGTATCCCCTTGTACCTACTTTACCACACCATGGAAAGATCATGCCGAACAAGAAAAACAGTGCTGGTAAGGGACACTGAGGAATACTTCATTCATGATAAGTTTTTATTAAAATCCTTCAATTTGTTCTGAAGAATAAATCCATCAAACCTTAAGAATTTATTTTGGCACTAAACCAAATCTAATATCTGGTGCATTTGGTTTGATCAACGCATCTGACCTGAAGAAGTTTGTCAAAAGAGGCTGTTACTCCGCTTTGGATCCATCCCTTGATGGATCTAGCAAAAATACACTTGTAGCTAGTTTGAGTACATCAGTCCTAATAAGTTTTATCAAATTCTTTCCATTTTCCATCTGAATAAGAAGTCGATTAAACTTTACATACAAATGGTATATCCCATCCTTTTTAATCTTAAACAAAAAAAGCAAATTTCCCCAAGATTATTATGGTATTCCAATCTTCCCATTTACATTTATTTCAATGAAATCAGATAAAACACACATAATCACTGCATTATAAGCAACCTACTATGATAAAACTAACCCGAAAAAAAATTATCTGAAAATGTGCAAAAATACATCAAAAAGCATCAATCATTTGATTTCGAAATGGAACCAAAAACAGCAACACTTCTTAAGGTATCCTTATCAAGCACTTTGGTTCATCTGATTTGTTAAGCTATGCTGTTGGTCTGCAGAAGAAGTTTGTCCAAGAAGAATACTGTCTTAGGTTTATACTGCTCTGCCTTGATTTCATCTCTTCACAAACTTGGCCAAAAAGTTGAATCGCTTCTAGGAGTCCTTGAGTACTAAATCCCACTAAGTTTCATCAAAATCCCTTTAGTGGTTCTGAGGAAAAAGTTGAAACTTCAAAGTTTATTCCAGATGGATGATGTACAATGAATGATCACAATAACTCAGGTAAGATAAAGAACAAAAACACATTACAAAATGAGACATCCTCAAGTTCACATAATTATCCTGACTCAAGGATTCTTAAATAAAGTATCACAGTGACTGGTGGTTTTTGGATAGTGAATTTTAAAATTTAATTTATTAGTGACTTTCAGAATGTCACTTAAAATTTTTTGGACTTAGTTGTGGGTTTATAAGGCCAAATGCTTTGACTTACTGTACTTCTGGCTATTGAAGGTGATCTGTGCATTTTGGAAGTCATTTGACCAGTTAGAATGGGGAATGGGGATGCTTACTCCTCCATGGCACCTGATCCCACCTCTGTTTAACAAAAGTCTGTGATTGCTTGTATTTTATATATATATATATATATATATACATGTATATATATATATATATATATATATATATATATATATATATATATATATATATATATATATATATATATATATATATATATGTATGTATATATTTATATATATATAGTCATGTTGTCTGGACCTCGAGTTGTGGAAATCGGATCAGTATCTCAGATTTTTACATGTAGCCCCTGACTTTCTTGTACTTTTTTAGTAAGGCCATCTGTCTGTAGTTAATGACTTATCTTTTTTGTAAAGCCATCTGTAGTTAATGACTAACCTTTCAGAAACCAATTTAACTTACTTGTGCCTTTTGGAACGCCATTTGCAGCCTATCATTCTCTTGCAGTTTGGACTTGACATACTCAGCTGCCTGTAAGATGCCTTTATGAGCTTTTGTATTGGGAAGGCATTGCATTTCTAGACTCTCACATTCTGCAGTCATGTCTGTCAAGCAATCCTAGAAGACAGCATTCTCATAGATGTCATATCTATATATGATGGGATGAAATGTGTAACTCAAGATAACTAAAAAGACAGTAAGAGCAGGGCATCTCCTCCTAACAAGAAGTGTTCTGAAATTGCAGCATTTCTTATGACCTTGACCTAGATCAATTTCAAAACACACCCTTGCCTCATGGATATGAGCTGTGTTAAGTATCAGCTTCATCAAAGCAGGTTTTATAGACCATACACAACATGACATCTTTGTATCATGGGTAACAAAAGTGTGAAGTATTAACTTGATCAAAGCAAAAATATAGATTTTATCACCTGGACAAGGTAAGTGTGACAAAGCCATGTATGGAAGTACAAAGGAATGGATATAGAAATGCTTACTTTACAATAAAAACTCTCTATAGGTATCATATAAGATCATAGCTTCCACTATTATGTTGTTATCTTAATATCAGTAATCATGGTTAAGGCAATAATAAGGACATTCAGTATGAGTGAAAACAAATGAACAATACCTTGAATGACAAAGTTCCTCTTATTGCCACAACGACAGATTGGGTTTCTCTGTCTATTGCAATGTAAAATGGAATCTCGTAAATCTAGAAATATAATTCACATTAATATTTATATGGCTATACTGAATGACAACTGATTCAAACTAGTCTGAATAAGACAGAAAATACTGAAGTATTCATATTATCTTAAAAGGATGGAATTCTACAGGACAAGATCAAACAAGAAGACTTTCCATACAATAAGAAAGTACATCATATAATAGAATATGTTATGATACTTACTGCGTTATGGTATGAGGCATACACTGTATTGTCCATGTCAATCTGGGTATACTTACTGCATTATGGTATGAGACATAGACTATATCGTCCATGTCAATCTGGGTATACTTACTGCATTATGGTATGAGGCATACACTGTATTGTCCATGTCAATCTGGGTATACTTACTGCGTTATGGTATGAGGCATACACTGTATTGTCCATGTCAATCTGGGTATACTTACTGCATTATGGTATGAGGCATAGACTATATCGTCCATGTCAATCTGGGTATACTTACTGCATTATGACATGAGGCATACACTGTATCATCTATGTCAACTGGTATACTTACTGCATTATGGTATGAGGCATAGACTATATCGTCCATGTCAATCTGGGTATACTTACTGCATTATCGTATGAGGCATACACTGTATCACCCATGTCAATCTGGGTATACTTACTGCATTATGGTATGAGGCATAGACTGTATCGTCCATGTCAATCTGGGTATACTTACTGCATTATGACATGAGGCATAGACTGTATCGTCCATGTCAATCTGGGTATACTTACTGCATTATAATACGAGGCATACACTGTATCGTCCATGTCAACTGGGTATACTTACTGCATTATGGTATGAGGCATAGACTATATCGTCCATGTCAAACTGGGTTTACTTACTGCATTATAATACGAGGCATACCCTATTTCGTCCATGTCAAACTGGGTATACTTACTGCATTATGGTATGAGGCATACACTATATCGTCCATGTCAATCTGGGTATACTTCATGATGGCAGCTGTATTACACAGGCAACAGTTGTCATTGATAATAGTTCCATGTCCAGATAGACAAGAGAAGCACCTAGAATATGTGATGATTTAGTATCCTGTACATAAATTAACATCACAAATCGTCCCATATATATAGCCTGGCCTCACAAACAATCCAACAAATGCCCTGACCTCAAAAATCATTCCATATATATACCAGACCTCACAAATCTTCCATATATATACCCTGACCTAAAAAACCATCAAATATATGCCCTGACCTCAAAAGCCATTCTATATATATACCCTGACCTCAAAAACCATCATATATATATGCCCTGACCTCAAAAGCCATTCTATATATATACCTTGACCTCAAAAACCATCAAATATATACCCTGACCTCACAAACCATACCATATTTTTCTCTGACGTTACCAACCGTCCAAATTAGGTATAAAACCTAGTGATCTGGTGCAGGATGATACCATACAGGTATAAACCTAGTGACTGCAGAGGAGATGATATCATATAGGTATAAAACCTTGTGACTGGGTATGGGTCACTGGGTATGGGATGATATCATATAGGTATAAAACCTTGTGACTGGGTATGGGTCACTGGGTATGGGATGATATCATATAGGTATAAAACCTTGTGACTGGGTATGGGTCACTGGGTATGGGATGATATCATATAGGTATAAAACCTTGTGACTGGGTATGGGTCACTGGGTATGGGATGATATCATATAGGTATAAAACCTTGTGACTGGGTATGGGTCACTGGGTATGGGATGATATCATATAGGTATAAAACCTTGTGACTGGGTATGGGTCACTGGGTATGGGATGATACCATATAGGTATAAAACATAGCGACCTGGTATCACCCTTTACCCCACCTCTGACAAATTTGTTGGGGAATCAAGAAAAGCGAATGGCTCATTACGGTCCCATAAATACTTGGGCTATTCTTATCCCATGTCACCGTCAGATTTATACCAGGTTTCCGTGCGAGTTATCTTTCTTGTTGTCCTTGTCAACAACAATGGCGGGGAAACGGTTTGCCAGTTTGCAAGCAGATGAGATCGAAAAGAAGAAATTGCTGATAAATTCAAAAGAAACCATCAATGTAAATGTTCAGGTAATAAGAAAGAAATATAGAAATCTTAATATTGTGGAGTCAGCGAAGCAAAGCGCCGCATAGTGATCACATTGTTCATCATCCATCCGTCACACTTTGCTTTTGTCGTAGTATGGTATGGTGTTGTCTGTCTATATATTAGCCTGCTATCATGATAGGTCATCCATGGGGTAAATTTGTTATCTAGTCATCTAGTGACCCGGTACGGGATGATCCTGGGTCACTAGGTTTTATTCGCCTCGCCCGGTATAAAACCTAGTGACCCGGGATCATCCCGTACCAGGTCACTAGATGACTATATACAACATGACATCATATACCATCCAAAATATATACCCTGACATCATATACCACCCAAAATATATACCCTGACATCATATACCACCCAAAATATATACCCTGACATCATATACCACCCCAGATATACCACCCCATATATATACCCTGACATCATATACCACCCAAAATATATACCCTGACATCATATACCACCCAAAATATATATCCTGACATCATATACCACCCCATATATACCCTGACATCATATACCATCCCATATACAGCATGACATCATATACCACCCCATATATATATCCTGACATCATATACCACCTAATACATATACCCTGACATCATATACCACCCAAAATATATACCCTAACATCATATACCACCAAATATATATACCCTGACATCATATACCACCCAAGATATATACCTTGACATCATATACCACCCCATATATATACCCTGACATCATATACCACCCCATATATATACCCTGACATCATATACCACCCCATATACAGCATGACATCATATACCACCCCATATATATATCCTGACATCATATACCACCCCATATATACCCTGACATCATATACCACCATATATACAGCATGACATCATATACCACCCAACACATATACCCTGACATCATATCCCACCCCATATATACCCTGACATCATATACCACCAAATATATACCCTGATATCATATACCATCCCATATATAACCTGACATCGTATACAATCTCATTTATACCTAGACATCATACATCATCCAATAAACACTGTGCCATCATCATCCCATCAGATGAAGTGCTTAAACTGGAGTGTAATGTAATTCCTAATGATAACATCTGTGACACCATAGCACATTAACTATATACAAGAGAAGCCATGCTGGCTGTTCTGACCTGCAAACTGAACCCATGACAACCTAATTATCTGTGAATCTATAAACTGGAAGGTGGGGATTTCCGAAAACATGTATAAAACTGATAATGACGGCACATATTTATAAAATAAGTGTCAAAATTTGTGTTTGTCACCAGTATTTATTGCATACAATGTGCTAACGCCTAATTAATATATATTATCAAGGCGGAATTTATACCTGCAAGCATTACATAATCTACAGACTCCTGTGCCCAGGTGGTCAAACACATACAGTGGCCAGCCATAACTGCCAAGAGCAAACTTCATGTAGTGTGACATCATGTTTGTATTCATCCAGGATTGAAGTTCCACAAACTGACCCTCTCTTTCAGATCTCTCTCCTCCATTCCTTGATCCCAAATGTAACCTAATGAGTTAAAGTCCACCTCAATGTTTAAAACAAGTAAAAACAGCAAGTGATCAGTAAAATTTCAAGGTTTTTCATACTAATGTATACTTAACAGTGGCAGAAGTTTTGTGACATGAATTTAACAGAAAATTACCTTCTACTGGAGGTATCTGATTCAGAAGTATTGGAAAAAGTAGAATATGACTTGTCAGAGTGCACATAATAAGAATTCTCCTGAATTTTCTGCACCAATATCAATCCAGCAGCAATATCTGTAGGCACCAAGTCAAGGTCCTAAAATGAACACCAATATCTGTACAGATCAAGTCAAGGTGCTGTAATATACATCAATATCTGTATAGACCAAGTCAAGGTGATGTAATAAACATCAATATCTGTACAGACCAAGTCAAGGTGATGTAATAAACATCAATATCTGTACAAACCAAGTCAAGGTGCTGTAATATACATCAATATCTGTATAGACCAAGTCAAGGTGATGTAATATACATCAATATCTGTACAGACCAAGTCAAGTTGCTGTAATAAACATCAATATCTGTATAGACCAAGTCAAGGTGATGTAATATACATCAATATCTGTATAGACCAAGTCAAGGCGATGTAATAAACATCAATATCTGTACAGACCAAGTCAAGTTGCTGTAATAAACATCAATATCTGTACAGACCAAGTCAAGGTGATGTAATAAACATCAATATCTGTACAGACCAAGTCAAGTTGCTGTAATATACATCAATATCTGTACAGACCAAGTCAAGGTGATGTAATATACATCAATATCTGTACAGACCAGTCAAGGTGATGTAATATACATCAATATCTGTACAGACCAATTCAAGGTGATGTAATATACATCAATATCTGTACAGACCAAGTCAAGGTGCTCTAAGAAACATCAATATCTATATAGACCAAGTCAAGGTGTTGTAAGTAACATCAATATCTGTACAGACCAAGTCAAGGTGATGTAATAAACATCAATATCTGTACAGACCAAGTCAAGGTGCTGTAATAAACATCAATATCTGTACAGACCAAGTCAAGGTGATGTCATATACATCAATACACTGTATCTGTACAGACCAAGTCAAGGTGATGTAATAAACAACAATATCTATACAGACCAAGTCAAGGTGCTGTAAGTAACATCAATATCTGTACAGACCAAGGTGATGCAATATACATCAATATCTGTACAGACCAAGTCAAGGTGCTGTGATAAACATTAATATCTGAAGGCACAAAGAAAATGTTATGAAATGTTTATTAATATTTAATATATATAATAATTAATATCAATATCTAAAGCATTATCAGTCCAATCTGTAGCTATGAATTGTTTTCAATGCAACTTTTTTGCATTCTAATGTTTTATGAGAATTGTGTCCATCTACTAGAAAATAATAATCAGTTATAGGAAATGCATTCAATAATTAATTTCCTGAATATGTATCAAAAATATTTAAATACTGACCATAATATTTCCTAATTACTTGCAGCTTTATACACTTATCTTCTTTAATTGATTTATCATACAATGCAACATTCTTTCTGAAGTTTTTCAGATGAACTACAATAAAACAGCTATAGAAAAATGAACAATACAACAAATACAGAAAAAATGAACAATAAAACAGCTATAGAAAAAATGACCAAAAAACCCCCACCATATACAGCAAATCATCTGAAATAAATGTTACATCAAATAAAACGACAGTTACCTTGAAAAACTCAGTCAAGAGCTTAGAAATATCTGTAAAAGCATCCTTGCTTTGATCATCAAAAATCAAGCAACAGCAGAGGAATCGTAATCTACAAAGAAAACGAGGAACTGAAAAGCTACGACAAAAAGCATAAATACTGAAGAAATAAGGAAAATATCTATACAGTAGAAGTAGATTTAACTTTATGAAAACATAAGTGTAAACAAACAGATCCATAAATGTGAATTCACAATGTTTATGCTATCAATACTTCAATATGCATCTAAAAACAACTGGAAGTACTAGAAAATGTTTGTAAAACATATGTCTATTCAATGTCATTTCAAATTTACAATGTTTTATTAAAAATTGATATAGACTGCTCACTCCTAAAACAGAGACACCATAAAATTGTTATTATGTACGAAGTACACATGAATACCCTTAATAAAAGAATACATCTGCCACAAAACATCCTTATCATGTACAGAGTACATATGCCAATGAATACCCTTAATTACACAGTAAACCTACCACTGAACATCCTTATTATGTACAGAGTACACATGCCAATGAATACCCTTAATTACACAGTAAACCTACCACTGAACATCCTTATTATGTACAGAGTACACATGCCAATGAATACCCTTAATTACACAGTAAACCTACCACTGAACATCCTTATTATGTACAGAGTACATATGCCTATGAATACCCTTAATTACATAGTAAACCTACCACTGAACATCCTTATCATGTACAGAGTACATATGCTTATGAATACCCTTAGTTACACAGTAAACCTACCACTGAACATCCTTACCATGTACAGAGTACACATGCCTATGAATACCCTTAGTTATACAGTAAACCTACCATTGAACATCCTTATCATGTACAGAGTACATATGCCTATGAATACCCTTAATTACACAGTAAACCTACCACTGAACATCCTTATCATGTACAGAGTACACATGCCTATGAATACCCTTAGTTATACAGTAAACCTACCATTGAACATCCTTATCATGTACAGAGTACATATGCCTATGAATACCCTTAATTACACAGTAAACCTACCACTGAACATCCTTATTATGTACAGAGTACATATGCTTATGAATACCCTTAATTACACAGTAAACCTACTACTGAACATCCTTATTATGTACAGAGTACATATGCCTATGAATACCCTTAATTACACAGTAAACCTACCACTGAACATCCTTATTATGTACAGAGTACACATGCCTATGAATACCCTTAATTACACAGTAAACCTACCACTGAACATCCTTATTATGTACAGAGTACATATGCCTATGAATACCCTTAATTACATAGTAAACCTACCACAGATCATCCTTATTATGTACAGAGTACACATGCCTATGAATAACCTTAGTTACATAGTAAACCTACCACTGAACATCCTTATTATGTACAGAGTACATATGCCTATGAATACCCTTAATTACACAGTAAACCTACCACTGAACATCCTTATTATGTACAGAGTACACATGCCTATGAATACCCTTAATTACATAGTAAACCTACCACTGAACATCCTTATTATGTACAGAGTACACATGCCTATGAATAACCTTAGTTACATAGTAAACCTACCACTGAACATCCTTATTATGTACAGAGTACATATGCCTATGAATACCCTTAATTACATAGTAAACCTACCACTGAACATCCTTATTAAGTAAAGCATACAAATGCCAATTAATAATACACTTAATTACAGAGTACGCCTGCCATGGAACATCCTTATTATGTACAGAGTACATATGCCAATGAATACCTTTAATTACAGAGTACACATGTCACTGAGCATCTTATTATGTACAGAGTACATCCAGTGGTGGATTTAGAGGGCCCCAGCCCCCCCCCCCCCTTTTCGCCGCATATTTATGCGTGAAATTCAGATTTGGCACCGAAAATTACTGAGTAGTTTGGCTTATACACATGTGGCCCCCCTCCCCTTTTCAGAAATCCTGGGTCCACCACTGACATATGCCAATGAATATCCTTTATTACAGAGTACACCTGCCACTGAACATCCTATTTACGTAAAGCATACAACTGCCAATGAATACCCTGAAGTACACAGTACACCTGCCACTGAACATCTTTATTATGTAAAGAGTGCACCTGCCAATGAATACCCTTAATTACAGAGTACACCTGCCACAGAACATCCTTATTATGTACAGAGTACATATGCCAATGAATACACTTAATTACATAGTAAACCTACCTCTGAACATCCTTATCATGTACAGAGTACATATGCCTATGAATACCCTTAATTACACAGTAAACCTACCACTGAACATCCTTATTATGTACAGAGTACATATGCCTATGAATAATACCCATAGTTACAGAGTACATCTGCCACTGAACATCCTTATCATGTACACAGTACATCTGCTATTGAACATCCTTATCATGTACACAGTACATCTGCCACTGAACATCCTTATCATGTACACAGTACATCTGCCATTGAACATCCTTATCATGTACACAGTACATCTGCCATTGAACATCCTTATCATGTACAGAGTGTACCTGTTGATGAACACTACTGTTATCTATACAGGCCCACCACTGACAAGGATGGAAGTCACACACCTAGCCATCAGATTTATATGTCATTTGGCTTCTTGCCCTAAATTTGCCAGTTCAATAAGCATTAGTTTTTCACTTTATAACTAATGCACATCAATGAGCATTATCATAATATATACAGTTATTTCATAGCATAATAAGCTGTTATAGTGTAATGTTGACGATATAGAGAGAATGAGCTACCACTTTCCAGTCTAAGTCTACTGCAAAACAAAGGAAGTTCTGTTAACCACTCAAAGTCTTTGACACTCTGCCCACATACCTGTTTGAAAACACATGGTTCTGTAAAGTCACATCATTTTATATATGTACATTGTATATTTAAACTATGAGAAGAATTATAAGCTGATTTCATGAATGACAATGTCATTGCACTAATAGCCTTAATACAGAAAGAACCAATAATATCTATCAAACAAACACCTGATACAGTACCTTCTCTCCCAGGCCTTCCTGGAGGCTACCATTGCACTATCTGCATCAGTATGTGACATGCTGTATGCTCGTCGTCTCTCTGGATTTCTCTTATTCTGTCGTCCCAGAGGATCAAATATGATAAGTATTCCTATAATCACGATTACTGCCAGAATCCAGCCCGATATCACTGCACCTTGTGCAGTCTTCACTACAGACGGCAGACATGTCTTTGACTCTCGAAATGACCAGTATGTACCCATAATATTCCACACAAGTTCTGGTATAGATATGATGATTTTGATGTACAAGACTGGTATGAGTTTATTTCGTGGTGCAGCATTTACTATACATCCTTTCATGCTAATGTAAACTATGACAGTATTGATCACTATACACACACACAGCAGGGCAAGAAGACCAATGTAGTACGCTCTCAGGAAATTCCCTCCATCACACTCAAACAGGCTGTCTCCATGGTAATCATAAACCACTGATATGGCAATCAACCTGGTAATCACATGACAACATGAGATATAGAGGCTCCAGCTGACACTATATGTAGCATAATATTGGTATCTCTATCAAACAAATTGCAAAACTGCTGGAGATTATATCAAGCTTTGGTATCTTCAATTATAAAGAAATACCTTCAATAAACAAAAATGCATACTTTTTGTGCATGCTGACATTACTGACAGATCACAAAACCATTTGAGACTAATTCAATAGTACCATATTTGGTATAATGCAGGACTGTGATCTATCTTCCTTGAAATTTAGTGAGGGTCAACTGAACTACTGAGGAAATTTCATCACAATCAATTACAAACCTCAAGAGGGAATAAAAACCAGTCATATTGTATTTACTGGTGTTACCCTTTATTGGTTAACTGAGGACTGAATTTCCATGAAATTGATTTAGGATCAACATCAGGATCATGGCATTGAATACACTCCAAATATTACGGAAATTGAGACAGGAATGACAGACAATGGATGGAACTATTACGGAAATTGACACAGGAATGACAGACAATGGATGCAAATATTACAGAAATTGACACTGGAATGACAGACAATGGATGGAAATATTACAGAAATTGACGCAGGAATGTCAGACAATCAATTGAATAACTTGGCTGGTTTTAGATAAGATGTTTGTCAGTCAAGCACAGTAGTTTCAATCAAAAGAGAAAATAAAGTTTAAGGTTACAATTTTAATATTAAGGTTTCAAATGAAAACACTATAGCCATTGAGGATTTGTGTAGAGGTGACTGCATGATATACATATTCAACCAGATCTCTTAACATAAACCACTAAAGCAAGTCAGTTTACTTCTACTTTATTAAAAAATGAGCTACTCAAATAACTTAACATGGGTATAGCATAAACTAATCTCAAATCAGTAGAGGTAAGCGAAGAGCAATGAGAAAAACCAAACTTTTTATATGTTGTCTCTGAATGTTTCAATGAAAACTTGTACATGATATGCTTGCATTTTGTTCTGATGGATGAACAATTTGGTACATGTACCGTTAAATACTAAAACACTGTGACACCCTCCCCCTTTCATAAATACACCAACTAAAGTAGCATTAACTCTTGAGGAGATGTGAAGATTTCTGTTCAATATGCACATCTTCATAATGTGAACAGATCTTTCTTTGTACTAAATTTCATTAAAATCCATCAAAGGATTTAGGTGGAGTTACGAAGGTGAGGCCTTCTGCGTAGTAAAATCTACGTCCAAGGGTTATAACTCCTGTAAATTGTTTTTGACATAATTCTCCTTTCAATGTGAACATCTTCATGCAGTGTTCTTTCTTTGTAACAAGTTTCATTAAAATGCCCTTAAGAGTATGGGAGGATTTGCGAAGACAAGGTTTTTATGCATATAGTAAAATCTAAATAGTTCAAGGGCCATAACTCTTATAATTGTTTTTGACGACATTCCCTTTCCAATATGCTCATCTTCATAGAGTGTTCTTTCTTTATACTAAGTTTCATCAAAGTTTCTTAAGGGTTTAGGATGAGTTGCGAAGACAAGATGGTGCAGATAGACAAACAGACAGAAGGATAATAGTGAAATAGCATATTCATAAGCCCATGTTTTTATGCAGGCATATAAACATGGTTCCAGTTTATCATGTAATGCTGTTAGTAAAGGGTAAGAGTCAACGTAAGAGGAAATCTAAAGACTCTTAAACCTACCAAATCACTCTTACAAATATTTCTAAGAATCCTGGAAACACAAAATCGTCAGTGCCTATGGCCCATCGTCGGTTGAATGCAACTAATCCAGGCATACTGGCTGTATATTCTTCATCACATCATTGTATCAGACTTGCGTTGAGGTTTTTTGCCACAATTCAGAGCTCGATCCAATTTTATTGTTGTACAAAATTCTCTGGAAAAAAAATCACAATGAAAGCTTCTGCCAGCTTCAATACAAAAAATTTCACAATATTACTAAAGAAGAGATCCAAATGGGCCTATATCGCTCACCTGAGCAAAATTTGCTCATTTACTAAAAACTGCTTGGAGAAAATAGGCAGATACATACATGTATATTCCTTTGCTTATTGTGTTTTGAAAACTGAAAAGATACTGTCAGCTTGCTTCTCTACACTGACTAAATCAAGACAATAACACAAAAAACTGTGTGAAAAGATAAAATTAGAATTCTGGCCCCAGTTTGATCCGGCCCCTTTTATCAGTGATAAAAATAAACCAAATGGTAATATATTATCTAATCTTTTATGTCACTTCTATTATGAAAAAAAGAGAAATAAAAGATGTAACATGTAAGAAAATAAATAAGAATATGTTCTTCCAATTTCTTTATTTTCCTTCTCTTTCACCTTTCTCATATTCTCTACTGGTACTACATGTAACAGTTCTGGTCCAGACAGTAACATGCAGCTCATCATCCAAAATTTTAATGATATTCTTAAACAAGAGGCCCAAGTGGGCCTATATCGGTCACCTGAGTACCTAGATTATCAGTCATGCATGAAGGAAGAATTCATTTATTTTTGCATTAATGTGACTAAGTCAACACAGATGTTGAAAATATGTCAAATTTTATTTCAGGCTAGAATAAAAGACAACACTTTTTTGCACATCCATTCAGATAATTTTGATATTAAGCATTTCCTTTGTCTCTGCAAGAAGTCATTCAGGGCAACAAGTTAGTCATTTTCTTTAGGTGGGGCCTTTTGTTGACTGATTTCAAGTCTGGGTCATGAACAACAATTGTTTCAAATATTGTCCAGATCTAACTTAAAATTGCCTAATTTCATATGTTGAGTGTTGAGAAACATCTAAAAACTTATTTAGATGTGTAAAGAAATGAAAAAAAAATTTTTGACCACAGCTGGATTTGAACTGCTACTCTCCATATTTCAATTACCAAGTGGTATATGTACTATTGTGAGAACTGCTTTTTAGACATGGTGGCATTATCTGTTAACCAATTTGGATGAAATTTACCAAATTGATAGAGGACTTTTAGTACTTCATGTATTCCATCTTTCATTAAAATCTTTCATGTGGTATAACAGCAGAAGTGAAAAATGTGATTGAATTGTTCCTATACACCCTCATTTGGAAGTCTTAAAAAATTCATAGAAAATCCAAAAATTGAGATATTGACAAATTCTTTCAAAGTAACAATCCTTACCATAATTATGATCACAATAGTCCATAAGAAATCATCATTATCAATTAACTAGGAAATATGACACTTTTTTCTGCATTGAATCAACAAGTCCAAAGAAATATCGAAAAAAATTCTAAAATTTGATTTTGGAAGGGAACCAAAATGACAATACATCTTCACTCATCCCTCTAGATCATTTCTATGCATTCTGTTTGTCTCTGTATACAGCCCGTATGAAAAAGAATATTGTTAAACGAGGGAACTCTTTTGTGACCTACTCTTGACTATGGTGGCGCCACCTGTAAAGAGGTCTGGACGAAAACAACATAATTTGAAGAGGATCATAAGTGACTTATTTCTACCAAGATTTATTAAAATCCTTCAAACAGTTTTGTAGAAAAAGTTGAAAATGTGAAAAATGGCCAAAACACCCCCCCCCCCCCTTTTTTTTTTGGAAGTCTTAAACGTAAAATTCCTAATTTCATATGTTGAGTGTTGAGAAACATCTAAAAACTTATTTAGATGTGTAAAAAAAAAAAAAATTTTTTTGACCACAGCTGGATTTGAACCGCTACTCTCCATATTTCAATTACCAAGTGGTATATGTACCATTGTGAGACCTACTTTTAGACATGGTGGCATTATCTGTTAACCAATTTGGATGATCCGCACAAAAAACAAAACCTTTGAAAAGGACTATGAGTACTTGCATCCTACCCAGTTTTATCACAATCCTTCAAGTTGTTCTGTAGATCAAGTTGAAGATATGAAAAAATTGCCCCCCCCCCCCCCCCCCCCCTTTTCTTGGAAGTCTTAAAAAATTCATAAAAAATTCAAAAATCGAGATATTGAAAAAATTCCTTCGCACCAGCATTCCTTACCATAGAAATGATTAAATGAAACCAAATGAATGCATCAATGTTTACTAAAAGAAAATAATAGCTCTTTAATGCATTAAAATAACAAAGTCCAAAATAAAAATGAAAAATAATCAAAAATTTGATTTCGGAATGGAACCAAAAATATCAACACTTCTTCCCATATGCCTCTAAATCATTCCTATGCAGTCGATTTATCGCTGTATGCACTCGATCTGAATAAGAAGTTTGTCAAAGGAGGGTACCCTCTGTGACCTACTTTTGTCTGTGGTGGTGCCACCTGTTCATGGATCCTGACAAAGATGACCACATTTGTTGGGGACCTTGAGTATTTGATGCATGCCAAGTTTCATTGAATTCCAGCAAGTGGTTCCAAAGAAAAAGTTCAAACTGTGAAATGTTTACACCAATTATCCCACCCCCCTTTTTCTTGAAAGTCTTAAAAAATTCATAAAAAATCCAAAACATAAAATATTGAAAAATTTTCTTTGCAGTAGTATTTCTTACCATCAAAATAATCAAATTAAACCAAATTAATGCATCAATGTTTACTAAAAGAAAAAAATACCTCTTTTCTGCATTAAAACTACCAAGTACAAAAAAACGTCAAAAATTTGATTTCGGAACGGAACCAAAAATAACAACACTTCTTCACACATCCCTCTAAATCATTCCTATGCATTCTGTTTGTCTCTGTATGCCCCCGGTCTGAAGAAGAAGTTTGTCAAAGGAGGGTACCCTCTTTGACCTACTTTTGCCTGTGGTGGCGCCACCTGTTGATGAATCCGGACGAAAAACAACAACACTTGTAGGGGACCATGAGTACTACATGCTTATCAAGTTTCATCAAATTCTGTTCAGTGGTTCTGGAGAAGAAGTCGAAAATGTGAAAAGTTAACAACGGACGACGGACGACAGACGACGGACGGATGACGGACGACGGACGGTGATTGATCACAATAGCTCACTTGAGCCTTTGGCTCAGGTGAGCTAAAAAGAGAATAAGTTTTCTGTTGAAATTTTTTATTTCTGCTTTCTATCTTTTTTATTTATCACGTTCTGACCTACTTTCAATATCCGTACACAGAGAAAGGTGCTCTTGATCAATGAACCTAAAAACAGTTTTTATGTTCGAATAATGCCATATTTCCATAATAAACATATTTATAAGAGACTGATCTTTGATTTCAATACATGTCACGTCTTTTTGTTCACTTATAATATCAGTAAAGCGTCAAGGAACTATTACATGTACAGCCAAGTCGCTAAAAATGGCTAGAAATGAGAGCTTTAAATTTGCATAAAATGTTTGGTTAATGCAGAAGTCATATCATGTTTGACATTGTTCTATGAATAAAAAGCCGGCGTGGTCTAGTGGTATTGCGTTCACCTCCTGATTGGGAGGCCAGGGTTCGAGTCCCGTTCTGGTCATGCCAGTGTCCTGTCTTTTGGATGAGACAGTAAAAACCGAAGTCTTGTGTCATGGTATGCATGGCATGTTAAAGATCCCTCACTGCTTTGGGTGGGTCTGTTGCAAAGGTCAAAATTTGTATGCCCCGCATCAGGCAGATGCCGTCACCATATATATGAAATATTTGTGGTGTGACGTTAAACATAAATCAATCAATCACTCTATATGGTATAAAAAGTAGAGTCCATAGACCATGCACTGTACTAAACTTCATGTAGTTTGATCTACTATATAACAAATTAAAGCTGTATACCCTATGTTTGCTAGTACAGTACATATTATAGATTAATTTATTCTAAATTGTTTTGATTGTATATATAAGCCTAAAACATATTAAAAAAGGACCCTTGAAAATGTTGTAATCAAATTCGTCGTATGAAGTGAGATATGTCAGTCTAAAATGTGGTGTTTGTAAACAAAATGTTTACAACCAACTCACGTGATCTAAATCAGAAGCCACCGCATCATGGACACTGATGGAGGGCAAGGTAAATCATTAATACTTGACGAGTAACTTTAAAAATCTGCATTCAAGTCTGCTAAAGTTAGTATCTACTGAAATCGTTTTCTTTTGGAGTTTCCCTTCATCGCATTTGTTTTGATTAAACTGTGCATGCGCAAAGTCAGGTTATGGTTGTATTTATGGAATACCCACTTTATTTACGAAGTATTTTCTTTTTATTTTGATATCTTCGAGGGTTTGAATCAACAAAAATGTTATTAACGCAAAGTTAAGAACTTCAGCCATACGAGAAAAATACAGTTTTTGTTTTACATGCCCTAATTTTTGAAATTATACCGAATTGTAGGGTATACAACTTTAAGTTGTTTGCCAAACCCTAAGGAACTGTTACTGGACCAGTATAACTTCACTCTCTTCTTTCATTCTTATTTCTTTGACTTTCAATCTTTTCATTCTTCTTTTGAATATAACTGTCACCTTCATTAGTTCTGTTGTTTCTCTTTCATTCTATCTTCTTTTCTTTGTAATTGGAAGACAACAATGTTCACAACTCATGCCAAAAGTCTTTGGAAGCAATAATAAATCACTGTTAATTGCAATTACATGTAGCTGTAGTAAGGTTCATGAGCATCAAAGTGAGTGTGTAGCATGTGCAGTGAAAATACCTTTCTACCAATTTTTTATTGACGACAAGAAGCTCAGATGGTGAACATACGAATGTGACTTGTGGGAGAGTAGCAGTAGACACGTTAACAACAGACGGCATTCAGATGGAAGCATGACAGAATCAGTGACTACTGGGACAGATATGAAGACACCCAGGAAACTAACTCAGAATTCCTATGTGCTGATTTCCTACTCAGTCCATATTGAAGCCACCAGTGCAGTGAAATAGTGATATATATGTGCATGTGTGTACATATCATTAAATTTTACCCTTTTTTGTAATTAATAAATTGGATACTGAATCTAAGTATAATTATTGATAACTCCGGTAAATATTATAGGCAGATTGGATCCAAAGTTTAAAATTTGGCTATAGAAAACATATCCTGATCAGGCTATATTAGCCTGACTTGGAAACTGATATAGATCCAAATCTGGTGTGTGGTCGGATACAGATTTACTAGATATATCCAGTACAAGATAAAATAGCTAGCTTGATCAGGCTATAATAGCTCCATAATGGCTTTGGACCCAACCTGTTATGTACATGCAGTACTCAGTGGCAGATTTAGAGGGGGGTCCAGGCCCCCCTTTTGGCCACATATTTATTATTAAAAATCCAGATTTTGTACCAAAAATGGCCGAGTAGTTTGACTAATACACATGTGGGCCCCACTTTTTGGAAATCCTGGATCTGTCACTGGTACTGTAGAGGTAAATTATATATGCCATTTGTATTGAAGTTCAATCTCATTAAAACTCCATCTATCACACTCCTTATAGTTTTATCATGTTCGCTGCGGTAGATCTCAATACACTCAGTAGCATTTCATCTTAGACACAGACCAGTCAGCGTCTGCTGTGCTGTTGTGAGATATACGGGTGCAGCCATAATTGTTTACTCAAGTCAATATGGATCAATTCCTTTCGCTGGCCATCTTCGTGCAGCAGACACTGATTAGTCAATGTCGAAGGTTGATCTGAGATGAACTGCTACAGTCTCAGTGTATTTGCAGAGACCTACCACAGCGGACATGATAAATTTAATAAAGGATAGTGATAGATCGAGTTTTAATGAAATTGTATCAAGTTGTGTCTAATCAGCCCAATATGATAACGACAAGTAAAAAAAATCTTTCATCATGTCTACGATTTCTACTTTGTTTTGGGGCCGGATGGGAGCGGGGCTGGTTCCGCTTGGGGCTGGATCTACCAATCAGAGAGAGACAGAGAGAGAGAGAGTGAATTTGCACATTCTAATGTATACATAACTAAATCTCTCAGCTCAATTACCATCATACGAAAACATACCGGCTTAATTAAGGACAGAATTATTCCATCATATATACTGTCATTCATATTTACAATTTAACTTCTCTTCTACATATGCAACGTAACTAATGGTTGGTTTAGTATCTAGAGTATGATCTGCAAAGACCAATGAGAAGTGACGTTTCTTAGTTGAGAAAATGAAAGTGAAAGCACGTGTAGTAATACCGAACCCGCATTTAATTTTTTATCAAAGTAAGTGAAATTTTAATGAAGTAATACTTAATACTTATTAGCAGTTAAGACATCTTTCTGTAAACAGGACGTATGGCATGGAACAGGCACTGTTCTAAAGTTTATATTTTTGTCATTAGACTCTGTGGTCAACCTAATTTCTATTGAAACGGTCGGCTCATACCTACCTGGTGGTGAAGGTATGAGCCGACCGTTTCAATAGAAATTATGTTCAACCAAATACATACCCATGCGCGGATCCAGAATTTTTTGTCAGAGGGGGTCCAACCAAAAAAGGTAAATTTTTCACTTAGACGAGGGGGGTCCAACCCCAAAAATGCTCAAATATTACCTTTTTTTGGTAAAATTTTCAGATTCCAGGGGGGTCCAGACCCCCCTAACCCCCCTCTGTATCCGTGCATGCATACCCATGACATGATCAAGTGCACATTCTTCCAAAACGACAAAAGAGAAATAGTATAATGTCAGTTGT
Organism: Pteria penguin; assembly: GCA_035048485.1. Taxonomy (NCBI): domain Eukaryota; kingdom Metazoa; phylum Mollusca; class Bivalvia; order Pterioida; family Pteriidae; genus Pteria; species Pteria penguin. The sequence continues at coordinate 2,008,344 of CM068580.1, forward strand.
ACCTGTCTCTGTGGGTGACAGTTACATCATATGTCAGTAGCACCTATTTGTGTGACAGTAATGATGTGTCTACAGCACCTATTTGCATCAAGCATATGTTACATCATGTGTCATTGGCACATATTTGTCTGAGTGTCAGTAGCATTATGTGTCATTGGCACTTACTTGAATGAATGTCAGTTACACAATGTGTCATTGGCACTTATTTGTCTGAGTTACAGTTACATCATGTTTTATTGGCACTTATTTTTCTGAGTGTCAGTTACATCGTGTGTCATTGGCACTTATTTATCTGAGTTACAGGTACATCATATGTCATTGGCACTTATTTGCCTGAGTGTCAGTAACATCATGTGTCATTGGTACTTATTTGTCTGAGTTACAGTTACATCATTTGTCATTGGCACTTATTTGTCTGAGTTACAGTTACACAATGTGTCATTTGCACTTACTGGTATGAGTGTCAGTTACATCATGTGTCATTTGCACTTATTTGTCTAAGTTACAGTTACATCATGGTCTGGATGTCAGTTACATCATGTGTCATTGGCACTTATTTGTCTGAGTTACTTTTGCACAATGTGTCATTGGCACTTATTTGTCTGAGTTACAGGTACATCATTTGTCATTGGCATTTATTTGTCTGAGTGTCAGTTACATCATGTGTCATTGGCACTTATTTGTCTGAGTTTCAGTAACAATATGTGTCATTGGCACTTATTGGTCTGAGTGTCAGTGACATCATGTGTCATTGGCACTTATTTGTCTGAGTGTCAGTGACATCATTTGTCATTGGCACTTATTTGTCTGAGTGTCAGTTACATCATTTGTCGTTGGCACTTATTTGTCTGAGTTACAGTTACATCATTTGTCATTGGCACTTATTTGTGTGAGTGTCAGTTATATCAAGTGTTATTAACACTTATTATCTAAGTTACAGTTACATCATGTGTCATTGGCACTTACTTGTCTGAGTGTCAGTTACATCATGTGTCATTGGCACTTATTTGTCTGAGTGTCAGTGACATCATGTGTCATTAATGCTTATTGACTGAGTTACAGTTACATCATTTGTCATTGGTACCTATTTGTCTGAGTGTCAGTTACATCATGTGTCATTTGCATTTATTTGTCTGAGTGTCAGTTACATCATTTGTCATTGGCACTTATTTGTCTGAGTGTCAGTTACATCATGTGTCATTGGCACTTATTTGTCTGAGTTACAGTTACATCATATGTCATTGGCACTTATTTGTCTGAGTGTCAGTAACAATATGTGTCATTGGCAGTTATTTGTCTGAGTTACAGTTACATCATTTGTCATTGGCACTTATTTGTCTAAGTGTCAGTTACATCTTATGTCATTGGCACTTATTTGTCTGAGTGTCAGTAACAATATGTGTCATTGGCATTTATTTGTCTGAGTTACAGTTACGTCATGTGTCATTGGCACTTATTTGTCTGATTGTCAGTTACATTATGTGTCATTGGCACTTATTTGTCTGAGTGTCAGTTACTGCATGTGTCATTGGCACTTATTTGTCTGAGTTACAGTTACGTCATGTGTCATTGGCACTTATTTGTCTGAGTTACAGTTACCTCATTTGTCATTGGCACTTATTTGTCTAAGTGTCAGTTACATCATGTGTCATTGGCACTTATTTGTCTGAGTGTCAGTAACAATATGTGTCATTGGCATTTATTTGTCTGATTGTCAGTTACATCTTGTGTCATTGTTTTATTTGTGAGAAGACTATGCCATGTGTCAGTGATACTTGTTGTTACAGTGTCAGTCATATAAGATGTCAGATATACCTGGTAGTTTGAATGACAGTGATGTCACTGACATCTTGTAGAATGTCATTTATGTCAAATGTCAGTGGAATCACATCTGATTGTCAGATTGACAGTTATGATTACATCTGTAGCCTCTGTATACCTACATGTCTGGTTAGGGTGAACTTAGTGGACTAGAGTGTAGTTAGGGAGAACTAAGTTGACCAGTCTAGTAAAGGAGAACACAGTGGACCAATCTAGTGAGGAAGAACTATGTGGATCAATCTAGTTAGGAAGAACATAGTGGACTAGTGTAGTGAGGAAGAACTATGTGGATCAATCTAGTTAGGGAGAACATAGTTGACTAGTGTAGTGAGGAAGAACTATGTGGATCAATCTAGTTAGGAAGAACATAGTGGACTAGTGTAGTGAGGAAGAACTATGTGGATCAATCTAGTTAGGAAGAACATAGTGGACTAGTGTAGTGAGGAAGAACTTAGTGGACCAGTGTGGTTAGGGAGAACATAGTGGACTAGTGTAGTGAAGAAGAACTATGTGGATCAATCAAGTTAGGAAGAACATAGTGGACCAGTGTAGTTAGGGAGAACATAGTGGACTAGTATAGTTAGGGAGAACATAGTGGTCTAGTGTAGTAAGGGAGAATATAGTGGACTAGTGTAGTTAGGGAGTACATAGTGGACTAGTGTAGTTAGGGACAACATAGTGGACTAGTATATTTAGGAAGAAGATAGTGAACTAGCATAGTTAGGGAGAACAATGTGGACTAGTGTAGTTAGGGAGAACATAGTGGACCAGTGTAGGTAGGGACAACATAGTGGACTAGTATATTTAGGAAGAAGATAGTGAACTAGCATAGTTAGGGAGAACTTAGTGGACTAGTGTAGTTAGGGAGAACATAGTGGACCAGTGTAGTTAGGGAGAAAATAATGGACTAGTGTAGTTAGGGAGAACATAGTGGACTAGTGTAGTTAGGGACAACATAGTGGACTAGTATATTTAGGAAGAACATAGTGGACTAGCATAGTTAGGGAGAACATAGTGGACTAGTGTAGTTAGGGAGAACATAGTAGACTAGTGTAGTAAGGAAGAACTTACTGGACCAGTGTAGTTAAGGAAAAACATAGTGGACCAGTGTAGTTAGGAAGAACATAGTGGTCTAGTGTAGTTAGGGAGAACATAGTGAACTAGTGTAGTGAGGAAGAACTATATGGATCAATCAAGTTAGGAAGAACATAGTGGACCAGTATAGTTATGGAGAACTTAGTGGACCAGTCTAGTAAGGGAGAACTTAGTGGACCAGTCTAGTGAAGGAGAACTTAGTGGTTCAGTTTAGTAAAGGAGAACTTAGTGGACCAGATTAGTAAAGGAGAACTTAGTGGACCAGTCTAGTAAAGGAGAACTTAGTGGACCAGTCTAGTAAAGGAGAACTTAGTGGACCAGTCTAGTAAAGGAACTTGGTGGTCCAGTATAGTAAAGAACTTAGTGGACCAGTCTAGTGAGAACTTAGGGGTCCAGTCTAGTAAAGGAGAACTTAGTGGTCCAGTCTAGTAAAGGAGAACTTAGTGGACCAGTTTAGTAAAGGAGAACTTAGTGGTCTAGTCTAGTAAAGGAGAACTTAGTGGTCCAGTCTAGTAAAGTAGAATTTAGTGGACCAGTATAGTTACGGAAATATAGTGGACCAGTCTAGTAAGGGAGAACTTAGTGGACCAGTCTAGTAAATGAGAACTAAGTGGACCAGTATGGTTATGGAGAACTTAGTGGACCATTCTAGTGAGGGAGAAGTTAGTGAACCAGCCTAGGGGGAATCTTATAGCATTTGTGGCAGATTAAAATACTCCTTTAACTGAAAGTTTTTTATATCTATATGCAGTTGACTCTTGTATAGAATAGATAGCTTGATAATGAATTTCTCACTAATGCAAACTTATTTTAAAAAACATGATTTTAAATGTTTCAGTATAAATATAAATTCCTAATTTGAACTCCACTGAAGTGGAACTGTTCATAGTCTCTTCGAGTTCTAGATGACTGTAGATACTAAGAGTTTATAATGCTGTAGATTTATTGCTACTTTTGATTTAACTATTGTATTAATTTATTGCAGTGTAAATCAGCATTATGGCAGAAGAAATCATGAAAAGTATCAAAGAATTACTTAAAATAAGAGGATTTGTTACCAGGGATACCATGGCCAATGGAAACCATTACAGATTTGGTCTTACAGGATTATTATTGAAGAGGAATATCACTTATGCATGGTATGTTCAATAAATACATAACTTATGTTCTTCAATGTACTGCAATTTGAAAAAAATAAAAACAAACTTAATACAAATAGGTAAGTGATGATTGAAAATTTTGTAAACCAAACTAAAAATTTCATTTTCCAAAACTAACAGTGGCAGTTTTTTCCAAATTTTTAAGAAAGACATAATAATTTATATATGCCATTCACTTAAATATATATTTCTTTGATTGAATCATTATCACATTTTCAGAGATATTGAAAAGTTTACAAACATGTCAGTCATTTTCAGAGATTTTGAAATTTTTTTCTGTTACTGGACAATGAAATATATGGAAATAATTTCAGAAGTTTGTTAGTTTGAATGCAATTTTGTCAGAGTCCAAACATTTGGACTGACACTTTTCAACTAGATTTTCCCATGGTTCTAACATTGGTACAATCAAATTATCTGCTGTACTGTACTGGTGTATGATGTGTTGTTGTGTATGATGTGTTGTTGTGTATGATGTGTTGTATTGTTAGGTGGGACTGGATGGTGACACGATCGAAGCGGACATATCCCGTCGAGAGCACTTTACTGGATCAGTCTAGTGACAGGTAAATTATATGTTATATAACACTTTGTACTGATATTATATGTTATATAACACTTTGTACTGATATTATATGTTATATAACACTTTGTATTGATATTATATGTTATATAACACTTTGTATTGATATTATATGTTATATAACACTTTGTATTGATATTATATGTTATATAACACTTTGTACTGATATTATATGTTATACAACACTTTGTATTGATATTATATGTTATATAACACTTTGTATTGATATTATATGTTATATAACACTTTGTACTGATATTATATGTTATACAACACTTTGTATTGATATTATATGTTATATAACACTTTGTATTGATATTATATGTTATATAACACTTTGTATTGATATTATATGTTATATAACACTTTGTATTGATATTAGTGATGATTAACTCCTCTGACAGAAATATCTCAGACCTTTATGACAATATCAAGAACAATTGTCATCTTTGTTGAGCAATGGAACTTGGGACTTCAGGATTTGCTGTCCAGCACTTATCAGCTAAAAAAGGAATACTTGCCAGCCGAGTTAGTAAGAAATGAATGCATAGTACAAACAACTGTTACAGAAATATAAAAAAAATTGAAAGATTCAGGCTGTGTATAATGTGTACTGAAGGAGGGACATCCTAGCTTGCTGGGGAAAAGATTCAGGCTGTGTATAATGTGTACTGAAGGAGGGACATCCTAGCTTGCTGGGGAAAAGATTCCAGTGAGTGACATCTCTAAATAATGGCATGTGGGTAGCATCATAGATGTCTTAAGACAGCAGATTTCAGATATCATGAACTTGATTCTGCTTTGAGCATGATGAACAAGGTTGTTTACTGGAGAAATGCTCCTGGAATATTTAGTATGCTCCAGATCTCAGGCTATTTTTTTTCCTTATGGGTCACTTAAATTATTCTGTCATGCTGTCTTTCTTCTTTAGAGTTTGTTACTGATACCATATAGAGTTACCAGATCCTGTAAAGCTGGTTACTGATACCATATAGCATTACTAGATCCTGTAAAACTCGTTATTTATACCATATAGCATTACTAGATCCTGTAAAACTGGTTATTGGTAATCATATACAGTTACCAGATCTGGTGGTGTAGGAAATTGTGGATTAAGTATTTGCATGTACGCCCAGTCCTAAATATATAAAGGGTTACATCGAGCTACAAGGATAATATTTGACAAAGAGGGAGTGCTTGTTAAGTAATATCTTCCTATTTAATATGATTTAGGTTTCTCTATAATATATTTCAGATATAAAGTAAGAGAGAGTCTTTTCCCTGGTGAGTTGTATTTATGAAAGTCAGTACATATATATTAGAAGGAAAGAAATAAATGCATGAGATTTAACAGGGACTTATTTGGATATGTTACTGTACTATCAAGATGCAAGGTGAAGTCAACTACCATAAAGTGAAAATTATTTCTTCCATTATATGTCTGTAAGTTCTTCCATCAATTTTGCATCAATATTCCAGTGTCTCTAAGCAAAAGTGAATACTGAAAGTAATATTATGATTGTTGTATGGCTTACATAATACATTTCTTTAATTTATCAGGTCTCCTTAAGATAAATATGTTCCTCTAACTCACTTGAAGTGTCGAGACTCGGTGCTTAGGGTCAAGACAGGCGTGATTAATTACTGTAAATTGACTTTCGAACACCCTTTCCGATTTCTAAGAAATCAACTTCAACTTATCTATAGTTAACTCTGATCTGGCTCTCTACTAGTAAGGTTAAGTAACACATTTAAGACTTGGAAGGTTTACTTAGGTTTTTTCGGGACAGTAATAGAAAACTCAGTTAGACGGACAGGGAATGTATGTAACCATGCTGCTTACACTTAATATACCAGATAGAATTGAGTATGGACAGGGAATGCATGATACGGATGTAATCATGCTGCTTACATTTAACTGATCAGACAGAACTAAGGACAGACAGGGAATACATGATACAGATGTAATCATGCTGCTTACATTTAACTGATCAGACAGAACTTAAAGGACAGACAGGGAATGCATGATACAGATGTAATCATGCTGCTTACATTTAACTGATCAGACAGAACTTAAAGGACAGACAGGGAATGCATGATACAGATGTAATGATGCTGCTTACATTTAACTGATCAGACAGAACTAAGGACAGACGGGGAATGCATGATACAGATGTAATCATGCTGCTTACATTTAACTGATCAGACAGAACTTAAAGGACAGACAGGGAATGCATGATACAGATGTAATCATGCTGCTTACATTTAACTGATCAGACAGAACTTAAAGGACAGACAGGGAATGTATGATACAGATGTAATCATGCTGCTTACATTTAACTGATCAGACAGAACTTAAAGGACAGACAGAGAAAGCATGATACAGATGTAATGATGCTGCTTACATTTAACTGATCAGACAGAACTTAAAGGACAGACAGGGAATGCATGATACAGATGTAATCATGCTGCTTACATTTAACTGATCAGACAGAACTTAAAGGACAGACAGGGAATGCATGATACAGATGTAATCATGCTGCTTACATTTAACTGATCAGACGGAACTTAAAGGACAGACAGGGAATGCATGATACAGATGTAATGATGCTGCTTACATTTAACTGATCAGACAGAACTTAAAGGACAGACAGGGAATGCTTGATACAGATGTAATCATGCTGCATACATTTAACTGATCAGACGGAACTTAAAGGACAGACAGGGAATGCATGATACAGATGTAATGATGCTGCTTACATTTAACTGATCAGACAGAACTTAAAGGACAGACAGGGAATGCATGATACAGATGTAATCATGCTGCTTACATTAAACTGATCAGACAGAACTTATAAAGGACAGACAGGGAATGCTTGTTACAGATGTAATCATGTTGCTTACATTTAACTGATCAGACAGAACTTAAAGGACAGACAGGGAATGCATGATACAGATGTAATCATGCTTCTTACATGTAATTGATCAGACAGAACTAAAGATGGACTTTCCGATTTTCATTGCTGAATCCTACATTTTTGTGTATTGAAATACATTTTCATTGCATTGTTAGCCAAATTCTCTTGGTAAAGCAATTTCACATCTGGTTTTCCTTTTTATGCCAGGTAGCTTGATCTCTTTGGATATTTTCTCCTTAAGAGGTATTTTTCAGGATGTTTACGGCATTATATGGATGTATCAAGTTTAGTCAATAAAACACTTCCATTTACGATGATTCAGACTGGTACCATATGCCCAACCTTACACAATCATCACAAACATCACTTCTTATTTGAGTAAGTACAAACAGACAAAAACAAATATTCCCATGTATATATCATTTTTATACACTTGTCATTAAACGGGACATCTTATGTTATGGCACAGTTTGACCAATTCATTTCAAACTTTTTGGACAGGCTTTGAGATGTTGAAGTGAAACTATGTATTTATGTTTAGTGTGAGATCCTACATATGAAGTTTCACTTTTGCAGTTTACAAGTTTCATTACCAATTGTAAGAATCAGTATTCTGTATACTTCATTGGAGATACTGAAGTAAAACTTGGTGTGTATGATAGTTAAATGTTCCTACCCATGAGGTTCTAGTTGTTTCACTATTGACTGCATTTTATAACCTATGGTAGAAGATACTTGAGTTAGACTTGGTGTTTATCCCTATTTAGAGGTCATGCATATAAAGTTTGACTTTTATAAGACTGCATAAAAATGTGGGTGTATTATGCTATACAGCTGTCATTTGTCCAACTGTTCAAACCATCTAATCTTTGCAACTCCTCCTAAACCCTTGGGAGGATTTTGATGAAACTTAGTACAAAAAATTAACCCTGTGTGTAGATGTGCAATATTGGAAGAGGAATGCTCTCCAAAAACATTTACAGGAGTTATGGCCCTTGGACTTAGATTTTCTTAAAATACCTTGTCTTGGCAACTGCTCCTAATCCCTTGAGGGAATTTTAATGAAACAACTGTTACATTAGTTTTCATGAAGCAATTCAATTTGATTTTACTTCCTGATATTTTGGCTTGTTTATGTCAGCTCTTTACTGTTTTCTTCATCAGTGCTGAAAGATTGAATCACAGTTATCTGAGAAATCTGTTTTATCAGTAGACATTTGATGTCTTGTAGTTCTGCACGAGAAATCTGTTTTATCAGTAGATGTTTTATATCCTGTAGTTCTAAGAAATCTGTTTTATCAGTAGACGTTTTATATCTTGTAGTTCTGAGGTGCAGACTGAGTTGTTGTCAATGAGTTTCAGTAATCCAAGCTTGTCATCACAATCTTTTGACCAATGTGTATCTCGTAGATTGCACTGGTGGAGAAATGTAAGTATTCTGTGCTGAAGATGTCATCTATGTTATTGTCAAGACCTAGGACATTATTTTTATCATCTATACAGGGACACAGCTCCTTTGAATCGTGCATGTAGAGTACATCATAGATAATTATGTACAAACTAGTCGTGTCCCTGTAGATGATCATTCTTTGATTTGGAATATGGAAGACTTCACTACTATGTAAAACACTATGTTTCAGTTTTCAGAGGACCCAGGACGATTCACAGGGAGTGATCTCGTTACATTAGATGGTGGTAAAGTTAAAGTGGACATTACATATACGTTTCCATGGGGACTGGAGAGTGTAGAATCAATTACTAACTATGGAAATGAACCTTTAGAGGTGTTACAGAATTCATCACAGGAAGAGCTCATGGTAAATCATAATTATAAATACACCATGTGTTTTTTATGTAGACATACATATATATATATATATATATATATATATATATATATATATATATATATATATGTATATATTATATATATATATATTTATAATATATGTATATATATATGCCTCATGCAGTAAGCACCTCATGCAGTAAACACCTCATGTAGTCTTGACTAAGGAACGGATTGTTCAAATACTGACCACAATATAACATTATTAGATCATCTATTAAAGAGTCATTCAGGTTATACCTTTGTGCTTTATATAAAGATAATTATTAGATGGTGGTAAAGTTAAAGTGGACATTACATATATAGACATTAAGTACAAATAGGTGATATATATACATAATATATATAATATATAATATAACTTTCCCTATGTAATTTATAATTAATTATTATTTTGTCAAAGTGAAATCTTACCATGGTAATGATCATTTGATATTAAAAATAATTTGGGATATGAAAGGGCAAACAGTTATCCTTTTTTGTGACCATAGATTATGTTTTCTGTATTCGTTTAAGTTGACACTCTTTAATCTTTTTTTTAATTTGATAGTGTAAAGCGGGTAAGAAGAAGGTGTTGCCTCATGTCATAGGGAGTAGCATGGCTTTAGAGCGTAGCATGTTGGCTTTTATACTGGATGCCTACTCTGTATATCAACAACTTACAGAAGAAAACACAAGAGTGGTAAAATCTTTACTAGTACTCACTTTGATAAAGTTTGATATAGCATACCTTAAATAAGGCTAAACACAACAATAGAAGGAAGAAAAATTTGTACAACTAACTCAGTATGTTTGTTTGTTATTGACGTATGCCTCACACGGATTACAGGAGGTCATTGTTTATGCCAAACTAAGATTACTTATGGCCAGTGGTTATGCCACATGAGGATTACAGGAGGTCATTGTCTGCCACACCAAGATTACTTGTGGCCATTGATAACGCCACATGAGGATTACAGGAGGTCATTGTCTATGCCACACCAAGATTTCTTGTGGTCAGTGATTATTCCACATCAGGATCAGTGGCAGCCAATGCCTATGCCACATAAAGATTACAGGAGGTCATTGTCTATGCCACACCAAGATTACTTGTGGTCAGTGATTATGCCACACTAGGATCAGTGGAAACCAATGCCTATGCCACATGAGGATTGCAGGAGGTCATTGTCTATGCCAAACTAAGATTACTTGTGGCCAGTAGTTATGGCACATGAGGATTACAGGAGGTCATTGTCTATGCCACACCAAGATTACTTGTGGTCAGTGATTATGCCACACCAGGATCAGTGGCAGCCAATGCCTATATGCCACATGAGGATTACAGGAGGCCAATGTCTATGCCAAACCAGAATTTAAGTGGTGGCCAGTGTCAGTGCCACACCAGAATTAGTGGTGGTCAGTGTCTATGCCATATTAGAATAAGTGGTGGCCAGTATCTATGCCACTCAAGGAAGAGTGGTGGTCAGTGTTTGTTCCATACCAGAAATTGTGGTGACAAGAGTTTATGCCACACCAGGATCAGTGGTTTCCAGTGTTTATCCCATGCCAGGATTAGTGGTTTCCAGTGTTTATGCCTTGCCAGGATTAGTGGTTTCCACTGTTTGTGCCATGCCAGGAAGTGTGGTAGTTAGTGTTTTTGCCATAACAAGAGTAATGAATACCAGTGTTTATGCGACACCAGTGTAAGTGGCCCTTCAGCATGTACACTGGCCAACCTTGCCACTTGCCAAGGGTAATTAATTTAGTCTTAACAACGATGAGAGGCTACAGTGAGTTTCAGTAGTGTGCTTCATGGGCGTTCATATTCCCATGATATAATAAATACCAGGACAGTTGCCTTCTAGTACAAAGCTGAATTAGAACCTTGTAGAGTATTTCAGACTTATAGTATACCCACTTCTAGGTATTGTGCAGCAATGGAAATGCAGATTGTTCTCATATACAGTGAACTACTTTTATCTGTTGGGATCACATTTTCATGGGTTTTGTGGTAGCCTGAAACATACAAGGGAATGAATTGACCATTGTTTATTGCAGTGAATTAAAGAAAGCAGTCAGATAATTGATGATGATTTCAGATCACTGACTGTCGTTGCTACATCTCCTAACCAGCCTCTTTAATATATCAATTGTCTATATTTAGCTATGACTTATCATCAGAAAATTATGGCAAGTATGCTATAGAAGAAATATTTAATTTTTTTTCATCAGAAGGGCTTTCCACAAAATTTCCAACAAACCTGTATGTTTTGGTAAAAGCATGAAAATTGGAACTTACACAAAACAAAATATTTCCAGTAACCTTTTTGTGTCATATATTTGCAGAAATTACAGTTCCATAATTCTTTGGCTCCTTATGTGGTTTCTATAGCAACAGATGAACAATTAGCAGGAGATATGAAGGTCATTGTAGACCATATCAGTGAGGAAGTGAGGAAAGCTGGTATATCGATGCTCGATATCAACAGTGATCATTCCTCGCTTGAGGAACAGTGTCAGAGGTATGTCTGCATCTTATATCTCTAGACAGTGATCATTCCTCACTCCAGGAACAGTGTCAGAGGTATGTCTACATCTTATATCTCTAAGCAGTGATCATTCCTCACTCCAGGAACAGTGTCAGAGGTATGTCTACATCTTATATCTCTAAACAGTGATCATTCCTCACTCCAGGAACAATGTCAGAGGTATATCTACATCTTATATCTCTAAACAGTGATCATTCCTCACTCCAGGAACAATGTCAGAGGTATATCTACATCTTATATCTCTAAATAGTGATCATTCCTCACTCCAGGAACAGTGTCAGAGGTATATCTACATCTTATTTCTCTAAACAGTGATCATTCCTCACTCCAGGAACAGTGTCAGAGGTATGTCTACATCTTATATCTCTAAACAGTGATCATTCCTCACTCCAGGAACAGTGTCAGAGGTATATCTACATCTTATATCTCTAAACAGTGATCATTCCTCACTCCAGGAACAGTGTCAGAGGTATATCTACATCTTATATCTCTAAACAGTGATCATTCCTCACTCCAGGAACAATGTCAGAGGTGTATCTACATCTTATATCTCTAAACAGTGATCATTCCTCACTCCAGGAACAATGTCAGAGGTATATCTACATCTTATATCTCTAAATAGTGATCATTCCTCACTCCAGGAACAGTGTCAGAGGTATATCTACATCTTATATCTCTAAACAGTGATCATTCCTCACTCCAGGAACAATGTCAGAGGTATATCTACATCTTATATCTCTAAACAGTGATCATTCCTCACTCCAGGAACAATGTCAGAGGTATGTCTACATCTTATATCTCTAAACAGTGATCATTCCTCACTCCAGGAACAATGTCAGAGGTATATCTACATCTTATATCTCTAAACAGTGATCATTCCTCACTCCAGGAACAATGTCAGAGGTATGTCTACATCTTATATCTCTAAAAAGTGATCATTCCTCACTCCAAGAACAATGTCAGAGGTATATCTACATCTTATATCTCTAAACAGTGATCATTCCTCACTCCAGGAACAATGTCAGAGGTATATCTACATCTTATATCTCTAAACAGTGATCATTCCTCACTCCAGGAACAATGTCAGAGGTGTATCTACATCTTATATCTCTAAACAGTGATCATTCCTCACTCCAGGAACAATGTCAGAGGTATATCTACATCTTATATCTCTAAACAGTGATCATTCCTCACTCCAGGAACAGTGTCAGAGGTATATCTACATCTTATATCTCTAAACAGTGATCATTCCTCACTCCAGGAACAGTGTCAGAGGTATGTCTACATCTTATATCTCTAAACAGTGATCATTCCTCACTCCAGGAACAATGTCAGAGGTGTGTATACATCTTATATCTCTAAACAGTGATCATTCCTCACTCCAAGAACAATGTCAGAGGTATATCTACATCTTATATCTACATCTTATATCTCTAAACAGTGATCATTCCTCACTCCAGGAACAGTGTCAGAGGTATATCTACATCTTATATCTCTAAACAGTGATCATTCCTCACTCCAGGAACAATGTCAGAGGTATATCTACATCTTATATCTCTAAACAGTGATCATTCCTCACTCCAGGAACAATGTCAGAGGTATATCTACATCTTATATCTCTAAACAGTGATCATTCCTCACTCCAGGAACAGTGTCAGAGGTATATCTACATCTTATATCTCTAAACAGTGATCATTCCTCACTCCAGGAACAGTGTCAGAGGTATATCTACATCTTATATCTCTAAACAGTGATCATTCCTCACTCCAGGAACAATGTCAGAGGTATATCTACATCTTATATCTCTAAACAGTGATCATTCCTCACTCCAGGAACAATGTCAGAGGTATATCTACATCTTATATTTCTAAACAGTGATCATTCCTCACTCCAGGAACAATGTCAGAGGTATGTCTACATCTTATATCTCTAAACAGTGATCATTCCTCACTCCAGGAACAGTGTCAGAGGTATGTCTACACCTTATATCTCTAAACAGTGATCATTCCTCACTCCAGGAACAGTGTCAGAGGTATATCTACATCTTATATCTCTATATAGTGATCATTCCTCACTCCAGTAACAGTGTCAGAGGTATGTCTACATCTTATATCTCTAAACAGTGATCATTCCTCACTCCAGGAACAATGTCAGAGGTGTGTCTACACCTTATATCTCTAAACAGTGATCATTCCTCACTCCAGGAACAGTGTCAAAGGTATATCTACATCTTATATCTCTAAACAGTGATCATTCCTCACTCCAGGAACAATGTCAGAGGTATATCTACATCTTATATCTCTAAACAGTGATCATTCCTCACTCCAGGAACAGTGTCAGAGGTATATCTACATCTTATATCTCTAAACAGTGATCATTCCTCACTCCAGGAACAATGTCAGAGGTATGTCTACATCTTATATCTCTAAACAGTGATCATTCCTCACTCCAGGAACAGTGTCAGAGGTATATCTACATCTTATATCTCTAAACAGTGATCATTCCTCACTCCAGGAACAATGTCAGAGGTATGTCTACATCTTATATCTCTAAACAGTGATCATTCCTCACTCCAGGAACAATGTCAGAGGTATGTCTACATCTTATATCTCTAAACAGTGATCATTCCTCACTCCAGGAACAATGTCAGAGGTATGTCTACATCTTATATCTCTAAACAGTGATCATTCCTCACTCCAGGAACAATGTCAGAGGTATGTCTACATCTTATATCTCTAAACAGTGATCATTCCTCACTCCAGGAACAATGTCAGAGGTATGTCTACATCTTATATCTCTAAACAGTGATCATTCCTCACTCCAGGAACAATGTCAGAGGTATGTCTACATCTTATATCTCTAAACAGTGATCATTCCTCACTCCAGGAACAATGTCAGAGGTATATCTACATCTTATATCTCTAAACAGTGATCATTCCTCACTCCAGGAACAATGTCAGAGGTATATCTACATCTTATATCTCTAAATAGTGATCATTCCTCACTCCAGGAACAATGTCAGAGGTATGTCTACATCTTATATCTCTAAACAGTGATCATTCCTCACTCCAGGAACAGTGTCAGAGGTATATCTACATCTTATATCTCTAAACAGTGATCATTCCTCACTCCAGGAACAGTGTCAGAGGTATATCTACATCTTATATCTCTAAACAGTGATCATTCCTCACTCCAGGAACAGTGTTAGAGGTATATCTACATCTTATATCTCTATATAGTGATCATTCCTCACTCCAGGAACAGTGTCAGGGTGTATCATCAGCACACTGGTCTATCCTATACATTACCACAATGCCATTTCACGTACTATATTGAATGTGGCAGAGAGGGTATTCCATCAGAATACTAATCTATTATATGCATATCCACTATTCTATCTGGCATACTAATGAATATGACAATTAAGCCTTATATAGGTATACCGTCAAAACACTGATCTATTCTGTATATTACCACTATGCCATCTGGCTTCCTATATTGAGAATGACAGTAAGGATAACCCACCGGACCACTAATCTATGCATTACCACTAAACCACCTGGTATACCATCAGAACAGTGATGTATTACCACTATGTCATCTAGCTAACAAGACTGAGTATGACAGTGAGGGTATACCATCAGAACAGTAATGTATTCTATGCATTACCATTATGCCATCTAGCTAACAATACTGAGTATGACAGTAAGGGTATACCATCAGAACAGTAATGTATTCTATGCATTACCACTATGCCATCTGGTTAACAAGACTGAGTATGACAGTGAGGGTATACCATCAGAACAGTGATGTATTCTATACATTACCACTATGCCATCTAACTAATAAGACAGAGTATGACAGTTTGGGTATTCCATTAGAACACCGATGTATTCTATGCATTACCACTATGCCATCTAGCTAACAAGACTGAGTATGACAGTACAGTGATGTATTCTATGCATTACCACTATGCCATCTAGCTAACAAAACTGAGTACGACAGTGATAGTATATGATCAAAACAGTGATGTATTCTATGCATTACCACTATGCCATCTGGTTAACAAAACTGAGTATGACAGTGGGGGTATACCATCAGAACAGTGATGTATTCTATGCATTACCACTATGCCATCTAGCTAACAAGACTGAGTATGACAGTGAGAGTATACCATCAGAACAGTGATGTATTCTATGCGTTACCACTATGCCATCTGGTTAACAAGACTGAGTATGACAGTGAGGGTATACCATCAGAACACTGATGTATTCTATACATTACCACTATGCCATCTAACTAATAAGACCGAGTATGACAGTTTGGGTATTCCATTAGAACACGGATGTATTCTATGCATTACCAATATGCCATCTAGCTAACAAGATTATGACAGTGAGGGATTTCCATCAGAAGAGTGATGTATTCTATGTATTACCACTATGCCATCTGGTTAACAAGACTGAGTATGACAGTGAGGGTACCGGTATACCATCAGAACACTGATGTGTTCTATGCATTGCCACTATGCCATCTAGCTAACAAGACTGAGTATGACAGTGAGGGTATACCATCAGAACAGTGATGTATTCTATGTATTACCACTATGCTGTCTAGCTAACAAAACTGAGTACGACAGTGATAGTATATGATCAAAACAGTGATGTATGCTATGCATTACCACTATGCCATCTAGCTAACAAGACCGAGTACAACAGTGAGGGTATACAATATGAAGCACACATTCAGGGTATATCAAAGTCATACAGACCTAAGTTATTCTCTACCACTACATCTTGAGAACTATATTCTGCATGTTCAGTTCTGCCCTAATTTAGACTTTTATTCAACATTTTATACATGTGTATATAATCTTAATTTTTTAGAAATGATGAAATGGGAATTCCATTCACAGTTATCCTCAACAACGCAACAAAGGTGGATGGCAGAATAGCTATACGACATCTGGACACTGCTCATGAGGTAACTTCTTAAGGCAGTCCAACACTGCAAATAAATGCTTCTTAAAGCAAATCTTTTAATATCAAAGCAACTTGATTTAAGATCCAACATATTTTTTGTCAGCAGAGAGAGTTCTCAGAAAAGAAAGCTTAACAATCTTTGTATTTCACAGGAATATATCCACATAACAGAGTTGACCTCCTTTCTGCAGAAGCAAATGAAGCACATAGAGAACAGGTAGCATTGTAGAAGAGTCCTTCACCTTCATATGCATGGAAGGCCCTAAAGTACTGTTTCATTTCTGTGACTACCATCAGACTCCTATCTGTAGTGTGACGATGACTTCAGGCAATTAGTTATAATTGCATAACAAGTCATGTTTCTATAGCAGCAGCGTTCAAGGAGCAATGTTTCTATAGGAGTGGCATACAGAGAAATGTTTCTATAGCAGCAGCATACAGGAGCAATGTTTTCTAAGCAGTGGCATACAGTTGCAATTTTTCTATAGCAATGTCATACAGAGAAGTGTTTCTCTAGCAGTGGCATGCAGGAGCAATGTTTCTATAGCAGTGGCATACAGGAGCAATGTTTTTATTGTAGTGGCATACAGGAGCAGTATGGCAGGTTACAGTGGATATCTATATATATATTTTTGCTGGAATTTTCATCATGACGTTAATGCTTTGATTGTGATGTTTCAGTGATAAAATGCAAATCTGAACGGCAAAATTTCATTCTCAAATTCCTGCAAACTAGCTGCATAGATCAACAAACTGAATGTACCAGAGTAATCTAGAACAGTGTCTTCAGAAGTGTCATTGTTTTTGGTCCCACTCTAGATTAACATTTTGACCTTTTTTCTGACTTAAGCATTTTCACACATTTTTATCTTTTGTTTTGCTTTTTCCTAGCTCACAAGAGTTAAAGGCTCAAGTAAGCTATTGTGATTGTGTCTTTGTATCGTGTCTTGTCTGATGTGATCTTTCCATACTTTCAATTTCTTCTTTAAAACTGGTCAAGAGATTCTGATCAAACTTAGTATGAATGAAGTACTCATTATGCCCTACAGGTAGTGCCATGTTTTAGCAAGATCTGTCAAGGTCGAGGAGACATAGGGTCTATAGAGTACCCTTTTTTGACAACTTCAAAGGGGGAAGGTATATACTACTAGTACGTAATAATAAGCTTTGATGGACTTTTCCTTCAGAACTACATGAAAGATATTGATTAAACTTGGAAGGTATGAAGTACTCATGGTTCCCTACAAATGTGGCTGTTTTAACAAGATCTATCAAGGAGTGGGGCAACATAGGCCTCAGGGGGTACTTTCCTTTGACAAGGCTCTTCAGAGTAGTTGCATAGATCATCAAACTGAATATATCAGAGTGTTCTATAAGAGTGTCTAATGAAACTTTAAGGTTTTCTTTTCCATTATGAAATCAATTTTTTGCACTTCAGGAAATCTGTTGTTTTTGTACATTTTCAGATGAATTAGATTTTCATAATGCAGAAATATTTCAGAATAAAATGACTGGTTTTTGTTAAATCTTGAAATAAAATTTCTGAAAAAGATAGTTGTTAGAGAACATTCTGATACTTTCTACATTTCTCATGTGCTTAAGCTGCTCAGGTGAGCAATATAGGCCCATTTGGACTACTTGTTTTTACATAATAGAGAAGTAAATAAGGAATAATCTGCTTATTTTGTTACAAAATATCTATTTCAATAGTTGAAAGCTTCATGTCAAAATTCTTAATATTCTTAGCTCATCTCATGAAACGAGAGGGAGCTTATGTCATCATTCTCTCAAGGTGTGCGTCCACAAATGTTAACAAGTTTCATTTCTTTAATATGAGACACAGGATGTTCAAAACCAGATGGTCAATTATGCAATCTTCCATGTACATCCACCCCATGTAGTTTGCTTTCTTTCAATGATACAATCTGTTATACATGATGAATATCTTTATTAGTACACACCTTTGCTTCAAGGCATTCAGTACAACAAACATTATACACATATATAATACTTAACACAGCAAGCAACTCATTGGCCACTTTTCAGAGGACTACCAAAATCTGACTGCTAATGGTTCTTTTTCCACAGTCAATAGGTAATAAATGAAGACTTTCCAAGGTTTATGGCTACTGACTAATATATGAGAATTTTGTGTAGAAATTTCAAAAGAAATATGCTTAAAAGGAAACATTTCTCTTAATTTGATGGAAAAAGAAGATATGTAGTACCATCTAAAATTTCACAGCAAATATGTACATGTATGGCTGATAAACTTTTGTCCTTGTCTGATTGAACATTATTTCGTTTGCGAGATAAAAATGTAAAGTGGTAACGAATGACTGACGTATTGAATGTGTGACCTCTATGGTAACAAAAAAAGGGCATTTGACGTGATCTCTAAGGTTACATAAATGATATATTGGATGTGCAACGTCTACGGTAGAGGTCAAGTGCATCTGACATGTAATCTTTATGACATGTTTAACAATGGACATGTGTGTAATGGATGATATATGATGACATGTGATCTCTATGACATGTTTTCTATGACATGATATACAATGGACATGTGGTGTCTGTGGTAATGGCTGATATATGATGACATGTGATCTCTATGACGTTTTCTATGACATGATATACAATGGACATGTAGTTCTGTAGTAATGGATGTTATATGATGACATGTGATCTCTATGACATACGTTTTCTATGACATGATATACAATGGACATGTGGTTCTGTAGTAATGGATAATATATGATGACATGTGATCTCTATGACATACATTTTCTATGACATGATATACAATGGACATGTGGTTCTGTAGTAATGGATGATATATGGTGACATGTGATCTCTATGACATACATTTTCTATGACATGATATACAATGGACATGTGGTTCTGTAGTAATGGATGATATATGATGACATGTGATCTCTATGACATACGTTTTCTATGACATGATATACAATGGACATGTGGTGTCTGTAGTAACAGATGATATATGATGACATGTGATCTCTATGACATACATTTTCTATGACATGATATACAATGGACATGTGGTGTCTGTAGTAACAGATGATATATGATGACATGTGATCTCTATGACATGTTTTCTATGACATGATACACAACGGATATGTGGTGTCTGTAGTAATGGCTGATATATGATGACATGATCTCTATGACATATGTTTTCTATGACATGATATACAATGGACATGTGGTGTCTGTAGTAATGGCTGATATATGATGACATGTGATCTCTATGACATGTTTTCTATGACATGATATACAATGGACAGTGGGTGTCTGTAGTAATGGCTGATATATGATGACATGTGATCTATATGACATACGTTTTCTATGACATGATATACAATGAACATGGGTATCTGTAGTAATGGATGATATATGATGACATGTGATCTCTATGACATATGTTTTCTATGACATGATATACAATGGATATGTGGTGTCTGTAGTAATGGATGTTATACTACAGACATGTAATTTCTATAACAGATCATATACAATGAACATGTGGTCTCTATGGTAACAGATAATGTACAATTGACAAATAGTCTCATTGGTAACAGATGATGAACAAGTGGTCTCTATGGTAACAGATAATGTATGAAGGACATAAGATCTCAAAGTAATAGATGATGTACAATTCATGTGACATTCTGCTTTGGTCTTTTCAACAAAAAGAGAACTTCGTAATAAATAAAAAAAAATTGAAGTCAATAGCTGCAAATCTGTTCCACCTGTTTGACATCAACGCCAATGTATCTTAAACCAACATATTTGAAATGAATATTTCTTTGTCACTCATGAACTGTCCTCTTGAAAATTTTGATATGAATTTCTTTTGTTTTTTGTCTGTGTTTCCATCTCTACTGCATACCCTCTGGCTTCTTGCCTGCATGGAATTCTTCAATACACAAATGACAGCTCCAGTTTCCTACAAACAGAAATGTACAACCAATTGTATGCAAGTAGCAGGAAAAAGATTGTGTACCCTAACAGACCACTTCATCACACATGTATGAGTAGCACATCACCAAATAACATGAAATGTAGATCATTCTGATCATCAAATCTGCATCCAATATAGTATATACTCTCCCAAGCACAATATTGGGATAAGTTTATTTCATGTAGCATCCATTTTCCGTTTAGGACTGACCAAAACAAATTACTACATACCCTCAGGTGGTTCCGACAATGGGGGTTTCAGACAATACATGTGGTACCCTCGATCACAATCATCACAAAATAACAGCTGGTCCTGAAATAAGTGATATTGTAACTTCACTGAATCATTACTGACATTAAAGATGGCAAAATTTCTACCATTACTAAGTTATGTGCCAATTAAAGGATAAATATTGGTTAATCCTGGTCAAGTTATCTGAGATTACTATAACTCAATCATTGCTATGTCACAACAGATACCTACAAGACTAGTCAATCATTGTTATGTCACAACAGATATCTACAAGGCTAGTCAATCATTGCTATGTCACAACAGATATCTACAAGGCTAGTCAATCATTGTTATGTCACAACAGATATCTACAAGGCTAGTCAATCATTGTTATGTCACAACAGATATCTACAATGCTAGTCAATCATTGTTATGTCACATCAGACCTACAAGGCTAGTCAATCATTGTTATGTCACAACAGATAACTACAAGGCTAGTCAATCATTGTTATGTCACAACAGATATCTACAAGGCTAGTCAATCATTGTTATGTCACAACAGATAACTACAAGGCTAGTCAATCATTGTTATGTCACAACAGATAACTACAAGGCTAGTCAATCATTGTTATGTCACAACAGATAACTACAAGGCTAGTCAATCATTGTTATGTCACAACAGATATCTACAAGGCTAGTCAATCATTGTTATGTCACAACAGATATCTACAAGGCTAGTCAATCATTGTTATGTCACAACAGATACCTACAAGGCTAGTCAATCATTGTTATGTCACAACAGATAACTACAAGGCTAGTCAATCATTGTTATGTCACAACAGATATCTACAATGCTAGTCAATCATTGTTATGTCACAACAGATATCTACAAGGCTAGTCAATCATTGTTATGTCACAACAGATATCTACAAGGCTAGTCAATCATTGTTATGTCACAACAGATAACTACAAGGCTAGTCAATCATTGTTATGTCACAACAGATATCTACAAGGCTAGTCAATCATTGTTATGTCACATCAGACCTACAAGGCTAGTCAATCATTGTTATGTCACAACAGATAACTACAATGCTAGTCAATCATTATGTCACAACAGATATCTACAATGCTAGTCAATCATTGTTATGTCACAACAGATATCTACAAGGCTAGTCAATCATTGCTATGTCACAACAGATAACTACAAGGCTAGTCAATCATTGTTATGTCACAACAGATATCTACAAGGCTAGTCAATCATTGTTATGTCACATCAGATATCTACAATGCTAGTCAATCATTGTTATGTCACAACAGATAACTACAAGGCTAGTCAATCATTGTTATGTCACAACAGATATCTACAAGGCTAGTCAATCATTGTTATGTCACATCAGATATCTACAATGCTAGTCAATCATTGTTATGCCACATCAGATATCTACAATGCTAGTCAATCATTGTTATGTCACAACAGATATCTACAAGGCTAGTCAATCATTGTTATGTCACAACAGATAACTACAAGGCTAGTCAATCATTGTTATGTCACAACAGATATCTACAAGGCTAGTCAATCATTGTTATGTCACAACAGATACCTACAAGGCTAGTCAATCATTGTTATGTCACAACAGATATCTACAAGGCTAGTCAATCATTGTTATGTCACAACAGATAACTACAAGGCTAGTCAATCATTGTTATGTCACATCAGATATCTACAAGGCTAGTCAATCATTGTTATGTCACAACAGATATCTACAAGGCTAGTCAATCATTGTTATGTCACAACAGATAACTACAAGGCTAGTCAATCATTGTTATGTCACATCAGATATCTACAATGCTAGTCAATCATTGTTATGTCACAACAGATATCTACAAGGCTAGTCAATCATTGTTATGTCACAACAGATAACTACAAGGCTAGTCAATCATTGTTATGTCACAACAGATATCTACAAGGCTAGTCAATCATTGTTATGTCACAACAGATACCTACAAGGCTAGTCAATCATTGTTATGTCACAACAGATATCTACAAGGCTAGTCAATCATTGTTATGTCACAACAGATAACTACAAGGCTAGTCAATCATTGTTATGTCACATCAGATATCTACAAGGCTAGTCAATCATTGTTATGTCACAACAGATATCTACAAGGCTAGTCAATCATTGTTATGTCACAACAGATAACTACAAGGCTAGTCAATCATTGTTATGTCACATCAGATATCTACAAGGCTACTCAATCATTGTTATGTTACAACAGATATCTACAAGGCTAGTCAATCATTGTTATGTCACAACAGATAACTACAATGCTAGTCAATCATTGTTATGTCACAACAGATATCTACAAGGCTAGTCAATCATTGTTATGTCACAACAGATACCTACAAGGCTAGTCAATCATTGTTATGTCACAACAGATATCTACAAGGCTAGTCAATCATTGTTATGTCACAACAGATAACTACAAGGCTAGTCAATCATTGTTATGTCACAACAGATAACTACAAGGCTAGTCAATCATTGTTATGTCACAACAGATATCTACAATGCTAGTCAATCATTGTTATGTCACATCAGATATCTACAAGGCTAGTCAATCATTGTTATGTCACAACAGATATCTACAAGGCTAGTCAATCATTGTTATGTCACATCAGATATCTACAAGGCTAGTCAATCATTGTTATGTCACAACAGATATCTACAATGCTAGTCAATCATTGTTATGTCACATCAGATAACTACAAGGCTAGTCAATCATTGTTATGTCACATCAGATAACTACAAGGCTAGTCAATCATTGTTATGTCACAACAGATATCTACAAGGCTAGTCAATCATTGTTATGTCACATCAGATAACTACAAGGCTAGTCAATCATTGTTATGTCACAACAGATAACTACAAGGCTAGTCAATCATTGTTATGTCACAACAGATATCTACAAGGCTAGTCAATCATTGTTATGTCACATCAGATATCTACAAGGCTAGTCAATCATTGTTTTGTCACAACAGATTGTTATGTCACAACAGATATCTACATGGCTGTCACAAGTGAGATAACTGCAGCTCGGTCAACAATTCATTGCATAATTTACTTTGTGAGATAGAAAATTGTTCTACAATAGTGTGTGATACCAGGTGATGGTAAGGAAAAAGTGTCAATATGATGGCATTAAAAAGTATAATAGTTCTTACATCATTATCTGATGTCCCACACAAACCACAGGATTTACATTCAATGCATTGCCATGGATACTTCTTAACGGATATGATCATGTTGACAGTGAACTGGAGACATGTTGGATGACCTGTATCATAAAGAAGAAATATCACCATTACTTCATGACTTCTTACTCAATAACTGTAAAATTAATAATACACCACAAAAACTGACGTCAGAAAAGGTTCGGCAATAGCTGATATAAGAGGATAGAGTACAAATCACACCTCCAAACAAATCTTGCAAATTCATAAAACTTGTTATTGACATAATCACTGTCAATTTGTAAAGTTATAAAATCAAAGTTTTGTAACTGTAGAAATGAGACAGTTTAATTTCCAAATCTAAAATGATATTCCTATGCCTTGTCAAAGCATCGTGTACAAAACTCATGAAATTCCTGAGACAAAAAATCAAGTTATCTTGAGACATAGAAAGTGCTGACCCCATCATTGTATCCTGTATAATATACCTCTCCCATCATCATAACCTTTATGATATACTTTCCCAATCATTGTAACCTTTATAATATACTTCTCCCATCATTGTAACCTTTATAATATACTTCCCTGATCATCGTAACCTTTTAGATATATTTCTCCCATCATCATAACCATTATAATATACTTCCCCCATCATTGTAACCTGTATAATATACTTCCCCCATCATCATAACCTGTATAATATGCTTTCCCAATCATTGTAACCTTTACAATATACTTCTCCCTTTATCATAACATTTGTAATATACTTCCCCAATCATCATAAATTGTACAATATACTTCTTGAATCATTGTAACCTGTGTAATATATTTTCCCCATCAGCATACTAACCTTTATAATATACTTCTCCCATCATCTGAACCTTTATAATATACTTCTCCCATTATCATAACATTTGTAATATACTTCCCCATCATCATAACCTTTATAATATACTTTCCCTATCATTGTAACCTGTAAAATATACTTTCCCTATCATTATAACATGTATAATATACTTCCCCCATCATCGTAACCTTTATAATATAATTCTCCCATCATAATAACCTTTATAATTTATTTCCCCCATCATAGTAACCTTTATAATATACTTGCCCTATCATTATAACCTGTATAATATACTTCCCCCATCATATTAACCTTTATAAGATACTTCTCCCATCATAATAACTTGTATAATATATTTCCCCTATCATAGTAACCTTTATAATATACTTCTCCCATCATAATAACTTGTATAATATATTTCCCCCATCATTGTAACCTTTATAATATACTTCCCCCCATCATCATAACCTTTATAATGTACTTCTCCCATCATAATAACTTGTATAATATATTTCCCCTATCATAGTAACCTTTATAATATACTTCCCCCATCATCAAAACCTTTATAATATACTTCTCCCATCATAATAACTTGTATAATATATTTCCCCCATCATAGTAACCTTTATAATATACTTGCCCTATCATTATAACCTGTATAATATACTTCCCCCATCATAGTAACCTTTATAAGATACTTCTCCCATCATAATAACTTGTATAATATATTTCCCCCATCATAGTAACCTTTATAATATATTTCCCCCATCATTGTAACCTGTATAATATACTTCTCCCATCATCATAACCTTTATAATATACTTCTCCCATCATAATAACTTGTATAATATATTTCCCCCATCATCATAACCTTTATAATATACTTCTCCCATCATAATAACTTGTATAATATACTTCCCCCATCATCATAACCTTTATAATATACTTCTCCCATCATAATAACTTGTATAATATATTTCCCCCATCATAGTAACCTTTATAATATACTTCTCCCATCATCATAACCTTTATAATATACTTCTCCCATCATAATAACTTGTATAATATATTTCCCCCATCATAGTAACCTTTATAATATACTTGCCCTATCATTGTAACCTGTATAATATACTTCCCTCATCATCGTAACCTTTATAATATACTACTTCTATCATTGTATCCTTTATAATATACTTCTCCTATCATCGTAACCTTTATAATATACTTCCCTCATCATCGTAACCTTTTAGATATAATTCCCCATCATTGTAACCTTTATAACACACCTGAACGTCCACAGTCACTACAGGAAACCAACTCCTCTGGCTGATTGGATTTCTTATTTTCGGCTGTATCACCCAGGCAAAAGTCACAGTAATTGTTAGCTGACACTTTCCCGTCTGACGACTTGTTACCTAAATAGAGTCAACATCAGGCCTATCATCATGAAAATTACAAAAAATTAGTGTACACATGCAGTCTGTGTTATACAGATATACAACAGTACACTTCTAAACACTATATACGCAAGTACCGCATTATTCACATCGGAAAGATTAGTGTATTTTCCTTTTTTAATTGTTTATATTCATAAGAAAAATGTATTCACTAGCCAAAAATCAATAAATAAGATCAGGATAAGTCAGAATAATACAGCATTTCAGAAATATGAAACTCGGGTAATATTGGTTAATAAAAATGTTCTACCCATCACAATAAGGAACATTTCATCACCACCTTTACCTACAGGTAATCTTCAGTGTACAATACACTTACAACTGACTGGTTGCAGTCTATTCTGTCAAAAACTTTTCCTAGGATTTCAATACTTTTAAGGAAAATGTTCACCCACACTTTTCAGATTTATTTTGTCTTAAATCCTCAGCATGATATCTAATGAAAGAGTGCATTTACTGTGGCAAAATAGAGGATTTAAACTTTAGATAGGTCTTTTCCTATAATAAATTAATCTGAGTTCACATTGACATTTCACATACAGAACAGGCCAAGCTGATTTGAAAAGGGGTGCAACCGAGTCTACAAGAGAGTAGCTACCAGACTACCAGCACTGAAAACAAGAGTTTATAATGTAATCTATACATGTAGATGTAAAATGAAATTGATTGAATAATCAACATATTTGTTTTTATAAAGCCATTATTCCTTTAATTTCATGTCCTTTACTTGAGCATCACTGAAAAGACATGAGTTGGTTAAATGATGCATCACTTTAATTCATGTATGTAAGTGTTGATATTCATTTCTTTTTGAGAGAAACAATTATGACAAAATATGATGCACCACTTTAATTCATGTATATATGTGTTGATATTCATTTCTTTTTTAAGAGATAGAGAAACATTTATGACAAATTATATAAAAAATAATTGGGTAAATATTTATCACCAAATTATCTCCGACATATAAATCAAACTGAAAAATTTCATTGAAAAAATGACTGCAACCAGACAGTAGGTAAGGTAAAAGCATCCTAGGGTTACTCCAATTCATCCATGAGACAATTTTCTGATGGGCATTCAGGAATCGGATGCCAATCAGAAAATTGTCTTATCATCGAGAGGGAATGACAAATAGGAGTATGTGCTGTACATTTGCAAAACTAGACTTCACAGAGGTCTAAAATGTCAATAAGCTTTACTAAGCAAGACAAAAGCATAGTCATATATAGACATGTAATTAACAATGGTTTGTTACACTTTTCTGATAAGTATTGTAGGAATGAGGTGACATTGACATGACCCACACTTTCTTTATTATCATCTGAATAGGTAACCTCTAGGGGAGGGATGTGGCCAGTCTAGGTAGGTGGTTAAGTGCTTAGTTTGTAGGTCTAGATAGGTAACCTTTAGAGGAGGGATGTGGCCAGTCTAGGCAGGTGGTTAAGTGCTTGGTTTGTGGGTCTAGATAAGTAACCTCTAGGGGAAGGATGTGGCCAGCATAGGTAGGTGGTCAAGTGCTTGGTTTGAGGGTCTAGATAGGTAACTTGTAGGGGAGGGGGGATGTGGCCAGTATAGGTAGGTGGTTAAGTGCTTGGTTTGTGGGTCTAGATAGGCAGCTTCTAGGGGAGGGATGTGGCCAGGTTAGGTAGGTGGTTAAGTGCTTGGTTTGTAGGTCTAGATAGGTAACCTTTAGGGGAGGGATGTGGCCAGTCTAGGTAGGTGGTGAAGTGCTTGGTTTGTGGGTCTAGATAGGTAACCTGTAGGGGAGGGATGTGGCCAGTCTAGGTAGGTGGTTAAGTGCTTGGTTTGTAGGTCTAGATAGGTAACCTTTAGGGGAGGGATGTGGCCAGTATAGGTAGGTGGCTCAGTGTTTGGTTTGTAGGTCAAGATAGGTAACCACTAAGGGGGGAGGGGGGGGGGGGGGTTGCCAGTATAGGTAGGTGGTTAAGTGCTTGGTTTGTAGGTCTAGATAGGTAACCTTTAGGGGATGGATGTGGCCAGTCTAGGTAGGTGGTGAAGTGCTTGGTTTGTGGGTCTAGATAGGTAACTTCTAGGGGAGGGATGTGGCCAGTCTAGGTAGGTGGTTAAGTGCTTGGTTTGTAGGTCTAGATAGGTAACCTTTAGGGGAGGGATGTGGCCAGTATAGGCAGGTGGTTAAGTGCTTGGTTTGTGGGTCTAGATAAGTAACCTCTAGGGGAGGGATGTGGCCAGTATAGGTAGGTGGTCAAGTGCTTGGTTTGAGGGTCTAGATAGGTAACTTGTAGGGGAGGGGGGATGTGGCCAGTATAGGTAGGTGGTTAAGTGCTTGGTTTGTGGGTCTAGATAGGCAGCTTCTAGGGGAGGGATGTGGCCAGGCTAGGTAGGTGGTTAAGTGCTTGGTTTGTAGGTCTAGATAGGCAGCTTCTAGGGGAGGGATGTGGCCAGGCTAGGTAGGTGGTTAAGTGCTTGGTTTGTAGGTCTAGATAGGTAACCTTTAGGGGAGGGATGTGGCCAGTATAGGTAGGTGGTTCAGTGTTTGGTTTGTGGCTCTGGATAGGTAACCTCTGGGGAAGAGGGTTGGACTAGTGTAGGTAGGTGGTTCATTGCTTGGTTTGTGGCTCTGGATAGGTAACCTCTGGAGGAGGGAGTGGAGCGAGTCAGTCTAGTTTAGAGGTTAAGTGCTTGGCTTGTGGTATAGATTTTCCGGGTCCAATTTCCACACTGTGCCACTTTATTTGAGAGAGTGGAGCTAGTCTAAGTAGATGGTTAAGTGCTTTAATTCCCACACTGTGCCAAGATGTCTGAAAGGTTAGTTACACCTGTTTTCATATCGAGATATGACTGAAAAGCTGCCAAAAGCTAAGTAAAACAGGAATCAACCAACCAATATAAAACTTATTCACAAACTATGAGCATGTATAGGCAATGGTTATAAATTAAAATTTATCTTGTCTGTCTGATATTACAGATCTTTATAATGGCAACTCATTCACCTTACTCCCGTTTTCTTATTATTAATCCATTCAAATATCACAAGCATAATTAAAGCTTCAATCAAAGCAAAGAAAACCAGCAAAAAAAATGTTATTAGAAATAACAAGCAAAAAGAAATAACTAACTTTTGATCAGCTCATCTCTAGTACGAACAGCTGAAAGAAAAGCAAGTCACATAAGTAACATAGGAAAACTAAATAACACAGTAGGAAAAAGAAGAGATCTGATACTGCTAGGGGTTTACACAACTATTCTAAATCATAGAGGCAAACACATTGGGATATCTAGACACGACAAAGTACCTATTGCACATGCCTGAATTTGTTATACTACTCACATTGTAAACCTTCTGGGCAATTACATTTTTATGATCTTCTCTTACTTTATTATCAGAGATAAACACAGTCTGACCTATTATTAAAACATATTGATTTATCTTAATTAATAAGACTTTATTTTGAACACATCTATGACATTACTACCTTACACGTAAGTGTACAATAAATGGAATTTTCTAATCTAAAGAAAAACATGTGCCAATCCTCTGTAACACAATGACATGTGTTTTTGGTATACAGTGTTTACTACAATAATAGGTAAACACCTGTAATAAAGTAAGATGTATTTGTTGTATAGTGTTCACTACAGTGATAAACAACAACTTGTAATTATCTAGCATGTTTGTTGTAGACTGTCCATTAAAGTGATAGGTAGCCACCTGTAATAATATTGCATGTGTTTGTTGTGTACAGTATTTAATACACTGACAGGTAATTATCTGTAATAATGTTACATATGTTTGTTTTATACAGTGTTTACTACAGTGATAAGTAGCCACCTGTTCTAATTTTAAAAGTGTTTGTTGTATACAGTGTTCATTAAAGTGATAGGTAGCCACCTGTAATAATATTGCATGTGTTTGTTGTATACAGTGTTTATTACAGTGATAAGTAGCCACCTGTTCTAATGTTACATGTGTTTGATGTATACAGTGTTTACTACAGTGATAGGTAGCCACCTGTTCTAATGTTACATGTGTTTGATGTATACAGTGTTCATTACAGTGATAGGTAGCCACCTGTAATAATATTGCATGTGTTTGTTGTATACAGTGTTTATTACAGTGATAAGTAGCCACCTGTTCTAATGTTACATGTGTTTGATGTATACAGTGTTTACTACAGTGAGAGGTAGCCACCTGTAATAATATTACATGTGTTTGTTGTATACAGTGTTTACTACATGCAATAACATTACATGTGTTTGTTGTATACAGTGTTTACTACAGTGATAGGTAGCCATCTGTAATAATATTAAGTGTTTGTTGTATACAGTGTTTACTACATGCAATAACATTACATGTGTTTGTTGTATAAAGTGTTTACTACATGCAATAACATTACATGTGTTTGTTGTATACAGTGTTTGCTACAGTGATAGGTAGCCACCTGTAATAATATTACATGTGTTTGTTGTATATTGTGTTTACTACAATGATAAGCTATTACACAATACATGCAAACACTGTAATCCATGCAAGAATAAATCTGCCACCATAATGTATATGATAGCTCTCTCACAGACAAAGTCCTCTCTAGGTTTCCTTACCAGCTGCTTGATAATACAAGCAGTATCTACTCATTCTCTGAAATACTTTTTCTTTTTACTTAAATGATGACTTCAAAAGAAACACCAATATTTTTGTAAGTTATTTTAGCTGGAAGGAGGCAGTGTTTCTAGCAAGAAAAATAAAATATCTTGTAGACAAACCTATGAGTGAAAATGTCTGAAACATATAAAGCTTGCTTATTTTTAAAGCATGGCAAAATTTAATATAAAAATTAAGTGTGGTTTTGGACAAAATAAGATTAAGCATTATAAAACAATACTTCAATATATGTATATAAGCTATTAGTTTAATACTATTATTATATACAAACACAATGCAAAGCACTCCAGTCCTAAAAAGCAAGCAGAAAACAGCAAAACAACAGAATACAAACCGTTCCGAGAGGAGGAGCGAGATGGTGGGCAGGGCGAGGCTGCTGTCTCCTCCTCAATCATGCCGTTATGGAAATGATTGTAATGGTATTGGAGACCAGGTCGCGTCTTGTAGCGAGCACCACAAGCTGCAACAGCCGGAAACAGTACAAACATAGCAACAAAAACCCAATACCCCAAAAATAGGTGCAAAATAGTGCATTTACCCAAGACAATTTAAAATACTTAGAAAGAAAAGATTGTAATCATTCATATCATCTCTACATAGAAATATATCTAAATATATGTATTTGTTTTTCTTTACTGAGTTAATGGTTATCAATAATCTCACACATCTATGATGTTATTCAACACAAGCTTGTTCACAGAGTACCATATTTTCAAATTCATAATTTTCCCTTCATCTAAAACAAAAAGTGTTCCTTTAAGGTTGTATTAGGACACTTAGGGACTTTTGTGTTCTATGCTTTGTTTAGATTTGATTTTATTGATTAATTTTCACTCTTCATCTAGAATGATGTTTTAATGCCTATTGAAAAAAATTTGTTAGATACAAACCCTTATTTTGTGTTGAAAAGCCTCTATAGTGCACTGGTTACCATAGCAACATAAACACAGAAAACCCCTAATCTCTCTTAACACACTTAATAATTCACTGACATGAAACTAACATGTCTATAAGAGATACGTGTATCTGGGAATTCTTTAGATAAAGGAAAAGTTGTCAAGCACCTCTGGAAACAAGCTTTGTAAGTCATTATTAGTTTTTTTTTGTTATCCTTTCAAATCATAAGTGCTCCTAACACCTGACTGCTCCTAACTCTTGATTGTTTCTAACACTTGATTTCTCCTAACACTTGATTTCTCCTAACACTTGATTGCTCTTATCACTTGATTTCTCCTAACACTTGATTGCTCCTAATACTTGATTGTTCCTAACACTTGATTGTTCCTAACACTTGATTTTTCCTAACACTTGATTGTTCCTAACACTTGATTGCTCCTTATCACTTGATTGCTCCTAACTCTTGATTGTTTCTAACACTTGATTTCTCCAAACACTTCATTGCCTAACACTTGATTGCTCCCACCACTTGTAGGATCACTACACAGTAAGACACAAATGTTTCTTCCCCTTCTTCAATTATTACTTAAAATCCCTGTTCTCAGAGATGTTATTTGATTTCTTCCTATGCAAACTCATAGACCATATTGTATCAATTCAGGACATTATCACAATGAGGACATTACTGAACTCTTAAGCCTGTGTAACTGCTTGTCAAAGCAATCTGTATGGAACTCTAAATTTTATAATGCAACCTTATATACAATTATGTTCTGGTAGCTTTCATGCACAGAATTCACCATGCAGCAAAAATAACTTATCACATCAGGCTGAAGTTAAATATATTTACAAAGTAACTCTGTGCTTTATCAATCTAAACCCACTTTAGCCCTTACTGAGGGTAGGTTTTTCAATCATGAATTATTACAGGAAAGTTAAAAGAGTTTGGATTACTTGGGACATAACACCTGATCATATACCATTGATCATCGTCAAAAATAGCATGGTGCCAGACTAAAGGATAATCTGGATATCCCGCTGATGAAATATGCAATATAAATAACCCCTTCCTTTTTACTAAATGGTATTTAGAGACAAGATTAACACATACGCTACAATAGAAGTAGGACAAACTATTAAGGCATAAAGAGCATTTACTATGATCACCAATCTAAAGAAATCATGGAAGCAGAATTATCAACAATACAAACTTTATGACTTTTTGTCCAAAACCATCTGTAACTCATGCTTGAGTAGTTAATAATAAGGTCAAAAGTCAAAAGCATACAGGATAAAGCATACAACACAGACCATGGTTCCTGATAATAAGCTTATAGCATGTGCTGGGTAGAAAATGTAACACAAAATAATGCTATATCATATTACATTTGGAAAAACTTTTTGCCTTCAATACCCAATCCTTCAATAAGTAGTCCTTATTCAATAAGTAGTCATAATATTCAATGTGGAGATACCATATTCTATCCTTTATATATAACACACACTAACACTTACACTCAATGCAGAGATACAATACTCCAATCCTTACACTCAACGCAGAGGTACAATACTCCAGTCCTTACACTCAATGCAGAGATACAATACTCCAGTACTTACACTCAATGCAGAGATCCAGTCCTTACACTCAATGCAGAGATATAATACTCCAGTCCTTGCACTCAATGCAGAGATACAATACTCCAGTACTTACACTCAATGCAGACATACAATACTCCAGTCCTTACACTCAATGCAGAGATACAATACTCCAGTTCTTACACTCAATGCAGAGATACAATACTCTAGTACTTACACTCAATGCAGAGATACAATACTCCAGTACTTACACTCAATGCAGACATACAATACTCCAGTCCTTACACTCAATGCAGAGATACAATACTCCAGTCCTTACACTCAATGCAGAGATACAATACTCCAGTACTTACACTCAATGCAGAGATATAATACTCCAGTATTTACACTCAATGCAGACATACAATACACCAGTACTTCCACTCAATGCAGAGATACAATACTCCAGTCCTTACATTCAATGCAGAGACATAATACTCCAGTCCTTACACTCAATGCAGAGATACAATATTCCATTACTTACACTCAAGAGATACAATACTCCAGTACTTACACTCAATGCAGACATACAATACTCCAGTCCTTACACTCAATGCAGAGATACAATACTCTAGTACTTACACTCAATGCAAAGATACAATACTCCAGTACTTACACTCAATGCAAATATACAATACTCCAGTCCTTACACTCAATGCAGAGATACAATACTCTAGTACTTACACTCAATGCAGAGATACAATACTCCAGTACTTACACTCAATGCAAATATACAATACTCCAGTTCTTACACTCAATGCAGAGATACAATACTCCAGTACTTACACTCAATGCAAATATACAATACTCCAGTTCTTACACTCAATGCAGAGATACAATACTCCAGTACTTACACTCAATGCAGAGATACAATACTCCAGTCCTTACACTCAATGCAGAGATATAATACTCCAGTACTTACACTCAATGCAGAGATATAATACTCCAATCCTTACACTCAATGCAGAGATGCAATACTCCAGTACTTACACTCAATGTAGAGATACAATACTCCAGTACTTACACTCAATGCAGAGATATAATACTCCAGTTCTTACACTCAATGCAGAGATACAATACTCCAGTACTTACACTCAATGCAGACATACAATACTCCAGTCCTTACACTCAATGCAGAGATATAATACTCCAGTACTTACACTCAATGCAGAGATATAATACTCCAATCCTTACACTCAATGCAGAGATTCAATACTCCAGTACTTACACTCAATGCAGAGATCCAGTCCTTACACTCAATGCAGAGATATAATACTCCAGTTCTTACACTCAATGCAGAGATACAATACTCCATTACCTACACTCAAGAGATACAATACTCCAGTCCTTACACTCAATGCAGACATACAATACACCAGTACTTCCACTCAATGCAGAGATACAATACTCCAGTACTTACACTCAATGCAGAGATATAATACTCCAGTCCTTACACTCAATGCAGAGATACAATACTCTAGTTCTTACACTCAATGTAGAGATACAATACTCCAGTCCTTACACTCAATGCAGAGATATAATACTCCAGTCCTTACACTCAATGCAGAGATACAATACTCCAGTACTTACACTCAATGTAGAGATACAATACTCCAGTCCTTACACTCAATGCAAAGATACAATACTCCAGTCCTTACACTCAATGCAGAGATATAATACTCCAGTCCTTACACTCAATGCAGAGATATAATACTCCAGTACTTACACTCAATGCAAATATACAATACTCCAGTCCTTACACTCAATGTAGAGATACAATACTCCAGTCCTTACACTCAATGTAGAGATACAATACTCTAGTACTTACACTCAATGCAGAGATACAATACTCCAGTACTTACACTCAATGCAAATATACAATACTCCAGTTCTTACACTCAATGCAGACATACAATACTCCAGTACTTACACTCAATGCAGAGATACAATACTCCAATCCTTACACTCAATGCAGAGATGCAATACTCCAGTACTTACACTCAATGTAGAGATACAATACTCCAGTACTTACACTCAATGCAGAGACATAATACTCCAGTCCTTACACTCAATGCAGAGATACAATACTCCAGTACTTACACTCAATGCAGAGATATAATACTCCAGTCCTTACACTCAATGCAGAGATATAATACTCCAGTACTTACACTCAATGCAGAGATATAATACTCCAATCCTTACACTCAATGCAGAGATTCAATACTCCAGTACTTACACTCAATGCAGAGATCCAGTCCTTACACTCAATGCAGAGATATAATACTCCAGTTCTTACACTCAATGCAGAGATACGATACTCCATTACCTACACTCAAGAGATACAATACTCCAGTCCTTACACTCAATGCAGAGATACAATACTCCAGTCCTTGCACTCAATGCAGAGATACAATACTCCAGTACTTACACTCAATGCAGAGATATAATACTCCAGTCCTTACACTCAATGCAGAGATACAATACTCTAGTTCTTACACTCAATGTAGAGATACAATACTCCAGTCCTTACACTCAATGCAGAGATATAATACTCCAGTCCTTACACTCAATGCAGAGATACAATACTCCAGTACTTACACTCAATGTAGAGATACAATACTCCAGTCCTTACACTCAATGCAGAGATACAATACTCCAGTCCTTACACTCAATGCAGAGATACAATACTCCAGTCCTTACACTCAATGCAGAGATATAATACTCCAGTACTTACACTCAATGCAGACATACAATACTCCAGTCCTTACACTCAATGCAGAGATACAATACTCCAGTCCTTACACTCAATGCAGAGATATAATACTCCAATCCTTACACTCAATGCAGAGATACAATATTCCATTACTTACACTCAAGAGATACAATACTCCAGTACTTACACTCAATGCAGACATACAATACTCCAGTACTTACACTCAATGCAGAGATATAATACTCCAGTCCTTACACTCAATGCAGATATACAATACTCCAGTCCTTACACTCAAAGCAGACATACAATACTCCAGTCCTTACACTCAATGCAGAGATACAATACTCCAGTCCTTACACTCAATGCAGAGATCCAGTCCTTACACTCAATGCAGAGATACAATACTCCATTACCTACACTCAAGAGATACAATACTCCAGTCCTTACACTCAATGCAGAGATACAATACTCCAGTCCTTGCACTCAATGCAGAGATATAATACTCCAGTCCTTACACTCAATGCAGAGATACAATACTCTAGTTCTTACACTCAATGTAGAGATACAATACTCCAGTCCTTACACTCAATGCAGAGATATAATACTCCAGTCCTTACACTCAATGCAGAGATACAATACTCCAGTACCTACACTCAATGTAGAGATACAATACTCCAGTCCTTACACTCAATGCAGAGATACAATACTCCAGTACTTACACTCAATGCAGAGATATAATACTCCAGTCCTTACACTCAATGCAGAGATATAATACTCCAGTACTTACACTCAATGCAGACATACAATACTCCAGTCCTTACACTCAATGCAGAGATACAATACTCCAGTCCTTACACTCAATGCAGAGATATAATACTCCAATCCTTACACTCAATGCAGAGATACAATATTCCATTACTTACACTCAAGAGATACAATACTCCAGTACTTACACTCAATGCAGACATACAATACTCCAGTACTTACACTCAATGCAGAGATATAATACTCCAGTCCTTACACTCAATGCAGATATACAATACTCCAGTCCTTACACTCAATGCAGAGATACAATATTCCATTACTTACACTCAAGAGATACAATACTCCAGTACTTACACTCAATGCAAACATACAATACTCCAGTTCTTACACTCAATACAGAGATATAATACTCCAGTCCTTACACTCAATGCAGAGATACAATATTCCATTACTTACACTCAAGAGATACAATACTCCAGTACTTACACTCAATGCAGACATACAATACTCCAGTCCTTACACTCAATGCAGAGATCCAGTCCTTACACTCAATGCAGAGATACAATACTCCATTACCTACACTCAAGAGATACAATACTCCAGTCCTTACACTCAATGTAGAGATACAATACTCCAGTCTTTACACTCAATGTAGAGATACAATATTCCATTACTTACAGTTACACTCAAGAGATACAATACTCAAGTCCTTACACTCAAAGTAAAAATACAATATTCCAGTCTGTTTTTTTCAATGAGTAGATCCTTTACTCTACCCCTTCCATTCACTAACCTGATTCAATACTCTTCCATTCACTAACCTGATTCAATACTCTTCCATTCACTAATCAGATTCAGTACTCTTAAAGTCACTGATCTGATTCAATACTCTTAAAGTCATTGATCTGATTCAATACTCTTACAGTCAATGATCTGATTCAATACCTTTGCCCTTCCATTCACTAATTTGATTCAACAGACAATACTCTATCCCTTATAGGTACTGATTTCATAAAATACTCTAGCATTTACAATCAATGGTTTGATTATATACCAAAGCATTAATTCCAATGATTTAATACAATATTTTAGCACTTACTGATGTTGTAAGATACATTATTCTTTACATTTCTTGATCTGATACATCCATTATTACTGTGTACTGTGTTGTACTGCTTTATCACACTATATAGGATTTTAGAATTTATTGAGTCAAATGCACAAATCATTCATCATACTGGAAAAATATAAACAAAAAGAAAAATGGACAAACTCCAACCTCGAGGTCTCTGTGACGCAACTGAAAAATTGGTGAAGCACTTGGTTATTAGAGCTCAAAACAAAGTTCAGAAAAATTTACAGAAGAAATAAAGACCAATTTAATGTCTGTTCATTGATTGGCTGCATTCACTGGTCACAAAGTATTATATCTATACACCAAGTTAATCAAAAAAAAAAAGAAAACAACTTTAATTAATTCTGTCCCAGAGCAAGTTTTTTTGTAGCAAATTAAGTTGGCTTTTAACATCTATAAAAGGGACACTCGCATGCACTACGTCATTATTCCTACAGTCAACCAATGCTCAGACTGGATCTAGACTACCAGTATCACTTGTCTTAACAAATAAAGACAACAGGAGAGAATGTGACAAAGACATAAGATACCAACCTTCACATGCATGAGGTTTCTCACGCTCCTCTGAGGTTAAACTCTCCTTTTCCTCCTTCTTCTTGCGACCTCTTCCTGTTCCCTGTCACAAAATATTATCAAAATTAAAACAAGAGGCCCAAGTGGGCCTATATCGCTCACCTGAGTACCTAGATGATCAGTCATGCATGAAGGAAGAATTCATTTATTTTTGCATTAATGTGACTAAGTCAACACAGATGTTGAAAATATGTCAAATTTTAATTCAGGCTAGAATAAAAAACAACACTTTTTTGCATATCCATTCACGTGATTTTGATATTAAGCATTTCCTTTGTCTCTGCAAGAAGTCATTCAGGGCAACAAGTTAGTCATTTTCTTTAGGTGGGGCCTTTTGTTGACTGATTTCAAGTCTGGGTCATGAACAACAATTGTTTCAAATATTGTCCAGATCTAACTTAAAATTGCCTAATTTCATATGTTGAATGTTGAGAAACATCTAAAAACTTATTTAGATGTGTAAAGAAATGAAAAAAAAAAATTCTCCATATTTCAATTACCAAGTGGTATATGTACCATTGTGAGAACTGCTTTTAGACATAGTGGCATTATCTGTTAACCAATTTGGATAAAAATTTACCAAATTGATAGAGGACCTTTAGTACTTCATGTATTCCATGTTTCATTAAAATCTTTCATGTGATTGAATTGTTCCTATACACCCTCATTTGGAAGTCTTAAAAAATTCATAGAAAATCCAAAAATTGAGAAATTGACAAAATTCTTTCAAAGTAACAATCCTTACCATAATTATGATCACAATAGTCCATAAGAAATCATCATTATCAATTAACTAGGAAATATGACACTTTTTTTTCTGCATTGAATCACCAAGTCCAAAGAAATGTCGAAAAAAAAATTCTAAAAATTTGATTTTGGAAGGGAACCAAAATGACAATACGTCTTCACTCATCCCTCTAGATCATTTTTACGAATTCTGTTTGTCTCTGTATACATCCCATATGAAAAGGAATATTGTTAAAGAAGGGAACTCCTTTTGTGACCTACTTTTGACTATGGTGGTGCCACCTGTAAAGAGGTCTGGACGAAAACAACAGAATTTGAAGAGGATCATAAGTGACTTATTTCTATCAAGATTTATTAAAATCCTTCAAACAGTTTTGTAGAAAAAGTTGAAAATGTGAAAAAATTTTTTTTTGGAAGTCTTAAACGTAAAATTCCTAATTTCATATGTTGAGTGTTTAGAAACATCTAAAAACTTATTTTGATGTGTAAAAAAAAAAAAAAAAATTTTTTTGACCACAGCTGGATTTGATCCGCTACTCTCCATATTTCAATTACCAAGTGGTATATGTACCATTGTGAGACCTACTTTTTAGACATGGTGGCATTATCTGTTAACCAATTTGGATGAAATTTACCACATTGATAGAGAACCTTTAGTACTTCATGTATTCCATGTTTCATTAAAATCTTACAAGTGAATTCGAATAAAAAGTTGAAAATGTGAAAAATGGCCAACACCACCCTTTTTTTTGGAAGTCTTAAAAAATTCATAAAAAATCCAAAAATTGAGATAATGACAAATTCTTTCACAATAATATTCCTTACCACAATTATGATCAAAATAGTCATTAAGAAATCATCAATATCAATTAACTGAAAAACATGACACTTTTCTTCATTGAAATGACTAAGTCCAGAAACACGTCAAAAAAGCGTAAATTTCTATTTGACGGATCTTAACCCCGAACACAATTTTTAATAACCCATCTTTACAGATTGTTGAAATGCAACTAGTTTCCCCATTTATGTACTGGTTCTGGAGAAGAAGATGTTTGAAGAGGGGTACCCTTTTGGGCACTTTTGGTCCCACCCTGGATCCACCCCTGAGGGAATCTGGATCCCAAACACAATTTTAGTAGGGGACCTTGAGTACATCATTTACACAAAGTTTGATCCAAATCTGCAATGTAGTTCCAAACAGTTTTGTAGAAAAAGTTGAAAATGTGAAAAATGGCCACCCCCCCACCCCCCCTTTTTTTTTTTTTTGGAAGTCTTAAACGTAAAATTCCTAATTTCATATGTTGAGTGTTTAGAAACATCTAAAAACTTATTTAGATGTGTAAAAAAAAAAAAAAAAATTTTTTTTGACCACAGCTGGATTTGATCCGCTACTCTCCATATTTCAATTACCAAGTGGTATATG
Organism: Pteria penguin; assembly: GCA_035048485.1. Taxonomy (NCBI): domain Eukaryota; kingdom Metazoa; phylum Mollusca; class Bivalvia; order Pterioida; family Pteriidae; genus Pteria; species Pteria penguin. Next base: position 2,049,565 of record CM068580.1, read on the forward strand.
TACCATTGTGAGACCTACTTTTTAGACATGGTGGCATTATTTGTTAACCAATTTGGATGAAATTTACCACATTGATAGAGAACCTTTAGTACTTCATGTCTTCCATGTTTCATTAAAATCTTTCATGTGGTTTCGTAGAAAAAGTTGAAAATGTGAAAAATGGCCAACCCCCCCCCCCTTTTTTTTTTGAAGTCTTAAAAAATTCATAAAAAATCCAAAAATTGAGATAATGACAAAATTCTTTCACAATAATATTCCTTACCACAATTATGATCAAAATAGTTATTAAGAAATCATCAATATCAATTAACTGAAAAACATGACACTTTTCTTCATTGAAAATGACTAAGTCCAGAAACACGTCAAAAAAGCGTAAATTTCTATTTGACGCATCTTAACCCTACACACAAATTTGAATAACCCATCTTTATAGATTGTTGAAATGCAATTAGTTTCCCCATTTATGTACTGGTTCTGGAGAAGAAGATGTTTGAAGAGGGGTACCCTTTTGGGCACTTTTGGTCCCGCCCTGGATCCACCCCTGAGGGAATCTGGATCCCGAACACAATTTTAGTAGAGGACCTCGAGTACATCATTTACACAAAGTTTGATCCAAATCTGCAATGTAGTTCCAGAGAAGAAGTCGAAAATGTGAAAAAGTTAACGACGGACGACGACGACGACGCCGACGACGACGACGACGACGGACGACGGACGGCGCACTATGACTATAGCTCACTTGAGCCTTTGGCTCAGGTGAGCTAAAAACACACAGGACTAGTACTATGAAAGTGAGGCAAGGGTTTCTATCCTGTAACAAGAGGCCCAAGTGGGCCTATATCGCTCACCTGAGTACCTAGATGATCAGTCATGCATGAAGGAAGAATTCATTTATTTTTGCATTAATGATACTAAGTCAACACAGATGTTGAAAATATGTCAATTTTTATTTCAGGCTAGAATAAAAAACAACACTTTTTTGCACATCCATTCAGGTGATTTTGATATTAAGCATTTCCTTTGTCTCTGCAAGAAGTCATTCAGGGCAACAAGTTAGTCATTTTCTTTAGGTGGGGCCTTTTGTTGACTGATTTCAAGTCTGGGTCATGAACAACAATTGTTTCAAATATTGTCCAGATCTAACTTAAAATTGCCTAATTTCATATGTTGAGTGTTGAGAAAAATCTAGAAACTTATTTAGATGTGTAAAGAAATGAAAAAAAAAATTTTGACCACAGCTGGATTTGAACCGCTACTCTCCATATTTCAATTACCAAGTGGTATATGTACCATTGTGAGAACTGCTTTTTAGACATGGTGGCATTATCTGTTAACCAATTTGGATGAAATTTACCAAATTGATAGAGGACTTTTAGTACTTCATGTATTCCATGTTTCATTAAAATCTTTCATGTGGTATAACAGCAGAAGTGAAAAATGTGATTGAATTGTTCCTATTACACCCTCATTTGGAAGTCTTAAAAAATTCATAGAAAATCCAAAAATTGAGATATTGACAAAATTCTTTCAAAGTAACAATCCTTACCATAATTATGATCACAATAGTCCATAAGAAATCATCATTATCAATTAACTAGGAAATATGACCCATTTTTTTTATGCATTGAATCACCAAGTCCAAAGAAATGTCGAAAAAAATTCTAAAATATGATTTTGGAAGGGAACCAAAATGACAATACGTCTTCACTCATCCCTTTAGATCATTTCTATGCATTCTGTTTGTCTCTGTATACAGCCCGTATGAAAAAGAATATTGTTAAACGAGGGAACTCTTTTGTGAACTACTTTTGACTATGGTGGCGCCACCTGTAAAGAGGTCTGGACGAAAACAATAGAATTTGAAGAGGATCATAAGTGACTTATTTCTACCAAGATTCATTAAAATCCTTCGAACAGTTTTGTAGAAAAAGTTGAAAATGTGAAAAATGGCCAAACCCCCCCCCCCCCCCCCCCTTTTTTTGGAAGTCTTAAATGTAAAATTCCTAATTTCATATGTTGAATGTGGAGAAACATCTAAAAACTTATTTAGATGTGTAAAAAAAAAAAAAAAAAAATTTGACCACAGCTGGATTTGAACCGCTACTCTCCATATTTCAATTACCAAGTGGTATATGTACCATTGTGAGACCTACTTTTTAGACATGGTGGCATTATCTGTTAACCAATTTGGATGAAATTTACCAAATTGATAGAGGACTTTTAGTACTTCATGTATTCCATGTTTCATTAAAATCTTTCATGTGGTTTTGTAGAAAAAGTTGAAAATGTGAAAAATGCCCCCCCCCCCCCCTTTTTTTTAGAAGTCTTAAAAAATTCATAAAAAAATCCAAAAATTGAGATAATGACAAAATTCTTTCACAATAATATTTCTTACCACAATTATGATCAAAATAGTCATTAAGAAATCATCAATATCAATTAACTGAAAAACATGACACTTTTCTTCATTGAAATGACTAAGTCCAGAAACACGTCAAAAAAGCGTAAATTTCTATTTGACAGATCTTAACCCCGAACACAATTTTTAATAACCCATATTTATAGATTGTTGAAATGCAATTAGTTTCCCCATTTATGTAATGGTTCTGGAGAAAAAGATGTTTAAAGAGGGGTACCCTTTTGGGCACTTTTGGTCCCGCCCTGGATCCACCCCTGAGGGAATCTGGATCCCGAACACAATTTTAGTAGGGGACCTTGAGTACATCATTTACACAATGTTTGATCCAAATCTGCTGAGTAGTTCCAGAGAAGAAGTCGAAAATGTGAAAAAGTTAACGACAGACGACGACGACGGACGACGGATGGCGCACTATGACTATAGCTCACTTGAGCCTTTGGCTCAGGTGAGCTAAAAAATCAGATTAGTGGATTTACATTTTAATGTATTTAACACCTGATTGCTATAGGTTTTTTAAGACTTTTCATTTGTTTGATTTCATCCTATACTCCAATTATATTTGAAGTTTATTAATACTAAACACTTCGCAAAACTTTAAAGATGGTATATATGCATTCAATGTTGTAATTCAAATCGAGTTACTATGAGCTGCAAAACAGTTGCACATCTTCTGATGGTCTAAATGACAATAAATAAAACTTTTTATAGTCAAATAATGTTTACAATAAATCATCACAGTCACCCAAGTAGAACATATATATCAAATGCAACATCCAAAGCATGCACTACAATAGCATCTATTGATGAATCACTGATGACATTTTGAGAACTTTAACAACCTCTGTGACTGTAACACTTGTACGTTATCCACACTCGAGTCTCAAAATAACTTAACCGAGTTGCTCAAATGGAAAACAACAGGTGAGATGCAAACATCTGTAGTATAAACTGAACTCAGCATCTTAAGATGAACCACTGATTTGTAAATATGGTAACTTAACATTTGTACTATCTGAAATTGAGTTATCCCAAATATTAAACTTAACTCACTCACTCAAGCAGAACAAGTGGGTGAGATGCAACATCCAAAGCATAAACTGTAGTCAACATCTCTAGATAAACCACTGATGCCAGTTTGACAACTTTAACACCTGTACTTTGTCCAAATCTGAGCTGCCCTTAATAACTTAACCAAGTCACTCAAGCAGAATGTGTAGGTCTGATGTAGCATTTGAAGCTTGAACTGAAATCAGCATCTAAAGATGAATCACTGATGTAAGACCTGTACACTGTCCTTAAATAAGTCATCACCAGATGTTGCCAACAATGACAACATTGCTGGCAACAATGCAGCACTTGGGATACAGCATAAGCTCATTTCACCTTCGTCAAGGTGAGCTAAAATTACAGTATATAGCATGAATTTGTACATGAAGTTGAGAGACAATTTGGTCTGAAGTCACATGTACTACCAATAAGATACACATCATTTTTGTATCTGAGTTACAAGATATGGTTGATAATAGGAAAACTAAGTTTAGACTGGTGAAAATTTATTCTGTCCAGTGAATAATAAATGTGTGTCAGACTAAATGTCTTTTAAAGTATTTGGCACCTTCATGAACTCTATATTCAGTAAATATATACTAATTTTACAGATGAAACCTTTTTTTTCTTCTTTTTGATGTATGTCTCTTCAAAATCACTGATGTCTGACTGATCATCTACGATTTCTCCAGCATCAGGAGGTTCACTGAGGTTATCGTAGTCCTCATACCATAGTTCTTTATTGAGGTCAGCTTTGTAGTCTCCGACCTCCTCATCCTCCTTGCGTATAGCTGGGTTCTCCACTGTGCTGATCTGATGCATGTCTAGACAATCAAAGGTACACAGAAATATGATGAATTACAGAAAACTCCAATCCCCATTACATTGTTTGCTCTGTATCTCATCAAATCTTTCATGCTGATTTAGTGATGATATCCAGTTGATGAACAGCAAAGAAACTTTTACCTTATAGTAGGTTACTGACCCAGGAAGAGCATAAAGAAATCATTTGCCCGGTGTCATCTATAGTGATACATGTACAGGAATTCAGTTCTTACTGGTACATCTCAAAGGCAGAACAATAAGTGAATAATAGGGAATAATGTGAGACCCCTCAAGCCAAGAATACTATCACCTAAGCTATATCACCTCCCCTTCATATAATATGATACCTCTCATGCCAAGAATACTATCATCTCAGCTATATCACCTCCCCTCCATATAATATGAGACCTCTCATGCTAAGAATACTACCATCTCAGCTATACCACCTCCCCTCCATATAATATGAGACCTCTCATACCAAGAATACTATCATCTCAGCTATATCACCTCCCCTCCATATAATATGAGACCCCTCAAGCCAAGAATACTACCATCTCAGCTATACCACCTACCCTCCTAACAATATGATACCTCTCATGCCAAGAATACTACCATCTCAGCTATATCACCTCCCCTCCTAACAATATGATACCTCTCATGCCAAGAATACTACCATCTCAGCTATACAACCTCCCCTCCATATAATATGAGACCTCTCATGCCAAGAATACTATCATCTCAGCTATATCACCTCCCCTCCATATAATATGAGACCTCTCATGCCAAGAATACTATCATCTCAGCTATATCACCTCCCCTCCATATAATATGATACCTCTCATGCCAAGAATACTATCATCTCAGCTATATCACCTCCCCTCCATATAATATGAGACCTCTAAAGCCAAGAATACTATCATCTCAGCTATATCACCTCCCCTCCATATAATATGAGACCCCTCAAGCCAAGAATATTATCATCTGAGCTATATCACCTCCCCTCCATATAATATGAGACCTCTAAAGCCAAGAATACTACCATCTCAGCTATATCACCTCCCCTCCATATAATAGTAGACCCCTCAAGCCAAGAATATTATCATCTGAGCTATATCACCTCCCCTCCTAACAATATGATACCTCTCATGCCAAGAATATTATCATCTCAGCTATACAACCTCCCCTCCATATAATATGAGACCTCTCAAGCCAAGAATACTATCATCTCAGCTATACAACCTCCCCTCCATATAATATGAGACCTCTCATGCCAAGAATATTATCATCTTAGCTATATCACCTCCCCTCCATATAATATGAGACCTCTAAAGCCAAGAATACTATCATCTCAGCTATATCACCTCCCCTCCATATAATATGATACCTCTCATGCTAAGAATACTACCATCTCAGCTATACCACCTCCCCTCCATATAATATGATACCTCTCATGCCAAGAATATTATCATCTTAGCTATATCACCTCCCCTCCATATAATATGATACCTCTCATGCCAAGAATACTATCATCTCAGCTATATCACCTCCCCTCCATGTAATATGATACCTCTCATGCCAACAATACTACCACGATATACATGTACCACCTCCCCCATATAATACTAATATGGTCCCCCCCAAAAAATATATGTGTCTCCTACAACATAGCTGAAAATTTAAGGGTCGGTAGGTCGACTTTATTTTTTTTATTTTTTTTTTTTTTTACTACTCAGATAGGTTGTACAGGCTGGCATGTCTGTCTAATATTGTTCGGTATCCTGGTTTACTACATATTACAGCCAGCACAATTGCTTGCTGCAAGTTTGAAGCCTTTCTTGTTTGTGAAATACGATCTCAATTTTTTTTGGTCATGTCTATCCCGATATTTTTCTTGAAAAAAAAAAACTTGACTCGGGGGTAAAAACAGGGTCAGTTGGGTTATAGGGAACACAATTGTTTTTTTTTTAGGCCTATACTGATATATCATAAATTACTATTGGAAACAACAGCATCATGAGATCCTGGAAATATAACTTATCAATATAGTGTTCAAATAAAACATTAAGTATTGAGTCTGTTACCAGATTCTCCTGTTTCGATGTCACATGGCTTGCTCTGTCGCTCTTCTGGGTTCATGAAGGCTAATCGTTTCTTCTTCTTCCATCTCTTGGATGGATATGAATACATTTGTCCATACATTGACCCTGAAAGACACATGTCATTGATATCTACTATATACGTGTATTCTACGAATCTTAGAGCTTTTCTTCCTAATGCTCTGCTATGCGTATCAGGGAGATCAAAGCACGAGTATCAGAGTAATATATCTTATCAAAGAGATCAAAACACGAGTATCAGAGTATTATATCGTATCAGGGATATGAAAGCAGGGGTATCAGAGTAATATATCGTATCAAAGAGATCAAAACACGAGTATCAGAGTATTATATCGTATCAGGTAGATGAAAGCAGGGGTAACAGAGTAATATATCATATCAAAGAGATCAAAACAGGAGTCTCTGAGTAATATATCGTATTAAAGAGATCAAAGCAGGAGTATCATAGTAATATATCTTATCAGGGAGATGTAAGCAGGGGTATAAGAGTTATATATCATATTATGGAGGAGTATCAGAGTAATATATCGAATCAGGTAGATCAAAGCAGGAGTATAAGAGTAATATATCGTATATAGGAGATCAAAGTAGGAGTATAGGAGTAATATATCGTATCCGGTAGATCAAAGCAGGAGTATAAGAGTTATATATTGTATATGGAAGATCAAAACAGGAGTATAGGAGTATTATATCGTATCAAGGAGATCAAAAGATTATCAGAGTAATGTACCATATCAGGGAGGTCAAAGCAGTAGTATAAGAGTAATATAATGTATCAGGGAGATCAAAGCAGGAGTAGCAAAGTAACATATTGTATCAAGGAGATAAATGCAGGAGTATAAGAGTAATATATTGTATCAGGGATTTCGAAGCAGGAGTATTGGAGTAATATATCATAACTGGGAGATTAAAGTAAGAGTATCAGAGCAATATAACGTATCAGGGAGACAAAAGCAGGAGCATCAGAGTAATATATCATATCAAGTAGATAAATGCAGGAGTATCAAAGTAACATATCATATCAGGGAGATCAAAGCAGGGGGTATCAGAGTAATATATCATATCAGGGAGATCAAAGCAGGGGTAGCAAAGTAACATACTTTATCAAGAAGATAAAGAGAGGAGTTTAAGAGTAATATATTGTATCAGGGAGATCAAAGCAGGAGTATCAGAGTAATATATCTTGATTCAATCATAAATATGCTGGCATCACATTGCACAAGCTCAATACAGAACTGTTATTTTCCTCCTTTCACATGAGGAGGCAGATGAACCTAAAATGGAGTCTGATTATGTATGTGTTATGATTACCAATACTTTTGTGAACCTACCTGGGAGTCTGTTTTTGTATGGGTGCCACAAATTGGTATGACTTTGAGCCACACCAGTTTGAGAATCAAGGAATGGCAGTCTCAGTCGTCGTTCAATAGCCATACGATTGTTGAAATTTGAAGTCTGTTCCATGGCTTCCACAAAAGCAGTGTCCCCTCCCATACTGTAAGTGTAGAAAGGAAACATAACTTGAGAATTAAGGTTGCAGATATTCTAACATGTCAGAAATGTAGTAAACCTTTTTCAAAAGACACAAATGAATTATGATGAAATATATAATTCTGATTGAAACTATAGAGAAGATATTTGTTTACATTTGTAGTTATGGATTCAAGTAATGACAGAATGTGAACCACATAGTTTCAAACTAAATACATGTAGCTAGATACATCATTATATGTTTGTATACAAAACAGTGGGAGACACATGTGGAGAATACATACAGTCAACAAAGGGATGGTACATAGTGGACGACACATAGTGGATATAGTGGTAACTGTACTGTAACTACATATTTTAAAGATCTGAATATTGAATGATGTGTTTTATTCACTACATTACTGCAAGTCAAAGTATAACTTTAATACCGGTACATCTTCTCTATCAGGAGTGGTCTTTAATTAATAATATATAGTCAAACCAGAGTACGGCTGAGGAAGAGTATGATTTTCAATTAGTTTTAAAAGTACATGTAGGTAATAGAATAATTGAATGTAACAAACAAATGTTTTGTATGATTGAATTAGCAATAGCACGGAGATAGGAATTTACTTCTTGTGTCACTCTGCTCTATTCTGTGCAGGTTATGCTAATGACAGCAAATTTTTCATCTCTGTGGTGATAACCAGTACTTAGTGGTAAAAGGAGCATGACAACCGAGTACACTTGCACAACTTTCCCCTTTTCCGACCAAGATTTGATAGGGGTGAGAGGTTTCTGTGAGTTATATCGTGGCACTTTAACTCCTCTATGCTAATACAATAGGGATTTTCCCCATCATAAGTCAGAGCAAATCTATAAGTATTAAAGTAAAACATGCATGATTCAGTGTTCAGTAATGAAACTATGCTCAATCATTTTATGACCACAATAGCTACATGCATGCCATTTTTTAAGTCATACAACTGCTGAAATTTACTGAGGAAACATACAAAGACTAACACCTTTCCTTCTTTAAAAATTTTTACAAATATGAATTCAAAATATTGGATTCTTTGTACATACAGAAAGTGAATAAATTCTGAGAGATACTCCCAACAAACATGGTGCAAATTGAGTCATGTGACCAATCTAACTCTAGGAATAACCAATGTCACACATTCAGAATTCACTTAAACTTATGATGATTCTGTAAATATAGGATTTATTCCTAAATAAATATGTGTTATTCATTTGAAGATAACAATGGCACTTAGTCCAGCAAAGCTTGAGGGTGCAACCGTTGACTGATCTACTTCTACTTCTATGTGGGGTAATCTGCAGTCGGGATCCATACTGCAGATATATCAAAACACATGCCAACCAGCACAAACAGGATAAAAGAATTTAAAAACTGGGTAAAAACATCTCGTCTAACTCACTCTAGGCACTACTACTAACTCTCTCAAAAAGTTTCTGTGGAGGGTGCCTGGATGACCTTCTCTGGCAGTTTAATGGACCTTTTCTGGCAGCTTACTGGAGCAGTCTGCTGTGGTCTTTGGAATAACACATTATATGAATGTGGCACTCACTAAAACTATTATGTGGATGCCAACACTCACTTGAAAATGAAAAATGGAGATTTTTTGAAAAGTTCGAAATATTTCCTCAAGAAACTTTTTACATGAATTGTCATGGGCATATCTATTGGTTTCAACTCCAGGTATTCCCAACTGAGGCCCTGAATTTATCATTTTGAGGCAATGACTTGGTACAAACTCACTAAAACTAGTACACAGACTTCGACAGCCGACTTTGGGATCTCAAGCCGGACATTCATCTAATTTCAATAAATAACATTATAAGTTTAATAGACTTGCATAGAATACAGCGTAAATGGATGTAAATACTTTTTAGTTATGCTTTAAGCCATCTTTTCTAGCGATAAATCAAGGTTTGTTTACTTGTATGACATTGGTTTCAATCTGTAGGAAAAGCTGACTTTCAAACGTACACATATGGCCGACTCAAGGGCTACACAAACTCGCTAAAACTAGTACAAGGACTTCAACGTCCAACTTAGAAGTTGAAGTTGAATTGACTACATTAGAACACTTTTTTTATTAATCGAGGCATAAAGATCATTTTTAAAACAATGTTAATACCTAATTTGAACATCAACCTGAAAATGTGCGTATGGTAATTCAATATATCATCGAAAGTGATGTTGGACAATTCTTTTAGTATCTTCTAAATCCAAAGTCGGATGCAGAAGTCTGTGTAATAAATTATAACAAAACACTTTCTTCACAAAGTTTCTGCCCCTTGAATTTTATCAAGTGGAAACAAATACCATGAAGAAATCTTTGTGAAATCCATTATTAATCTAGTCTGTGCACTAATTTTTTTTAGTTTGTAGTTCTCAAGTTCACAGTAGTGTCTGTTTGAAACAGAAGTTGGCTTTTCTGAACTGATCAAGACTGCTGTCTCACAATGTAAACAAACTTTGATTTATAGCTAGTTAAGATGTCTTAACTAAGAAGTATTTACATTTATTTACACTTACACTAATCTATGCATAACAATTAAGCTTATATTGTTATTTATTAAAATTATACGAATATTCATCTTGGCATCCAAAGACGGCTGTCAAAGTCCGGGATACTAGTTTTAGTGAGTATATGCCAGTGAGTGCCTCAAAAAGATAAAATCAGGATTTCATCTGTGAATATCTGGCATTCATACAAATAAGTGTCAATAACCATGCTTGTAGAAAGTTTTACAAAGAAATATTTCTAACTTTCAGAGATTAATTCGAATTTTTTGTTTTCAAGTCTGACTTTCACATTGTGACAAGTGTGCACATACTAGTTTTAGTGAACGCCTTTGTAGGCATCTGTTGATGTGCTGAGTCGTGAGAATCTGTCTTTGTGGTGCTGTCTGGTCTGTATATCTGATCATATGACATAGTCTGGGACGGTAACAGCTGCTTCTTCCTTCACGATCTTGTACAATAGGATGAGTCTGGCCCCCTTCCTGCATGTTTCCAAGGTAGCCCACCCAAGAGACTGCAAGATGGTTGTCACTGTTCCTGGCTCCCGACTGTAGGTTAGTAACAAATTGGGCGGCTTGCCATTGTACCATCTCAATACTGTTTATTTGATATTGTTGATATGTATCCAAACTGCAGAAGATCTGTTGGAAACCACTACAAATCTTCATGTGAAGTGTTAGTTACAGTTGCAATTAAGAATTTTGTGGTTGTCTGGTCGTCAGAACAGGCAAACTGGGTTAGTGTTAAATCTAGGATTCCAAAAGGGCACACAAATTTCCCCATCAAAAGGGCACTTTTTAACGCAGTATTTGGTAAAAAGGGCACTTAATTTAGCAACTTTAAATGTCACCAAATACATTTAAAAATTTAGTTTAAAATTGCATTATTTCCTCGTTTTATTTTCATTTTCATCTTTAAATTAGTTCAGTTATTAAGCTCTGAAAATGTGACAGAATTGTGCAATATTGGAAAATACATCAAACAAGCTTTTAATGTAAGACAAAATGTATATTAAACTCTGTTTTGTATTTAATTATGTAATTTGTAACTTATATTTGTTATTGTGTAAACCATTCACATACTTGACCTTGTTATATATTATTTATGTATACTTGTCAATTGTATATCTATAAGCAGTATTGCTTTTGATAATAAACTATATATATATATATTTGAAAATGTAAAAGACAATTGTTATTGATAATTTGATGTAATTTGCAATCCTTAACATTGCTTTGGTTGAAAATCTTAATTCCAGCTTCTCTTCAGAATAAATTCCTTTTCACAGTTATAGGAGCTATAATTACTTAATATCTGTTACAATTACATTATTGCAATCATTATATGCTTTTGAGTATTGCATAAATTCCCAATTTGTAAACTAATATTGGTTAATGTTCATAAAAATTTATTCAAACTTCTCCAAGACCAGCACAGTCCCTTCTGTCTATTACTGGCAACATGAGATACTGCAAGTTTTGTCATTGTACCTTGAACAGTCTTTACAATGTATCATTATTTTTAACATAACTTAAATATTTGAATGACATGCCATTATTTTAGCTGAAAAGAATGTATTATTAAACGAAATGTTATGTGGGATCTAGAAGTATGCATGTGCACAAAGACATAAACAAGTTTATAAGTCCTTGATGTGCAGTTGTATTTCAGGGTTGATATAAATTTTTAATTAACCTGACCAATATTTTGATGAAAATAAAGAAAACAGTTTGCTACTAACAAAACAAAAATTTCTCTCAGCATCCAACATCCACCCAATTTTCCTTCACAAATAAACTCCTGGATCTCGGTGCTACAGGAAGGATGTGTGACTGACGTTTGAATAATTCAAATTCAAAATCTTAGAGGAAATTGCTGGAAGCATTAATAATGGGAAATATAAAGTGTATCTGTCCCCTTAAGGTATTAGTTACTTTAGTTTTGTGACTGCTTTATACCACGATTTTTGTAAATAAGTTGCTGGCCCAAATGATTGTCTCAGCTCAAAGTACTTAATAGTAATAAATTATAATGTTTAATGTTCATTCACATTTATTGACTTACAGATCGTAGATATTCTATTGATTCTAGCAAGGACTTAGCCTTTGATTCTAAAAATACCAAAAAGTCATGTTTCATAATCAGTTATGTTGTTCAGTTCTTTGATCGTAAAAAAACGTCTGATAGTGTGAATACAGTACACTTGGTGTGTTTGTTGCCTCTCTTGTTGCAACTACTTATGATGATATTGTTGTATCAAATGAAAAAGATGTTCTGAAATATCATCTTCCCGGGAATTACTAAACAATGTTCAAAATTATCAGAGGAAATGTGGAGAGTAGATCTTTAAATATTTGGTGTCAAATTGTGAAAATTTGTTAAATGATATTAAGTAAAGCATTTAAAATGGGTAGCGATCGTGACCTGCTATGTAAACCAGTCACTTTTCATTTAATGTTTTCCTTTTCGTATAATCCTAGAATAAATACTTTTAAAGTTCAAACATCCTTTAATTTTCTTTAATATCTGACTGGTAACAGATGTGAATTTGACCTGCAAAATTACTATTTCGGCATTCAGACAACCATGTTAAACTCTCATCGTGTACGGATGTAATCTAAATCTAAGAAGGTAACATTGATTAAAATCCCCAAATTAACACCTCAAAAGTAGCAGACAGTGCAGTACACAGGTTACGGCTGATATTTAGTGGGTCAAACAGCTGACTTAGACCATTACGTAATGTTGTACGGAAAGTGTTACCAAATTCTAAAGAGGGCATGTCCCAAGCGGCAAGTGATATTCGTAATATACTGGCCCTGTAAATACATTCTTTTTGAGGGTTTCATATTACGTAAACAAAGATTGATCTTCTTTAGTCTCATAAAATAATCACATAGGGAAAATAAGGGCATGGCGCTGCATAAAAAGGCATGGCGCGGCGCCATGCTATTTCGCTTTAGATAAAACACTATGGGTCATGGTTGAAACACAAACTTCTTCGTAACTAGCAAAGCCTACTGTCCGCGCCACTCACTTTGTAAATTGAAAAATCTGGATTTTCACTTATTTATCTTTGAAATAGTTTTACAAAATTAATATCCATCGACAGATCTTGTTTAGTCGTACCTTTTGGTGTATGTGGTGTTTCTACAAGGAAGAAGCATTCGTATTTTATTGGGAAAAAATCATTTTAGATAGGGCGTTTTCTATGTTAATTCTGACGTGACGTCGCCGATGTTTAACAATGAGTCTATGGGAAACTTGGCGAGGTCACATCAAAATTTAACATGGAAATCCCTCTATATAAAATTGATTTTTTTTCTATAAAATATGTACGCTTCTTTATACAAACATATAGCATACACCAAAAGTTACGCCTAAACAAGTGCTATCGAATGGTTTTACCTTTTTGAAATTATTCTGACGATGAATAATTGAAAATCCAGAATTTTCAGTGTCCAGAGTGAGCGGCGCGGACAGTAAGTGAAGTAAGTGTACTGCAAGAGGAAAATCGAGCTACATAATACAGAATATATATACATAAAAGACATTTACAAAACTGGCCACACGTATTACCATTTTTTCAACAAAGCAAAATCTATCTTCACATCTGCAGTCATATTCTCTTTGTTTTCCTTCTTACTACGGCCTTAAGGCAAAGCTTGGCTCGGCGAATTTACCGGAAGTGACCCTATGACCTTTTTCCCCCACATGTAGTCAACTCGAGATCATGCCCGGTGGAAACAGACAATCATTGAATGTATCAGCTGATTCATTTTGGTTTAAGTACACTCTGTCTGCAGTAGCAGCAGTATTTGCAGAAACAGGTAATCACATTGTGCACTACTTTCACTTTCCTTATCACGTCTTATGCAGAGAAAATAAGAAAATCAGCTTCCAAAGGCATGATATCGGTACTGTACTTTAATGTAGGTCATCTAGAATTTTATTAACCATACCATTTCCCAAGTCAGTATGTCAAATACACGTCGTTTTATATATATTTAAAATTCACAATCCTAAACTAAAGCCAAATACTCTTGTTTATTTCAGTACCTGCACTTAAACACTTTTACTTTTTAGCTTTAGGGGCTAAGCTAAAGGAAGAAACTGAATGCATATAGCAGTGATCTAGAGGGATATGTGAAAAAGTGTTGTTGTTTTGGGTTCTATTCTAAAATTAAATTTTTTACATTTTTGTCAACATATTTTTGGAATTGATGCTTTCAGTATAGAAGTGTGCTGTTTTCTTATTTAGGTGGTAATGTCATCAATGCTTTAATTTGGTTTCTTTTAATCATAATTATGTTTAAAAATATTAATTACTGTGAAAAAAAGTTTTGTTGACCAATATGTCAATTTTCAGATTTTTTTTGGATTTTTTAAAGACTGTCCCAAAAAAGGGGGGGGGGGGGGGTAGTAGTGGTGGTGGTGGGTGGGGAAGGGAAGGGATTCTTTCACATTTTCAACTTCTTCAGAACTAATGGGATGATTTTTATGAATCTTGGTGGGAATGAATTATTCATGGTCCCTAACGATAAAGTGTTGTTGCTTTTTTGTCCAGATCCATCAATAGGTTGCACCATGACAAGCAAAAGTAGGTCACAAATGGTAACCTATTTTGAGAATATTCTTCAGACCAGCTGCTTACAGAGACAAAATGAATGCATAGGAATGATCTAAAGGGATATATGAAGAAGATGTGTAATTGTTGTTTTGGTTCCTTTTGATTTTCCTCTTGATTTCAATGCAGAAAAGTGCAGTTTTTCTCCTTTAGGGAATAATGATGCTTTAATTTGGTTTCATATAATCATGATTATTGTAAAGAATTTTCAGGCAAAGAATGTTCTCAATATGTCTGTTTTTAGGGTTTTTTAATGAATTTTTTAAGATTGTCAAAAAAACCCGCAAGAGATATAGACCCACTTGGGCCTCTTGTTTTATATATTTAACCCGCAGACCCCTGTCACATAAAGTAACCAATTTCAGGTGAATTCAGCATGACCTTGTGATTTTGGTAGATAGTGAAATAGTAAAGTCAGTACATGGCAAATTGGTACCTGGTAATTTTGGTACCTGAATTCACAGGTCATAGAAGCAATGATCCTATGCTGCCTCTGCATCATATTATACAGGGTTTTCTTGAATTAACGATGATTTCAGTACCCAATTTTATTGATATCAGTACTTTGACTTTGATTTTTAAGTAAATATTTGAAATAAGTTCGGGTTGTTTTTTAAAGTTTTTAAAAAAAAAAATGGAGAGAGAGAAAACATATGAGATGTTACTAAGCCATAGCGAAATCGTGGCATAATTGAGTGATTTTTTGTTTACACTATCAATAATTGCACATCTAATAATTTGATTGTAAATTCGTGTCAATGAAAATGTGTTGTTTTATCATTTCTTAAATCATTTTAGTGTGGCTTCCCATTAAGCACTGTGAAAAGTCTTTGCTAATAAAAACCTGAAAGAAAAGGTTAATAAACCTTAACAATGCTTACTGAGACATTATGATTTATTACTGTAAAAGGTTAGTGTTATTAATGTTTACTGGGGTGTTTGTATTGTAGTTTTGTAACATATTTTATGATGTTTTGACAGCTACTTATCCTTTTGATATTACCAAAACACGACTACAGATTCAAGGAGAAGATAGTGGTAGAAATGCCTCCAGCACTACTGTACAACAACAGAAAAGGGGGATGTTCAGGACAATCGCAGGAATTGGTAAGGACACTTTTCAATATTCATGGAGGACGTGTAAATTTTCTCTCTGTCAATCTGTCTGCCCATCGATCCATTTGTGGTCATATCTCTTTATTTCAAGGTCAGCAGATAAATGTGGCCCATGTTCCATTCTGTTTCCATCAAACTTTATGTAAAAGTTCATTATGACCCAAAACCTTGTCATGACCTTTGCCTTATTGCTGTTAGCCATATTTGATATTTTTTATTTCAGTGTTATCTCCTCAAAGTAACCTTTTAACCTTATTACCTGAATTTCATCAGCTTTAATTGCTGTTGCTTTTCAGACATCTTTACACCTTAATGCAGTTGCTGCTTGAAAAATTAATGGAGACTTCATATACAATGTATGGCATGCACAACTTTAATTTTTTAAACCTTTCAAATGACACAATAGTCAATGACCTTTTTGACTTAACCATGACCTTTATTCTAGTTTCAATAATACAGCTAGTTTCTACTTCTGTTTGAGAGCAGGCAGGGGTCAATTATTGCTTAAGCAATACTTTTGCCACAGAGACACATGTACACAAATTTTGTTTTAAATAAAACTTAGCTTGCTAATTAAATCATTTTTAAGATTTTTTATATTGCTAGTGTTGAACTATTATCATTGTCCAATTCAAAATCACTCTGATTCTAACACTTTTTTAAAAGTACAAGGTACTATACATACAGGCATCTTTTTGAAATTACTAAAGTATACTCAAGGTGACAGGTATTTGAACCGTTTTATTTTGCTCATCTGAGCTGAATATCAAGTTTGTAGAAGGGAAGGCTCTGTACAAACATTTGGCCCTAACCTGTGTAACAACAAGTTTACATATGGCTATATATCTTCTATATATGATATATCTTTAACTCTCTTGATCCTGCCCCAAGGGCCGACACTTTTTACATAGGCTTACATAGGAAATATCTTTGTAAAGGCGTTATAAGAAATATTTTGGAAAATTAAAAAACTTTCCTGATGACATACTGTATCAAGCTATTCAAGGAAAGGTCACAAGGCAACACCAGCTGTTGAATACTGAAGAGAGTAAGGTAATGTAGTGACTCTAGACATGCTGCGTTTTCATGTTTTCTCTTCAGAAGTGCCAAATGTACTTTATTTCAATTTGACCTCACCTCAGAAAAACCTTTTACCATATTGCCTGACTTTCATCAGCTTTCATTGCTGTTCTGATTTAGATGTTTCTACACTTAAATGCAGTTGCTGCTTGATATGTTATTGGAGACGTCATATAAGGCATGCATACATTATTTTTTTAAACCTTTCAAAGGAATATTGTTTTACATCACTCCATGATTATTTCATGTATGTGGTGACGACATCTGCCTGATGCATTTTGTAGAAATTTGACCTTTGCAGTGGACCCACCTAAAGCAGTGAGGGATCTTTTACATGCCACACCTACCATGACAGGGGACCTTGGTTTTTACTGTCTCATCCGAAAGACAGAATACCGGTGCTTTGGGTGGGAGTCGAACCTGGGACCTGCTGTCCACCAAGAGCCAAGCACCTTATCCATTTGGCCACACCGGCTTTTCAAATGACACAATAGTCAATGACCTTGTCAGTTTATCCATGACCTTTATTCCAATTTTAAAAATACAGTTTCTGCTTGTGTTTGAGGGCTGGTTGAGGACATTTACTGCTTTAGCAAAACTCTCAGAATACTTAATTGTTATTTCTTTGGCAGTTTAAGATAATTTTTAATTTTTAAGAGATAGAGTAAAAACTTTAACTGAGATAATGTTTATTTGCAGATAGTTTAGTTTATTTATCAGAAGCATGTAATTTGCAGATAATATATACAAATTGAGCATTTTGCATCACTCAATATGTTTATCAAGTCATTCAATAAAAACTATTTATTAGAGAGAAGAATCATGACTTCATCTTTTTCACACATTTTTGTGTCATTAATTGTCTTGATATATTCAATGTAAAGAAGCAGTTTACACAGTGTGTCAGTAACGTCAGAAAAAAACTAATAATAAAATAAATAAATAGAAATAAAAATTAAAAACACCATAAGCTAGAGAGAATATATATCTATGAACTTTTTCAAACAGTCAGTCATTTGTGAATGAACAAATTGTGCACAGATGAGCAAAATAGGCCCACTTGGGCCTCTTGTTTTCTATTGTATAGTGAAATAAAAATTATGGTTGCAGAGGGCATTATACTGTATTCTACAAGAGTTACCTTTCTTCTCTTCAGAAGGCTGGTAAAAAATTATATAATCAGGCAATGTATGTAAATCTTCTCTTCTCGTTGCCATGAAAATCCTGTCTAGTACACACTGTTTGTCATTTTTAACATAAATTAAGATAGACAGGGGTGTCTCTAATATTTCCCATAAAATGTCTCTTTGATTTAGAAATGCCTTTATATCTGTGAGATATTTTTAATTTGGTCAGGGAAACTTCCTTAAGTAATAGTAGCTGTAATTCAAACAGACAGAAATGTCTTATTTCAATTAGAGATATCTTTAAACATTTGGTACAAGAAACTTATCATATTCAAAATAAGAAAAAATCTGTGGTTCTTATAGAAACAAGTCTTCCAGATTTGATTAGAAGTTTATGAAAAACCTCTTAAACATATACTGGGCTAGAAACATTGAGGTTTTAATCTCTACCTACAATAGAGAAAATTATTTGCTTTTATTGATATCTCACTTTCAATTAAAGATACATATATCTGTGTATCTCTCTCTAATGTTTATAGGTTTATGGGTTTATATGTTCATAGGTTTATATGATTATAGGTACATAGGTTTGTAATTGTTTACATATGTTTATTGGTTGAGATCATGTGATACTGACAATATTTGTTCATTCTCTGGCCATAAACAGTAGATACTTAAAGCTCCTGCTTCAAGACTGATCACAGACAGCAACTTAAGTCTCATTTTGTCAGGTAAACCTGCCATATTTGGTTCTGGTCCTTGACTTTGGTTCCCACAATGATTGCGTGTGTCACTCTACATAAACATGTGTGTAATCTATTATGTGCTACTCATCCCCCATTCTTATAATTGTGAGTTTGATTATTTACAAGAATTATCAACTAACAATATGCTGTCTGAACTGTTTATGCAGCACCAACCTTCAACATATATTACATCATATAATCCCTGTTATAAGTAGATGGAGGAACACCCCCTTATAATGCTCTCTCATTACAATACCACTGCCTTCACCTGTGCAGCAATATGTCCCCACGCCGTTGCCAAATGTGCACGGTTTGTAGGTATAGTCATTGATATATTTATTCTCTCGGTTTTACTATCAATTACTGCTACTGTAATCGTGGTTGGAGAACTTGAAGGTGTCCAATAAAATGCACCAACATAACCTCTTGAGCACCTTCATGGAGACATGACCAATGGATAATGGAAATCAATGGATAATCAGTACTATCCTTTTACGTGCATTCATCAGAAGTGTCCTTTGAAATATTGCAAATAGTAATGTAATAGAAATTATTTCATGAATTGAGTGTTCGTAGGACTAAAGGACCTAAATGAACCAGTTGATTTTTTTAGATTAATTTAAAATTCAGATGTATTGTTCAATTTTTTCGGGACAACAATATTTATTTCCAAAATGGATCAGCTCTACCCTCTTCAGAATGAAATAATCGCCAACATTACAGAGTGCCGGAACACGAAGTCATATGCCAGCAGTCCAGGATGCCAGAACACGAGACTGTCTGCCAACGATCCAGCTTTCTGGAGCACCACGAGACCATCTGTTAACAGTCCAGCTTGCCGGAACCCGACACATCTACCAACAGTCCAGCTTGCCGGAGCACGAGACCATCTGCCAACAGCCCAGCTTGCCGGAACACGAGACATCTGCCAACAGTCCAGCTTGTCGGAGCAAGAGACTATCTACCTGCGGTCAAGCTTGCAGGAGCACGAGACCACCTGCCAACAGCTTGCTGAGACAAGAGGCCATCAACCAATAGTCCATTTTGCTGTGCACGGGACCATCTGCCAAAAGTCCAGCTTGCTAGAACTCGAGACATCTGCAAACAATCCAGCTTGCAGGAGCACGAGACCAACTGCCAACAAGCCAGCTGGCCTTAGCACGAGATCATTTTCCATTAGTCCACGAGACATCTGCCAACAGTCCAACTTGCTGAAGTACGAGACCAACTGCCAACAGTCCAGTTTGCTCGAACACAACAATTGTCAACAATCCAGCTTGCTGGAGCACGAAATCATCTGCCAACAATCCAGCTTGCTGGAACTCGAGGCCATCTCCCAACAATCCAGTTTGCCGGAGCACGAAACGAACTGCCAACAATCCAGCTGCCGGAACACGAGACCATCTGCCAATATTCTAGCTGGTCTTAGCACGAGATCATCTGCCAGTAGTTCAGCTTGCCGAAACACGAGCCATCTGCCAACAGTCCAGCTTGCTGAAGCACAAAACATCTGCAAATGGTTTAGTTTGCTGGAGCACGAGACCATCTGCCAACGGTTCAGTTTGCAGGAATACGAGACTAACTGCCAACAGTCCAGCTTGTTGTAACAAGAGACCATCGACCAATAGTCCAGTTTGCTGGTACATGGGACCATCTGCCAATAGTCCACCTTGCCGGAACGCGAGACTTCTGCCAACAGTCCAGCTTGCTAGTGCTGGAGACCATCTGCTAACAGTCCAGCTTGCAGGAGCACGAGGCCAACTGCCAACAGTCCAGATAGCTGAAACAGAACAGTTTTCAACAGTCCAGCTTGTCGGAGCAGGAAACCATTTCCCAACTATTCAGCCTGCTGGAACACGAGACCATCTGCCAACAGTCCAGTTTGCTGTAATACGAGACGTCTGCCAATAGGCCATCTTGCGTGAGATGGGACGACCTGGCCACTGTTAAGCTTGTCGAAGCAGGAGGTGATCTGTCCACAGTCCATCTAGCAAGAACAGGAAACGATCTCTCGACTGTCTATCTTGCGGGAGCATGGGACAAGTTGCCGACAGCCCAACTTACGAATCAGGAGGCTCTAGGTCACTTACACGACCTGGCTTGAAAATGTGAATTCTCTGTTTGAATTTAAAGGTATGTAACTTTCAAAAAAAAGTTTTATTTAATTCCTAGAGTATACTACGTAGTCCTTGTTATATTAGCTAAGGACTAGTGAGATCTTATGTATTATCATTGCATTTTCGGACTGTCGGGACCTTGGATCATCAGGCTTACTGACCAACACACCTTTGGACTATTAGAGTTTGGAGCGTTTCGGACTGTCGGACCTTCAGATTATCGGGCTTTCCGAAAATCAAACGGCCATCATCCACTTTGTGGGAACACCAGACGATCTATAAGATGTATGCAAAGAGATCTGCCAAAGATACCATGATAATAACTCCTGTCGAACTCGGTGGGCCAATAACATTTTACGAAAGAAATGAAACAAACCTATCAACTACAATACTTAAAGTTTAAATAAATGACACCCGACGCCTGAACTCTACACCAGTTTGATCGTCTCCGGATTCCTATAGGGAGAAAATGGCGGCTATATCACAATCAATAAGCTTTGAGAGAGATAAAATGCATCTTTAATTGAAGTCTCAGGTGAAAAATAACAATGTCCTTCAACACAATATAGTTGGCATAGGAATTTCACAATGAAATGATATAGACTTTCATTTGTATTATAAAGGTATGAATGGCTAACTCATCAAGCTCGACTAATCGAACAATACCGGGCCGACCTGATTGTAATAAATTTACCGATAAAATGACGTCTTTTGTGACAATTCAAAAGGAAACTTAATACATATCTCACAGGTAACAGTGAATTTTCCCTTCACATAAATACCTCAGGATATAAAACATAGAACACTGCCTACTTGGTCAAATTTCCCTCATGAAATACAACATGAAACAATGTCTGCTTCGTCAAATTTTCCTCTACATAAATACATCAGAATATTAAACATGGAACACTGCTTACTATCTCAACATAAATATCTAATGATATACAAAATGAAACATTGCCTACTTGGTCAAATTTCCCTCTACATAAATACCTCATTATATAATCATTTACACACGCATGAATTCATTGCCATTGTCACTACACATGAATTAATTTTCACTACTCATATATTTATTGTTACTATACACATTCATCATTTTTACTACATGTGCATACGTCCATTTGCATCCAACACGCATGTATTAATTGTCCTCCCACATGCATGCATTAATTGTCATAATATCCTTTTAATTGACTTAAATAATGAATGTCAGTCATAAGTTTAGTGTACACTTAATGTATGTTGTCAGTGTCACTTCACACCTATGCATTCATTGTCATCCACTAGTGTAGTCATTATAACCACACATGCTACATTCATTGACACAGTACGTGCTTGTATTTATCGCTTACACATTGTATGCATGCGTTCATTGTCACAAGACTTTCCTGCACTACTATCACCATGTCAGTATATACATTCATTGTCACAAGACTTTGCTGCATTACTGTCATTGTCAAGACTTTCATGCATTACTGTCACCATGTCAGTATATATACATTCCTTGTCACAAGCCTTTCATGCATTACTGTCACCATGTCGGTATATACATTCATTGTCACAAGACTTCCCTGCATTACTGTCACCATGTCAGTTTATATACATTCATTGTCACAAGACTTTCCTGCATTACTGTCACTATGTCAGTAAATACATTCATTGTCACAAGACTTTCTTGCATTACTGTCACCATGTCAGTATATACATTCATTGTCACAAGGCTTTCCTGCATTACTGTCACTATGTCAGTAAATACATTCATTGTCACAAGACTTTCTTGCCTTACTGTCACCACGTCAATATATATACATTCATTGTCACAAGACTTTCCTGCATTACTGTCACCATGTCAATATATATACATTCATTGTCACAAGACTTACCTGCTTTACTGTCACCATGTCAGTATATATACATTCATTGTCACAAGATTTTCCTGCATTACTGTCATCTTGTCAGTATATACATTAATTGTTACCTCAAGTTTATACTCTTTACCATTATACCCATTTGTCCATTGTACATGTATTCACACACGCATGCATTTTTGTCATCACACACATACATTCATTGTCATTACACAGTGTATTCATTATCATGCAAGGAGCAGGCGTGGTGTAGTGGTTAAGCGCTTGGCTTGCGGCGCCGACGATCCGGGTTCGATTCCCGGGTTGCGCCACTATGTTTGAGAGGTTGGTAACCTCCTGCTTCCATGTCGCGATATAACTGAAATATTGTTGAAAGCGACGTAAAACACCAATCAACCAACCAACCAACCATTATCATGCACAGATGCATTTATTGACACTACAAACGCATATATTCATTGTCACCACATGCATGCACTTATTGACACCACACATCCATACATCTCAGTCACGCCACACCCATGAATTCAGTAACAACACACATATGACGTTATTTTCACTACATACGCATGAATTCGTTGCCATTACATACATGGATTCATTGTCACCGTGCAGGTTAATTGATTGTCATATGTGGCATGTCACCTTTCTGCTAGTATTTATTGCTATGGAGATGACACTTTTATGGTATGTCATTTTACCCCAAGTCGATAGTACACTCCTCCACGACATATCAAGTACCACACTATGTTATCTACATATGTATTTCCTCTTTCCTTAAAACATCTACGATTTTGTCATCTTCCGTTAATTGATATTACTTTCCTGTCACCACTATGGCCATAGGTGTTACCCTAACGAAAACGTTAGGTCGACTCTCCTTTCTGCTGTAAAATGTAAAACATTACTGGAAAAAATTACAATCACAACCATTGAAATATATATCAGGATTGAGGATTCTCATCATATGCCGAATTCTCGAAGTATATGATAAAAGTTTACTGTTTGTGTATACAAAAACTGACGTCCAGTGACGTTGGCGTCAGCCACGCACATCGAGTGTCCAGCTTACATCCCCTTTTAGTGTCGTGGGCTTTCAGACATGTTGAACAATAATTTGATGAACCACACAAATATATATTGAGCCATTTTTTGAATACGATGCGACCAGCTTTGATACATTGCTCCATCGCCATTCGTAGATCATTGGCGCACCTGTCTGGGCTCAGATTGGCTGCCTTTGCTACGTTTTCCTGACACGTTTCGTACGTCATCGACGGATTATCGTCGACGTCCTCATAATTTACAATATTCGTAACGTCATCTTCTTTTGTGCCAACACATACACCTGTGACGTCTTCAACACATTCCGCCCCTGCCATGCAGTCTGCAAAATAAAGAGAAAGTTAACAGCTGTGAAATCCTATCAAGTTTGCATTTGGTAGGGTCTTTTTTGTGATTACGCCGTATGGATTCATTGACAAGCGCTATAGTATCCAGTATGCCCTAACTCTATCTCTGTTACAAAAAAGAAACACAAATGTCATGATCACAAACTTGTTTCATTTTTCAAACTGTATTGAATGTTATTTAACCGTTGACTCGTAATCTTTCACATTTAGGATGTGACAAATGTGACCCATGACCCAAAGTGATATCTTGGTTGTCATTGTTTACGTATGACAAAAGTAATTGCGACTTTGGTGTCGCGAGGGTATTTGTCCACTTAGGACGGTCCTAGTTCTCACACGTACCTTTAGGATAACTTCACATTCGATAGAAATATTCGGTGAAGATCAACAGTACGTATAATGACTTTCCTATTGGATCATGCAACCAAAGAAAAGGTCACGGTCACCTTAGGTTGATTGATTGATTATTGTTTTACGTCACACCACGAATGTTTCACGTATATGGTGACGGCATCTGCCTGATGCGAAGCATACAAATTTTGACCTTTGCAACGGACCCACCCGAAGCAGTGAGGGATCTTTAACGTGCCATGCACACCACGACACGGGGCCTCGGTTTTGACTTTCATTCGAAAGACAGGACCGGCATGACCAGAGCGGGACTCGAACCCCGGCCTCCCGATCAGGAGTCAGACGCGATACCACTAGGCCACGCCGGCTTTGGTCACCTTAGGAGATATTATAATATTTACTCGCATTATTTGAAGTCTTTGCTTTGAAGAAACGCTTTTGATGGGAGACTTGGTGTCATTACCTTGAAAACCTCCATGCAAGGTCATGTATTCTGGTTCATTGTCACCGTGAACTTTAGTGAATTATTACGAGAAAGAGAGAGAGAGTGGGGAGGGATTATTTTTTTATATCAAGAACTATTTTCATGCCCCAGCAGGCATGGTCCTGGGGTCCGGCGCCATAAACTGGGAAAATACTTGTCAAAATTTCAAATTCTTCTGTTCAACAATGAATGAATAAGTGGGATTTGGATTTCATTGAGTTTTATTCTATCTATAAATAGAATTAAGCCATTCTGCATGACAATTTATTTGAACGTTTGATAAGGGAGTAAATAAAAGTGACACAATTGACTAAAGTATATTCTCAGTTTATGGCGCCGAACCCTTGTGCATTAAATAAAAATAAAGAAATGAAAATGTTAAGTTTACGTTGTCGTCTTTTTCGTCCTCCGTCCGTAAAATAGATTGCAATTTATGGTTCCAGATGATAATGCAAGATTCTTTGCCGCTAATTAAACTTAATTAGGATTTATGTATTCTTATAAAAAGGGAAATATGCCTATCGATTCAGGGTCAGTAGATGAAAGGTCAAATTCACTTATGGTAAATAGACTGTTCTATGTTGATTCTCTGTTTTGTTCTGCATTTCTTTCAGTTCTATGCATAGTTTTCACATTATGATGTCAGTGGGAAACGTATTGTTCTCATAAATGAATTCCAACATAATGTTTGTTTGTTTTGTGATTTTGAATCTTTTGGGGTTTTTTTTCGGATATCACAAACTGAATTAAGATATTCACACCTTCTTTTGATGTTGAAAACTCGTGTGTTGCTATATTAAGATATTTTATATCAGAAAATGGTTTTAAAGTACTGAAACTGCGCCTCATACAGATACTCTAACACTGCGGCTCATACAGATACTCTAACACTGCGCATCATACAGATACTCCAACACTGCGCTTCATACAGATACTCTAACACTGCGGCTCATACAGATACTCTAACACTGCGCCTCATACAGATACTCCAACACTGCGGCTCATACAGATACTCTAACACTGCGCCTCATACAGATACTCTAACACTGCGCCTCATACAGATACTCCAACACTGCGGCTCATACAGATACTCTAACACTGCGGCTCATACAGATACTCTAACACTGCGCCTCATACAGATACTCTAACACTGCGCATCATACAGATACTCTAACACTGCGCCTCATACAGATACTCTAACACTGCGCATCATACAGATACTCTAACACTGCGCATCATACAGATACTCCAACACTGCGCCTCATACAGATACTCCAACACTGCGCTTCATACAGATACTCTAACACTGCGGCTCATACAGATACTCTAACACTGCGCCTCATACAGATACTCTAACACTGCGCATCATACAGATACTCCAACACTGCGGCTCATACAGATACTCCAACACTGCGCCTCATACAGATACTCTAACACTGCGCCTCATACAGATACTCCAACACTGCGGCTCATACAGATACTCTAACACTGCGCCTCATACAGATACTCTAACACTGCGCATCATACAAATACTCTAACACTGCGCATCATACAGATACTCTAACACTGCGCATCATACAGATACTCTAACACTGCGCATCATACAGATACACTAACACTGCGGCTCATACAGATACTCTAACACTGCGGCTCATACAGATACTCCAACACTGCGCTTCATACAGATACTCTAACACTGCGCATCATACAGATACTCTAACACTGCGCATCATACAGATACTCTAACACTGCGCATCATACAGATACTCTAACACTGCGCATCATACAGATACTCTAACACTGCGCATCATACAGATACTCCAACACTGCGCTTCATACAGATACTCCAACACTGCGGCTCATACAGATACTCTAACACTGCGGTTCATACAGATACTCTAACACTGCGCCTCATACAGATACTCTAACACTGCGCATCATACAGATACTCTAACACTGCGCATCATACAGTTACTCCAACACTGCGCCTCATACAGATACTCTAACACTGCGCATCATACAGATACTCTAACACTGCGCATCATACAGATACTCCAACACTGCTGCTCATACAGATACTCTAACACTGCGCCTCATACAGATACTCCAACACTGCGCATCATACAGATATCCTAACACTGCGCATCATACAGATACACTAACACTGCGCATCATACAGATACTCTAACACTGCGCATCATACAGATACACTAACACTGCGGCTCATACAGATACTCTAACACTGCGGCTCATACAGATACTCCAACACTGCACATCATACAGATACTGCAACACTGCGCCTCATACAGATACTCCAACACTGCGGCCCATACAGATACTCTAACACTGCGCATCATACAGATACTCTAACACTGCGCATCATACAGATACACTAACACTGCGCATCATACAGATACTCCAACACTGCTGCTCATACAGATACTCTAACACTGCGCCTTATACAGACACTCTAACACTGCGCCTCATACAGATACTCCAACACTGCTGCTCATACAGATACTCTAACACTGCGGCTCATACAGATACTCTAACACTGCGCATCATACAGATACTCTAACACTGCGCATCATACAGAAACTCTAACACTGCGGCTCATACAGATACTCTAACACTGCGCATCATACAGATACTCCAACACTGCTGCTCATACAGATACTCTAACACTGCGGCTCATACAGATACTCTAACACTGCGCATCATACAGATACTCTAACACTGCGCATCATACAGAAACTCTAACACTGCGGCTCATACAGATACTCTAACACTGCGCATCATACAGATACTCCAACACTGCGGCTCATACAGATCCTCCAACACTGCGCATCATACAGATACTCCAACACTGCGCCTCATACAGATACTCTAACACTGCGCATCATACAGATACTCTAACACTGCGCATCATACAGATACTCCAACACTGCTGCTCATACAGATACTCTAACACTGCGCCTTATACAGACACTCTAACACTGCGGCCCATACAGATACTCTAACACTGCGCATCATACAGATACTCCAACACTGCGGTTCATACAGATACTCTAACACTGCGCCTCATACAGATACTCCAACACTGCGCATCATACAGATATCCTAACACTGCGCATCATACAGATACACTAACACTGCGCATCATACAGATACTCTAACACTGCGCATCATACAGATACACTAACACTGCGGCTCATACAGATACTCTAACACTGCGGCTCATACAGATACTCCAACACTGCACATCATACAGATACTGCAACACTGCGCCTCATACAGATACTCTAACACTGCGCATCATACAGATACTCTAACACTGCGCATCATACAGATACACTAACACTGCGCATCATACAGATACTCCAACACTGCACATCATACAGATACACTAACACTGCACATCATACAGATACTCTAACACTGCGCCTTATACAGACACTCTAACACTGCGCCTCATACAGATACTCCAACACTGCTGCTCATACAGATACTCTAACACTGCGGCTCATACAGATACTCTAACACTGCGCATCATACAGATACTCTAACACTGCGCATCATACAGAAACTCTAACACTGCGGCTCATACAGATACTCTAACACTGCGCATCATACAGATACTCCAACACTGCGGCTCATACAGATCCTCCAACACTGCGCATCATACAGATACTCCAACACTGCGCCTCATACAGATACTCCAACACTGCGCATCATACAGATACTCTAACACTGCGCCTCATACAGATACTCTAACACTGCGCATCATACTCTAACACTGCGCATCATACAGATACTCCAACACTGCGGCTCATACAGATACTCCAACACTGCGCATCATACAGATACTCTAACACTGCGCATCATACAGATACTCCAACACTGCGGCTCATACAGATACTCGACTTTTTTCATTTGATGCGACACTATTCCACAAGAATTAGTAGGATTAAAATCGTGCTGTATATTTCTGTTTTGACATGATACATATAAAAATGAAATACAAGAACTTAAAAACTACTGTTCTATAACTTTAATGTATATTAGAAGTTTCCTCCCTTATTTTTGAGCGGTAATGATGATAATATTTCTACTTATGCATATTAGGAATTGAGCGGCAAGTCGAAACTTCTAGGACGTAAAGCATTTTAAGATCGTAACTGTAGTAAATTAATAAATGTTGCCGCCTCGACGTTAAACACAAAACGCTTCAATTAGACAGTCTATTATAAAAGAAATTATATATATAATATATATATATATATATATATATATATATATATATATATATATATATATATATATATATATATGTATATATATATATATATATATATATATTATATATATATATATATATATATATATATATATATATATATATATATATTGTCCGAATTTTAGTTTTAAACACTTACAAATTGCTGAATAGTAGCACCATGTTCGCGCAGTGAGCTATAAATCAGTGGACTTACAGTGATGGGCGAGCACATGAAGGACGCCTAGAACGCATAAGATGTAAGACCCCATACTCAAGTCCTGGTCTTGAAAATCATGATCCAGTAGGACGCTCTAACTCCAACACACAATGACTTTTCCACAAACTAATAAATTCTGACATCGAAATTGATTCTTGCTTCTTCCTACCGTTCAATAGCACTCGAGTATGAATTTGTAACATAAGATAAAATTCTCGCTTTACCTAGAGTCTTGTGTAAAATGGGCCAAAGTTTTCCGTTTGGATATAAATCCCTCCTCTTTTTATCGGATTGTCGTTTATTTATAAACGCCCCGTGCTGGGCGTGAATCCAAGGAGGTTGTTTAGTGGGAACAGGTCCCACTTACTGCAGGTACAATTTTACGGTTTTCATAGTTGAGTATGCAGGGAAATTGTTCCTTTCGTACAATTTTAGAAAACAATAAAAATGAAGTTAGAAAATTTTATTGATTCTGTAATTTAAACTTATAAAATATTTAAACCCTCTAGATTATTGGTTTTGTCAACTCGCCCATATTGTACGTCTACGCATTGAGATACTGATAAGAATAATAATAAGCGCTCGTGTCTTCTATGGACACACAGACACACTCATAGAAACACAGACATGCACACATACTTGTACATTTGTTTTGGGTGGTTTGGAGGTGGATATATATATATTGTCTTCCTTTCAGTATCTCAGAATATATATATATATATATATATATATATATATATATATATATATATATATATATATATATATATATATATACATTTACATTTTGTTTTTGGTGGTTATATATATATGTGTGTATATATATATATATATATATATATATATATATATATATATATATATATATATATATATATATGTATAATCTGAAATACTGAAAGGAAGACAATTACTTGATACCTTGATTAGACTCGAAGTCATGACCCCGTACATCAAGATCTAGATGGAATACCTTTGTCGTGAATAATGCTCACTGGGCGCGTGCTGGGGGTGGGTTGGCATGTCCGGGAATCGACCCTGGTTAATGATTCACTCCACTATGCTATTCTCAAATTGATTTTGCTCCTTTTATAGATATTAACAATATGTAGATAATTGAATTATTGTTTGACAAGTACTTGAATGCTTAAGATGTATCTATAGAGGATATCGTCCTTAACTTATTCAATGTAATGAATTGAACTTTTTATCGTATCAAATCAAATTTAATTTCCATGTATTTTCTATTGATATTCTAAGTTTATGAAAACATCATCTGTAAACTGGTATCGATATCGGAATGTTTCCAAAGATAACACGAATATTAATTTCTCTCCACTTTATATTCCGTGCAGAGTAAGTTTTATAATAGAATGTATACTTCTGGCAAATTTTAAGGATTTGATGATACCGTTTTATACTTTTATCTAATTATGTGTAATTCCAATGCAAACAGTGTAACTTTTTGCTGCTGTGGATAATTTATGTTAGGACAGCTTTGAGGTACTTTCAACTTTTTTTTGCCCCCCCCCCAAAAAAAAACACAACAAAAACAAATAAAAACACACACATAAGAGAAAAAATACCAAATATCCCCGAGACAAAATAGCAAAAGAAAATACAAACGAACAAACACAAACGCTCACAGAGATATTTAGTCCCCATGATGTAGAGGTGACCGTATGCTTTTGCAGGTATTTCAGACTTTTCCACAATGTTGGTGCCGTACAGGATAAAGTAACTTCATTTCGATGCTAAGGTCATTGAAAGTATTTACAAAACAGGTGAAGGAGGTAGATCTCACGTATGAATGTGTATCTACTGTACCTGCAGTATTTACCATCTCCCTCTAGAAGCTTCTAGCACCTCAGCATGCGGTCTCTTTAGTAAAAAATCTTAATTAAAATTCAACGTATTATTATTATTGAAAGAATATGTTAAGCTATTGATGCATATTAGATTAAAATCGATGTAGCCGGAGAGGTTGCATTTATTAAATAGATATTATATGTACATTTTTAGAAGGAAAAATTCTAGAGACGGGTATTTACGGATAAAGTGTAGAGACGGGTGTTAAGGGATAAAGTCTAGGATGTCTCTAGATACGGGCATTTAAGGATAAAGTGTAGAAACCGGTATTAAGGGATAAAGTCTAAGATGTCTCTAGGTACGGGCATTTAAGGATAAAGTGTAGAGACGGGTATAAAGGGATAAAGTCTAGGTACGGGCATTTAAGGATAAAGTGTAGAAACTGGTATAAAGGGATAAAGTCTAGGGACGGGCATTTAAGGATAAAGTGTAGAAACCGGTATAAAGGGATAAAGTCTAGGGACGGGCATTTAAGGATAAAGTGTAGAGACGGATATAAAGGGATAAAGTCTAGGGACGGGCATTTAAGGATAAAGTGTAGAAACCGGTATAAAGGGATAAAGTCTAGGGACGGGCATTTAAGGATAAAGTGTAGAGACGGATATAAAGGGATAAAATCGAGGGACGGGCATTTAAGGATAAAGTGTAGAAACCGGTATAAAGGGATAAAGTCTAGGGACGGGCATTTAAGGATAAAAAGTAGAGACGGGTATAAAGGGATAAAGTCTAGGGACGGGCATTTAAGGATAAAGTGTAGAGACGGGTATAAAGGGATAAAGTCTAGGGACTGGCATTTAAGGATAAAGTGTAGAGACGGGTATAAAGGGATAAAGTCTAGGGACGGGCATTTAAGGATAAAGTGTAGAGACGGGTATAAAGGGATAAAGTATAGGGATGTCTCTAGGTACGGGCATTTAAGGATAAAGGGTAGAGACGGGTATAAAGGGATAAAGTCTAGGGACGGACATTTAAAGATAAAGTGTAGAGACGGGTATTAAGGGATAAAGTCTAGGGATGCCTCTAGGGACGGGCATTTAAGGATAAAGTGTAGAAACCGGTATTAAGGGATAAAATCTAGGATGTCTCTAGGTACGGGCATTTAACGATAAAGTGTAGAAACCGGTATTAAGGGATATAGCATAGGGACGGGCATTTAAAGATAAAGTGTAGAGACGGGTATAAAGGGATAAAGTCTAGGGACGGGTGTAAAGACGGGCATTTAAGGAGATAGAGACAGGTATTAAAGGATAAAGTCAAGGAACGAATGTAGAGATTGGCATATAATGACAAAGTCTAGGGACGGATCTAAAGACGGACAGTTGAGGCGAAAGTTAAGAGACGGCTAATAAAGGATAAAGTCTAGGGACGGGTCTAGAGACGGACATTTCAGGATAATGTCTTGGGATAAATCTAGGCACGGGTATTAATCGAATGAAGGTAGAGGACGGGTATTAAGGGATATGAGTTAGATCTCATGTTTGTATGTGTATCTATCGTTCCCACGATTATTTTGCGTCAGGCTATATGGTGACGACATCTGCCTGATGGATCGCTTAGGAATTTATACCTTTGCATCGGATCCACCTGAGACAGTGGGGGATATTTTACCTGTCACGTATACCGGACCTCGGTTTTCACAGTCTTATCCGAAAGACAGGACACGAGTGTGACCACCGTGGGAATCGAATCCGGCACCTATTGGCCAAGAGCCAAACACTTTTTCCACTAAGCTACACCGCTTTTATCTATTTCTGGGACATGTATTTAGATGAATACAGTCATGTGTTTGATATCTTTCGGAGTGATTTATGTCTACTGAGTTCAAAAAGTTAGTTTTTCTTAGAAAAAAATCCACAAAAGTTGTGTTAGCTGAAACTTTGGAATGCTTTAGAATATAGCACACCCGCGAGCTTTATATGCCTCGAAGATACGTGTGTCGGTGTCCTTCTGATGCCAGTTCGATGTCCAAACGCCCATCGGAACCCACCCATTTCACGAGGAATATTGGTCCTCGTACATTGCTAGCTATGGCTTCTCTGTCGATGATCGGATAAAATATAGGCATTCAGTGGCAAATCCATGATTTCCGAAAAGCTAAACTACTGAACCATTTTTGGTGCCAAATCTGGATTTTTACTCATAAATATAAATCGAAAAGGGGCCTCATGGGGCCCACCCCTTCATAATCCTCCTTTGGGGATTCAAAAGGCACCTGTCTGTTTCTCTTAGTGCACAGTAGGTATCAGTGAATGTGTTAGCGCACAGTGTCATCATAAGGCACCTGTTGTTGCTGGTACACAGTAGGTATCAGTGTATGTGTTAGCGCACAGTGTCACCATAAGGCACCTGTTTTTGCTGGTACACAGTAGGTATCAGTGTATTTGTTAGTGCACAGTGTCATCATAAGGCACCTGTTGTTGCTGGTACACAGTAGGTATCAGTGTATGTGTTAGCGCACAGTGTCATTATAAGGCACCTGTTTTTGCTGGTACACAGTAGGTATCAGTGTATGTATTAGTGCACAGTGTCATCATAAGGCACCTGTTGTTGCTGGTACACAGTAGGTATCAGTGTATTTGTTAGTGCACAGTGTCATCATAAGGCACCTGTTGTTGCTGGTACACAGTAGGTATCAGTGTATGTGTTAGCGCACAGTGTCACCATAAGGCACCTGTTTTTGCTGGTACACAGTAGGTATCAGTGTATTTGTTAGTGCACAGTGTCATCATAAGGCACCTGTTGTTGCTGGTACACAGTAGGTATCAGTGTATGTGTTAGCGCACAGTGTCATTATAAGGCACCTGTTGTTGCTGGTACACAGTAGGTATCAGTGTATGTGTTAGCGCACAGTGTCATTATAAGGCACCTGTTTTTGCTGGTACACAGTAGGTATCAGTGTATGTATTAGTGCACAGTGTCATTATAAGGCACCTGTTGTTGCTGGTACACAGTAGGTATCAGTGTATGTGTTAGCGCACAGTGTCATTATAAGAGACCTGTTGTTGCTGGTACACAGTAGGTATCAGTGTATGTATTAGTGCACAGTGTCATTATAAGGCACCTGTTGTTGCTGGTACACAGTAGGTATCAGTGTATGTATTAGTGCACAGTGTCATTATAAGGCACCTGTTGTTGCTGGTACACAGTAGGTATCAGTGTATGTGTTAGCGCACAGTGTCACCATAAGGCACCTGTTGTTGCTGGTACACAGTAGGTATCAGTGTATGTATTAGTGCACAGTGTCATTATAAGGCACCTGTTGTTGCTGGTACACAGTAGGTATCAGTGTATGTGTTAGCGCACAGTGTCATTATAAGGCACCTGTTGTTGCTGGTACACAGTAGGTATCAGTGTATGTGTTAGCGCAGTGTCATTATAAGGCACCTGTTTTTGCTGGTACACAGTAGCCCGAGTAGGTGTCAGTGTGACAGATCATAGGTACTGGTGTAGTGTTATCACAGAGCACATTTTTGTCAAACTCAGTAAAGAAAGGAGACGACTTTTTAAACCTTTGATTTAAAATGTATTCTGACAATTTATATTGTACCTGTTCTGGAAATTATGGTTTAAACCACATTGCATGTCTGTTTCACAAATTGAGGGGTTGTTTGCTGTCTACTTCATTCATGCAAAATCGACATAGTGTCATGGTTCTGTAAGGTTTCCCTATCTCTCCTCTGGAAATTCAGTTGTTTCCATTGAGACCTGCATAAACTTGTGTATGAGCATCAATAAATGCTGATATTTCATAATGATACATATATAGAATTTTGATTGTTGACATTTCTTGTTCATGTAAAAATGTTTGTTGATTTGAATATCAATTGCTGGCATATAAACTTTTTAAAATACTTTGTTTCAGTGAAAGAGGAAGGAGTGCTACAAATCTACCAGGGTCTCTCAGCTGCTTTATACAGACATATAGGTATGTATAGTATGTCACCGCAGGTATGATGTTGCTATGCCTAGAACATAGTACAGATACCTGGTACATAGTACAGATACTTGGTACATGGTACAGATACCTGGTACAAAGTACAGATACCTGGTACATAGTACAGATACCTGGTACAAGTGCAGATACCTGGTACATAGTACAGATACCTTGTACATAGTACAGATACCTGGTACATGGTACAGATACCTGGTACATGGTACAGATACCTGGTACAAAGTGCAGATACCTGGTACATAGTACAGATACCTGGTACATAGTACACACATCCCTTTTGTAATTATAATATAAAGAAAGTATAGTGTGGGATGCCTTGTCCCCTAGCATTGTAATGATGTACATACAGTACAGTGTGGGATGTCTTGTCCCCTAGCATTGTAATGATGTACAGACAATACAGTGTGGGATGCCTTGTCCCCTAGCATTGTAATGATGTACATACAGTACAGTGTGGGATGTCTTGTCCCCTAGCATTGTAATGATGTACATACAGTACAGTGTGGGATGTCATGTCCTCTAGCATTGTAATGATGTACATACAGTATAGTGTGGGTTGCCTTGCCCCTAGCATTGTAATGATGTACAGAGTCCCCCAGCATTATTCCTCAGTAAGTTTAGAGAGATTTAATTGATTATTGATTAAATTGTATTTCCTTGCAGTTTACACTGGTTGTAGAATGTCGATCTATGAATTTATCAGGGAGAATGTGTTAAAGAAATCACCTGATGGAACCTATGCTGTGTGGTAAGTACAGAATTCACCTGATGGATAAGTACAGAATTCACCTGATGGAAGCTATGCTGTGTAGTAAGTACAGAAATCACCTGATGGAAGCTATGCTGTGTGGTTAGTACAGAAATCACCTGATGGAACCTATGCTGTGTGGTAAGTACAGAAATCACCTGATGGAAGCTATACTGTGTGGTAAGTACAGAAATCACCTGATGGAAGCTATACTGTGTGGTAAGTACAGAAATCACCTGATGGAAGCTCAACTGTGTGGTAAGTACAGAAATCACCTGATGGAAGCTATACTGTGTGGTAAGTACAGAAATGACCTGATTAAAGCTTATGTGTTAGGTAAGTATAGAAATGACCAGATCAAGTGTAGGCTTTGTGGAAACTGGTAAATACAAAGTCATCTGATTGAAGCCCAGCTGTGTGGTAAGTTCAAAAATCACTTGAAAGAAGCTGTGCTGTGTGGCTATTACAGAAATCACTTGATAAAAGCATGCTGAGTGGCTATGAAAGAAATCACTTGACTATATTGGGAGAACTCATCGAATGAAATCAATATTATTATGATAATGCATGTTTCACAGAACTACATTATGCATTTAAAGTGCTTTTAGAATGCTGGAGAATTTTGCATTTTCATGTAATACTAATTGAATTATTCCTCCATTGATAGAAATTATAACTTCTCCTGCTTCAGTATTTCTCTGGGAGATGTTTTAAAATACTGATTTGACTAGTATCACGACAAAATAAAATACTTACAGTTTAACTTGTTACAGAACCTTTGTACAACTTTTAAGTGCATTTAGTATGACATCACAATTCAAAGTTTAACATAATAATGAAAAATGAGGGAAAAGTAGCACCTGTACAACTTCTGACGTCACATAGTCTGGCGATTCACTACTGAAAAAAGCTATCAAACTTTTTACTGCTTATTGTATATATCTTGAGATCGGCGTCACGCATGAGCATAATATTTTGTGAGCGACTCGTTTATGTAGATAGGCACATTATATCGAAAAATTGTGATCATTCTAATAGCACTTTAAGACTGATGTCACATAAATGTGTTTGCCTAATTTCAGAAACTATTACTAATTTTTCAACCGTGATACAAAAATACCCATATTTTATTCATACCAATTTTTTGAAAATAAGAGTATGATTTATGACATTGTAGATATGTGTTATATACATTGTAGATGTGTGTTATATACATTGTAGATATGTGTTATATACATTGCAGATATGTGTTATATACATTGTAGATATGTGTTATATACATTGTAGATGTGTGTTATATACATTGTAGATATGTGTTATATACATTGCAGATATGTGTTATATACATTGTAGATATGTGTTATATACATTGTAGATATGTGTTATATACATGGTAGATATGTGTTATATACATGGTAGATGTGTGTTATATACATTGTAGGTATATGTTATATACATTGCAGATATGTGTTATATACATTGTAGATATGTGTTATATTGTAGATATGTGTTATATACATTGTAGATATGTGTTATATACATTGCCAATATGTGTTATATACATTGTAGATATGTGTTATATACATTTAAGTTCCTGTCATTTCAGGAAAGCATCATTAGGAGGGTTGACAGCTGGTGCCTTGGCACAACTTATAGCTAGTCCTACAGATTTGGTCAAAGTGCAGCTACAGATGGAGGGACGAAGAAAATTAGAGGGAAAACCTGCAAGGTAAAGGATCAAGGACCAAGAAGCTCCAAGCAAACTTTGTATAGATTGAAATTGGAAGAGTGTGGTTAGAAAGAAACTCTGATATAGATAGACTCTATCTTCAAATTAGAGAAGTATGCACAAAAGGGAAAAAGAGGTTACAGTCTGTAAAGTCAAAAAGAGGCATACAGTCAGTAAAGTTAACAAGAGGCATACAGTCAGTAAAGTTAACAAGAGGCTTACAGTCAGTAAAGTTAACAAAATGAGAAGTAGTCAGTAAAGTGTTAACAAGAGAAAAGTAGTCAGTAAAGTTAACAAGAGGCATACAGTCAGTAAAGTTAACAAGAGGCTTACAGTCAGTAAAGTTAACAAGAGGCTTACAGTCAGTAAAGTTAACAAGATGAGAAGTAGTCAGTAAAGTGTTAACAAGAGAGAAGTGGTCAGTAAAGTTAACAAGAGGCATACATTCAGTAAAGTTAACAAGAGGCATACAGTCAGTAAAGTTAACAAGAGATTTACAGTCTGTAAAGTTAACAAGAGGCATACAGTCAGTAAAGTTAACAAGAGGCATACTGACAGTAAAGTTAACAAGAGAGAAGTAGTCAGTGAAGTTAACAAGAGGTTTACAGTCTGTAAAGTTAACAGGAGGCATACAGTCAGTAAAGTTAACAAGAGGCATACAGTCAGTAAAGTTAACAAGAGACATACTGACAGTAAAGTTAACAAGAAGCATACAGTCAGTAAAGTTTACAAGAGGTTTACCTCCTTTTAAGTTAACAAGAGGCTAATACTCTGTAAAATCAACAAGAGGTTAAGACCCAGGAAACTTAACAAGAGGTTAATTGTCTTTTAAGTTAACAAGAGGCTAATACTCTGTAAAATCAACAAGAGGTTAAGACCCAGGAAACTTAACAAGAGGTTAATTGTCTTTTAAGTTAACAAGAGGCTAATACTCTGTAAAATCAACAAGAGGCTGACGGTCAGTAAAGTTACCAAATAGGAAGCATGTTTTCACATTTAATGTGTTCACTTTTAACATTAAGATCCATAAATTTATTGATGACTATAAAGTACTTGACTTCTACAGTTTGCTTTAGGGTAACAGGTGCAGCTGATGCATTCAGGAAGATTGTAAAAGAAAGTGGCATAAAGGGTCTGTATCGTGGCTGGGTACCTAATGTACAGAGGGCAGCTCTGGTAAACATGGGAGGTAAGTCAGACAAAAGCAATATTCTCAACTAAATTTTGATAGTGCTTGATCTATTTCCATTAAATCCATTCTTTGTTCAATGTATTCATACATGTAGTGAAATACATCTGAAAGTTGATTTAAAATGTTTGTATATGATGGAGAATTAAAGATCATTCTATGTACCTGCAGTGGTGTCTTGCATTTGGAACCAGTTTCTCTGTTTCAGATCTGTGTACATATGATACTGCCAAACAGAATATTCTACGTTATACAGATCTCAAGGATAATTATGTCACTCATACCTTAGCCAGGTGAGGTATCTACATTAGCATACTCATTGAGATTCCTTGGAGTTCATTGGTTAGATCAGTATACTCATTGAGAGATTCCTCTGCATTCATTGGTCAGTTCAATATACTCATTGAGAGATTCCTTGGAGTTCATTGGTCAGATCAGTATACTCATTGAGAGTTTTCTCTGTATTCATTGGTCATATCAATGTACTCATTGAGAGATTCCTCTGCATTTATTGGTCAGATCAGTATACTCATTGAGAGATTCCTCTGCATTCATTGGTCAGATCAGTATATCTATTGAGATTCCTCTGCATTCATTGGTCAGATCAGTATACTCATTGAGAGATTCCTCTGCATTCATTGGTCAGATCAATGTACTCATTGAGAGATTCCTCTGTATTTATTGGTCAGATCAGTATACTCATTGAGGGATTCCTCTGCATTCATTGGTCAGATCAGTAAATCTATTGAGATTCCTCTGCATTCATTGGTCTGATATATGTACTCATTGAGAGATTCCTCTGCATTCATTGGTCAGATCAATGTACTCATTGAGAGATTCCTCTGCATTTATTGGTCAGATCAGTATACTCATTGAGAGATTCCTCTGCATTCATTGGTCAGATCAGTATATCTATTGAGATTCCTCTGCATTCATTGGTCTGATCAATGTACTCATTGAGAGATTCCTCTGCATTCATTGGTCAGGTCAATGTACTCCTTGAGTGATTCCTCTGCATTCATTGGTCAGATCGGTATACTCATTGAGAGATTCCTTGAAGTTCATTGGTCAGATCAGTATACTCATTTAGATTCTTTGTAGTTCATTGGCCAGATCAGTATATCTATAGAGAGAATTCTTGGAGTTCATTGGTCAGACCAGTATACTTATTGAAAGATGCCTTGTTCAGATCTGTGTATTTTCTTACCATTGTTAGGAGCAATCTGATGATAAAGTTATTTTGAAACTTATGGAATATGTCTTATCCAATAGATTTGAATACACGTATACCGGTAATTGTGTAAATTTAAAAAATTGGTGTTCATACACGTATGCATTACTTAAATTGATCAAATATTGGAGTATGAAATCAATTCAGAATTAGAAAAAAAACTTATGTATGACATATATATTAGTCCATTTTTTATGCATTTCTTTAGAGAAAGTGAACTCAAGTTATGTTGATTCTTGTTGTTACAGTGTCTTATCTGGATTTGTAGCCGCTACTTTAGGAACACCAGCTGATGTAGTGAAAACACGAATAATGAATCAACCCACACAGAATGGCAGGTAAAACAAATGACACCAGTGTTAAAACAAGTATTCAAGCTTAAGACAGCTTAAATCCATGTCAGAAGCATGTTTGATAGTAGCCTTTTCATATCGCACTTTACTAATGATAAACTCTGACCATCATCGCCATAACTCACAGGTATCCTATTTGAGTACAGACTTGATGTAGGGACTAAATGCCTAGTATAAAGTACAGGTATCCAGTGTATATACAGTGATATGACTATGAAATCAATAAAAACCATGTGAAATTCCAGCAGCTTAAAAAATATATATTATTCCCATCATATTTATGCTCCCCAAAAACTTTCGAGGGAGCATATAGTTGCTGTCATATCCTTGTGTCTGTCTGTCAGTCCGAGCTCATATCTCCTATACTTTTCATCAGAATTTAGTCATACTTCACCAAAATATTATTTAGGTTTAAGGCTTTTAAACAAAGGTCACTCAAGGTCATTTCTGAAAGGTCAAGGTCACTTATTAACTACGACTTGAAATACCATGAAGTACTTATACTTACTACACCTTTCATCAGAATTTGTTCATACTTCACCAAAATATTATTTAGGTTAAAGGCTTTTGGACAAAGGTCACTCAAGATCATTTTTGAAAGGTCAAGGTCACTTATTAACTATGAATTAAAATACCATGAAGTATGTATATCTCCTACACCTTTTATCAGAATTTGATCATACTTCACCCAAATATTATGTAGGTTAAGAACTTTTGGACAAAGGTCACTCAAGGTCATTTCTTAAAGGTCAAGATCACTTATTGACTATGACTTAAAATACCATGAAGTTCTTAAATGTCCTACACCTTTCATCAGAATTTTATCATACTTCGCCAAAATGTTATTTAGGTTGAGGGCTTTTGTCAAAGGTCACTCAAGGTTATTTCTGAAAGGCCAAGGTCACTTATTAACTATGACTTAGAATACTATCAAGTGCTTATATCTACTACTCTTTCATCAGAATTTGATCATACTTCACCAAAATATTATTTAGGTTAAGGGCTTTATGACAAAGGTCACTCAAGGTCATTTCTGAAAAGTCAAGGTCACGATAAAAAATTTTATTTAATAACAAATCAGGGTCAAGTTTACTCATTTTAGTTTAAGATACTGTGATCAATTGTGGTTCAATAGTTGACTCAATTGGATATCTATATGATATATTGAGATTTGAAATCGTCATCAATTAATACAATGATTTTCTATGTATTGAGTCATTCATTTTCTTCATTATTGCTGTGCTTCTTCACATCATCCATCAGTTTTACTGATTTTTTGTATATGAATCGAGTCATCAGTTTCTTGCATTGTAAGTATAACTGCCGTTCGGGGAGCATCCATCAGTTTTACTAATACTCTTGTTGAATTAACTTTCACTTATCTTTATTTTATACTTTGATTCGACTTTTCACGATAGATATATTTGATTTGATAGAGGGACATTATATAAGGGGTCAGTTGACTGCTTTCTGAAAACTGTGAGACAAGAAGGATTCATGGCTCTCTATAAAGGCTTCATTCCCATCTGGGCGAGAATGGTAAGTAGATAGTAATATTGTGGTATTTTAGCGAAGAAAACATTGCTAAGTATAATAAGTAACAAGAATGATAAGAAATCATAGCAAGAATGAAGAATGATAAATACAAAGTAGTCACAATAACAATTATCGCTGGCCAGAAGGCCATTGATTATATTGATGGGTGTTTTGTTTTCTTTTTTTGGGGGGGAG
This sequence comes from Pteria penguin, assembly GCA_035048485.1. Lineage (NCBI taxonomy): Eukaryota > Metazoa > Mollusca > Bivalvia > Pterioida > Pteriidae > Pteria > Pteria penguin. The sequence continues at coordinate 2,092,226 of CM068580.1, forward strand.
GGAGGGGGGGGGGCTAATGGTCTGAGAAATAGCTTTTGTTGTATTTTGTACTCACCTTATCATAATGATGTAGCCCAACACTACTAGAATAGAAATGGAAAAGAATGAATGCAGGAATTAGAATAAAGGGCATAATTATTAACTTTTATTTTATGAAAAGTAAAAATTGCGAGTGCAAAATATTTCTATACAATTTATTGTTTTGTAAACTTAATGGCCTCTCTTCTAAAGTTAACTCGTATTAGGTTTAACTCGGGATTAATTGTATTCATCATAATACAGTGATGTTGATTGATTTCTTCCCCTTATTATTGTTCCTGAAAGTGATTTTTTTTATTCTTATCCCTTTGCCTTCATTTAACATTAGGTTGGTTCATTGATTGGTGTTTTAAGCGCTTTCAACAATTTTTCAGTTATATCGCGACATGGAAGCAGGAGGTAATCAACCTCTTAAACATAGTGGCGCAACCCGGGAATCGAACCCGGATCGTTGGCGCCGCAAGCCAAGCGCTTAACCACTACACCAAGCCTGCCCCTCATTTAACATTAGGAAAACATACGAGCATTACAGACACTGCTTCTCTTACACTATCATTATGTTGGTTCAGACTACGTTCATTGAAATGGGTACTGCACTGAAATGACCTCTAATCACAGGAAGCGAATATTTTCATAAGTACTCAGTTTTCCTGGCGAATAGATGCTATGCATCAATATTCTTGTTTGTATATTATATGTGTATGCTAGATCTGTAAGTAATTTTGTCCATGTTCAAGAAAAATAATTCTTAATTTTCAAGGAAGATAACTGTAGAATGAATGACGATTTACATCTGTTTCAGGCTCCATGGTCGTTGAGTTTCTGGTTATCTTATGAACAGATCAGGAAGCTGGCAGGGGCAGCCTCATTTTAATACATTCCAGTTTCAAAATAATTGTGAATATTGGTGTTCAGATTTCAGGAAGCATTGGATTGAGATCTAGTATATGATATGTACTGTGACAAGATGTGTATAGTGTTGAGACATCTATTGTGTCGAGATATGTGTACTGTGTCGAGATATGTGTATTGTGTCGAGATTTATTTTGTGTTGAGATATATTTGGACAGGATTTTTATAAACTCTGAAACTCAGGACTAGGAGATATCTGATTTTGTGATATATTTCATATACATGGTGCTTTGATTTGCAATCAAATTTTTAATTTATATGTAATTACTCCTTCCATATGTAATCAATGTTATGAAAAATATGTTCAAGAGGATTATAAATAGGATTCCTAACTGGAATATATAGAGTTAAAAAAGGAAGAATAAACAGTAATTATAATCAACATACTTTTGAATTTGTATTTAAGCACATGATGGTAGTCAATCAGGATTCATTTAAAACTGTCTTAATTTCAGCTTAATCATTAGGACTTACTCAGTACTAAGAGATCATAGAGCACAGAGTCAGTTTCACCTCTCTGTCATCAGTGTGACATAATCTTAATGATTAGTACTTACTCAGTACTAAGAGATCATAGAGCACAGAGTCAGTGTCACCTCTCTGTCATCAGTGTGACATAATCTTAATGATTAGTACTTACTCATCACTAAGAGATCATAGAGCACAGAGACAGTGTTACGTCCCTGTCATCAGTGTGACATAATCTTAATGATTAGTACTTACTCAGTACTAAGAGATCATAGAGCACAGAGTCAGTGTCACCTCTCTGTCATCAGTGTGACATGAGCTTAATGATTAGTAGTTACTCATCACTAAGAGATCGAAGAGCAAAGAATCAGTGTCACATCTCTGTCATCAGTGTGACATGAGCTTAATGATTAGTACTTACTCAGTACTAAGAGATCATAGAGCACAGAGTCAGTGTCACATCTCTGTCATCAGTGTGACATGAGCTTAATGATTAGTACTTACTCATCACAAAGAGATCATAGAGCACAGAGTCAGTGTCGCCTCTCTGTCATCAGTGTGACATAATCTTAATGATCAGTACTTACTCATTACTAAGAGATCATAGAGCACGGAGTCAGTGTTACCTCTATGTCATCAGTGTGACATGAGCTTAATGATTAGTACTTACTCATTACTAAGAGATCATAGAGCACAGAGTCAATGTCACCTCTCTGTCATCAGTGTGACATGAGCTTAATGATTAGTACTTACTCATTACAAGAGATCATAGAGCACAGAGTCAGTGTCACATCTCTGTCATCAGTGTGACATGAGCTTAATGATTAGTACTTACTCATTACTAAGAGATCATAGAGCACAGAGTCAGTGTCACCTCTCTGTCATCAGTGTGACATGAGCTTAATGATTAGTACTTACTCATTACTAAGAGATCATAGAGCACAGAGTCAGTGTCACCTCTCTGTCATCAGTGTGACATGAGCTTAATGATTAGTACTTACTCATTACTAAGAGATCATAGAGCACAGAGTCAGTGTTACCTCTCTGTCATCAGTGTGGCATGAGCTTAATGATTAGTACTTACTCATTACTAAGAGATCATAGAGCACAGAGTCAGTGTCACATCTCTGTCATCAGTGTGACATGAGCTTACTGATTAGTAATTACTCATCACTAAGAGATCACAGAGCACAGAGACAGTGTCACATCTCTGTCATCAGTGTGACATGAGCTTAATGATTAGTACTTACTCATTACTAAGAGATCATAGAGCACAGAGTCAGTGTTACCTCTCTGTCATCAGTGTGGCATGAGCTTTATGATTAGTACTTACTCATTACTAAGAGATCATAGAGCACAGAGTCAGTGTCACATCTCTGTCATCAGTGTGACATGAGCTTATTGATTAGTACTTACTCATTACTAAGAGATCATAGAGCACAGAGTCAGTGTCACCTCTCTGTCATCAGTGTGACATGAGCTTAATGATTAGTACTTACTCATTACTAAGAGATCATAGAGCACAGAGTCATTGTCACCTCTCTGTCATCAGTGTGACATGAGCTTACTGATTAGTAATTACTCATCACTAAGAGATCACAGAGCACAGAGACAGTGTCACATCTCTGTCATCAGTGTGACATGAGCTTAATGATTAGTACTTACTCATTACTAAGAGATCATAGAGCACAGAGTCAGTGTCACCTCTCTGTCATCAGTGTGACATGAGCTTAATGATTAGTACTTACTCATTACTAAGAGATCATAGAGCACAGTGTCAGTGTCACCTCTCTGTCATCAGTGTGACAGGAGCTTAATGATTAGTACTTACTCATTACCAAGAGATCATAGAGCACAGTGTCAGTGTCACCTCTCTGTCATCAGTGTGACATGAGCTTAATGATTAGTAATTATTCATCACTAAGAGATCACAGAGCACAGAGTCAGTGTCACATCTCCGCCATCAGTGTGACAGGAGCTTAATGATAAGTACTTACTCATAACTAAGAGATCATAGAGCACAGAGTCAGTGTCACATCTCTGTCATCAGTGTGACATGAGCTTAATGATTAGTACTTACTCATTACTAAGAGATCATAGAGCACAGAGTCAGTGTCACATCTCTGTCATCAGTGTGACATGAGTTTAATGATTAGTACTTACTCATTACTAAGAGATCATAGAGCACAGAGTCAGTGTCACCTCTCTGTCATCAGTGTGACATGAGCTTAATGATTAGTAATTACTCATCACTAAGAGATCACAGAGCACAGAGTCAGTGTCACATCTCCGCCATCAGTGTGACAGGAGCTTAATGATAAGTACTTACTCATAACTAAGAGATCATAGAGCACAGAGTCATTGTCACATCTCTGTCATCAGTGTGACATGAGCTTAATGATTAGTACTTACTCATTACTAAGAGATCATAGAGCACAGAGTCAGTGTCACATCTCTGTCATCAGTGTGACATGAGTTTAATGATTAGTACTTACTCATTACTAAGAGATCATAGAGCACAGAGTCAGTGTCACCTCTCTGTCATCAGTGTGACATGAGCTTAATGATTAGTACTTACTCATCACTAAGAGATCATAGAGCACAGAGTCAGTGTCACATCTCTGTCATCAGTGTGACATGAGCTTAATGATTAGTACTTACTCATTACTAAGAGATCATAGAGCACAGAGTCAGTGTCACATCTCTGTCATCAGTGTGACATGAGTTTAATGATTAGTACTTACTCATTACTAAGAGATCATAGAGCACAGAGTCAGTGTCACCTCTCTGTCATCAGTGTGACATGAGCTTAATGATTAGTACTTACTCATCACTAAGAGATCATAGAGCACAGAGTCAGTGTCACATCTCTGTCATCAGTGTGACATGAGCTTAATGATTAGTAATTACTCATCACTAAGAGATCATAGAGCACAGAGTCAGTGTCACCTCTCTGTCATCAGTTTGACATGAGCTTAATGATTAGTAATTACTCATCACTAAGAGATCACAGAGTCAGTGTCACCTCTCTGTCATCAGTGTGACATGAGTTTAATGATTAGTACTTACTCATTACTAAGAGATCATAGAGCACAGAGTCAGTGTCACCTCTCTGTCATCAGTGTGACATGAGCTTAATGATTAGTACTTACTCATCACTAAGAGATCATAGAGCACAGAGTCAGTGTCACATCTCTGTCATCAGTGTGAGATGAGCTTAATGATTAGTACTTACTCATTACTAAGAGATCATAGAGCACAGAGTCAGTGTCACCTCTATGTCATCAGTGTGACATGAGCTTAATGATTAGTACTTACTCATTACTAAGAGATCATAGAGCACAGTGTCAGTGTCACCTCTCTGTCATCAGTGTGACATGAGCTTAATGATTAGTAATTACTCATCACTAAGAGATCACAGAGCACAGAGTCAGTGTCACATCTCTGTCATCAGTGTGACATGAGCTTAATGATTAGTACTTACTCATCACTAAGAGATCACAGAGCACAGAGACAGTGTCACCTCTCTGTCATGAGTGTGACATGAGCTTAATGATTGATACTTACTCATCACTAAGAGATCACAGAGTCATTGTCACCTCTCTGTTATCGGTGTGACATGAGCTTAATGATTAGTACTTACTTACTCGTTCCTCCCGGGCTCCTGGTCTTACCTCTGAATTTCAGGGGTCCGTGAATGTCCACTGTGGTACACTGTTGTTAGTGCCATAGTCATGTGACACCAGTTATTTTCGTATTTTACTCCGTACTAAGAGATCATACAGCACAGAGACAGTGTTACATCTCTGTCGTCAGTGTGACATGAGCGTTGGAAAGGCAAGTACAGACATCAAGGAAATATTCTAGGTGTTTATTAGATAAAATTCTCGGTATACAATAAATTGTAAATATTCAGTTTTCTTCTAAATGTTTTTCCAAAATACATAATAAAACATGTATATTGTAAATAGGAGTCAAAATATGGTTTCAAACTTTTAAAACATGAATGATATTAAATGATTGATAAGAAATGAAAAAAATAACAGGTAGATATAAAGAATAGCGTAAGATATGATTGAACATATGTTGGTTAAGATACAAAATAATGTAAGTAACAACTCCATATAGAAGAGGATTTCAATTCCTTTGTAGAGTATTAATATGCTGTATACAATAACAGCCAATCTCATTTACATTATATGATATGCAAGAACCAATCTCATATTATATGATACCCATTGCATTATATGATATATAACAATGGCCAGTCTTATCTGTTATATATGATATAATACATTATTGACAATCTCATTTGTATTATATGATATATATTACAATAGTCAATCTCATTTATATTGTATGATATATATTACAACAGCCAATCTCATTTATATTGTATGATATATATTACAACAGCCAATCTCATTTATATTGTATGATATATATTACAACAGCCAATCTCATTTATATTGTATGATATATATTACAATAGTCAATCTCATTTATATTGTATGATATATATTACAACAGCCAATCTCATTTATATTGTATGATATATATTACATGTACAATAGTCAATCTCATTTTTATTATAGGATATAACACAAAAGCCAATCTCATTTGTATTTCATGATATAATAACGTATCTCATTTGTTTCTTCTTCTTCTCCCAATATGAAATGTACTCAAAAGTTGAGCGTTATATACAGTATACATGTAATATTTACATGTATATCTTCATCATACCAAAAAATCCATGGAAATCTCTACTAAACAACACATCATAATACACAATCCCTTTGTTTTATACCATATAATACCATAGACATTCTCTCTGTTTTATACCATAGACAGTCTCTTGTATTAAAGAAATATATTGCCATAAACAATCTCTTTATTTTAATTCTATAATATGGAGAATCTCATTTATATTATATGATATACCGTACAATTTTTGTGAAGACTACATTTCTTGCAAAGACTTTGTTTTTATTTGTGAGGATTTTATTTGTCATGACTCTAATTTCCTATTCAAGGATTTTTCTTTGTGTAATTTCATGAGTGATTCTACCTGAAAATAAAAACCTCACTACTCTTGATTTGACTATTATACTTATACCAAGAAAATCGCTCCTTACGATGTTATGTCTCACAAATGTCTCAGTGATTTACAGTGCATAAGTCTCAGTGATTTACAGTACATAAGTCTCAGTGATTTACAGCATGCACATCACAGTGATTTACAGTATATGTCTCAGTGATTTACAGTACATAAGTCTCAGTGATTTACAGTACATAAGTCTCAGTGATTTGCAGTACATAAGTCTCAGTGATTTACAGTAAGTCTTAGTGATTTACAGTACATAAGACTCAGTGAGTGACAGTACATGTCTCAGTGATTTACGGTACAAATGTCTCAGTTATTCACAGTTCATAAGTCTCAGTGATTTACAGCATGTAAGTCTCAGTGATTTACAGTACATAAGTCTCAGTTATTTACAGTATGTAAATTTTTGTGATTTACAGTACATAAGTCTCAGTGATTTACAGTATGTAAGTCTCAGTGATTTACAGTACATAAGTCTCAGTGATTTACAGTACATAAGTCTCAGTGATTTACAGTACATAAGACTCAGTGATTTACAGAATGTAAGTCTCATTGATTTACAGTACTTAAACCACAGTGATTTACAGTACATTAATCTCAGTGATTTACAGTACAAATGTCTCAGTGATTTACAATACATAAGTCTCAGTTATTTACAGTATGTAAGTCTCAGTAATTTACATTTACATTACATAAGTCTCGGTGATTAACAGTACAAATGTCTCAGTGATTTACAGTACAAATGTCTCAGTGACTTACAGTATGTTAGTCTCGGTGATTTACAGTACAAAAGTCTCAGTGATTTACAGTATATAAGTCTCAGTGATTTACAGTACATAATTATCAGTGGTTTACAGTACATAAGTCTTAGTGATTTAAAGTATGTAAGTGTCAGTGACTTACAGTACACATGTTTCATTGATTTACAGTACTTTTATTTACAGTACATAAGTCTCAGTGATTTACTGTTCATAAGTCTCAGTGATTTACAGACTGCATAAGTCTCAGTGATTAAGGTATGTAAGTGTTGGTGTACATAAGTCTCAGTGATTTACAGTATGTAAGTGTCAGTGTACATAAGTCTCAGTGATTTACAGTACATTCCCTAGACAATATCATTATTTCATAATATGTCGAAGAATATCTTATTTATATTACTTGAAATATACCAATAAAGGATATCTTATGACATAACACTTGATAATCTTGTGTATCATTATCTACAGATGGCTGTCACTATGTTCAATGTACAAGATTTTGTATAGTGTTTGTATACATTAATTATTGACTTTCCATTTATTCAAAATAAGTCGAGTAGATAACTGGGACTTCACACACAGACAGTTGTGACTTCACAAGCAGACAAAACACTCTGACTTAGGTAGATACATATACATGCATTATAGAGAACTTAGAGTTACCTGCCCTTGACAATGCAGTCACATCATATATTATCAGATTCAATCCCAATTACTCCATTGTTTATTCCATAAATTGAGATGAGCTTGACTTTCATTACAAACGTTGTGTGAATAACAGATATGTAATGTATGTACATGCCCATGTTTTATAAAGAACATAATAAGAGAATACACTACAATACAGATACAGATACTTTCACATGTAATGATAAAAAATCTCGGATATGTGTTTGAAAATAATGAGGTCATGAGATCATTTTACATTCTTGATTAATATTCTGGATTGAGCACTCAATCTGTATATTGTATATACAACACATTGATCATTACCTACATCACATGTCAATCATGGTATATATCACATGTCAATCATGGTATATAACACATGTCAGTCATGGTATATAACACATGTCAGTCATGGTATATAACACATGTCAATCAAGGTATATATCACATGTTGATCATGGTATATATCACATGTCAATCATGGTATATATCACAAGTCAATCATGGTATATAACACATGTCAGTCATGGTATATAACACATGTCAATCATGGTATATATCACATGTCAATCATGGTATATATCACATGTCAATCATGGTATATAACACATGTCAGTCATGGTATATAACACATGTCAATCAAGGTATATATCACATGTTGATCATGGTATATATCACATGTCAATCATGGTATATATCACATGTCAATCATGGTATATATCACATGTCAATCATGGTATATATCACATGTCAATCATGGTATATATCACATGTCAATCATGGTATATATCACATGTCAGTCATGGTATATAACACATGTCAATCAAGGTATATATCACATGTTGATCATGGTATATATCACATGTTGATCATGGTATATATCACATGTCAATCATGGTATATATCACATGTCAATCATGGTATATAACACATGTCAGTCATGGTATATAACACATGTCAATCAAGGTATATATCACATGTTGATCATGGTATATATCACATGTTGATCATGGTATATATCACATGTTGATCATGGTATATATCACATGTCAATCATGGTATATATCACATGTCAATCATGGTATATAACACATGTCAGTCATGGTATATAACACATGTCAATCAAGGTATATATCACATGTTGATCATGGTATATATCACATGTTGATCATGGTATATATCACATGTGAATCATGGTATATATCACATGTTGATCATGGTATATATCACATGTTGATCATGGGATATATCACATGTTGATCATGGTATATATCACATGTTGATCATGGTATATATCACATGTTGATCATGGTATATAACACATGTCAATCATGGTATATATCACATGTTGATCATGGTACGTATATATTACATGTTGATCATGGTACGTATACATCACATGTTGATCATAGTATATATCACATGTTGATCATGGTATATATCACATGTTGATCATGGTATATAACACATGTCAATCATGGTATATATCACATGTTGATCATGGTACGTATATATTACATGTTGATCATGGTACGTATATATCACATGTTGATCATGGTATATATCACATGTTGATCATGGTACATATCACATGTCAACCAAGGAATTTATTACCTCGATCATGGTATATCACACACCATAATCAAGGTATATATCACATGGTGATCATGCCATATATACACACTACAGTCATTGGATAGAGAATTTGCATTCTATAAGTATAGATGATGGCAGTGTTTATAATTTGGTGTCCAAGCTATTTTCAGTTTTCACGCCATTGATCTGTGGTTTAGCATCAACCTCTATGTCAGAGGTGTCTACAGCAGGGTTATCCACCCCTTCATTTATATGGTGCAGGTGTTTTTCGTGATCTTCAAATTTCTCCATGAACTTTTCCTAAAAAAAATTAGCATATTTTCAAAACCATCAAACAATTTTCATTTATTTTTAAAACAGGTCTTCCCTGTCTATTGGGTACACCAAATCTGAGTTTTAACCTGTCTATGGAGTACATAAAATCTGAGTTCTTATATATCTATGGGGTACACCAAATCTGAATTCTTACCTGACTATGGGGTACACCAGATCTGAGTTCTTAACTGTCTATGGGGTACTCCAAATCTGAGTTCTTACCTGTCTATGGAGTATTAAAAATCTGAGTTAATACCTGCCTATGGGGTACACCAAATCTGAGCTCTTACCTGTTTATGGAGTACTCCAAATCTGAGTTCTTACCTGTCTATGGTACACCAAAATGAGTTCTTACCTGTCTATGGGTCACACCAAATATGAGTTCTTACCTGTCTATGGGGTACACCAGATCTGAGTTCTTACCTGTCTATGGAGTATTCCAAATCTGAGTTCTTACCTGTCTATGGAGTGCTCCAAATCTGAGCTCTTACCTGTCTATGGAGTATTCCAAATCTGAGTTCTTACCTGTCTATGGGGTACACCAAATCCGAGTTCTTACCTGTCTATGGGGTACACCAAATCTGAGTTCTTACCTGTCTATGGGGTAATCCAAATCTGAGTTCTTACCTGTTTATGGGGTAATACAAATCTGAGTTCTTACCTGTCTATGGAGTATTCCAAATCTGAGTTCTTACCTGTCTATGGGGTACACCAAATCTGAGTTCTTACCTATCTATGGGGTACACCAAATCTGAGTTCTTACCTGTCTATGTGGTACACCAAATCTGAGTTCTTACCTGTTTATGGAGTACTCCAAATCTGAGTTCTTACCTGTGTATGGGGTACACCAAATCTGAGTTCTTACCTGTTTATGGAGTACTCCAAATCTGAGTTCTTACCTGTCTATGGTACACCAAATCTGAGTTCTTACCTGTCTATGGGGTACACCAAATTTGATTTCTTACCTGTCTATGCAGTACACCAAATCTGAGTTCTTACCTGTCTATGGGGTACTCCAAATCTGAGTTCTTACCTGTCTATAGGTCACACCAAATCTGAGTTCTTACCTATCTATAGGCTACACCAAATCTGAGTTCTTACCTGTGTATGGGGTACACCAAATCTGAGTTCTTACCTGTTTATGGAGTACTCCAAATCTGAGTTCTTACCTGTCTATGGGGTACACCAAATTTGATTTCTTACCTGTCTATGCAGTACACCAAATCTGAGTTCTTACCTGTCTATGGGGTACTCCAAATCTGAGTTCTTACCTGTCTATAGGTCACACCAATTCTGAGTTCTTACCTGTCTATGGGTGTACTCCAAATCTGAGTTCTTACCTGCTTATGGGGTACTCCAAATCTGAGTTTTTTAAGAATGTTTTCCGGAAGGAATGGCATAAATACATCAAAGAAGGGACATATCAACAAAGGGTTCATTGTCTTGGTGTCTGTCACTCCTACACAACAAATAGCATTTTATCAATTACAGTTTTAGTATATTTAAGGTACTTTAACAAAATATTTAACTAGGTGTAATACATAATTCATTACATTTACTTGTCTGTTTTCAATGTGGTAATTGATGGTGTCATGACTTATAACATGAGTCACATAGTCAGTGCTGCAGTGTCTTCATTGTGTTAATGACTTATAACATGAGTCACATAGTCAGTGCTGCAGTGTCTTCATTGTGTTAATGACTTATAACATGAGTCAAATAGTCAGTGCTGCAGTGTCTTCATTGTGTTAATGACTTATAACATGAGTCACATAGTCAGTGCTGCAATGTCTGCGTTATTTGTGGCATACCTGTGATAACACTGACAGTCATTCCAATCACAACCGTGGTCAACACAGCCAGACCAGTATACCAGATATATGACATAGTGTACAGTGCAAAGGGGGCATCTCTGAAAGAGAGAAAATTTAATCACAATAAAGCTGTCAAATCACAGTTAAAGCCAAAACAAGATACACCTCATATAAAACTGAAATATGCATGATATTAATATAACATTATACTCCTGCTTCATGATTTCAGGGCACCAAACAAGATTTTCATAGAAGTGTTTCTGTGAGGTTGAGCTTTAATCTCATTACTGATACATGTCTTCTCTAAGCATGTTCCTAAGTTCCTGAACATTCGCAGAGCTTCAGAGGATATTTTATTTTATCTTTCAAGATGTTCATGAACAGACGCACATTGCCTAAATATGATATCAGAAAGATGGGCATGCAAAAGCTGTACTCCTTTCACAAAGACAGAGTTAGCTCTCCTATTGATGTTAGGATCGGAGGATGGGTGGGGGGAGATGTTGTTTAATATCTACACAATAATATCTCCACAAGTGGTGTGTACAGTACAATATGTCCAACAGTAAATACTTTTTATATGAAATCTGAAGAAAGCTTACCCCTCTCTCTCTCTCTCTCTGTATATATATATATATATATATATATATATATATATATATATATATATATATATATATATATATATATATATATATATATGTAATGATATTTTTTTGTCAAAATGATATATAATATTACTTCTCAGAGGTTGTCATGGTGGTTGTGGCATTGGTTACGGCAGCTACCGTTGTAGTTATGGCGGCACTCGTATTGAACATGCATAGATCTGTAGATAATGGAGACGGAGGTGTCACCACCACCTTGTTGAAGGTTGTCCCAAGGCCAATCCAGGCAATCAAAGCTAGAGCTGTCAGATGACCCGCAAGACCACCCTGAAAATGGGGAAGAAGTTCAATAATATAATGATCCCTAGGAGGTACAAATAGGACAAATGAAGGATAACTACCCTAAACGACGACTACATGTAAAATCATCAAGGTGATATATAACAATAAAACTATCAAAGCTATAATAATGGTGCATGTAATTAATATTGCGAATGAAATCATCTCCTGCTGGTGAGACACCCCAGCCTTTTCACGGTATACACATGTTGTATCAGTAAACTGTGTATAGCTAGTTGTATTAGACTTACCCACTTGTTGGCCCAGGGAAAGAGAACTCCTAGTGTGAACAACCCCAGCAACGGACCTCCGAGGATTCCAAATAACACATAGGCCAACTGAATAATATAGAACATGGTATATAGAATACAAAACCAGCAATGTACTTCCTAAGATTCTAAACAGCACATAGACCAACTGAATTAAACTATTTACATTGAATAGAACAAGACATATATATACAGAATTCGGAACGTGCATTCACCTCTTGTTAGACTTGCTCAAGTCTCTATGTTAAAAGTGTATTTATTCATTGTGTCCCTTTTATAAAATTCTATTCGTTGTCATACTGCATTCTCTAGAACATAGAACTTAGAAATGTCGGTTCCGTCTTAGTAGCGAATTCAATCATGAATTGTATAAAAAAATAAATTCAATGGAAATGTGAAAATTTTGGCATCTTCAAACTGCCATAACTTTTGATAGGATAGAGATATCAGCAAGAGGAAAACTGTTTTGAATTTGTCTCACTGAGCTCTATCCAAATACATTAAGCTCATTAAGATATGAATACACTGCAAAATTCACCTGGGGTTGTTACTACTCGATCTGGAAGCGAGCTCAGACCCTTGATATGTAAGAGTTCCAAATAATAGTAAGGGAAATGAGGTTCAAGACCATTTGCCCTTTGAAAATGTTTCAACAAGGCCCACCATATAGTCCCCAAATAAAAATATATTTCCGAATTTTGCTGGCAAATCGATGAAACTGAATTTTATAGATACCATATGATGGGAGTCTTGTCTAGGAATATCTGTAACTATCCAAATAAGGGAAATTTACCACAGGAAATCTAAAGTCGTCGTGTTTATCATAAATATTGGATGAATTTTATTGTTGTCTTAATGTCCAAGAAAAGTGTATCTGTATCACAAATATAGTCTTTGTTTAACTGAAGCTCAGGTGGGTATATGTTAGCTATATGTCTTTATTATCATTAAGTAAGATGTCGTCAAAATACATTTATATGTAACTAGAGGTATCATCCAACATTTCAATAAGGTCGAATGGTTTAGATTTTTGAACAGAATACATGAAACCCCCAAATAACAATATAGAAACAAATCTGCTATAAGAGGTGCACAGGTAATACCCACAGAAATCCCAACTATCTACTGATAAATCTTGCCATTAAATTCAAGTAACAGATATCGTAGGTTTTTCCATGACTAAACTAACGAAGAACAAAAGATCATAGTAACATAAACTGTTGTGTTATGTATAAAATTGAGTTTTTTTTCCAGCCCTTCAGATACTGCCAAACTCACTCTGTCACTTTACATTTCGTTTGAAGTCTACAGACTACATTTGTTTTATTGGATGACCACCCGATATCATGAAGGATTAATAGTCCCAGGATCCAATAGTCAGAATGCCCGACAGTTCGAAGGACCGATAGTCCGAAAGTCCGATATTCTGAAAGTTCAAAAGTCCGAAGGCCACGATAGACTGAAGGTCCTATAGTTCGAAGGCCTATAGTCCGAAGTTTCGATAGTCCGAAAGTTATTATTATTATTTTAACATGACTTTCAGACTATCGGGCCTTCGGCCTATTGGACCTTCGATTTACCGGACCTTCGGACTATTGGGTCTTCTACCTATCGATCCTTCAAGTCTTTATACTATCAGTACAGGTTTTCGGAGTATCGGGCCTCCGGACTATAAGACCTTCGGGGTTTTGGGTCTTCGCACTATCGGATCATCGGACTGTTGGGTCTTCGCATTACTGAACAGCAAGGGCTTCGGCTACTGGACCTTTTTTACTGGACCATTTCATATCAAACATGAGGGATTTGCAATAGCCAACTGGACATTAATCACTTGTCAGCCTATCTGCCTTACCTAAGCACTGCACTGCATTGTTGAAATTTGATACTTTTACCGACCGTATTCTGATCGGTGATTTTGCAGTGTTACAAGTCTCTATGTTTCACATTTACGAATTATAGGGAGCACAGAATGGAGGATAGTTATTAATGAAAACATAACAAAGAGACTTGAGCAGTCTAACCTCTTGTCATAACAAGTGTTTAATTTTTTGGAGCGACATACTTAGTGTAATATTTAATTTTTCATTTTCTTAGATATGTTACTTCAATAACCTTTATCTGATGAATTTTAAAGTATTTTGCTCTTACATTGATTAGATGCATTACAGAATATAAGTATTGACGGACATCTACCTATAAAATGGCGCCCATCTCGGAATTGGCGGACACCTACTTTTAATATGGCGCCCATCTCTGAACTGACGGACACCTACTTTTAATATGGCACCCATCTCTGAACTGACAGTCACCTACCTGTAATTTGGCGCCCATCTCAGAACTGATGACACCTACCTGTAATAGCGTCCATTTCATAACTGACGGACACCTACCTGTAGTATGGCGCCCATTTCCGATACAAGGAAAGCAAGGAACAAACATATTACTCCAACAATCACCACTGCAAAATACAAAGTCAATATGTGATCAAAGATCACCACTGCAAAATACAAAATTAATATGTGATCAAAGATCACCACTGCAAAATACAAAATTAATATGTGATCAAAGATCACCACTGCAAATTACTAAGTCAATATGTGATCAAAGATCACCACTGCAAAATACAAAGTCAATATGTGATCAAAGATCACCACTGCAAAATACAAAGTCAATATGTGATCAAAGATCATCACTGCAAAATACATAGTGAATATGAGGTCAACTATCAAAACTGCAAAATACACAGTGAATATGTGATCAACGATCACCACTGCAAAATGCATAGTGAATATGTGATCAACGATCACCACTGCAAAATGCATAGTGAATATGTGGTCAACGATCAAAACTACATAATACATTATGAATAAGTAGTCAACAATCACCACTGCAAAATACATAGTGAATATGTGGGCAACGATCACCACTGCACATCCCCCCCCCCCAAATGCATCTGTGGTCAACGATTACCACAATACATAGTGAATATGAAGTCAACTCCATAGTGAATATTGCAGTCAACTGCAACCACTGAAAAAAAACATAATCAATACTGTTGTCAACGTAAACAACGGCAAAATACATAATCAATACTGTTGTAAACGTAAACAACGGCAAAATACGTAATCAATACTGTTGTCAACGTAAACAACGGCAAAATACTTATCAATATTGTTGTCAACGTAACAACGGCAAAATACATAATCAATACTGTTGTCAACGTAAACAACGGCAAAATACTTATCAATATTGTTGTCAACGTAAACAACGGCAAAATACATAATCAATACTGTTGTCAACGTAAACAACGGCAAAATACGTAATCAATACTATTGTCAACGTAAACAAAGAAAAAAAAGCATTATAAATACTGTTGTCAACTAAAAAACAACAATATAAACGATCAATACTCTTGTCTAGATAAACAGAAGAAATATGTATAACCAATACTGTAGTCAACTAAAACATCTGAAAAATACATAGTCAATACTAAGGTCCACTAAAACACGGACAGAGTGCATGATCAATAGTACGGTCAATAACATAATAGTAAAATCTATGCTCAGTACTATAGTCAACCGAAACAACGTCAAAATACATAAACAATAAAACTGAAACAACTGCAAAATACATAGCTAATATTATGGTCAACCATAAGAATATTGCAAGATGCATAGATAGTGTAGTGGTCAATACAACAGTAAAATATAGTCAAGACTATTGTACACTACAACCACAGCAAAATACAGTCAGTAATATTTTCAACCACAACCACGGCAAATTACAGTCAGTAATATGGTTAATTACAACCACAGCAAAATACAGACAGTATTATTTTCAACCACAACCACGGCTAATTACAGTCACTACTATGGATAACTACAAGCACAGCAAAATATAGTCAGTACTATGGTCAACTGCAACCACAGTAAAATATAGTCAGTACTATGGTCAACTACAACCACAGTAAAATATAGTCAGTACTATGGTCAACTACAACCACAGTAAAATATAGTCAGTACTATGGTCAACTACAACCACAGTAAAATATAGTCAGTACTATGGTCAACTACAACCACAGTAAAATATAGTCAGTACTATGGTCAACTACAACCACAGTAAAATATAGTCAGTACTATGGTCAACTACAACCACAGTAAAATATAGTCAGTACTATGGTCAACAAATACTACAGGAAAATTAGTCACTACAATCACAACCACAGCAAAATACAGTCACTACTAAAGTCGACTACAACCACAGCAAAATACACTCAGTACTATGATGAACTATACCCACAGCAAAATATAGTCAGTACTGTGGTCAACCAATACTACAGCAAAATACAGTCGCTACAACTACAACCACAGCAAAATACAGTCCCTACTAAAGTCAACTACAACCACAGCAAAATACAGTGACGACTAAGGTCAATTACAACTACAGCAAAATACAGTCACGACTAAGGTAAATTACAACCACAGCAAAATACAGTCAGAACTATTGTCAACTTCAATATTAAAAGATTGTGTACTTAATTTTAGTTAAGTGAGTAGAAATCTGTTAGCATTTAAGGCAAACAAACAGGTTTGTAGCAACTACTTATGATTGTAGGCTATGTAAAAGTTTACGAACACGCATTCGGGTCATACCCACTCCTCCCTTGCCATTCTTTAAAGTTGATGTCAGTGTGAATATCTATCACTTCTACCATTATGTGATACGAACCTGTTGCTTTGGAAAATATTGTAGCCCCTATAGGGCCGACGTCCTTCCATATGTACGGGCGGAGAAAATCCTCCAACAACACAGCGGCTACGGCATTCAGACCAGAGGAAATGGTACTGAAAAAAGCAAGTGATAGGTCATACCGTAGATACTTCAAAGACAACGGTTATGAATACCGAAGAAAGTAAATTTGTGAAAGAAGATGTACCTGAGACTTCCACTGAAGACGCATGACATGATGAGACCAGGGACTCCTGGCATATGGCCTGTCAGGTCCATGGTGAATAAAGGAATCAACTGTAAAGACAGATCTGATTAGAGTTGGACCTTACATTCTTAAACATCATTAGTAAAACAATCCTCTAAATACTGCAAAGCCAAGTGTTTTCTACACATATTATATGATATGATGTTAATATCAGTCTTTGTAGATGTTATCGCCCAACACCACACCGAAGATTAGTGGCCATTGTTTAAAATGTGGAAAGTGAGGTGCCAAAAAAAAAAATCAGATTCCTCTGTCAATATGCTAGATTCCAGCTCATACCGACCAGTCACTAAATCCAACCACAATCTTCAACCACTACACTGGCTTCCCGCTCATACCGATTAGTGACCTAAATCCAACCAATCATCAACCACTACGCTGACTTCCCGCTCATACCGACCAGTGACCAAATCCAACCACAATCATCAACCACTACGCTGGCTTCCCGCGCATACCGACCAGTGATCAAATCCAACCATAACCATCAACCACTACGCCTAACTTCCCGCTCATATCGACCAGTGACTAAATCCAACCACAATCATCAACCACTACGCTGGTTTCCCGCTCATACCAACCAGTGACCAAATCCAACCACAATCATCAACCACTACGCTGGCTTCCCGCGCATACCGACCAGTGATCAAATCCAACCATAACCATCAACCACTACGCCTAACTTCCCGTTCATATCGACCAGTGACTAAATCCAACCACAATCATCAACCACTACGCTGGTTTCTCGCGCATACCGACCAGTGATCAAATCCAACCATAACCATCAACCACTACGCCTAACTTCCCGCTCATATCGACCAGTGACTAAATCCAACCACAATCATCAACCACTACGCTGGCTTCCCGTTCATACCAACCAATGACCAAATCCAACCACAATCATCAACCACTACGCTGGCTTCCCGCGCATACCGACCAGTGATCAAATCCAACCATAACCATCAATCACTACGCTGGCTTCCCGTTCATACCGACCAGTGACCAAATTCAACCACAATTATCAACCACTACGCTGGCTTCCCGCTCATACCGACCAGTGATCAAATCCAACCATAACCATCAACCACTACGCCTGGCTTCCCGCTCATACCGACCAGTGACTAAATCCAATCAGACGTGAAACTGCAGTCACCTCAGGGAAGGAGCACACAACATCCACTTTTCATAGTTTGTTGTGTGTTTTTGATTAGTTTCTGTCTTCTTTTTGATTATTTGTTTGTTTGTTTGTTTGTTTGTTTTGATGAAATCGGACGTTGTTAACAACATGTGATCTATTACAAAAACTTCCTTGTTTCCACCTCTATACTCGTACAATATCATGCTATATTAAGACTATATATCTACAGTTTTTACCTGGTATATATCTACAGTTTTTACCTGGTCGTTTTTCTTGATGGCGCCGACAGACACTGGGTCACATCCAGAGTAGTAAGCATACATAACTACACCCACGGCGCATACTATACACTGCACGAGCAGCATCCCGGGAAAATTCATCCATAACGCTCTAAAAGAAAGTAATCAGTCATGCAGGATGGTCTAATCTGATTTTTGTCATTATCTATCTATAAGCATCTATACATCTATAAGCATAAAACTACATATGTGTTTCTTTTTTTTTTTTTTTTTTTTTTTTTCTTTTTTTTCTTTTTTTTTTTTCTTTTTTTTTTTTATATCTGTATTTGTACAGCTTATCAGTAAGCCAAAGACACTGTATCGGTTGACGTTTATTGCCCTAGCGTTCACTGCAACAGGATACAACAATAACAGATAGACAGATGTAATCGTTTTGATAGTCGGTTTTTCATTGATATACATTACTGCTTGTGTTAGACACTGATGCATGAAAATTCTCATCACGTCCCACTAGTTCACGCATGATTGCACAATATGCCTACATAAAATTATATCGATTTTAACATGCAACAGGCCGTGCATGTCTCCCTAAATAGAGTGTATGACTTAACGCATGCTTAGTCTTACTGTCTACATTTCTTCAGTGAGGGGACGGACATGGCTCTTTGTACCTGCGCCTGATTGATGCCATAAATAGCACACCAGAAGATCCCTCCACCTACTACCACATTCCACGTGGTGTGGCGCGTACGCGGGTCAGGGTCAAACCTGTAAAAAAGAGGTCCATATAAACATTGGATAAATGGGACCCTCATCTCCTTGATGAAAATTACGTCATAAAATATGTAAATGACGTCAATCAAGATGAAGACGACGCGACAGATGATATGTCACTTCGATATTAAGTTAGTACTATTACTTAGATCTGTATGTTAAAAAACCTACACGACAGAGTAAATATTCACCTTCAGTTTAGAAGAAGAAGAAGAAAAAGACGAAGAGAAGTAGAAGAAGAAGAAGATTATTTAGTTGTATAGGTTATTTTGATAAAGTGAGTTGTCTGCTCTTGGTGGTTATGGTATAGAGACGAGGGTGTGGTATAAAGTTATGCGATGACAGTTCACTCATTGTATTTTCTCCTTTGTGTGGTCAGTTGACCGTGGTGAGATATGGTCAGTGAACTTAGCATTCGCGTTTGTGTACCTCACTGTGATATGCAGAAAGTGAGAGTTCTTATCCAGGGGCAGACAAATCATGAGATGACTCATAGTGATTTACTCTATGCCAAGCATTCAAATTTAATTTTCTGGTAAAGTACAGAAGTGAAAGGTTTCTATTAACTTAAACGACTGGGTTTTTACTCACTCAAAGAATAAAATTCTTCCATTTCTATTGGCGATATCCCAGGCCACGTCAAACCCTCCTAATTTTAGGCTTCCCAGTATGAGGAGAGTCAACATTCCTGCAAACATGATCATCATCTGGAAGGAGTCTGTCCACACTACAGCCTTCATGCCACCCTGTATGACACCGGTGATAGACAATGTTTATTAATATATTCGGTTAGGTTAGTAAATATAGAACTAATATCTAAACATCGGTAGGCCGGTGAGCCGGGGTCGTACTGCAGCATACATGTAGATATCACCCCATATAGATCTTCCCTAGGATAAGCCGGTGAGCCGGGGTAGTAGCATACATGTAGATATCACCCCATATAGGCCTTCCCTAGGATAAGCCAGTGAGCCGGGGTCGTAGCATACATGTAGATATCACCCCATATAGACCTTCCCTAGGATAAGCCAGTGAGCCGGGGTCGTAGCATACATGTAGATATCACCCCATATAGACCTTCCCTAGGATAAGCCGGTGAGCTGGGGTCGTAGCATACATGTAGATATCACCCCATATAGACCTTCCCTAGGATAAGCCGGTGGGCCGGGGTCGTAGCATACATGTAGATATCACCCCATATAGATCTTCCCTAGGATAAGCCGGTGAGCCGGGGTAGTAGCATACATGTAGATATCACCCCATATAGGCCTTCCCTAGGATAAGCCAGTGAGCCGGGGTCGTAGCATACATGTAGATATCACCCCATATAGACCTTCCCTAGGATAAGCCAGTGAGCCGGGGTCGTAGCATACATGTAGATATCACCCCATATAGACCTTCCCTAGGATAAGCCGGTGAGCTGGGGTCGTAGCATACATGTAGATATCACCCCATATAGATCTTCCCTAGGATAAGCCGGTAAGCCGGGGTAGTAGCATACATGTAGATATCACCCCATATAGGCCTTCCTTAGGATAAGCCGGTGAGCCGGGGTAGTAGCATACATGTAGATATCACCCAGTCGGGGTTGTAGCATACATGTAGATATCACCCCATATAGGCCTTCCCTAGGATAAGCCGGTGAGCCGGGATAGTAGCATACATGTAAATGATCACCCAGTCGGGATTGTAGCATACATGTAGATATCACCCCATATAGATCTTCCCTATGATAAGCCGGTGAGCCGGGGTTGTAGCATACATGTAGATATCACCCCATATATAGATCTTCCTTAGGATAAGCCGGTGAGCCGGGGTCGTAGCATACATGTAGATATCACCCCATATAGGCCTTCCCTAGGATAAGCCGGTGAGCCGGGGTATAAGCATACATGTAGATATCACCCCATATAGGCCTTCCCTAGGATAAGCCGGTGAGCCGGGGTAGTAGCATACATGTAGATATCACCCAGTCGGGATTGTAGCATACATGTAGATATCACCCCATATAGATCTTCCCTAGGATAAGCCGGTGAACCGGGGTCATAGCATACATTTAGATCATCACCCCGTATAGATCTTCACATGATAAACCGAAACAGTATAGAATTTACGGGATAAACTATAAAAAAATGAGAGCATGTTAATAAAATTCTTATAAGATTAAGAAAGATATACCACGGATACACGTAATTCCACTTCATACCTCGGCCTTTTGCCCGAGCGCAGCAATGACCAAGTGTTCATTAACAGATTTTATGACAATCTTGACGACTTAACTTTCTTATTGTTAATTTCCCATTTCTCTGTGGCGATGATATATATCTTCCCCCAGCTTATGGTGTATACATTTCACAGCTTATGATGTATACATTTCACAACTTATGATGTATACATTTTACCGTTTATGATGTATACATTTCGCAGTTTATGATGTATACATTTCACAGTTTATGATGTATACATTTCACAACTATTTATGTATACATTTCACAGTTTATGATATATACATTTCACAGCTTATTCGTTAATATATAGCATGTTCTAGACACAACAATTTCATATACAATGCTCCAATTTCAACAAAAGGCTATAGCAAGATTTCACGAATGGGAAGATGAAATCCAGTTTGCAACAGTTTTATGGGCGTCACCATGACTTGACTGTTCCATATGGTGTTCGGATGTCTGAAATGACTCTTGTCATATTTACAGACTAGATATGTCAGATGTGGAGATTTCACGACATGTGCCGTGCACGAGGCTGAGCACATGCTCTCCGAGTACTGTCACTTCTTACAGAGGTTCATGTTGTCCTTTGATTTGCGACTCTATGTTGTGATAGTCCACTGGGTTTTTTTATATTATCGTGTCCCCGTTGACCGGCTTTGTTTACCGTACGGTATTGTCACATTTGCTATGACGTCATATTATTTTTGAATCGATTTTATTTGTGCATCTATGTACATCATCAGGATAATTTTTATTCATGCTATATGTGAACTAATTAATACATTTATACATGTGAAGGATAATGCATTTAAGATAAACCTACATACCAATGTGGTGTAGAAAGTACATACTAATCCAACAGCAACCACTGACCCCCATAAACTTAGTCCCGTCACTGAAAAATAGAATTAAAAATTACTCCAGAAACTCACAAAAACCCTACCGTCACTGATAAACAAAATGTGAAAATGTTTCCAGAAACCAACAAAAACCCTGCAGTCACTGAAAAAAAAAGTGAAGATTTTTCCAGAAACCAACAAAAACCCTGCAATCAATGAAAATAAAAGTGAAAATTTTTCCAGAAACTCACAAAAATTCCATCGTCACAGAAAAAAATATCAGAAACCGTTCCCTCGCTGAAAACAGAATGTCGAAAGGTCTCTAGAAACCCTTTAAATCTCTACCGTCACTGAAAATAAAGTGTTGAACTGTTTATACGCACCATCTACAATCTTTCCTTCACGGTGTATATGTATACTATACACTAACCTCCCAGCAGTGTTACTGTATCGACTACATAGTCCGCAGTGTATCTGTACTGATCTAGCGGTGTTACTTTACTGTTTATATAGTCCGCAGTGTATCTGTACTGATCTAGCGGTGTTACTTTACTGTTTATATAGTCAGTGGTGTAGCTGTACTGATCTAGCGGTGTTACTTTACTGTTTATATAGTCAGTGGTGTAGCTGTACTGATCTAGCGGTGTTACTTTACTGTTTATATAGTCAGTGGTGTAGCTGTACTGATCTAGCGGTGTTACTGTACTGATTACATAGTGTGGTGTAGCTGTACTGATCTAGCGGTGTTACTGTACCGATTACATAGTCAGTGGTGTAGCTGTACTGATCTAGCGGTGTTACTGAACTGATTACATAGTCAGTGGTGTAGCTGTACTGATCTAGCGGTGTTACTGAACTGATTACATAGTCAGTGGTGTAGCTGTACTGATCTAGCGGTGTTACTTTACTGTTTATATAGTCAGTGGTGTAGCTGTACTGATCTAGCGGTGTTACTGTACTGATTACATAGTGTGGTGTAGCTGTACTGATCTAGCGGTGTTACTGTACCGATTACATAGTCAGTGGTGTAGCTGTACTGATCTAGCGGTGTTACTGAACTGATTACATAGTCAGTGGTGTAGCTGTACTGATCTAGCGGTGTTACTGTACTGATTACATAGTCAGTGGTGTAGCTGTACTGATCTAGCGGTGTTACTGTACTGATTACATAGTCAGTGGTATAGCTGTACTGATATAGCGGTGTTACTGTACTGATTACATAGTCAGTGGTGTAGCTGTACTGATATAGCGGTGTTACTGTACTGATTACATAGTCAGTGGTATAGCTGTACTGATATAGCGGTGTTACTGTACTGATTACATAGTGCGGTGTAGCTATACTGATCTAGCGGTGCCACTTTACCGTTTACATAGTCAGTGGTGTAGTTGTACTGATATAGCGGTGTTACTGTACTGATTACATAGTCAGTGGTGTAGCTGTACTGATCTAGCGGTGTTACTGTACCGATTATATAGTCAGTGGTGTAGCTGTACTGATCTAGCGGTGTTACTGTACTGATTACATAGTCAGTGGTGTAGCTGTACTGATCGGTGTTACTGTACTGATTACATAGTCAGTGGTGTAGCTGTACTGATCTAGCGGTGTTACTGTAACGATTACATAGTCAGTGGTGTAGCTGTACTGATCTAGTGGTGTTACTGTACCGATTACATAGTCAGTGGTGTATCTGTACTGATCTAGCGGTGTTACTTTACTGATTACATAGTCAGTGGTGTAGCTGTACTTATATAGCGGTGTTACTGTACCGATTACATAGTCAGTGGTGTAACTGTACTGATCTAGCGGTGTTACTGTACTGATTACATAGTCAGTGGTGTAGCTGTACTGATCTAGCGGTGTTACTTTACTGATTATATAGTCAGTGGTGTAGCTGTACTGATCTAGCGGTGTTACTATATCGACTACATAGTCTGTGGTGTTGCTGTACTGATCTAGCGGTGTTACTGTATCGACTACATAGTGTGGTGTTGCTGTACTGATCTAGCAGTGTTACTTTACCGATTATATAGTCAGTGGTGTAGCTGTACTGATCTAGCGGTGTAACTGTACTGATTACAAAGTCAGTGGAGTAACTGTACTGATCTAGCGGTGTTACAGTACCGATTATATAGTCAGTGGTGTAGCTGTACTGATCTAGCGGTGTTACTTTACCGATTACATAGTCATTGGTGTAGCTGTACTGATCGGTGTTACTGTACCGATTACATGATCAGTGGTGTAGCTGTACTGATATAGCGGTGTTACTGAACTGACTGCATAGTCAGTGGTTTAGTTGTACCGATCTAACGGTGTTACTTTACTGATTGCATAGTCAGTGGTGAAGCTGTACTGATCTAGCGGTGCAACTGTACTAACTGCATTTATCTAGAGGTGTAGCTGTACCGATTATTGTACTGAACTATTGGTGAAGCTGTACCGATTATTGCACTGATCGAGAAGTGTTACTGTGCCGATGCATTGTTAGCGATCTAGCTGTACCGAATGCGTTGTGAGTGGTATAGCTGTACCAAATGCGTTGTAAGTGATATATCTGTACCGAATGCGTTGTAAGTGGTATAGCTGTACCGATTGCGTTATAAGTGGTGTAGCTGTACCGAACGCATTGTAAATGGTATAGCTGTACCGAATGCGCTGTAAGTGGTATTGTTGTACAGAATGCATTGTAAGTGGTATAGGCGGCTGTATCGAATGCATTGTAAGTGGTACAACTGTACCGATTGCACTGTTAGCAGTGTAGCTGTAACGATTACATAAATAGCGGTGTACCGACTGCATCATTTTCTTTGTAGTCGTGCCGAAGAAAATTTTAGTTGTATATGAATGTATCGATTCCGTAGTGTTCTAGGTGTTCTAGACGTGTAGAATGTACCGATTACAATTTTAGTGGTATATCTGTACCTATTCCATAGTGTTCTAGACGTGTAGATGTACCGATCACAATTTTAGTGGTATATCTGTACCTATTCCATAGTGTTCTAGACCTGTGGATGTACCGATCACGATTTTAGTGGTATAACTGTACCTATTCCGTAGTGTTCTAGACGTGTGGGTGTACCGATTACATTGATTTAGACATGTACTTGTATTGACAAAACTTGCATCAAAATGCTTGACATAGCAATCAGTGGCGGATCCAGAAAATTCGCCACTGGCAATGCAATACTTCATTACGTGAAAGATAATGTCATACTCTTAAAATCTGTCAGAATGTTACCATAGACATGTGGAGTTCACTGACCTGCATTCAATGCTAGAGATGGCCCGTACAATACCACTGCCATGTACAACAACTGCAATGAGAACAGAAATCAAGTACATTTGAGAAATTTAATGACGTATAGATGAACCTTTTTCTTCGTTTTATGATAAAATTTGGACTCGTTGCGTTTTGATTGCGACACTATCATGTACCTGGTACATTGCTCAAAAGTCTTGATAAATAAATTGTACCTGCCCATAGCAATAAGAACTGCTTAAAATGTCAACGTATATCTTATACGAGACTTATAGTGGTATCATCCAAAAGGGCGGAAAACCAACACG
This sequence comes from Pteria penguin, assembly GCA_035048485.1. NCBI lineage: Eukaryota > Metazoa > Mollusca > Bivalvia > Pterioida > Pteriidae > Pteria > Pteria penguin. The sequence goes on from CM068580.1 coordinate 2,118,899, forward strand.
TGGGATTCGAACCATGGACCGTCCCATTTGTACAGAACACTAACTTTTGAGTCCGACCTGAACTATATAATGATTGAGGGCAAAGTAGATGCACTCTATTATTGTCAGTTTTGTTTCATCGTAATTATTACGGATTGTAACAGTAAGGTGACTTACCATCCACAGGAGATAGATCAATGAAGCCGAAATCCTGCATACAAGTCCAAACCGCATCTCTACATACTGAAAATGAAACTAGAGAATAGTAAACGTGCAGCAATCAAAATCCGATAACGTACAATACGACAGTAATTGACGGTGCTATATGCTACCGTGGCCCTCACACAGCGCATCACAGGGGACACTAAGTAACCTATGGAAACCACATATGAGGCCAGGTGCACGAGGGGAGTGAGTGTCCCCTGTTTGGCCAGCAGCACACGCTGAAAGTGAAAACGACACTCAAGTCAAAGCAAAAATTCCAACACTGTAGACATGCAAAGAATATAGACTAACTCTGTATAGAGAACAGGAGGGCAACAAATGGCATTATATAAAGTGAAATACAATGGTGTGGAGACAAAAATAAATTCAAACTCTATATAATATCTAGCGATGACAGGTCACAAGTAAAGATACGTCTGATGGAGAAGATGAGTATTATATAATATCTAGCGATGACAGATGACAAGTAAAGATACGTCTGATGGAGAAGATGAGTATTATATAATATCTAGCGATGACAGATGACAAGTAAAGATACGTCTGATGGAGAAGATGAAGAGCATAATTATAAGGTTTTTACAGAAATTAAACCCTTTGTAAGCGACTCGTCATACAACATTTTAACGAGAAATATTAAACGAACTATCAAATACAGCTTGAAATCAAAGCCAATAAGTACATTAACACTGTTTATTTCAATATTATGAACCCACTTTGCGCACCAATTGTGTAAACAGGGAAAAGGTCTTTATAAAAAGCAGGTGAAATACTAGATCGGTATTTCATAGATACCGCCTGCTTTAATTGAAAAGTTGAAGTGGTCGACGACGAAATAGACATATCATGCACGAATACCGGTCAAGGTACTACATATGTATTTTAAAAGTACAATTCTATAAGAAATTTGCATAAGAAAATAATATTTATGTGCTTCTTACGGGTTACCATGCGAGTGTTTTACAAAAACCTGACAGGGTATCGACGAATACCCTGTCAGAAATTGAGTTTCACTATACTCGTACGCATAGCCGACAATGCCTTATTTAGGCTATCCTTCACCTTATACTCGTACGCATAGCCAACAGCGCTTAATTTGGGCTATCCGTCACCTTATATTCGTACGCATAGCGGACAATGCTTTATTAAAGCTATCCGTCACCTTATACCCGTACGCACAGTCTACAACTCTTTATTTAGGCTATCCGTCACTTAATATTCGTACGCATAGCCGACAATGCTTTATTTAGGCTATCCGTCATCTTATACTCGTAGGCATAGCCGAAAATGCTTTATTTAGGCTATCCGTCATCTTATACTCGAACGCATAGCCGACAATGCTTTATTTAGGCTATCCTTTACTTTATGATCGTACGCATATCCGACGATGCTTTATTTAGGCTATCTGTCAGCTTATACTCGTACGCATAGCCAACAGTGTTTTATTCAGGCTATCCGTCAACTTATACTCGTACGCACAGCCGATATGCTTTATTTAGATTATCCGTCATCTTATACTCGTAGGCATAGCCGAAAATGCTTTATTTCGGCTATCCGTCATCTTATACTCGAACGCATAGCCGACAATGCTTTATTTAGGCTATCCTTTACTTTATGATCGTACGCATATCCGACAATGCTTTATTTAGGCCATCTGTCACCTTATACTCGTACGCATAGCCAACAGTGCTTTATTTAGGCTATCCGTCACCTTATATTGGTACGCATAGTGGACAATGCTTTATTAAGGCTATCCGTCACCTTATACTCGTACGCAAAGTCGACAATGATTAATTTAGGCTACCCGTCATCTTATACTCGTACGCATAGCCGACAATGCTTTATTTAGGCTATCCCTCACCTTATACTCGTACGCATAGCCAATTTGCTTTATTAAGGCTATCTGTCATCTTATACTCGTACGCATAACCGACAATGCTTTATTTAAGCTAACCGTTACCTTCTACTCGTACGCATGGGCAACAGTGCTTTATTTAGGCTATCCGTCACCTTATACTGGTACGCAACATCGACAATGCTTTATTTAGGCTATCCGTAACCTTACGCATAGCCAACAGCGTTTTATTTAGGCTATCCTTATACTCGTACGCATAGCCGATAATGCTTTATTTAGGCTATCCGTCACCTTATACTCCGGTGCATAGCCGATAATGCTTTATTTAGCCTATCCTTTACCTTATACTCGTACACATAGCCAACAGTGCTTTTTTTGGCTATCCCTCACCTTATATTCGTACGCATAGGGGAATTCTTTGTTAAAGCTCTCCGCCGCTTTACACTCGTACGCACAGTCGACAATGCTTTATTTAGGCTATCCGTCACCTTATACTGGTACGCATTATCGACAATGCTTTATTTAGGCTATCTGTCACCTTATACTCGTACGCATAGCCGATTTGCTTTATTTAGGCGATCTGTCATCTTATACTCGTACGCATAGCCGACAATGTTTCATTTAAGCTATCCTTCACCTTATGCTCGTACGCATAGCCGACAATGCTTTATTTAGGCTTTCCGTAACCTTACGCATAGCCAACAGCGTTTTATTTAGGCTATCCTTATACTCGTACGCATAGCCAAAAATGCTTTATTTAGGCTATCCGTCACCTTATACTCGTGTACATAGCCGGAAATGCTTTATGTAGGCTATTCGTCACCTTATTCACGTATGCATAGCCGACAATGCTTTATTTAGGCTATCCGTCACGTTATACTCGTACACATAGCCGACAATGCTTTATTTAGGGTATCCTTCACTTTATAATCGTAAGCATATCCGGCAATACTTTATTTAGGCTATCCGTCACCTTATACTCGTACGCATAGCCGACAATGCTTTATTTAGGCTATCTGTCACCTTACACTAGTACGCATAGCCGACAATGCTTTATTTAAGCTATCTGTCATCTTATACTATTACGCATAGCCGACAACTTTTTATTTAGGCTATCCGTCATCTTATACTCCTGTGCATAGCCGACAATACTTTATTTAGGCTATCCTTCATTGTATAATCGTACGCATATCCGACAATGCTTTATTTAGGCTATCCGTCACCTTATACTCGTACGCATAGCCGACAATGCTTTATTTAGGCTATCCGTCACCTTATACTCGTAGGCACAGCCGACAATACTTTATTTAGGCTATCCTTCACCTTATACTCGTACGCATAGCCGACAATGCTTTATTTAGGCTATACGTTACGTTATAATGGTATGCATATCCGATAATGCTTTATTTAGGCTTTTCTCTACCTTATACTCGTACGCATAGCCAGCAGTGCTTTATTGAGGCTATCCGTCACCTTATACTCGTACGCATAACGGACAATGCTTTATTAAGGCTATCCGTCATCTGATATTCGTATGCATAGCCGACAATGTTTTATTTAGGCTATTCGTCACCTTATACTCGTACGCATAGCCGATAATGTATTAGTACATCCGTCACCTTATATTCGTACGCATAGCGGACAATGCTTTATTAAGGCCATCCGTCACCTTATACACGTACGCACAGTCGACATTGCTGTATTTAGGCTATCCGTTACCTTATACTCGTACACGTAGCGGACAAGGCTTTATTCAGGCTATCCGTCACCTTATACTCGTATGCAAAGTCGACAATGCTTTATTTAGGCTATCCGTCACATTATACTCGTACGCATAGCAGACAATGCTTTATGTAGGCTATCTTTCACTTTATACTCGTACGGATAGCCGACAATGCTTTATTTAGGCTATCCGTCACCTTATACCCGTACGCATAGGCAACAGTGCTTTATTTAGGTTATCCATCACCTTATACTCGTAGGCATAGCCGACAATGTTTTTAGGCTATCCGTCACCTTATACTCGTGTGCATAGCCGATAATGCTGTATTTATTTAGGCTATCCGCCACTTTATACTCGTATGCATAGCCAACAACGCTTTATTTAGGTTATCCGTCATCTTAGGCTTGTACGCATAGCCGACAATGTTTTATTGTGGCTATCCGTCATCTAATACTCGTACTCATAGCCAACAGTGGTTTATTTAGGCTATCTGTCACCTTATAGTCGTAGTCGTACGCAAAACGGACAATGCTCTATTTAGGCTATCCGTCACCTTATACCCGTCCGCATAGCAAACAGCTATCTGTCACCTTATAGTCGTACACATAACGGACAATGCTTTATTCAGGCTATCCGTCACCTTATACTCGTACGCATGGCCGACAATGCTTTATTTAGGCTATCCGTCACGTTATACTCGTACGCATAGCCAACAATGTTTTATTTAGGCTATCCGTCACCTTATACTCGTACGCATAGCCGATAATGTATTAGTACATCCGTCACCTTATATTCGTACGCATAGCGGACAATGCTTTATCAAGGCCATCCATCACCTTATACACGTACGCACAGTCGACATTGCTGTATTTAGGCTATCCGTCACCTTATACTCGTACGCGTAGCGGACAATGCTTTATTCAGGCTATCCGTCGCCTTATACTCGTATGCAAAGTCGACAATGCTTTATTTAGGCTATCCGTCACCTTATACTCGTACGCATAGCAGACAATGCTTTATGTAGGCTATCCTTCGCCTTATACCCGTACGCATAGCCGACAATGTTTATTTAGGCTATCCGTCACCTTATACCCGTACGCATAGGCGACAATGCTTTATTTAGGCTATCCGTCACCTTATACCCGTATGCATAGGCAACAGTGCTTTATTTAGGTTATCCATCACCTTATACTCGTGTGTATAGCCGATAATGCTGTATTTATTTAGGCTATACGCCACTTTATACTCGTATGCATAGCCAACAATGCTTTATTTAGGTTATCCGTCATCTTAGGCTTGTACGCATAGCCGACAATGTTTTTTTGTGGCTATCCGTCATCTAATATTCGTACTCATAGCCAACAGTGGTTTATTTAGGCTATCTGTCACCAATAGTCGTACGCATAGCCAACAGCTATCCGTCACCTTATAGTCGTACGCATAACGGACAATGCTTTATTCAGGCTATCCGTCACCTTATACTCGTACGCATGGCCGACAATGCTTTATTTAGGCTATGCGTCACGTTATACTCGTACGCATAGCCAACAATGTTTTATTTAGGCTATCCGTCACCTTATACTCGTACGCATTCCCGACAATGCTTTATTTAGATTATCCGTTACCTTATACTCGTGCGCATAGCCGACAATGCTTTATTTTGCCTCTTCGTCACCTTATACTCGTATGCATATCCGACAATACTTTATTTAGGCTATCCTTCACCGTATACTCGCACGCATAGCCGACAATGTTTTACTTAGGCTATCTAGGATCTTATACCGTACGCATAGCCGACAATGCTATATTTAGGCTATCCGTCATCTTATACTCGTTTGCATAGCCGACAATGCTTTATTTAGACTATCCGTCACCTTATACTCGTACGCATAGCCGACAATGCTTTATTTTTCGCTATTCGTCACTTTATACTCGTATGCATAGCCGACAACGTCTTACTTAGGCTATCCGTCACCTTATACTCGTACGCATATCCGACAATGCTTAATTGAGGCTATCCGTCACCGTATACTTATACGCATAGCCGACAATATTTTATTTAGGCTATCCGTCACGTTACACGCATACGCATTGCTGGCAACGTTATGTTTAGGCTATCTGTCACCTTACTTGAAAAAATTCGACCGGGTCCACCCTTGTAGTGTATACATACCGGACAAAGTTCAACCGGGTCTACCCTTATAGTGTACACATACCCGACAAAGTGCTACTGGGCTTTACTGTTACCAGAAAAGTTCACTGGGATTCACTATTATAAATACATACAGGATTCTCGTGAAATTAAATAAACTAGTACGGACATGATCATACGTATCGCATTGTCATATTTGTATAAAGACTTGATCGATCGATTTTCAAAAGGTCTCTTGGAAAGGGATGATTTCTATGATTATGATCAATATGTATTGAAGTATTATACACAATATCAATATACATAAACAAACATTAGGATTGAGCATCAAGATATTAAGCTCCCTCCTGTATAGAATCTATGATTACTAGTATATCCATGAGCAGTGAAGCGTGTCCTCAAATCACTGAAGCGTATCCTCCTTCTCCGTAGTGATTCTCTCCTCCACCGACAGGCCGATAGGTCTAGCAACAGTTCCCGGACGATTGTTTCAGGTTTTTGGCAAACATCTTCTGTTACAGTAGACCAAAATACATGAAGTCATTTTACCGACTTCACTGTAATAGTTCCCAGACGATCTAGTCTATTGATATTATAGGTGGATAAAAAGACATGACATTTGATAAAGTCAAAGGTCAATCTCTTATGAAAATGCTTGTAATGAAAATATTGCATTATTCGATCTTAAAAACTGATTTTAGGTTCATTGATCAAAAGCACCTTTTCCCCCGCGTATGAATATTGAAAGTAGGTCAGAATGTGATAAAAGGCATAAATAAAACTTCTAGTAGAAAAATTTTATTCTTCTTTCAATATCATTTATTTTGTATATAAATTTGGATAATTTCTTGTCCATTATGCTCAAACAAGCAAAACGTCCGGGAACAGTTACTGTCCGGGAACTGTTAGAGTACCAGTAGACATGCGCGGATCCAGAATTTTTTGTCAGAGGGGGTCCAACCAAAAAAGGTAAATTTTTCTCTTAGACGAGGGGGCCCAACCCCAAAAATGCCCAAATATTACCTTTTTGGGGTAAAATTTTCGGATTCCAGGGGGGTCCAGAACCCCCCCCCCCCACCCCCATCTGTATCCTCGCATAAGTAGAGCATTCGCATGGACGTGGCTTCGTTTGGTTTTCACTACCATTCGGGTTCATTCAGGGGTAAATTCATGGCTGGAGCGATAAAGATGCTTGATGGCCCTTGAGTCCACTAGTATATAGTTGAGTAATAGAGGACATTCATATACTGTAACATTTGATAGAGAAACCCTCCCTAATGCCCTACTTATTCAATACAACCTGTAAAATACACACGTATGGAGCTATTGAGAGATACACGATCGTCTTACAATAATAATACTAGACCTTTATATGACAAATTAGGTAACTCGTATCAAGGCTTTCCAGTCAACAGTAACGGTTGGTTGATGTTTTACGTCGTTTCCAACAATTTTTCAGTTATATTGCGACATGGAAGCAGGAGGTAACTAACTTCTTGAACGTAGTGGCCTAATCCGGGAATCGAACCCGGATTGTCGCCATCGCAAACCAAGCACTTAACCCGGCATTACACCATTAATGGGATTTAATTCGTGTACATTTGTTTTCAAAGACAATTGGCAACTAAACGAGATACAAGACACAAGATACTTTATTTTGCCAATTCGGGCCCAATTATATGTATATGTAATGTTTTTTGCATCTTATATTTTAAGACAAAGTACAATAGGATCAAAACAGATTTATCAGGACGGACAGAATCCATAAAGATTGACAGGATCGATAGGATTACTACAGATAATACAGGGTGCATAGGATCAAGACAGATTTATCAGGATAGACAGAATCCATAAAGATTGACAGGATGGATAGGGTTACTACGGATTAGACAGGGTGGGTAGGATCAAGACAGATTTATCAGGATAGACAGAATCCATAAAGATTGACAGGATGGATAGGGTTACTACGGATAAGACAGGGTGGGTAGGATCAAGACAGATTTATCAGGATAGACAGAATCCATAAAGATTGACAGGATGGATAGGGTTACTACGGATAAGACAGGGTGTGTAGGATCAAGACAGATTTATCAGGATAGACAGAATCCATAAAGATTGACAGGATGGATAGGGTTACTACGGATAAGACAGGGTGGGTAGGATCAAGACAGATTAATCAGGATGGACAAGATCAGTAAAGAATTTGACAGGATGGACAGGATTGATACAGATTTTACAGGATGGACAGGATTGATACAGATTTTACAGGATGCATACTAGGATCAATGCAGTTTTGACAGGATGGACAGGAAAAATCCGAATATACAGATTTGATGGGATGGATTTGATGGGGTGTATTTGATGTCATTGTATTCCTAAAATCTTTCAATAAGAATAAGGAAGCAATTATATGTTATTACAAGGATATAAAAAGTTATCACAAGGGAAGTGGGAGGACTACTCTTGAAAGTCGTTCTAGCTATTAAGAGTTTGTAGCTAGCAGTCTATATACACTTCGTATTTTAAAATCATCCTAAAACTGTTATTATTACAATACACATATAAATAATTAACATTTTTGTTACCCGAAACATGTATGGGATAGCTTGCAAGTCACTCAGTGCATTTACAGAGAATGAGTGCCATAGGGACACATTATGTATGCTAACAGAATTGGCAAGCGAAGACGACAACGACAAAAACAACAACAAAAGAATAAACGCAGAACTGACCTAGAATAAATACTGAATTTCCTAAAACGTATGAATGTGCTACAAACTTCGAAAGTTACAAAAGGGGATGTTTCCCGCTTGATCTGCCTATGATACTAGACTTGTCCCGCTTGATCCGCCTATGATGCTAGACTTGTTTGTAAATTTCGTTTTCATCTTTATTTTACATATTCATCTAGATGTGGAAAACATTTTCTATTTGATTTTACAAACCCCGTTGTACCAGGTTCCAGATTTCTTTAGATAACGTTCATTATTGGGTGTATTCATATCGTTAGAGTTTTTATTGGCAAATAAGGTGACCCTTGAAAGTTTTACACGGTGTGTACACAATAATGGGAGTACGGTTGTAAAAATGTTGGCTTCCATGACGGTTATAAGTAGCGAATGATGGCAGCGTCTCCGCATTGTTTAAATTGCAAAATAAATTTGAAGGTCGATGGCGTCATTGATTACACAAACTTTGTATTTCTTTAAAAGAATCGTACCCAGTGAACACTGTACATGCATCGACCGATAGAAGGTGATACCATATTCAATTTTTGTTAAAGTAACAAGAGGACGAAAGGGAGAGGGGTTTACTACCATCTTATATAGCTAATACAAACCTCGATCCACAAAGGACAGCCTTGCTTTAATAGTGAAGCGCCTAGCTTGTCCCAGATAATGATCCTACGAATGCTTTCATCTTCCCTTATGATTAAAAAAACTGTTGTAATGCCAAATCCCACCTACCCAATGAGATAAAGTGTATGATTTGTACAAAGAGTATGGTAAGCTATGACTATGGGGTGCAGACTGTGGTGACTCGTAGGATTTCTTAGATAAAGGGGTTACCTGGAACACGCTGGTGATCTGCAGTCTGTAGAAGATAGGGTAGAAAATGTGAGCGGCACCCATAGCTGTGATCAAGAAGCCAACAGATATCCACCAATACATCGTGTTATAAGAGTAGACCTCAGCCGGGGTACCCAACAATGTGATGGCTGAAATAAAGCTGGAGAGCAAGGAGAGAGCTACGGGAAACACTTGCATCTTACGTCCGGCAAGCAGGAATTCATTCTCATCCTTGATTTTTCTATCCTTAATGGCATAAAATAATCCAATAGAGGCAGATATAAAAAGAGTCCCACCGAAAACTACATAATCCCAATCACTAAAACGAATATTCTCATTTTTCTCAAAATTGTACAAGTAATCTCGAGCCATTTTTGTCCAGAATCAATCCAACGTACCGATCGCTCCAGTGCTTATAAAGCAATAGTATTACGGATCCTTCTACAATTTGTAATTCGAAGCACATGCATACACGATTCACGTGAATTCAGTAAGGTCTTACTTGTGAAGGACCTCCTAAATTTACCTGTCTGTTACCTACATTGATCTACGTGGAGTAGAAACAGCACTGTACGCGTCATTACGTCATGTTTACAATCCTCCTCGTGGTTATAAACATCATTGAAAATGACGTCTTTAAAACCTTTTCAGGTATGAATGTCACTTTGTCATAATTTTTGTTGTTTTTCTACATATCGCGGAGTAATTGAAGATGGGTGTATACAGTGCTAAAGTTTATGAGGTAAAAATTAGTAGTCGGGTTGTTTCTATGATTGTATAATATTCACGTGAAAAATATTGTAAAAAAAATCCCTAAAACAGAAAACAAACATGTTATGGTATGACATGTAAGACCGATTTGTCATACGGCTCACTTAACAAGGTGTCAATTAGTTTTGAGTTATGTCGCGACACAGGAGCGAGATAAGGGGGAGGGGGAGGGGTGTGGTTGTTACGTAGCTGTCATTCAATGTTGACTGAGTTATGTTGCGACACTGGAGCGAGATAACGGGGAGGAGGTTGTTATACATACCCTTTAATAATAGGGACGCCATCCGTGAATCGGAGCCAAATTACCTGTAAAGCTAATTAAGTAGAATGTACATACTCAGAGGGTTGTCAGGATATATAGTGATATAAAATGACGCGATCAAGCAGTAGTAGACATGCGCGGATCCAGAGATTTTTGTCAGAGGGGGTCCAACCAAAAAAGGTAAATTTTTCTCTTAGACGAGGGGGGTGGGGTTCCAACCCCAAAAATGCCCAAATATTACCTTTTTTGGTAAAATTTTCGGATTCCAGGGGGGGGGAGCAGACCCCCCTAACCCCCCCCCCCCCTCTGTATCCGCGCATGGTAGATATGGCCAACGGCGGTTAAGAATATGATCTTAAGTTAGCTTAAAACAAGGACTTTAATTATAAACAATATTTGTTTATAACTCCTTCCTTTAAATCATTTTTGTGAAAACATGGCAATCTATTTCTGTCACTTCACTATGTCGGACGCATAATGTCCAGTAAAAAGATAAAAGGTAGTCAAACACTGTTTAAATCTGAACTTCAATACAGGCCTTTTGACCTATGTATAGACGATATACAAGTCTTTATTACAAGGATTCACTGCGCCATTCTGGTGAGACTGTAGCTCTACTTGTTATATTATCAGAGTTATATACAGAGATCATGAAGAGTCTGTAGTTCTACTTGTTATATCATCAGAGTTATACACAGAGATCCTGATGAGTCTGTAGCTCTTGTTATATCATCAGAGTTATACACAGAGATCCTGAAGAGTCTGTAGTTCTACTTGTTATATCATCAGAGTTATACACAGAGATCCTGAAGAGTCTGTAGTTCTACTTGTTATATCATCAGAGTTATACACAGAGATCCTGAAGAGTCTGTAGCTCTACTTGTTATATCTTCAGTGTTATACACAGAGATCCTGAAGAGTCTGTAGTTCTACTTGTTATATCATCAGAGTTATACACAGAGATCCTGAAGAGTTTGTAGTTCTACTTGTTATATCATCAGAGTTATACACAGAGATCCTGAAGAGTCTAGCTCTACTTGTTATATCATTAGAGTTATACACAGAGATCCTGAAGAGTCTGTAGCTCTACTTGTTATATCATCAGAGTTATACACAGAGATCCTGAAGAGTCTGTAGCTCTACTTGTTATATCATCAGAGTTATACACAGAGATCCTGAAGAGTCTGTAGCTCTACTTGTTATATCATCAGAGTTATACACAGAGATCCTGAAGAGTCTGTAGCTCTACTTGTTATATCATCAGAGTTATACACAGAGATCCCGAAGAGTCTGTAGCTCTACTTGTTATATCATCAGAGTTATACACAGAGATCCTGAAGAGTCTGTAGCTCTACTTGTTATATCATCAGAGTTATACACAGAGATCCTGAAGAGTCTGTAGCTCTACTTGTTATATCATCAGAGTTATACACAGAGATCCCGAAGAGTCTGTAGCTCTACTTGTTATATCATCAGAGTTATACACAGAGATCCTGAAGAGTCTGTAGCTCTACTTGTTATATCATCAGAGTTATACACAGAGATCCTGAAGAGTCTGTAGCTCTACTTGTTATATCATCAGAGTTATACACAGAGATCCTGAAGAGTCTGTAGCTCTACTTGTTATATCATCAGAGTTATACACAGAGATCCTGAAGAGTCTGTAGCTCTACTTGTTATATCATCAGAGTTATACACAGAGATCCTGAAGAGTCTGTAGCTCTACTTGTTATATCATCAGAGTTATACACAGAGATCCTGAAGAGTCTGTAGCTCTACTTGTTATATCATCAGAGTTATACACAGAGATCCTGAAGAGTCTGTAGCTCTACTTGTTATATCATCAGAGTTATACACAGAGATCCCGAAGAGTCTGTAGCTCTACTTGTTATATCATCAGAGTTATACACAGAGATCCCGAAGAGTCTGTAGCTCTACTTGTTATATCATCAGAGTTATACACAGAGATCCTGAAGAGTCTGTAGCTCTACTTGTTATATCATCAGAGTTATACACAGAGATCCTGAAGAGTCTGTAGCTCTACTTGTTATATCATCAGAGTTATACACAGAGATCCTGAAGAGTCTGTAGCTCTACTTGTTATATCATCAGAGTTATACACAGAGATCCTGAAGAGTCTGTAGCTCTACTTGTTATATCATCAGAGTTATACACAGAGATCCTGAAGAGTCTGTAGCTCTACTTGTTATATCATCAGAGTTATACACAGAGATCCCGAAGAGTCTGTAGCTCTACTTGTTATATCATCAGAGTTATACACAGAGATCCCGAAGAGTCTGTAGTTCTACTTGTTATATCATCAGAGTTATACACAGAGATCCTGAAGAGTCTGTAGTTCTACTTGTTATATCATCAGAGTTATACACAGAGATCCTGAAGAGTCTGTAGCTCTACTTGTTATATCATCAGAGTTATACACAGAGATCCTGAAGAGTCTGTAGCTCTACTTGTTATATCATCAGAGTTATACACAGAGATCCTGAAGAGTCTGTAGCTCTACTTGTTATATCTTCAGTGTTATACACAGAGATCATGAAGAGTCTAGCTCTACTTGTTATATCATCAGAGTTATACACAGAGATCCTGAAGAGTCTGTAGCTCTACTTGTTATATCATCAGAGTTATACACAGAGATCCCGAAGAGTCTGTAGCTCTACTTGTTATATCATCAGAGTTATACACAGAGATCCTGAAGAGTCTGTAGCTCTACTTGTTATATCATCAGAGTTATACACAGAGATCCTGAAGAGTCTGTAGCTCTACTTGTTATATCATCAGAGTTATACACAGAGATCATGAAGAGTCTGTAGCTCTACTTGTTATATCATCAGAGTTATACACAGAGATCCTGAAGAGTCTGTAGCTCTACTTGTTATATCATCAGAGTTATACACAGAGATCCTGAAGAGTCTGTAGCTCTACTTGTTATATCATCAGAGTTATACACAGAGATCCTGAAGAGTCTGTAGCTCTACTTGTTATATCATCAGAGTTATACACAGAGATCCTGAAGAGTCTGTAGCTCTACTTGTTATATCATCAGAGTTATACACAGAGATCCTGAAGAGTCTGTAGCTCTACTTGTTATATCATCAGAGTTATACACAGAGATCCTGAAGAGTCTGTAGCTCTACTTGTTATATCATCAGAGTTATACACAGAGATCCTGAAGAGTCTGTAGCTCTACTTGTTATATCATCAGAGTTATACACAGAGATCCTGAAGAGTCTGTAGCTCTACTTGTTATATCATCAGAGTTATACACAGAGATCCTGAAGAGTCTGTAGCTCTACTTGTTATATCATCAGAGTTATACACAGAGATCCTGAAGAGTCTGTAGCTCTACTTGTTATATCTTCAGTGTTATACACAGAGATCCTGAAGAGTCTGTAGCTCTACTTGTTATATCATCAGAGTTATACACAGAGATCCTGAAGAGTCTGTAGCTCTACTTGTTATATCATCAGAGTTATACACAGAGATCCTGAAGAGTCTGTAGCTCTACTTGTTATATCATCAGAGTTATACACAGAGATCCTGAAGAGTCTGTAGCTCTACTTGTTATATCATCAGAGTTATACACAGAGATCCTGAAGAGTCTGTAGCTCTACTTGTTATATCATCAGAGTTATACACAGAGATCCTGAAGAGTCTGTAGCTCTACTTGTTATATCATCAGAGTTATACACAGAGATCCTGAAGAGTCTGTAGCTCTACTTGTTATATCATCAGAGTTATACACAGAGATCCTGAAGAGTCTGTAGTTCTACTTGTTATATCATCAGAGTTATACACAGAGATCCTGAAGAGTCTGTAGCTCTACTTGTTATATCATCAGAGTTATACACAGAGATCCTGAAGAGTCTGTAGCTCTACTTGTTATATCATCAGAGTTATACACAGAGATCCTGAAGAGTCTGTAGCTCTACTTGTTATATCATCAGAGTTATACACAGAGATCCTGAAGAGTCTGTAGCTCTACTTGTTATATCATCAGAGTTATACACAGAGATCCTGAAGAGTCTGTAGCTCTACTTGTTATATCATCAGAGTTATACACAGAGATCCTGAAGAGTCTGTAGCTCTACTTGTTATATCATCAGAGTTATACACAGAGATCCTGAAGAGTCTGTAGCTCTACTTGTTATATCATCAGAGTTATACACAGAGATCCTGAAGAGTCTGTAGCTCTACTTGTTATATCATCAGAGTTATACACAGAGATCCTGAAGAGTCTGTAGCTCTACTTGTTATATCATCAGAGTTATACACAGAGATCCTGAAGAGTCTGTAGCTCTACTTGTTATATCATCAGAGTTATACACAGAGATCCCGAAGAGTCTGTAGCTCTACTTGTTATATCATCAGAGTTATACACAGAGATCCCGAAGAGTCTGTAGCTCTACTTGTTATATCATCAGAGTTATACACAGAGATCCTGAAGAGTCTGTAGCTCTTGTTATATCATCAGAGTTATACACAGAGATCCCGAAGAGCCTGTAGTTCTACTTGTTATATCATCAGAGTTATACACAGAGATCCTGAAGAGTCTGTACCTCTACTTGTTATATCATCAGAGTTATACACAGAGATCCTGACGAGTCTGTAGCTCTACTTGTCATATCATCAGAGTTATACACAGAGATCCTGAAGAGTCTGTAGCTCTACTTGTTATATCATCAGAGTTATACACAGAGATCCTGAAGAGTCTGTAGCTCTAGTTGTAAAATCATAAGAGTAATACACAGACATCCTGACGAGTCTGTAGCTCTACTTGTTATATCATCAGAGTTATACACAGAGATCCTGAAGAGTCTGTAGCTCTACTTGTTATATCATCAGAGTTATACACAGAGATCCTGACGAGTCTGTAGCTCTACTTGTTATATCATCAGAGTTATACACAGAGATTCTGACGAGTCTGTAGTTCTACTTGTTATATCATCAGAGTTATGCACAGAGATTCTGACGAGTCTGTAGTTCTACTGGTTATATCATCAGAGTTATACACAGAGATTCTGACGAGTCTGTAGCTCTATTGGTCATGCTCAGAGATTCTGACGAGTCTGTAGTTCTACTGGTCATGCCGAGAGAGTCTGACGAGTCTGTAGTTCTACTGGTCATGCATAGAGATTCTGACGAGTCTGTAGTTCTACTGGTCATGCCCCGAGATTCTGACGAGTCTGTAGTTCTACTGGTCATGCTCAGAGATTCTGACGAGTCTGTAGCTCTACTGGTCATGCCAAGAGATTCTGACGAGTCTGTAGTTCTACTGGTCATGCCCAGAGATTCTGACAGGTGTATAGTTCTACTGATCATGCCTAGAGATTCTGACGAGTCTGTAGTTCCACTGGCCATGCCCAGAGATTCTGACGAGTCTGTAGCTCTACTGGTCATGCCCAGAGATTCTGACGAGTGTATAGTTCTATTGGTCATGCTTAGAGATTCTGACGAGTCTGTAGAATCTCTGGCCATGCCCAGAGATTCTGACGAGTCTGTAGCTCTACTGGACATGCCAAGAGATTCTGACGAGTCTGTAGTTCTACTGGTCATGCCAAGAAATTCTGACGAGTCTATAGTTCTACTGGCTATGCCCAGAGATTCTGACGAGTCTGTAGTTCTACTGGTCATGCTCCGAGATTCTGACGAGTGTGTACTTCTACTGGTCATGCCAAGAGATTCTGACGAGTCTGTAGTTCTACTGGTCATGTCAAGAGATTCTGACGAGTCTGTAATTCTACTGGTCATGCCAAGAGATTCTGACGAGTCTGTAGTTCTACTGGTCACGCCAAGAGATTCTGACGAGTCTGTAACTCTGCTGGCCATGCCCCGAGATTCTGACGAGTGTGTAGTTCTATTGGTCATGCCCAGAGATATTGACCAGTCTGTAGTGCCACTGGCTATGCCCAGAGATATTGACGAGTCTGTAGTTCTACTGGTCATGCCCAGAGATTCTGACGAGTCTGTAGCTCCACTGATCATGCCCAGAGATTCTGACGAATCTGTAGTTCCACTGGCCATGCCCAGAGATTCTGACGAGTCTGTAGTTCCACTGGCCATGCCCAGAGATTCTGACGAGTCTGTAGTTCCACTGGCCATGCCCAGAGATTCTAACGAGTCTGTAAATTAACTGCTCATGCCCCGAGATTCTGACGAATCTATACTGGTCATGCTCAGAGATTCTGACGAGACTGTAGATATATTGCTTATACACAGAAAACATGTGCCCCTGGTACAACCGGAATAACAAGGCGTGGAAATGACATGAATAATGTAACAATTAAAGCTTCGATTACTCAGCGGCTGCGGTACTGAATTAGGACATTGAAATTTGCACGGACTTATATGCAGATTATATATATATATTTTTTTTTTGGTCCAGTTTTCATTTAATTGTCAAAGTTGTGAAAATGAGTATCGCACAGTAGTTGTTATGAGTAATAAATAAATACAATATGAATATAAATGCAAGTGAAGACTTTGTCTAAGGTCTATGGTCTAATCGACATTTCATCCAAGGACTAAGCTTTCTTTTTTTTTTTTTGTCGACTTGTCTAATATTATTTTGATCGAATTACAAAAGAGTCGAGTTGTCTGGGAATACTAACAAATCTAAGTCTAACGGCGAACAACAGGGGAGTCCCGAACAGAAGTTACTGTCCTTGTTGACGTAGACCTCGCGGAACTTTTAAAAACCGGTTTGCGAACAGTGTGGATTGCAAGCTCTTGTTTTAAGGTAATCAATCCATAATAAGCCTCAAATAACCAAAAAAAAAAAAAGGACATCAACAAAAATAATTTTTGATACGGTACTGTACAGTAGATCTACTGTACAGCTGCACAGTATACAGTACGGTAATACTGTACTGCACCAGGGACTATAGTATACGTCCCTGGTGCAGTACAGTATTGTTATTTGTGAAACAACGATCTCCTCCGAAGCTTGCATCGCCTTGGGACTATATGTGGGCCAACAAAACTATCCATGAGCTGTGGGACCATCTGGACCAAAACATGATATCCACATCTAGTGGCAAATCCGGGATTTCCGAAAAGGGGGGAGCACATGTGTATTAGCCAAACTACTTAACCATTTTTGGGATCAAATCTTGATTTTTACTTGTAAATATGTGGCGAAAGGGGGCGCCCCCTCTAAATCCGCCACTGACATCTAATTTTCGGCGGGAATATGCCCAGATCTTCGGCCAAACTGATGAGGATTAAATTAATATGATTCAGTCTCTCTCGATATGTATACAATATTTGACAGACAGTGCGCAACTTAATTGTTTAATTGAAAATGATAATCACAAGCAAACCGTTCATTGCTATGTTTTTTATTATAGTTATACTAGCTATAATAGCTATGCTATTTTAGAACATCAAAGTAATGTTTAATACATTCCGACTGATTAATACCTTAACTGGACGTATCTTTATCGGTGCTACATACAATTCGACAGTTTTCTTTATAAGATATTGATGAAATTAAACACTTTTAAAGCTTACATTTACATGTACGCAGCAAAATCTACCAAAATTCTTATCTTGAATTTAATTTTCTGCAATTTGTTTTTTGAAGGAAGATGACAGACCATAAATGGACATGGAGATGTACGTCTCACTAATATTTGAATATGTTAAGTTCATATACTGCCAAGAAAGTATCTTAAGCAATAAATAACAGATAGTCATTTTCAGTCATAAAGGTGCAAGAAAATTAGGCTGAAGTTGTCCTTGATTGGGCCGAAAGGTAGGCCAAAATGTCTTTTAGCGAGGCCGAAACATCTTGGGCCGATGCTGTAAAAGGCCGAAGTGACTTGGGGCCGAAACTGAAAAAGGCCGAAGTGACTGGAATCCTTTATTAATATAAAAAACATACAGTGCAGAAATACTGCATGGCGAACTTCATTTTCATTAATCACTAAATCAGTTAATATGAAATTTGATAAATCACAATATTACCGAACTTTAAAACGTAAGTTTTTCCAAAATTTTGTATTTTGTGAAAAAATGTGAACAAAATATAGTAATTCCCATAAGGTTCAATACAAATAATTACCTATCCCTATTGGACCGAATAAAATTATTTTCAAAAAATCCTTTCTGTAAAATTTTAAGGTCTTACCGTATTTCGTAAGATGCTTCAAAATTAGGGGTGTAACAATACATCGAACTATCGATGTATTGCGATAGTGTTCTTCCGATAGCAATACATCAATAGGAGATTGTCCTCTGCGATAACTATTGCCGATAGTATGTCCAACTATCGACTAGTTTCGATAGTTATGAAATACTTAAAAATGTTCAATACACATCATTCATTATGTTTTCTCTTTTTAAAATAACTTACTCGCAATCTCGCAAGTGTTCGCCGACCGCTGTATTCGTTCTATTGTGAGGGATACATAGATGCATAAATCCAGTGTGCAAAGATATTTTGTTAATGTTAAAGAATAAAATCATTAATTTTATCATCTTTGTCTTTTTTTTTTAACTTTTGTACACCTTTTTATAAATGTCAATAGTATTGCAATAGTATTGCAATAGTAATCTCACAATAATAATAGTATTGCAATAGTATTTTTTGCAATAGTAATAGTATTGCAATAGTGATTTTTTTCCTCAATAGTCACCCCTATTCAAAATGATATATTCATTTTAAAGATAAAAGTTGTATCTATTGAGATGTAATTAGTGAATGTTATGAATTTAATACCATTAAGTAAATAGGCGATCTTCATATTTTACATGACATAAGCGGCCCAAGAACCGACATGTTACTTTTTCCCGGGGTTTTTGACCGGATTGCAAATTCCGGTCTATGAATTGCGAAAACCGTCTGTCCGTCCATCAGTCGTCTGCCCGTCCGTCCGTACGGCATCAACATTTTGCATTTAGCATTTGTGTTTAGCTTGGTTTCTTTCATACCCTAAAGGGTACTTATGTCAAAGTTGGTAGGTTTGTAGATACTTGAATGTTCTATCCAACCAATACAAAAATTTAGTGACCTTGACCTTGACTTTACGCTTTAGTGAACACACACTTTTTTTTGCCTTTAGGGTGACCACTTGCATACATGTATTGTTAATGTTATTGCAAAGCAATTCCGGTCTATGAATTGGCGAAGTCCGTCTGTCCGTCCGTTGGTCTGTCCGTCCGTCCCTCTGTCCGCCTGCACGGCATCAACATTTTGTTATTTAGTTGCGTTTACCTTGGTTTCTTTCATACCCTAAAGGGTACTTATGTCAAAGTTGGTAGGTTTGTAGATAATTGAATGTTCTATCCAACCAATACAAAAATTTAGTGACCTTGACCTTGACTTTACGCTTCAGTGAGCACACACTGTTTTTTGCCCTTAGGGTAACCACTTGCATACATGTATTGTTAATGTTAATGCAAAGCAATTCTGGTCTATAAATTGGCAAAATCGGTCAGTCCCTCTGTCTGTTTGTCCGTCTGTCGTCAACATTTTGCGTTTAGCATTTGCAATCCAGTCATACCGTTCTTGACGGTTTCTTGTTATTTTGACGTAAAGGACTAGATAGTGACATCATAATTTAAGCAATAATGTCAAAATAAAAATCCCGGCAATGAGTTGCATGTCGGGTCTTGGGGTGCTTACACAGCCAAATGTGCCTAACATTAATTTAACGTTAATCTCGATTAACATCAATTCAGAGTTATTTTCACAAGAAATTAATGTTATATTCACATCAATTTAGTGTTAAACTTTAACATTAAATTATTGTTTATTCAACGATTTAACAATTGGCTGTGTAGTAATAGTACATGTTTCCAGAGATGTTGAAATCTGTCGGTCCTGTCGGCAAGACCGACTAAAATTTCCAATGACCGACAGAATGTCCGTTTGCACCGGTCCAAATGACCGACGTTCATGGCAGCCACGCATATGCATTCCTAAAACTCACTAGATCAACGCCCGATGATACCGATTTTTGACGTCTGGCTTTAGTGAGACTTGGGAAATATGTAGCCTGACTGGCCAGTATTTTTTCTTTTTAACATTTAGTGACCTATGATTATTCTGAACAAGATTTCCGTAAAATGGTGCCTGCGTAATGACTGTCCATTTAAACATGAGAGCAAAACTCGCAGCAAACATTTAGTAAATGAGAAAGTTAATTGACCGTGAAGTGTTCTTGTTAAGTCGGACACCTGCTGTGATCTATTGACGGTCTTTGATACTGATAAGATAAAACTTTCTGGAGAGTAAAAAGAGATCGTAAAACACCTAGACAATATTGATGCAGCAAAAGTGATTACAATTTAAACGATGCGTCTAAATAAACATCGGTAACCACAACTGACGGGATGGTATATGATCGACATAATCGACACCTTAATAACTTTGTAAATCGGCAACTTTTAAATCTTTCCCTTACTTTACATGTACCTTAGCCGTAACGGGCGTATCAAAGTTAATGGTATGCGGGTATCGAACTCAAAACCAAATGTTTAAAAAGATAGGAGATAATTGAAAGGATCATGAAATATACATTGTTTCACGGGTGTGCTAGCACAACAGGGGTGCTTATTCTTCCTCAGCCTAGTCACTTGGTGAGAGGGATGAAGAATAACGAATTTCTAATCCAATCTATAATACGCAACCAAAAAACAATTTAAAAAATCTGCTGAAGAATGTGTATTATGTTCAAGAATGTATACCATGTACATATGTGCGTCAACAATCTCTGGATTAAAGTGAATGGATACTTAAACAAAATGATAAAATGACAGCTTTTAATTTACAAACAATGAAAAGATTGTCATACAGTTTTGTTCGGACTGACAGAATTCTTTCCGGACTGACAGACTTTATAAATCTGTCAGTCCAAATGTCTGACAGGATCAGAAAAAATTCAGCATCTCTGTGTATCTGTGATCAGAGATTTGGGAACAACTGTGTGTCACTACAATTGTATGATGATCAAAGTTTGAGTTGTTACAATACATGTATACTAGCAGATTCAGATTCATGAATAAGGCTCACAGGTCATCAGTGATGATATTACTGAAACCATGCAGCGTTTTGAAAAAAAAAATCGATAATTAAGGATATGTAGATTTTAACAGCATATATATACCCCAACCTAGAAATAAAATTCTACATGAATCTTGATATGAAATTGTCATCAGAGAGCCCTGTTCATTTTTATGGCCTATATCAGTAACAACTCTGTTACTCCTGTTCTTATGCCTCCAGATTGATAGTTTGGGGGCATATTGTTTTGTCCTGTCTGTTTGTTTGTTTGTATATTGTCAACTTTAACCTTAGGCTTCGGCATAACATTTGAACCATGAGAGATAAAGCCTTCAGTTTTGGCATCCTTACTCCACTAATCAAATTACACCAAAGTTATTCATCTTGTGACCTCGACTGTGATCTATGACCTACATTTCAAAATTTTTAGCATTGGTTATAACTAAAAACTTCAAAATTGTAAGAGGTAGGGCTTTCATTGTTAAAATGCATATTCTTTGGGATAAGGCATTTCTATTGCTACAATAGGTTTTAAATTCACAGGGCTCGAAACTAACTTTTTCAAGCACTAGTCTGGCGGACTAATCGGTTACAAAATCCATTAGTCTGCACAAAAATCTATTAGTCCGCAGAAAAATAGACTATTTATTCATTTTAAATTGATTTAATTTCCGGGTAAACGCATTTCATTTGTCAGATTTAACATTTCAAGACACTGTGGGGCACATATGCCTCTAGCTCCTTCTCGTCAATAAAGGAAGGATGGCTAAATATATCGCCACATTTCTCCGTGGTCCCACGATCACCATGCAAAACAACGTCAATGTCATTCGAAAACGTATTGAAGCTGCTCTATAATCTGTTTCAACAAAGCGCACCAGCGACTCTGACTCTCGTTACTTTCCATGTACTTTTCGGAGAATACGGAATATCGCAACTAAAATAACGTCAACATACACGCGCATTTTGTAATTGTTATGACGTCATATAATTGTGATGTAAGATGCCCACATAAAAGAGCCAACATCGCGAATAATACACCGTTCCACTTTCGTCAAAAGTCAAGCACTTTAGCGCAAAATCTGACTATGATGACGTCATGCATGGTTGGACAAGTCCGACATTTGATTATGACGTCATAAGTATAACAATCAAAAATCCGCTAAAGATCGCTTTCTATGCTGAAATGTGGAACGGTTTATAGATTTGGTAAGTTACTAAATGCAAATCGTAAGGGATTTTAGTAGTTGCGATTCTCCGTATTGTTACTAAAAATAGGTTACGGGATTTCCAGAAAAATAAGTTTTCAATCGTTTGCAGGGCAGGTGAGAGGATTTGAGTGGGTATCACAGAGTTTTCATTAGTCTGTCGGACTTATACAATGAGAAATCTGTTAGTCCGTGGCATAATTTATTAGTCACGGAGTTACGGACATACGTTAATTTCGAGCCCTGAATTCATGACCTTGATGGTGACCTTTGACCTGCTTTTCAAAAACTTTGATATTGGTTACAACTTTTGAACTGTAAGCGGTAGGAATTTCATATTTCACATGCCTATTCCCATGGAATGGGGTATAATCAAAATGTAGAACATTGCAAAATTTGTCTTATTTTGACTTTGTTGCCACCAGGGGCATTAGTGTTTCACAAACATATTTTATTGATGGAATATGTTCATGATAATTATGTTGAGAAAATAAGATACATCGAGAAGAAAATGGCATATCCTCTTCCTTAATATCAAATGAATGTCAATGTGGCATATACCTGTGTACAAACAAGACCTATGTAGATGAACTAAGGTGGCATATTTGTACAAAGTAGACCTATGTAGATGAACTATGGTGGCATATTTGTACAAACAAGACCTATGTAGATGAACTATGGTGGCATATTTGTACAAACAAGACCTATGTAGATGAACTATGGTGGCATATTTGTACATACAGTTTTTTACCTGAACATTATGACTTTCCACAGTAAAAATATGTTGAATACGGAGTATCACAACTACTAAAATCCGTCACGGTTTGCATTTAGTCACCTACCAAATCCATTGTTCTCGATGTGGGCACTATTATGCGGGCAACTTACGTCATAATCATATGACATCATAACAATCACAAAGTGCGCGTGTATGTTGACGTTATTTTAGTTGCGATATTCCGTATTCAATAGAAACTCTTCATGGTCGATATCGATGCTTCTATTACCAATTTTTACATACGCAAATTCACACACGTAACAGCCTGGCTTAATTAATTTAATCCACTTGTTCAACAGTTAAGCTCACAATTTCACATGATAAATGATATTCTGATAATCACAATCATTACTGTATGTTCTCCTATATCGCCATTTTGTTTATGGAATATCAGGGTTTCTGCTGGTGGGGCATGGAAATGAAAACTGGTCAGTTGTAATCTATTTGCTTACTGTAGAATAATTAAATATTATATATGGGGCACATCATTATCCTGGCGGCGGATGATGAATGATGACCTAGTGGCAACTACTTGTCTGGTGATTATTCGCCAACACATTCCCTCTCAGATATGCCACATCAATTATACAACCACAGTTCTTAGTGCTCTGCCTAGTTTATTTTCTGAAAATTGAATTATTGATTTTTACTTAGCTGAACTTGTTGTCTGCAGAAAGATATTAGAATAGAAATAACAACTACCATTGTTAATTGTCCAATAGTTCTCCTTGTCCATGAACAGTCAAGGCAGGGTGGCTTGATGATAATTTGATTGGTTCATGCAACTCGGAAATTACTGGACAATAAACTATGTAGGCTAAGTAGTTGTTATTTCTTAATTAAATATGAATGTGAAGATGTGGCTCATCTGTTACTCAGTGCCACATACAGTACCTCAAACTTTTTACTCTATACTAAGTTTTAGCTTTTCAAAAGTGTAATACCACATTTAAATATTACATAATGTATAGATGATATGATATTCAATCCGCCAAGAGAAGTCTATTTGCTAATTTTACATACATTACACCAAAGATGATACATGTATATGAATGTCATTAAGACTCTGGTGTCTTTTATACATGTATGCAGCTATGGGTAAATCTTTAAAGGCAGTTTGAATGCTGCAGGTTTATGAGTGCTTTTGTAGGTTTTCTAAAGGTTTTGAAATCAGGTTTCTTGTCTGTTTTGAACTTTAAGCCTTGAATACTTTAGTATCTAGGGAGTTCTTTGTTTGACATTTCACATATAAATTTCACAAGTTATGACTAGAGAATGCATGGTTATGACTAGAGAATGCATGGTTATGACTAGAGAATGCATGGTTAGAGAAAGCTTTTAACTAGTGTGAATCTGTCATCTTAGTATCAACAATGATTTAAGTGACCTTTTCTTGAATGAGAATTTATATATTACTTCTCATGTGATCACTGATCTCGTATATTCTAATGTCGGAAAGAGATATACTGCATTTCACTGTCCCTGCACATTCAGTTACTTGTTTGTATCATGTTCAAGTTAAATTAAAAAAAAAAAAAAACTAGTCAGAGAGGATATATAAGATCAGACATTAGCAGAGCAGGGATTTTCATGAGTCTTGATAAGACATTTTATCAAGGCAAGAATATGCTGTATCAGCAGTTAACTCATCAATTGACCCTTCCATTTATGCTCGAAAAATTGTTAAATCAGATGATGTCACAATGCTTTACACCTAGGTCATACCACGGATAGACATTGAAAATGAATTTTGAAGATTTTTGAAATTCTATAAATACTCTTCGATATGGAAGGGTCAGTCGACTGAATTGTATCAAGGTTTTGACTCTCAATAGGGGACCCATTAGAGCTATGAATTCTAATGGGTTGATGGTCAAATCATTACATTCTAATTCACTATTGGTAGACGAAATATTATTCTACTAATCAAAATAAACTGCTGTATTGGAAAGCAATAGCTGTATATAGATATGTCACAAACTGGCAGCATATTCCGAAATATCTGGTAAGGGAAATAAACTAGTTGCACAAGTGGGCGGCCTCCGAAGCAGTTTTCTTTATCACAATAATTGTTTTAAAAGCAATGAATAATAGATTAAAACCTTGTATTCCAATTCACAGTACAATTAAAAATTACTGTCAATCTCAAATCCTTTAGTAGCTGTATTAGAGAGGGACTGATTTTGACTGTGTTTGGTATTGACATTTGCATTGAGAGTAATTTGTCAGAGGGATGGCAGTTGTATCACCAGTGAAAATATTGGTTTTCTCTTTATACATATATTCCAAATTAACCATATTTACATTTAAGATCTATTTTTGCAATTATTTACAAACATTTCATTTTGAGTTAATTGTTATAATTACAGTAAAATTCCTTCCCATAAACATCAGACAGCTTAATTTGATTTCTGGACACTTCCTGAGCAAAGGCATTTGATTGTTTGTTTAGGTGTAGCAATTATATTATGGTGGTTATGTCACCAGGGTAACCACCATAATCTGTTGCCCAGATTACCAATGCTTGATGGTGACAGTTCTTTAATTTATTATAATTTTGGGTATATTGTATATTGTTCCACAAATAATGAGTCTAGCACACATTGTCAGTTTTTTTAAATATATTCACACTATGTACATGATATGGTTTACAACACAATCAGTCTAAGTGACCATTATAAATTCTGAAGTTTGGTCTAAACTGTGTCTAAACTCTACTATAAAACTGTATATCAGAATCAGGGAATAAACTTAACAGAAATTTTTACGAGCCATGTGGGCTCGTAGGAATCAGAATCTACGGGCCCACACCAATCTTTATGAGCCCACACTGAAACCATTCAAAAATTGAGAGAAAAAGTAATTAATTATTAATTTTTCTGAATTTTATTACATTACACAATTTCTCTTCAATTTTACTCCTTGAAATAATCGTCCCGTTTTGTCGGCGATACATTTCGTTTCATGGGAACGACGAAAATACTTCCTAACTGGGCTTGTCGAGCCATAATTTAAAGGTCAAAGAACAGTAATTAACAAGAGTTGTGATTGGCTGATATGGTGTAGGGACAGAGGGACTACTATTTCAATGTATCAGAAATTATTTGATCTATCTTTAAATAAAGTTTGATTCTGCTGTAAAATCATGAATTTTTATCTCATTTCGCTAATGTAGAAATTTTATAACCTAAAAAGGGGTGGTTGTTTACATTTGAATTTTGGCCAGTTTTGGGGGGTGACCCCCTTCCAGCATGATTTTCTCAAAATTAAGGTGGATAACCTATGGTAAACTGTTACAATTCTGATAGAGGACGGTCTGTCAAACATTTTGTTTAATGAATTGCTAAAATGCAGGATGTTGTGTAAATCTTGCTGGAAGTTTGGCAGTTTAACATGGGACCTTATGGGAAATGGAATTACTATGCTTTGACCTATATAAAGGTCAAAGAAAGGTAATTAACGAGAGCCGCGATTGGCTGATGTGGTGTAGGGAGAGAGGGACTACTATTTCAATGTATCAGGAGCTGTGATTGGATGAAATTATTTGATTTATGCATAAATAAAGATTGATTCTGCTGTAAAATCATGAATTTTTATCTCATTTCGCTAATGTAAAGATTTAATGACCTAAAAAGGGGTGGTTGTTTACATTTGAATTTTGGCCAGTTTTGGGGGGTATCCCCCTTCCAGCATGATTTTCTTGAAATTAAGGTGGATAACCTATGGTAAACTGTTAAAATTCTGATAGAGGAGGGTCTGACAAACATTTTGATATGTGGATTATATATAGCTAAAATGTAGGATGTTGTGTAAACCTTGCTGGAAGTTCGGTAATTTAACATGGGACTCTATGGGAAATGGAATTACTATGCTTTGACCTATAGGCCAAATACTAAATTTCTCAAAAATGCAGTTTGACCTCATTTTCTTGTCCATGCAGTCCATTTAACCTAAAATCATATCAAATTGGCCCCAAATTTTGATTCAAAGTGCCTAGAATTTTCAATATTGAAATTTCTGGAAAAAAGGGGGGGGGGGGGGTGGTTTAAATTTGCCAAATTTTAACAAATTAATTTTGTGTATTTTGCATGGATGACTGATTTGATTCCATTGTGTTGGATATTTGAGAGATTTGAAACAGTATTTACAGAATTTTACCCCAATTTTTTCGGATTTTGTGCACTTTTTACATCGTGGACTGTGAAACTTGAATTTGTAAAAGTACGCAATTCGATGTAAATTTTTTGGGATTTTCGATAAAAATTATCATATGATCTTCCCCGTACAAGTCAAAAACACACCGAATTAACCCGAAATGTGTATAACATCATTTACCTCCAAAGTTCTACATGAAATAATAACATCATGGAATGTCTGTATTTTTGTACAGAAAATGGCATATTTAGCTTTCAAGAGTATTATTCAAAAATCAATATGACTCACAAATTGATTAAAATTTTATTAGAACATGTTTATTCAATGTATAATGAACAAAACTGAAAGGCTAAACCAGGTAAAAGTCATAGTGTTATCAATTTACAGGCCCCTTAGACATGACCCCTAATCCAAATTTGTGCCCATTTTCAATACACTCCAGATGGGGGTAGGCATCTTTAAAGTGACATTTCTTATGAATTACTGCATGGATTTTCATGAAATTTGTGTCATTTTATTCAGAAATCAACACACTTTTGTTTGATAGCGGCTTTCCTAGTTTGATAAAGTAGTTAAATGCCTCTATAGGCCAAATACTAAATTTCTCAAAAATGCAGTTTGACCTCATTTTCTTGTTCATGCAGTCCATTTAACCTAAAATCATATCAAATTGGCCCCAAATTTTGATTCAAAGTGCCTAGAATTTTCAATATTGAAATTTCTGGAAAAAAGGGGGGGTGGTTTAAATTTGCCAAATTTTAACAAATTAATTTTGTGTATTTTGCATGGATGACTGATTTGATTCCATTGTGTTGGATATTTGAGACATTTGAAACAGTATTTACAGAATTTTACCCCAATTTTTTCGGATTTTGTGCACTTTTTACATCGTGGACTGTGAAACTTGAATTTGTAAAAGTACGCA
This sequence comes from Pteria penguin, assembly GCA_035048485.1. Lineage (NCBI taxonomy): Eukaryota > Metazoa > Mollusca > Bivalvia > Pterioida > Pteriidae > Pteria > Pteria penguin. The sequence goes on from CM068580.1 coordinate 2,147,524, forward strand.
ATTCGATGTAAATTTTTTGGGATTTTCGATAAAAATTATCATATGATCTTCCCCGTACAAGTCAAAAACACACCGAATTAAGCCGAAATGTGTATAACATCATTTACCTCCAAAGTTCTACATAAAATAATAACATCATGGAATGTCTGTATTTTTGTACAGAAAATGGCATATTTAGCTTTCAAGAGTATTATTCAAAAATCAATATGACTCACAAATTGATTAAAATTTTATTAGAACATGTTTATTCAATGTATAATGAACAAAACTGAAAGGCTAAACCAGGTAAAAGTCATAAAGTGTTATCAATTTACAGGCCCCTTATACATGACCCCTAATCCAAATTTGTGCCCATTTTCAATACACTCCAGATGGGGGTAGGCATCTTTAAAGTGACATTTCTTATGAATTACTGCATGGATTTTCATGAAATTTGTGTCATTTTATTCAGAAATCAACACACTTTTGTTTGATAGCGGCTTTCCTAGTTTGATAAAGTAGTTAAATGCTTCTATAGGTCAAAGAAAGGTAATTAACGAGAGCCGTGATTGGCTGATGTGGTGTAGGGAGAGAGGGACTACTATTTCAATGTATCAGGAGCTGTGATTGGATGAAATTATTTGATTTATGTATAAATAAAGATTGATTCTGCTGTAAAATCATGAATTTTTATCTCATTTCGCTAATGTAAAGATTTAATGACCTAAAAAGGGGTGGTTGTTTACATTTGAATTTTGGCCAATTTTGGGGGGTATCCCCCTTCCAGCATGATTTTCTTGAAATTAAGGTGGATAACCTATGGTAAACTGTTAAAATTCTGATAGAGGAGGGCCTGACAAACATTTTGATATGTGGATTATATATAGCTAAAATGTAGGATGTTGTGTAAATCTTGCTGGAAGTTCGGTAATTTAACATGGGACTCTATGGGAAATGGAATTACTATGCTTTGACCTAAACAAGCGTGAAACCGGATATTGCTAACTAACAAATAAAAAGAACCTGTCCGGATTTGAAACATCTAGACGCTTAGTTCCACTTACTCAGTGACGGAATTAAGCGTCTAGATGATTCAGATTAGAATTCAACGAGGAAAGGGCCGATTCGTTTGCAGATTTTTCGTTCGCCACATGGGCGAGTAGGAAGTGTTTCTTGGTCGTCCACAACAAATTTTACTCGTCTTGGGCGAGTGGTCGAGCGTTAAGTTTATTCCCTGCAGAACTCTTTAAAAATTGGCTAAAATCTCTCTAGATATTTTTATCTCCTATTCTTATATGTAAACTCACAAACATAGTAAATTATTATTGTTGACCAATCAAGATCAAGTTAATAAGATGGGAGTGGCTTAATTTAAACTAAAGTAATAAACATGTTCCCATAGCCCCTGTCTGTCCTTCATAAAAAGATCAATGGTATTAATAGAGATGCCATAAAAACACCTGAGGTATACAGGTAAATTGAGCAAATGCATGGTCAAGTGTGATAAATCAATTATCTCATTACAATATAATTGCTAGACCTAAACAAACCATCAAATGCCTTTGCTCAGGAAGTGTCCAGAAATCAAATTAAGCTGTCTGATGTTTATGGGAAGGAATTTTACTGTAATTATAACAATTAACTCAAAATGAAATGATTGTAAATAATTGCAAAAATAGATCTTAAATGTAAATATGGTTAATTTGGAATATATATATATAAAGAGAAAACTAATATTTTCACTGGTGATAGTTGTAACGGGGGTGTTCCTGAGAACTTAAGGCCTAGGGTTGTTTCCATTACCATTTAATTATTGAATTTGTATGGACAATGAATTAAATTCTCCAATAACATATTGTCAGCACAGGAAATTCAGAAAAAATTTTCATTTTGATCTGATATTAGTAAGATTTTGTTGCATGAAGCGCTTGAATAATGTGGTAAGAGTTTCGTTTAGGAACTAAAAAGCAATCAGATTTATGTCCTTTATTTTACCTCACCATTTTAATTTAAAAGTAACTGAATTTGCAAAAAAAAAAAATCTTAATTTTAAATTTGGATTAATCCATTATTGATCACGGTACTTGTAAACTGAATCCCAATACTATTTTCGCCCAAACTTTATCATGATAATTGCACAAAAAATATGTCAGAAACCATTTGTTTCTAAGTCTTATTACCTCTTAATCTCTTGTGCCTTGATTTCTAAAGTTGTGGTGAACATGCATCTTAAAATGGTTTTTCTTTTTGTCAATTAGTACTGTAGCTATATAGCTTAATCAATACCTTGTGTGTTGCTACTCTTCTTTTTATTGTGTTGCAAACTAGGTCATCAGCTCAGGTAAATTAGTGATCAAGTATTTGCACAGCTTGTAGAAAGACCTGGATTTAAGTCTAAGTCTGGCCTTGACTTTTTGGCCATGTTTGTTCCAGATGTGAGCTAGAGGTGTTTAATCGGAAAATATTGAGAGTAAAGATTGGCACCCCCAACAGTAACATGGGAAAGGTCAGAAAAGTTATATGTAGGTACCACATTTGTAACTAAAAATAGAATAAAATGTGAACTAATTTGGTTAATGTTATAAAAAATAAAACTGTTCTTGAGTTTCTTGTAATTTGTACATAAGATTCAGCAATATGATTTTAACTAAATTCCATTGTTGTTTGATTTAGGAAATGGAGCTATCATTTTGTGACCCAGACTTACACTTTGACCTGCATCAGTTGATCATCCAGCAGACAGGGCAAGAAGATGCCATTAATTGTTATTGTTATGGAAGAGGCAAGACATTAAAGGATTTGTCAATACCAAGATACCCCAAAACAGAATTACATATCGCTAAAATGGTCAGTATGTGACTTAAGGTATACATTAGATTTATTGACACTAGGTAATGGTCAGTATGTGACTTAAGGTATACATTAGATTTATTGACACTAGGTAATGGTCAGTATGTGACTTAAGGTATACATTAGATTTATTGACACTAGGTAATGGTCAGTATGTGACTTAAGGTATACATTAGATTTATTGACACTAGGTAATGGTCAGTATGTGACTTAAGTATAAGGTATACATTAGATTTATTGACACTAGGTAATGTATAATTCATTCAGGGCATGAGATGATCTGTTCTATTTCAGGATAAATTACAAGCTAGAAATCATATGGTATTCACTCTGTATGTAATGGACACTAGGCGGTAGTGTGCACTGCCATATTTGGGTAAAAATACCAAGGAAAGCTTACTTCCTATGTATAGCATGTAGGATACAAAGTAATGAAAAGTGAATGGAGCTTAGATGGTCTGAATAAACTCTGTGATGTTAGTCTTTTACCAGTACTCAGAATGATCATAAAATCTAGCGATACACTTAAAAAAATCTCAAAATTCGAAAGCCAGTGTCACTGGACAACTTCGAAGCCTATGTTACTGGACAACTTGGACGCCAGTGCCACTGGACAACTTGGAAGCCAGTGTCACTGGACAACTTTTGGAGCCTGTATCACTGGACAACTTGGAAGCCTGTGTCACTGGATAACTTGGGAGCCTGTGTTACTGGACAACTTGGAAGCCAGTGTCACTGGACAACTTGGAGCCTGTATCACTGGAAACTTGGAAGCCAGTGTCATTAGACAACTTGGAAGCCAGTGCCACTGGACAACTTGGAAGCCAGTGTCACTGGACAACTTGGGAGCCAGTGTCACTGGACAACTTGGAAGCCAGTGCCACTGGACAACTTGGAAGCCAGTGTCACTGGACAACTTAGGGATTAATGCCACTTGACAACTTGGAAGCAGTATTAGTATATAACAATTGACGCAGTTACATGTACTTGATGATACACATAGAAGTTGGTTTCGTCCATACAGATTTAGCAGTGTAACTAGCTGTAAAATTGAAGGATTTCATTATCTATAATTTGGTCTTCTCTATGATATTAAATGCACATAACGAAGGACAAATATAGATCGAAACTGAAATATTGGTTGTTCCAACTTTGGCACTCTATTGCTGGTTTATAATAATAAATGTATCTCTTTTTAGATGTCTTAGTGACAGAGACGTATTGTAGAATTACATGACCATATATGAGAATTTGTGTTCATTTATATACTGAATCATAGAATTAATCAGAACAAGTCGATTTCCAGGGCTAAAAATAGATTTAAGGCACAAATTAGGGATTTTGAGTTTGAGTCTACATACCAAAACATTTGATGTGTCATAACCTATCAAAAATATAGTGAGCAATAGATCTATGAAAAAGTAACGCAATGATGTATGGACATTCTCCAACAAGATATACAGAACATGTGGTAAGACCTCAAATTACCCTATTCTAGGTTCAAATCTAATAGGAGAGTTGACCCATCTACTTTATTGTGCTTGCATAATACTTCAAAATAAGTGCTAAATATGAAATTAATGCTTTGTTTCAAGGTGATAAAATATTTTCTGTGTGAACACTTTATTAATTATAACAGTCTTTAGTGATCACATACAATCTGTAGGATTCAGTACAAGCTACAACCAGATATTGTTCAGCAAATGAAATTTACAGCCTGCAGGTATCTGTGAATATACTGTATTCTATGGCTATCTGCAAATCCAACATATGTCCAATATTGGGATCATTTTATCATTATACCTAAAGAAACACTTGGTGAATACATGATCAATCTTTCGCATTTGTCTTCGGCAGGTATCAGCCCTTACAACTGGTACCTATTTCATGGTCAATCAACTTCCTTCTTGTAATCACAGAATTTGCATTCTTAGGCAGATTTCATGTTTAGCTCACCTGAGCCAAACACTCAGATAAGGTATTGTTATAGTGCATTGTCTTTCTTCTCTCTGTCACCTGTAAACTTTGTATAGATTTCATTTTTTCTGATAATAAAGCGATGCATGGGTCTTAATGAAATGGAATGCAGCCAGATATGATATTTGGGAAAGATGTACAATTTGGATCAAATGGTGGTCATTATTCTAGAATAGGGGTTAATAGGGTCCAAAAAAGGGAAATAAATCAAATATTCTGAAGAATCACAACCTACAATAAGGAATGGCCCTCTTTTTATACATGTATATGGCCTCAATCCAGGGTCTAAAGTTTTCACACACACTTTTATATAAACTATAAGCATGTTGTATACAAAATACGTTGTAAATGAAATAATATTAAAAGTGTTCTCAAAAATACCAGCCATAATGACTTTATATATAATGTGCAACACCCTTATGACATGAAGTATCAAGTTTGTTCAAGAGAATTCACTCTGGCAATACTTAACCCCACCCAATGGCTGAAAGTTTTTTCGCTCACCTGAGCCAAATGCTCAAAGTGAGCTTTAACCATACTGTCTGCCTGTTGTCTGTAAACTTTTGATACCTCCCACTTCTTTAGAACTGTAGGAACGAGTTTTGTCAAGCTTGATAGTGATGAAGTACTCAAGGTCCCCACCAAGTGTGTTGTTTTTTTATCAGATCCATTAACAGGTGGATTCAGGGTGGAGCAACATAGGCCTCAGAGAATACCCTTCTCTGAGAAATCTCTTCTTCAGATTGGCTGCATAGATCATCAAACTGTGGTTGTCTAGAAATCTAACTTATGTCCAATACTAGGATCATATGTTTTATTACTACACTTGAAAGAAACATTTGGTGAATATATTATCAATCTTTTGTGTTTGTCCTCAGCAGGTATCAGCCCTTACAACTGGTACCTGTTTCATGGTCAATTAACTTTCTTCTTGTAATCACATAACATGCTGTAAGTTCAGCAATCTCGTCTAGATTGATATTCGTAGGCAGATTTCATGTTTAGCTCACCTGAGCCAAACAGTCAGATAAGTTATTGTAATTGTGCATTGTCTGCCATCTCTCTGTCATCTGTAAACTTTGTACAGTTTCCATTTTCTGATAATTACTGCATGGGTCTTAATGAAATGGATTGCAATTATGATCTTTTGGGAAAGTTGTATACGAAATAATATTAGCAGTGACCTCAAGAATACCAGCAATAATGACTGTATATATTATGTGCAACCCCCTTATGACATAAAGTATCAAGTTTGTTCAAGGAATTCACTCTGGCAATACTTAACCCCACCCCATGACTGACACTTTTTAGCCCAAACATTTTACAAGCATTTTACAGAAATCAGTGATTTTCAATTGAAAAAGCAGGTTTCTGTATAAAAACGCATCCTTAAAGATTTTGCAATGAAACAACAGTGCAAATAATAATCAATGGAAAGAGCAGACTTTGTAGTAATTTTCTAAATCATTAAGACACAAACATAGGCTATTTTGTTGAGCTGAGAACTAAATATAAAGTAAAATTTCTTCAAATTTTCATAAAATTTTGTAAAAAGTAAAAAATTTTAACCCCAAAAGACCAATTTTTAGTAGGATTTGGAATTTCAAATTTATTTCATCCTGAAAAGCATTAAAAATGCTACATTTTGACATGTTTTTATATTTGATATCATTACTCATACAAAAGTTATACATTGTTTCCAAAAACCCACAGCTTTTATATAAAAATAACATGTTTTCCCCAAATTTAGAGCACCACTTTTATGATGGTAATTTCCATGAAACATTTATTCATCTGAAAAAGTGCAAAAAAAATGCTACAATATGAAATTGGTTTCAGAGGATCAAAGGGAGGGGTGGGGTGAAGCCAACCAATGTACATGTGTAATGAAAAACAGTATTCTCTAGAAAAGTTACATTTATAAAAGTACTTTATTGTAAGGATGTTGTTGTTCAATAAAATAAATACAAGAGACATAAAGGATGTATTATCTCTGTAAACATTATTATAGAATCAAATGGAGACCATGTTTGGAGATCAGAATGTGGAGAAGAGATGTCGTGGACGAGGGCGAGGAATTCTCCGATCCACCCCAGATAATCTTCAACAGAGCCATAAAGTAAGTAATAGTAGACAATTAAATAATACTGAAGATTGACTATATTAGATTATACTGAAAATTGACTGCATTAGATAATACTGAAGATTGACTATATTAGATAATACTGAAGATTGACTATATTAGATAATACTGAAGATAGACTATACATTGTATTAGATAATACTGAAGATTGACTATATTAGATAATATTGAAGATTGACTATATTAGATAATAATGAATAGTGACTATAGTAGATAATACTGAAGATTGTCTACATTAGATAGTTAGAAAAAATGATTATATTAGATAATACTGAAGATTGACTACATTAGATAATACTGAAGATTAACTATATTAGATAATACTGAAGATTGACTATATTAGATAATACTGAAGATTGACTACATTAGATAATAATAAAATTGATTATATTAGATAATACTGAAGATTGACTATATTAGTAAATACTGAAGATTGACTATATTAGATATGGTTAGGCAGTTGATAGTTTGCTTAATGTCTCCTTTTTGTTGAAAATATAGATTGGTGTATTGACTTTGAGATTTCAAGGATTTTTTTCTCACCTCAGTCACACCTTAGCCAAAGGCACTAGTGAGCTATAGTCATAGCCCGTCATAGGTCAGTGTCATCTGTAAACCTTTCTTACTTTAATCATTTCTTCAGAAATGCTTGAGGGATTTTGTTCAAACGTGGTAGGGATAAAAATCAGTATGAAAGAGAAGTATAGATCTGTGTGAATGAGATGTATGGATCTGTGTGAAAGATATGTATAGATCTGTGTGAAGGAGATGTATAGATCTGTGTGAAGGAGATGTATAGATCTGTGTGAAGGAGATGTATAGATCTGTGTATAGATCCAGGGCAGAGCCCTGATGGGGGACAAGGCCCCCAAGAAACTCCAACAGTTTGGCAATTTTTGAGCCTAAAAATTGCATATATTCACTTCAGTTGACCGTTCTTAGTCAGTACTGCAGCTGCCATGTAAACGAAGCTTTTTTAGCTCACCTGAGCCAAAGGTTCAAGTGAGCTAATGTGATCAATCACTGTCCGTCGTCTGTCGTCCGTCGTTAACTTTTCACATTTTCGACTTCTTCTCCAGAACCACTGAACAGAATTTGATGAAACTTGATAAGCATGTAGTACTCATGGTCCCCTACAAGTGTTGTTGTTTTTCGTCCGGATTCATCAACAGGTGGCGCCACCACTGGCAAAAGTAGGTCAAAGAGGGTACCCTCCTTTGACAAACTTCTTCTTCAGACCGGGGGCATACAGAGACAAACCGAATGCATAGGAATGATCTAGAGGGATGTGTGAAGAAGTGTTGTTATTTTTGGTTCCGTTCCGAAATCAAATTTTTGACGTTTTTTTGTACTTGGTAGTTTTAATGCAGAAAAGAGGTATTTTTTTCTTTTAGTAAACATTGATGCATTAATTTGGTTTAATTTGATCATTTTGATGGTAAGAAATACTACTGCGAAGAAAATTTTTCAATATTTTATGTTTTGGATTTTTTATGAATTTTTTAAGACTTTCAAGAAAAAGGGGGGTGGGATAATTGGTGTAAACATTTCACAGTTTGAACTTTTTCTTCGGAACCACTTGCTGGAATTCAATGAAACTTGGCATGCATCAAATACTCAAGGTCCCCGACAAATGTGGTCATCTTTGTCAGGAACCATGAACAGGTGGCACCACCACAGACAAAAGTAGGTCACAGAGGGTACCCTCCTTTGACAAACTTCTTATTCAGATCGGGTGCATACAGCGACAAACCGACTGCATAGGAATGATTTACAGGCATATGGGAAGAAGTGTTGATATTTTTGGTTCCATTCGGAAATCAAATTTTTGACGTTTTTTCATTTTTATTTTGGACTTTGTTATTTTAATGCATTAAAGAGTTATTATTTTCTTTTAGTAAACATTGATGCATTCATTTGGTTTCATTTAATCATTTCTATGGTAAGGAATGCTGGTGCGAAGGAATTTTTCAATATCTCGATTTTTGAATTTTTTATGAATTTTTTAAGACTTCCAAGAAAAGGGGGGAGGGGACAATTTTTCATATCTTCAACTTGATCTACAGAACAACTTGAAGGATTGTGATAAAACTGGGTAGGATGCAAGTACTCATAGTCCTTTTCAAAGGTTTTGTTTTTTGTGCGGATCATCCAAATTGGTTAACAGATAATGCCACCATGTAGAGTAGCGGTTCAAATCCAGCTGTGGTCAAAATTTTTTTTTCATTTCTTTGCACATCTAAATAAGTTTTTAGATGTTTCTCAACACTCAACATATGAAATTAGGCAATTTTAAGTTAGATCTGGACAATATTTGAAACAATTGTTGTTCATGACCCAGACTTGAAATCAGTCAACAAAAGGCCCCACCTAAAGAAAATGACTAACTTGTTGCCCTGAATGACTTCTTGCAGAGACAAAGGAAATGCTTAATATCAAAATCACCTGAATGGATGTGCAAAAAAGTGTTGTTTTTTATTCTAGCCTGAAATAAAATTTGACATATTTTCAACATCTGTGTTGACTTAGTCACATTAATGCAAAAATAAATGAATTCTTCCTTCATGCATGACTGATAATCTAGGTACTCAGGTGAGCGATATAGGCCCACTTGGGCCTCTTGTTGAGCCTAAAAATTGCATATATTCACTTCAGTTGATCGCTCTTAGTCAGTACTGCAGCTGCCATGTAAACGAAGCTTTTTTTATGTAATTCATGTCTTGTTCATACCTTGTTATTCTTGTTTTACATGTGGTAGATTCTTTCATACGGCCAAACCAGATCTGATTTTCTATTAAATCTGATTCAGCTGTATCGCATTATACATCGTCATTACCTTTAGTAGACAGAATCAAAGCAGCTATACTAGGTGAATATAGAAATGTTTGAAGAACGGGTTGTGACTGCCATGAATGCTTTTCAGTCAGGAAATTGTGGGATTAAAGCCCTGAACGTAGCCAAAATGACCTTTGTTGGCCAAGATTTTTCAACAAGAGGGATTGCAACCCCACATCCCTTGCCTAAATCCATCAGTGCAAAGTACAAGTGCTTCTTGTGGTAACTAATAAAAAGTCAAATGATGATAATTTTTTTCTTTCTCTCTCCTTTTTTTTAGGGGGCAGGGGAGGGAATGTCCACTTGCCTCCCTCCCCCTGATTCCACCACTGTGAAGGACAACATGTGTAGATCTGTGTGAAATCCTGAATGGAATCATTGTGATTTCTAAGTTCCACAAATAGAACAATATGTATGTGTGAATGAGATCATTTAGATATTTAGATTCCAGTGGTAGGACAGCATGTGCAGGTCTGTGTGAAGACAACGTATAAAGGTTTAATACATAGTAAGTGGAGTATTTGTCATTTGTATACTCAGCTTGCATATCTGATATTACAGATGTATTTTGTTGGATATCTTAAAATCATTAAGAAATCGTCCTCTTACTTTTCAGGTAAAAAGCATTCCAATCCACCATGCTGCTCCTTTCTTGTCTTTTAAAGCAACTACTACTCCACTGCCTCATTTTACAGAAGATGCATGTGATTTGTCTCCCCATGGTAGAGAGGACAGGAGAGTGTCTTGTGATGAAGTGACCGCAGTCGATAGCAATAAGAATTCTTCTTTGTGTAGTGGTAGATATGCTTCTTTACCAGTAAATTCACAAGAGGATTATTCTACAAATGCGAATATTGATCCTAGGAGTGTGTTTTCGAATATTGGTGAAATTACCCAGTGTGGAGGTGTTTCTCATAATCCTCCAAAGTCTTGGCATATATCTGATGGAATACCAGAGAACAATACAAATGCATATAGTGAATTTCCTGATAATAGACTTGATGCCAGGAAAAATATTACTCTTGAAGCTTTTATGAAGGCATCAAAAAAGAGAAAAAAGAAAAAGAAAGGTGTTGTTAATGAATTTAATGTTTCAGTAGATAAACCAGGATCTACCTCAGAAGTATATGATTCCTCATCATCTTTGTCAGACACAGTGTCATCTTTACTGTCAACTTCTGTACCATCTGATTCCTTAGTACCACCTATACCTTCACCGCCACATTCCTTATCGCGTGTCTTCACAGTACCTGAGAAGACTGTGTCATTAGATTCCTCACCACCTGTTTCTGCACCACTGTTACCACTAACATTAAATTGCATACCACCTGTTTCTTTTTCATCAACTTCAATGTCACCTGCATCGCCCTCTGGTACAGACTCTACCTCAGAATCTGTTGCACACTCCAGGCCTGGTTTATTATCAGGATCGTCATTTTTACCACCTACATCATCGCCTAAACTGAATACTAACGCTGAAAGTGGGGAAAAGTCAGGGAGTCAGAAATGGAGGTTACTAGGTCCTTATGTAGTACAGCTAGACAATCTACCTCCTACATGCAGTATGTCCGTCTTGCATGAGATTGTGTCATCTTATGGAATGATCAAGGATTCTGAGGTCATCGAACACAACACTTCGTCCTCCATCAGATTCCAGTAAGTCAACATTGACCTGTACTGATGTGTATAGATGTACTAAAGTAAAAAGCATTGTCATTTAGAGCATTGAAAGGCTCATCAAACTCATGTTGTACCATGGACTATATTCCTTGCCTTAGTATGCTTGATTGTCCTTTAACTTTAAAGTAATATTGTGTGATAGGTAAGATTTCTTACTGTAGAATAGTGTGTTGGTTTCAATGAGGACAGGGTTCAGTGTACTCCACAGGAAAATGAAATCACTTTTATGCATTATCTTTTACAAGATTATTATTATGCCTCGCCCTCTCCCTGCCCTCGCCCTCTCCCTGCCTCAGACCCTCACCCTCTCCCCTCTCCCTGCCTCAGACCCTCACCCTCTCCCTGCCTCAGACCCTCGCCCTCTCCCTGCCTCAGACCCTCACCCTCTCCCTGTCTCAGACCCTCACCCTCTCCCTGCCTCAGACCCTCACCCTCTCCCTGCCTCAGACCCTCACCTCTCTTTTGCCTCACTAAATCCTTGACAGTATGCAAGAGAATATATATCTTGGAATTCCTTGATGCAGTCAGTTGCTTGTGACTGAGCAAATTGTGCTCAGTTGAGTGATATAGTTCCACTTGAGCCTCTTATAATATTTGATAGTACATGTAGTACGACACCGTAGTCTTGTTTTTTTTTTTAATTCATGCTTAGCACAACTCCCTCTGTCCCCCACTTCCCACCCCACACACACACACACTCCCCTGATCTGTCAAGTGACGGATCCAGGACAAAGCAACATAAGTCTCGGAGTGTACCTTTGACAGGATGTAAAATCTATAAGTTAATTGCATATTCTGATGGGGTTCATATAGAAGTGTCATTTATGAGCAAACCGTTATTTCTGATTAATTTACACTTTTCAAGCCTTGTGCTTTAAGTGTAATTCGAAAATTTGGCCTGTACTGACATGCTAAAGGTTTTAAATTCAAAGGTTACACTTATATATCAGTAGTCTAAACACAATAAGCAAGAGAATATATGAACATATATCTGTATTTTTTTTTCAAGCAAATGAATAAGCGAATTGTGCTCAGTGATATAGGCCCACTTGGACCTCTGGTTTATGATAGCAGTTATAAATGAAGTACGAGTGTAGTGCCTTACCTCTAACCATTGTGATAGCTTATCTATTCCTTCCTCTCTTTTGTTTTTAATAATGCTGAAGTAATTGCAGGCTGATGTAGTGTTTTCTGTAATCAAGTTCAGTTCTGTGTATAACTCAGACAGGGAGTGATTCATGTGCGAAAAACCCCTTGGATTTTATAATTGAATTTAGATAGTAATGTCACTAGACCTTGAAAAGCACAATTATTTTGCAAATTCAGTGTTGCAAGTTGTAAATATTTTTTCTATAGAATATATAGAATAAATGTGAATAGTGAAAATTTAAGATTGAAAGTAACATTTAACTTTACATACTTATATCCTGAATTTGCAACTAGAATATAGAAAGTGAAATCTCTGTTCTTGTATCCAAGGACCCAGTCAGTGACTTCTTTTTATTTATTTCCAAAGCCGGCGTGGCCTATCGGTATCGCGCTGGACTCCTAATCGGGAGGCCGGGGTTCAATTCCTGCTTTGGTCATGCCGGTGTCCTGTCTTTCGGATGAGACAAAAAGAACCGAGGACCGTGTTGTGGTATGCATGGCACGTTAAAGATCCCTCACTGCTTCGGGTGGGTCCGTTGAAAAGGTCAAGATTTGTATGCCCCGCATCAGGCAGATGCCGTCACCATATACGTGAAATATTCGTGGTGTTACGTTAAACAAAAATCAATCAATCAATCAATATTAATTTCCATGGGATTTTAATTTTTGATTGAATTGGTATTTACTTAGTATTTGCTTGAATTTTACATAGAACTGTACTTATTATTCTTCTCCCAAGGTCCTCAGGTAAAAAGTAGATTTTGATTAAATGCCCTCCAATGTGTGCTATTTAAATGATGTAATAATGCAATCTTTTGTCGCCTAATTTTAGACTTAACAATGGAGAGAGCTGCGATTGGGTGGTGGATTGCCTACACAACAGTGAGTGCTTGTTTGCAGGTGAGATACTTTGAGATGTTTTCTTTCTAGTGGCAATTTGATTATTTGTTATGTTTGTTCTTTTGTTGAACAATTTGTTAATTTTCAGTTCTTATCCCAAGGTGCTCTGGTAAAATATGAATTTTGATCAAATGCTCCAATGCTAGTTCACAAATTGATTTTAACCAAATTTCTGTCTGGAGAGCCATTGTCATAACCAAGGTGACTGCTTACTTGTCCTCGTAGACAAAACTTTAACCTTGATCATAATTTATGAAGTCTTTCATATTTCACATTTGTATTCTTTGAGACATGACCTTTAAGTGGGTACCATAATTTTGACCTTTCAAGTTTGACTTTGGACTTTGACTAACTTTTCAAAAACTAAAACCTGAACTATGTCTTTTGAACCCTGAGAGATAAGGCTCTCAAATTTTGAATATACATTTCTCAGAATCAAAGCTTTTATTTAGTACAATGAATTTTGACCTATTGACCCTGACCTTGGACTTAAGAATTTTAACCTGGGCTGTATCTTTTGAAATGTAAGGGATAGGGCTGTCATATTTTTATGAATCTGGATCAACAGATTGCGGCATACTATTTCTTTGTCTGTTGTCATTATTACCTTTGCCATAACTTTTGAACTGTAAGAGATGGAGACTTCATATTTAGCATGTATACTCCACTAACACAGCCCTTTCAAATTACACCAAGGTAAGTGACCTCATGACCTTGACCATAACCTTTGACCTACATTTGAAAATTTGCCTTATTTGCCATAACTTTTAACTTTGACTTCATATTTGGCATGCATATTCTACCAATAAAGCCCATTCAAAGTACAGCAATTTCATTGACCTTGTGACCTTGGACCTACATTTCAAAATTTGCCTTTAATATTTGGACTTTGTTGCTGCTTGGTCATTCATGTTTTTCATTACATAGATTCCATGTGACAATTACTTACATGTGGCATCCTTGATTTAAGGGCATTAATCTTAATAGTTTTGACCTAAGTTTTATTTTGTTATAATATTATATTCTCATATAAAAACTGCATCTAGTATTCCTGAATCTAGGACCTCTTTTAATTTTATTTTTGGTCAAGTTTTGAAGTCATCTCTGATACATGTAGTTGCAACATTTTTAAAGTCCTCCTATTTCAGCAAGCTTTATCTTTTAACAAGTCTTGTTACATATGGCAAAATGGTGTGTCATGATTTGATGAAAGGTGTTATTCTCAAGGTTGTGAACTTTTAACCAAAGATAGTGTTTGGTCCGTAAATCCATAGCTGTCACATAGATCTGCTTCATATGGCTGTTACCAGACAAAGTTTGTCATTACCTTGATCCAAGGCCACTCTCCAAAGTCAGGGTCACAGTGAGCCTATGAGCATATGTTGCCATAGTACTGTGTTGCTGCTTGGGACATCTGTCCTGTTAGGACTGATCTAGTTTGAATTCAGATTTAATAGGAGGGTTGATTCTTAAGATGGATAGTGATAAAACTCAGGCCAGATTTGACTCTCAGGGATCCTCTTATTGACCACACTGAAAATATGAATATTTTTATGCTACCTGAAATATTTTGGGGAAGCTTATAGCAAGGATTAAAGGGAATTTTAAAAATCCTTGCATATAGTCACCTTTTGTATGCGTCTGTCCAAATCTGATAAATTGTTTATTATAATTTGTTTGCACATCACACAATTGTCACTCAGAATATGAGCTTTCAGACACTCAAGATTATATTTAAAGGTCAAGGTCACTCACAAAATAGAACTTAAATTACCAAAAAGGGTTTATATTTTAGAAATATTGAGACAGGCTTTAATCAGACTTTGTACAAAGGTTATTTGTTGTTGAGAATATGTGTTTTCAGGCAAAGGTCTTTAGATCATTCATGAAAATTCAAGGTCATTCACAACTGGCTTTAAAGAACCCTTAAAAAAGCTTTATATATTGGCAGATTTTGAACAGTAAAAGGCAGTATACGTTAATTTTTCATATAAAGGATGTATGCAACCCCAGCTATTTATACTTCTTGTGTGAAGTATGATAAAATTCTGACAAATGGCTTAGGAGATATGAAATCAAAACATACAGACACAATTCTAACTCTTAATACTGGAACAAGTTTTCAGACAAAGTCACTCAAGATCATTTTTGAAAGGGCAAGGTCACTCAGAAAATTGAACATAAAATACTAAAAAAAGCTTATATATTGTTAGTAAATTTTCAACAAGCAATGAATGAATGATCATACTTTATACAAATGTCATTCAGGATATGGGTTTTCAGACAAATGTCACTCTGGTCATTTCTGAAAGGTCAAGGTCGCTCAGCAACTTCTACTTAAAAAAACCAAAAGATTTATGTATTTGTATACTTTCACCAGCATATATTGATACTTTATATTAAAGATGCAAGCAACCCCATCTTTTTATGCTTCCCAATAAACTTTGGAGCATTAAGGGTTTCCAATCTGATAGAGTCATCCATTGGTTTAATACACTTTGGGAAGCATCTATCAGTTTTCTGATTTTCTTGTTAAAATTAGGATTTGAGGTCCTCAACCAGAAAATTTTCAGTGAAATTGTGAAAAAACATGTCGAGTATTTAGAGAATTCGACACTAAAATAAACTTACTGGTTGGGTGCCATGTGAAACTTTTGTAGGTGTAAGAAAACATTTCTACAAATCTTATTTATACATGATGTATTTCAGTATAATAACTGGTGTACAGTGAGCCAGAGAAAAATGAATGTGCTTTATAAATCTGGTTTCTGTGAGAGATGTATGTGTACTTTTATGTTAGGGGACGGGATGGGTTCTATGCCCTCATGTTCCTATGGACATGTCATTCATAAAATACTTTGAATGAGCAAGTTCTTTAATAGACCAGAAAAATGCCAATTTCCTTCTTAAAATTATTGTAAGATATTTCAAGATTCCTTCGTTGGTATGGTTCTACTGGCATATTACTGTACATTATTCACTGTATGATACTTCGAGACTTTTTATACTTATGTCATATTACCAGGCTCAGCTATAGATAAAATGATTGTATAAAATTCATTGTTTTTGAATATTCATGAATTCTTTCCATTTCATGTTTTTAGTTTACAATGTTTCATTGCGAACATAATTGTAACACAAAAAGTGTATAAAATTCATTGTTTTTGAATATTCATGAATTCTTTCCATTTCATGTTTTTAGTTTACAATGTTTCATTGCGAACATAATTGTAACACAAAAAGTGTATAAAATTCATTGTTTTTGAATATTCATGAATTCTTTCCATTTCATGTTTTTAGTTGACAATGTTTCATTGCAAACAAAATTGTAACACAAAAAGCAACCTAAAAAAAAGTATGTTAGACATTTATTAATTATACATATTAACTTTGTCAAGTGTGTGGTCTACTTTAAAACAACAAATTTTAGGCTATTCACCATTGTTTCATGGTAGACTTGATTTTAATCATTTCTAGTTCCCTGATTTTTAGACTTGGGGCACAGGCGATTATATTGCCTGGGTTCGCCTCTTTCCTGTGTATAACCCTATACACAGGAAAGAGGCGAACCCAGGCTATATAATTGCCTGTGACTTGGGGCATGCAATTTTGGGATTTTTTGATGGTCTATGGCAAAAAACTTTAACATTGGTCATAAATTGGTGAAAGAGATAGAGCTTTGATATTTCATGTGTATTCTATGTGACAATGCCTTTTTGTTTAAATCACATTTTTGATCTTGTGGCATTAACTGTGACCTATTTTGCTTTCAAAACTTTATCAATGGCTACCATATAGGGGCATCAGCGTTTCACAAACACATCTTGTTTTTTTGTAAATTTTATGGGTTTGTTTTTTATTTCAGACTCCCAGCCATTAAAATGCTTTAGAGTAGACAAGGACCAAGTGTGCCAAGTGACCATGTTGTCATGTTGACAGCAACATTTAATGTTTCTTCAGAACATTTACATTAAAACTTCAGAACACTAAAAATGGAACATTGCAACATTCAGTGTCACTTTAGAAAAATTAATGTCACTTCAGAACATTTAGATTGGAACTTCAGAACATTTAAAGTGGAACTTCAGAACATTTACAGTGGAACTTCAGAACAGTTACAATGGAATTTGATGCAACTTTTCTGAAGATCGAGTTGATGAGAATTAACTGTATGCTTATAACATAAATTAATATTATATCTTTGTGATATGAAAGAGCTGTGTTAATATATATATATATATATATATATATATATATATATATATATATATATATATATATATATATATATATATATATACATACAAGAAACATTTAAATACTTTTATTTTTTCATTATCCAAAAAGATACTTGCAAGTCTGAAGCTTAACTGGTCATATATATTTTATCTTTTAGTCATTGTATATATATGACATATATTATTGTACCTAGTCTTACTAAGTGGGCTTATATAGGATCGGCCTGTTTCCCCGTCCAGTTGATGTACTTACATAAAAGCAATTAATAATGATAAAAAATAAAGATAATTATAAGAAAAGAAAAAAAACCCCAAGAGCAATGCCAACATAGCACTATACACCCTTCAAAATCATTTGGAATTTTTTTATTGGACTTGTAGGGAGGGTTTTATAAAATCCTAATGTAACCCTTTAGTTCAATCAGATTAAAACCATATCTTTATTCCGCTCCTCTATTTGTCCCATTGTGGATAAAGATCTGGCTAAACCCCGTAAGGTGTCATGTTCTGGTGAACTCTGATGACGTTTCAGTCAATGACTTGGCTAGGCATGTGTAAGTGACGCAATGTGTAACAAACACTGTTCAAAACTCCCTTGTATATCACAAACGTTGGGGATGTTAATTTCATTCCTGAGAATTTGTGTAAAATACTTATAACTTAATTTGTATATCACTATAATCACCCATTAATGTGAATGGATCTCAGGTGCACCAATTATCTTTTATTTTATCTTATCATATAATAACTTCAGACACTGATAGTTTAAAAATTTGCATTGTTTGCTTATTGTTTTTTCTCAGTTGGTATTTCATTATCTGTTTTATTTATATATGTATATGTTGATGTATGCCATCATGTATGATTAAATCAATAAATCTTAAATCTTATAATGTTAACAAAATGTACAAAACCTATTACCATTATGATACTATTATAATGTTCAAAAGATATTCCATTTAGAATACTATTAAACTGTTCAAAAGATATTGCTGAAATTTAGAACATTGACACTTATGTCAAAGCCAAGGTCACAGAGTGAAAAAAAAAATGTCATCAATAAAAGCTCATCGTCACATGGAGTTTAGATGCTGAAGTGAAAGCCATATCTCTCTCTATTCAGGATGATATGGTCAAGGTTAAAGTTTTTTGAAAATTGACTCCAATACAATGTATCAAGACATTTCTGCATCAGTTAAAAGATCTTCCTGTTCGAAATATACATTGTTAATATGAATTCCCATTTTTATACGGCCATCGAAAGATGGGACGTATTATGGTATGGTGATGTGATGTGATGTCCGTCCGTCGTATCGTCTGTCCATCCGTCTGCTATGGGAAACATTAACTTTAGTAAACGTCAGCTGTTTTCCTTGAAACTCATACAGAATGCTTAAATAGTGTAGGGGAAGTCGCCTTTCGATTTTGAGCAAATTCCGTTTTGTTGTTCCGGAACTTGGATTTTATTTTTGCCAAGATAAGATGCTATGGAACGCAATAACTTTAGGAAATGTCAGCTGTTTTCCATGAAACTCATACAGAATGCTTAGATAATGTAGGGGAAGCCGCCTTTCAATTTTGAGCAAATTCAGTTTCGTCGTTCCGGAGTTATTGGACTTTGATTTTATTTTTGCTATGATAAGATGGTATGGAACGCAATAAGTTTTGTAAACGTCAGCTGTTTTCCATGAAACTCTTACAGAATGCTTGAATAGTGTGGGGAAAGCCGCCTTTCGTTTTTGAGCATATTCTTTGTTTATTCTGGTCTGAAATAAAATTTGACATATTTTCAACATTTGTGTTGACTTAGTCACAGTAATGCAAAAATAATTGAATTCTTCCTTCCTGCTTAACTGATCATCTAGGTACTCAGGTGAGCGATATAGGCCCACTTGGGCCTCTTGTTCATGAAACTCATACAGAAAGCTAAAATGGTGTAGGGGAAGCTGCCTTTCGATTTTCAGCAAATTCCGTTTTGTCGTTCCGGAGTTATGGGACTTGGATTTTAGTTATACTATGAAAAGATGCTATGGAACGCAATAACTTAAGTAAACGTCACTTGTTTTTCATGAAACTCGTACAGAATGCTTAGATAATGTAGGGGAAGCCATCATTTGATTTCAAGCAAATTCTGTTTTGTCGTAGTGAATTTATGGGACTTTGATTTTATTTTTGCTGTAGTAAGATGCACAATAACTTTAGCAAACGTCAGCTGTTTTTGGTGAAACTCATACAGAATGCTTAAATAGGGTAGGGGAAGCCGCCTTTCGACTTTGAGAAAATTCTGTTTTGTTGGTATGGAGTTATGGAACTTGGATTTTATTACCCCCCCCCCCCCAAACAAAGTTTGGGGGGTTATATAGGAATCACCCTGTCTGTCCGTCTGTCCATCAACCTTTGTCCTGGGCATAACTTTTTTATTCTTTATTATATGATGATCTTAGTACATTTGTTCCTTTGGAGATGCCGGTGTGTCATGACCCTGAACCAAGGTCGTGGGTCAAAGGTCAAGGTCACTATTCACTCTATTATAAAAATCTAGTCCGGGCTATTTCTTTTAGTTGTATGAATGGATAATGTTCATACTGGGTCGTTGGTCAAAGGCCAAGTCACTTGTCTTTTTTTTTTGGAAAAACTTTAACTTTGACGGTAAAGTATAGTCATAGAGAGATAGGGAGTCCATTTTACATGTGTGTATTCTGTATGACAAGTCCTGTAAACTGATACAAGAAGAATTTACACAACCGCCTTGACCTTCACCTTCTTCTCCAAAACTTAAATATTGGTCATATATATAGTACTATGCCCTATTTTGAATTTTGGTGCCGCGGGGGGTATTTGTCCCATTAGGACACTTCTAGATTTTACTATGATAAGATGCTACAGAGATGCTATGGAGATACTATGTCACGCAATAACTGAAGTAAACATCAGTTGTTTTTCATGAAACTCATACAGAATGCTTAAATAGTGTAGGAGAAGCCACCTTTCAGTTTGGAGCAAATTCCGTTTTGTCATTATAGAGTCATGGGATTTTGATCCCTCTTTTTGGATTTCAATAATATTACCAAAGAGACCCAAGTTTGGGGGTAATAAAGCCATACGTTCACATTGATACCATCCAAAGTAAGCAACGGGCGTATTAAGCCATGCTAGGCACTGCTCTTGTTATATAGTAAAACTGCCATGGTCATACTAAAAAAACTTGAACCTTTAACTCCTTAGAAAACACTGCTATAAGCTTTCCGGACTATTGTCGTGTTGAGCCAAAAATTAGTAAAAGTAATCCCATATCTATAGGATCAAAATCAATATTATCAACTGTAATCCCCATATCTTTAGTGTCAAAATCAAAAGTATGAAATGTAATCCCATATCTAGGATCAAAATCAAAATTATCAGCTATGGAGTCAAAATCAAAATAATCAACTGTAATCCCATATCTATAGGATCAAAATAATCAACTGTAATCCCATATCTATAGGATCAAAATCATCAACTGTAATCCCATATCTATAGGATCAAAATAATCAACTGTAATCCCATATCTATAAGATCAAAATCATCAACTGTAATCCCATATCTATAAGATCAAAATCATCAACTGTAATCCCATATCTATAGGATCAAAATTATCAACTGTAATCTTAAATCTAGAGGGTCAAAATCAAATTTTGTCAGACACTTTTATACAATATCATCGAACAGATGGAAGATGTAGAATGAAAACTAATGTGATAACATACTGTAAAATGTATAGTAGTGATTTATCTGGAATAGGATGTATACAAGAGGTGTAGACATGCCAATAGATATATTGAATTCCAGAAAATATATAAGTAGTTAATACAGAAGGGATGTATATGATTGATAAATCCACTGTACATGGTAAATCCACAGTTCATGGTAAATCCACTGTACATGGTAAATCCCTTGTACATGGTAAATCCACAGTTCATGGTAAATCCCTTGTACATGGTAAATCCCTTGTACATGGTAAATCCACAGTTCATGGTAAATCCACTGTACATGGTAAATCTACTGCAGATGGTAAATTCCCTGTACATGGCAAATCCCCTGTATATGGTAAATCTACTGTACATGGCAAATCCCCTGTACATGGTAAATCCATAGTTCATGGTAAATCCATTGTACATGGTAAATCCACAGTTCATGGTAAATCTACTGTACATGGTAAATCCCCTGTACATGGTATACCTACTGCACATGGTAAATCCCCTGTACATGATAAATCCATTGTAAATGGTAAATCCACTGTACATGGCAAATCCACAGCTCATGGTAAATAATGAATAGTTAATCCCCTGTACATGATAAATCCACTCTACATGGTACATCCCTTGTACATGGTAAATCTGCAGTACATAATAAATATACTGAGCATTGATATCTATAAAGGGTTTACACTCATATATAATGTGCAGGGTTTACTATTGCACTGTACTTATAAATAGTGAGCTGCAATTCCTCTACAACAAAACACAAGTTTCAGAATTCCACTTTGTCTGCCCTTTTGGTTTTAGGATGATGTCTTTCCTCAGTCTATGAACAATGCACGGTATGCACTTCCCCTTTAATTCCATTTCCACCTCTTCAGTTACAGGGTTTCTGAATTTTAAGTTTGTTTCCACATCCATTGCCAGATTATGAGTTACTTGAGTTAGAATATGGAGTAGATCAGGCCATGTCTTCAATGCACCACATTTGAAACTATCCACGAAACTGAGTACACCTGAATACAGGTACTGCAGAAAGTAGCTGCCTTCGTTAGTGTTCCTGATTGCAATATAGCCTGTAAGAGATTATACACAAAATTAGAGCCAGCTTTCTTCACGTCAGAAGCCCAAAAAATTAATGACAGTAAAATACTCTTTCCTAGTAAATTGATAGCAGCGAGTTTAGTATCTTCAGATTTAATTCAATAACATTAAAGAAATATTGATGTTTCCTGCAAGTCAGTTATAACGATACAAATGACATTTTATTTGAAGCATTATTATTACCTCGAGGGGAAGCATACATGATCAGCATATCATTGTAGCAGGGCACATGTGTGACCTCCATCAGAGGAGGGGGGAGGGGCAATGTATCACTTGAGTGTTGTGTGTCCGTCTTATCTCTCTCCAGATGCTTCCCAGCAGTTTCCCTAGTAATGTTACCTGATGAGTAAGTGGTTATAGCTGGAGTTTGGGAGTCAGAGTGCTTAACATCTGCCTGATCTTCATGTACTACATGAGTATCTTCATGTTCTAGGTGGGTATCTTCATGTTCTAGGTGGGTATCTTCATGTCCTAGGTGATGGGTATTTTCATGTCCTAGGTGATGGGTATCTTCATGTCCTAGGTGAGGGGTATTTTCATGTCCTAGGTGGGTATCTTCTCCAGAAACATCTTCATTGTGTTCTTCATCTTCACTGCTATCTTCAATTTCTGTGTCGGACAAGTCACTCTCACCTTCATTATTTTCTGAAAACACAAAATCTTGGGACCTGTATCAATCAAAGAATAAGAAATGATCCCTAAGGACCAGTATCAAACAAAGATAAACAAATGATTCCTAAGGACCAGTACCAAACGAAGGAAAACAAATGATCCCTAAGGACCAGTACCAAACAAAGGAAAACAAATGATCCCTAAGGACCAGTACCAAACAAAGGAAAACAAATGATCCCTAAGGACCAGTACCAAACAAAGGAAAACAAATGATCCCTAAGGACCAGTACCAAACAAAGGAAAACAAATGATCCATACGGAACTGTATCAAACAGGAAAACAAATGAATATCTCTAATTGGATCTGCATCTAACAGAAAAATGTCTAAGAAGAACTTGTATCAAACAAAGTAAAACAAATGAAGATTCCTTAACATCTGTCCCTATCAAGGACTGAATGGGTTGATGAGCCATGCATGCCCCTGCCAGCAGCAAAATGTCAGTCAAGGGGCCATAACTCCTGCAAAAATATTTGGACAGGAATCCCCTTACAATATGCACATCAACATCATTGATACACATTGTACCCAGTTTCATTAAAATCCTTCCAAGGATTTAGAAGGAGTTGTGAAGACAGAATGACAGCAAGGTGCAATACTGTATGTCCCTGGTCACGTATTGCAGGGAGCATAAAAAACAATGAAGATCTCTAAAGACCCATACTTAGCAAAGAAAACAAACTGAGATGCCTTCAGTTCTAAACAAAGACATACATGATGTTAAAGTCCATTTTGACACAAGTATGTAAGGGACATCGTCTATGTGATTATAAGGATAAATCACCATGTGACACAATGTTGCACAGTGTCACAATGTTCCTGCTATTGATCAGATGATTATAAGGATAAATCACCATGTGACACAATGTTGCACACTGTCACAATGTTCCTGCTATTGATCAGATGATTATAAGGATAAATCACCATGTGATACAATGTTGCACGCTGTCACAGTGTTCCTGCTATTGATCAGATGATTATAAGGATAAATCACCGTGTGACACAATGTTGCACACTGTCACAATGTTCCTGCTATTGATCAGATGATTATAAGGATAAATCACCATGTGACACAATGTTGCACACTGTCACAATGTTCCTGCTATTGATCAGATGATTATAAGGATAAATCACCATGTGACACAATGTTGCACAGTGTCACAATGTTCCTGCTATTGATCAGATGATTATAAGGATAAATCACCGTGTGACACAATGTTGCTCACTGTCACAATGTTCCTGCTATTGATCAGATGATTATAAGGATAAATCACCATGTGACACAATGTTGCTCACTGTCACAATGTTCCTGCTATTGATCAGATGATTATAAGGATAAATCACCGTGTGACACACTGTTGCTCACTGTCACAATGTTCCTGCTATTGATCAGATGATTATAAGGATAAATCACCGTGTGACACACTGTTGCTCACTGTCACAATGTTCCTGCTATTGATCAGATGATTATAAGGATAAATCACCGTGTGACACAATGTTGCTCACTGTCACAATGTTCCTGCTATTGATCAGATGATTATAAGGATAAATCACCGTGTGATACAATGTTGCACAGTGTCACAATGTTCCTGCTATTGATCAGATGATTATAAGGATAAATCACCGTGTGATACAATGTTGCACACTGTCACAATGTTCCTGCTATTGATCAGATGATTATAAGGATAAATCACCGTGTGATACAATGTTGCACGCTGTCACAATGTTCCTGCTATTGATCAGATGATTATAAGGATAAATCACCATGTGATACAATGTTGCACACTGTCACAATGTTCCTGCTATTGATCAGATGATTATAAGGATAAATCACCGTGTGATACAATGTTGCACAGTGTCACAATGTTCCTGCTATTGATCAGATGATTATAAGGATAAATCACCATGTGACACAATGTTGCTCACTGTCACAATGTTCCTGCTATTGATCAGATGATTATAAGGATAAATCACCATGTGACACAATGTTGCACGCTGTCACAGTGTTCCTGCTATTGATCAGATGATTATAAGGATAAATCACCATGTGACACAATGTTGCACAGTGTCACAATGTTCCTGCTATTGATCAGATGATTATAAGGATAAATCACCGTGTGATACAATGTTGCACACTGTCACAATGTTCCTGCTATTGATCAGATGATTATAAGGATAAATCACCGTGTGACACAATGTTGCTCACTGTCACAATGTTCCTGC
Organism: Pteria penguin; assembly: GCA_035048485.1. Lineage (NCBI taxonomy): Eukaryota > Metazoa > Mollusca > Bivalvia > Pterioida > Pteriidae > Pteria > Pteria penguin. The sequence goes on from CM068580.1 coordinate 2,173,009, forward strand.
TATTGATCAGATGATTATAAGGATAAATCACCGTGTGATGCAATGTTGCACACTGTCACAATGTTCCTGCTATTGATCAGATGATTATAAGGATAAATCACCATGTGACACAATGTTGCACGCTGTCACAATGTTCCTGCTATTGATCAGATGATTATAAGGATAAATCACCATGTGATACAATGTTGCACACTGTCACAATGTTCCTGCTATTGATCAGATGATTATAAGGATAAATCACCATGTGACACAATGTTGCACACTGTCACAATGTTCCTGCTATTGATCAGATGATTATAAGGATAAATCACCGTGTGACACAATGTTGCTCACTGTCACAGTGTTCCTGCTATTGATCAGATGATTATAAGGATAAATCACCGTGTGATACAATGTTGCACACTGTCACAATGTTCCTGCTATTGATCAGATGATTATAAGGATAAATCACCATGTGACACAATGTTGCTCACTGTCACAATGTTCCTGCTATTGATCAGATGATTATAAGGATAAATCACCGTGTGATACAATGTTGCACGCTGTCACAATGTTCCTGCTATTGATCAGATGATTATAAGGATAAATCACCGTGTGATACAATGTTGCACAGTGTCACAATGTTCCTGCTATTGATCAGATGATTATAAGGATAAATCACCATGTGACACAATGTTGCTCACTGTCACAATGTTCCTGCTATTGATCAGATGATTATAAGGATAAATCACCATGTGATACAATGTTGCTCACTGTCACAATGTTCCTGCTATTGATCAGATGATTATAAGGATAAATCACCATGTGACACAATGTTGCACACTGTCACAATGTTCCTGCTATTGATCAGATGATTATAAGGATAAATCACCATGTGACACAATGTTGCTCACTGTCACAATGTTCCTGCTATTGATCAGATGATTATAAGGATAAATCACCGTGTGATACAATGTTGCTCACTGTCACAATGTTCCTGCTATTGATCAGATGATTATAAGGATAAATCACCATGTGATACAATGTTGCACACTGTCACAGTGTTCCTGCTATTGATCAGATGATTATAAGGATAAATCACCGTGTGATACAATGTTGCACGCTGTCACAATGTTCCTGCTATTGATCAGATGATTATAAGGATAAATCACCGTGTGACACAATGTTGCTCACCGTCACAATGTTCCTGCTATTGATCAGATGATTATAAGGATAAATCACCGTGTGATACAATGTTGCTCACTGTCACAATGTTCCTGCTATTGATCAGATGATTATAAGGATAAATCACCATGTGACACAATGTTGCACACTGTCACAATGTTCCTGCTATTGATCAGATGATTATAAGGATAAATCACCATGTGATACAATGTTGCTCACTGTCACAGTGTTCCTGCTATTGATCAGATGATTATAAGGATAAATCACCATGTGATACAATGTTGCTCACTGTCACAATGTTCCTGCTATTGATCAGATGATGTTAATGGAAAAGTGCTAAGAATAACACATTCCTTTACATGTATTCTCATAATACAAGCCTTATATTTATTTAAGGATTAACTTTAACAATTTGCAATTTATTGAGATATGATATGGTTTGAGGCGGTGCACACTTTATAATCCACGAAGCAGTTTATAAAAAAGTGTGTGCCTCAAACCATATTATATCTCAATAAATTGCAAAATTGTTACTTTAAGTTAATCCTTATAATTTAATTAAAGACTAGAATAATTTGAATTATCAACATTACATTCTTTTTAAAACTGCAAATGAAAATGTAACAACAAGAGCAGAGGAAAATATCCGCATAGCTGGTTGCTCCTAGCAACCGACCAAACCAATTTTATAAGTTATAATATGCTTTCAACAGCCAATCAATTTTCTTGTTTCATAAAAAATTAAATTATGTATTCATATGATCCTAAAGGTGAGGTCCCACTCTGTCCAAAAATATTTCAAAATCTCAGTCTTCATATTGAAATGTTTGTAATGTTTATTCATATTACATTTACATAGAATAAGAAAATTATCAATTTTAGAAGACTGATTGATTGATTATTATTTTATGTCACTCCACTTTTATTTTACCTATATGGTGATGGCATCTGCTTGATGCATTGCATGAAAATTTATAATTTTGCAATATACTCCCCAGAAACAGTGAGGAATCTTCTACTTGTCATGCCTACCATGACATGGGACATAGGTTTTTACTATATTGTCCAAAAGACAGGACACCGGTGTGCCCACTGCAGGAGTTGAACCTAAGACCAATTGCTTATGAACTGAGCACCTTATCTACTAAGCCACACCAGCTTAGATTTCAAAGCATTCATTTATAACAGTTTCATTTAAGATGATATACATGTATATATAATGTCAGAGGTTTTGTGCCACTGTCCCTATATAAAAGCTGTGTAATGGTTTCCTTATGCACTGTGTTAGCAAAGGATTATCATTAATTGGAAAACTTGTTGAACGTTTTGGTAAGGCATTTTAGTACAGTGTCTTTGGTAAGGCATTTTAGTACAGTGTCTTTGGTAAGGCATTTTAGTACAGTGTCTTTGGTAAGGCATTTTAGTACAGTGTCTTTGGTAAGGCATTTTAGTAGTGTCTTTGGTAAGGCATTTTAGTACAGTGTATTTGGTAAGGCATTTTAGTACAGTGTATTTGGTAAGGCATTTTAGTACAGTGTCTTTGGTAAGGCATTTTAGTACAGAGTCTTTGGTAAGGCATTTTAGTACAGTGTCTTTGGTAAGGCATTTTAGTACAGTGTCTTTGGTAAGGCATTTTAGTACAGTGTCTTTGGTAAGGCATTTTAGTACAGTGTCTTTGGTAAGGCATTTTAGTAGTGTCTTTGGTAAGGCATTTTAGTACAGTGTCTTTGGTAAGGCATTTTAGTACAGTGTATTTGGTAAGGCATTTTAGTACAGTGTCTTTGGTAAGGCATTTTAGTACATTATCTTTGGAAAAGAAGTGGATAAGGAATTCTTGTGTGAATCCAATATAGATGATCACTTGCATAAATGAGATGTATGGGTATAAGTTATAACCATACTGGAGGTCATATCCTTATCATACTGGAGGTTGTATTCTAACCATCCCGAAGGTCATATCCTAACCAGAATGATGGTCATATCCTAACCATACTATAGGTCATATCCTAACCATACTGGAGGTCATATCCTAACCATATTGGAGGTCAGATCCTAACTATAATATAGGTCATATCCTAACCATACTATAGGTCATATCCTAACCATACTGAAAGTCATATCTTAAACATACTTTAGGTCATATCCTAACAATACTATAGGTCATATCCTAACCATACTATAGGTTATATCCTAACCATACTATAGGTCATATCATAACTGTACTGGAGGTCATTTCCTAACTATAATATAGGTCATATCCTAACCATACTGGAGGTCATATAATGACCATACTGACAGTCATATCCTAACCATACTGGAGGTCATATCCCAACCATACTGTAGGTTATATCATAACCGTACTATAGGTCAAAACCTAACTATACTGTAGGTCATATCCTAACCATACTATAGGTCATATCCTAACCATACTATAGGTCATATCATAACCGTACTGGAGGTCATATCCTAACTATAATATAGGTCATATCCTGGCCATACTGGAGGTCATATAATAACCATACTGGAGGTTATATAATAAACCTACTGACAGTCATATCCTAACCACACTGGAGGTCATATCCCAACCATACTGTAGGTTATATCATAACCGTACTATAGGTCAGATCCTAACTATACTGTAGGTCATATCCTAATCATACTATAGGTCATATCCTAACTTTACTATAGGTCATATCATAACTGTGCTGGAGGTCATATCCTAACTATAATATAGGTCATATCCTAAATATACTGGAGGTCATATAATAACCATACTGGAGGTCATATAATAACCATACTGGAGGTCATATAATAACCATACTGGAGGTCATATACTAACCATACTGGAGGTTATCCAAACCATACTGGGGGTTATATACTAACCATACTATAGGTCATATAATAACCATACTGGAGGTCATATAATAACCATACTGGAGGTCATAATCCAACCATACTGGAGGCTATATCCCAACCATACTGGAGGTTATATCCTAACCATACTATACGTCACATCCTAACCATACTGGAGGTCATATCCTGACCATACTGGAGGTCATATCCCAACCATACTGGAGGTCATACAATAACCATACTGGAGGTCATACTGCAATCTGATTAAAACCATATCTTTACATCTTTAGCTGGAGATGTTAATTTCATTCCTAGGAATCCGATCCACTAATACATGGATAAACTTTTCAGCACAGAAAGTGATGTTTAGTTGTCTTTTGATTTTTATGCTAATGATGTCATAATCAAATGTCCTTTCAACCCCAGATTCACAACTTCAAGCCATATTTCATATATTGTGGGCGAAGAAGCATACTCAATCATATACAGATATTTCACTCAAATCTATAGACTCGCATATATATATGTGTGTGTCGTCAAAGCCTTGCTCGTTGTGAACACCTAAATTTGCTGTACGAAAGATGCAGTAATTAGTCCCCTACCGGCATCACCGAAGGGGACTATAGGTTTGCACTCCGTCCGTCAGTCACACACACGTTTTCCGGACATTTTTTCTAAACGCTTGTAGATATTCATCCAATTTTTGGTGTGTGAGTCTACCACCATGAGTTTCAGATAAGGTTCGAGTTACCTTTCGGTCCAATGATTTTTGACGGAATTACGGCCCTTGGAATTAGAAAATTTCTTTAAAATGGCAGTTTTCCGGACTTTTTTTCTAAAAACTTGTAGACATTCATCCAATTTTTGGTGTGTGAGTCTACCACCATGAGTTTCAGATCAGGCTCGAGTTTCGTTATGGTCCACTGATTTTTGACGGAATTACGGCCCTTGGAATTAGAAAATTTCTTTAAAATGGCAGTTTTCCGAACCTTTTTTCTAAACACTTGTAGATATTCAACCAAGTTTTGGTGTGTGAGTATACCACCATGAGTTACAGATCAAGTTCGAGTTTCGTTATGGTCCACTGATTTTTGACGGAATTACGGCCCTTGGAATTAGAAAATTTCTTTAAAATGGCAGTTTTCCGGACATTTTTTCTAAAAACTTGTAGATGTTCATCCAATTTTTGGTGTGTGAGTATACCATCATGAGTTACAGATCAACTTTGAGTTTCGTTATGGTCCACTGATTTTTGACGGAATTACGGCCCTTGGAATTAGAAAATTTCTTTAAAATGGCAGTTTTCCGAACCTTTTTTCTAAACACTTGTAGATATTCAACCAAGTTTTGGTGTGTGAGTATACCACCATGAGTTACAGATCAAGTTCGAGTTTCGTTAAGGTCCACTGATTTTTGACAGAATTACGGCCCTTGGAATTAGAAAATTTCTTTAAAATGGCAGTTTTCCGGACTTTTTTTCTAATCGCTTGTAGACATTCATCCAATTTTTGGTGTGTGAGTCTACTACCGTGAGTTACAGAACAAGTTCGAGTTTCGTTATGGTCCACTGATTTTTGACGGAATTACGGCCCTTGGAATTAGAAAATTTCTTTAAAATGGCAGTTTTCCAGACTTCTTTTATAAATGCTTGTAGATATTCATCCAATTTTTGGTGTGTGTGTATACCACCATGAGTTACAGATCAAGTTCGAGTTTCACTAAGGTCCACTGATTTTTGACAGAAGTACGGCCCTTGGAATTAGAAAATTTCTTTAAAGGTTGTGATCAAATACTTAACTTGCTGGCAGCCTGAAAGACAGTATGTTTTGTCTGTGTGTGTGTAGGTGGGTGTGTGTGTTTTGGGGGCCTTAGTTTTCCATTTGCCGGTAGGGGACTTAGTATTGCCTAAGCAATACTTTCAGAATGCTTGTTGCATTTGCTATATAAACTGTCAAAATCCAATATTTCTTCTCTTTTCACCTCCGCATACATGAGATAGTCATGTTTAACCTATTCATATTTTCTTTTATTGAGTTAATACCCATATATGTATGTATTTTGAGAGAAAATGACACGCATTCATACCTTTGATTGGCTTAAAAGTATATCCCACTCCAGCTGCACGTCTGTATAAATTTATAAAGGAAGTTTACCCCTCTCGCCCTGTGTTCAAATGCGACGATTACCTCATGCAATCTATCGATGTGCCATCACATATGACTGAAGTATCATCCAACATTATGTAAAGCAACAATGAAACAAAAGGAACAATGATTTCAAATGCTTCAACGTTTTTGTTCTTTGTTCGATATGTAATCTAAGACTGTTGTAACAGGTGTGAGTAAACAAGGGTACATAATTTTTCTGTATTTACAGTATATCTTTTGTTTAGTGTTCTAAGAAACACTGGGGATTACGATCTACCATTTTCAGTTTGTAGTTAAATATTTAATTATGCTTCATACCACTGTTTAATTATGAGTATTTAACCCTAAGTTAACTCTAAGTTAACTTTGTGCAAAAGATGTAACTTGAAGTTAATTTAACCATGAGCTTAACTATGGGTTAACTCCAAGTTAAATCTAAAAACGCGGTTTTTATGAATGCATTAAAACAAATCTATGCACATAAGCAAAATCATATGGTATGATAAGGCTAAAATTTCAAGCACAGCAGAACTATCAGTAATTACATACATTACCCTATTGCCCTTCAACATGTGCTGTAATTCAAATCACTTATGCTTTATATTGATATCATCTACCAAATTACAAACTCAGGCTAAGTGTACCATCTGGTTATTGTTTTGTAACATATGTTTGTCTATACCTAGGTCTCCTTGATAGTATTCAAATACAAAATTATTTCTAGAGGAAAACTTGGTATAGAGTGGTTGTAGCAGACATTGGTAACTCCTGCTGGATATTAACTCCGCACTTTGAGTCACTTAGCAGACTACAGATGTGCCATTATAAACTGTCAGCAGGTGAAAACTGTAAGAATTTAGCATAGCAATTACATATATGTGGAAAGTAATTCAACACAATGCAACCAAACCCAGATCACACAGAGTACTTGTACAATAGGGGAAAGGATGTCATGCTATATAAGTACCCAAATACCTTCACTGTTTGTGACTACACTACTATCGTCTCCCTTGGAGTCCATGGCATCAGAATATTTCTTCTCTTTACTGCCCTGTCCATTGAATTCTTTTATGTGGACATCAGTTCCAAGATCTATTCCATCAGTTCTGGATTTTCGGTCACAGTGTACCCTACAAGCCTAAACAATCCATGAAAATAAGGTAGAATTACAGGGCATGGATTATATTGCCATATAAGAGTCCACTTTACTTGATTTATGTTTTTCTTCTTTCCTTGAGCGGTGAAAAATTTATCAGTTATGTTTAAATCCTACATCAGTAACATATGCACTCAAGACATCTAACATCTACTATTTCACTAACATAGTTATTTTTTCCTTTCAAAAATTCCTCATTGATTACGCTGGCAACTGTATTGACTTCTTGATAAAGACGAAAAATATGAGGTAAAAAATTTATCATTATTAAGTTGTAAAGACTTGAATTTTAAAGTAAATATGTAAATATCTGAATGAATTCCTCAACTTCAAAATAAACTATTGTGTAAATACCTTTGAATTTAAATGTAAATGCAGGAATGATTCATAGGTAAATACCTGGATGAAGAAAAGCTTTGGTTTATCTCGCAAATCCTTGCAATATCTCATTATTTCTACAAGTTCCTGTAAGGGCACATAGTCTTTCTTCCCATAAGATCCCCAAATAACTTGTTGTTTGACCTTCATCTTGCTGTGAACATCAGTATCCAAGTGTTCTTCATTACCATGAGAGCTTATAACGCAAACAAAACAGTTGGAGGACTTATTTAGAGGATGCTTGGATGCTGAAAAAACAAATCAGAAAAAAAAACATCCAATGTGTTTTATTGTCTTATTGGACTTAATAACTTTTGTATGTTTTCAGCTTATTTCTTAAGCCCTTGTGGCCTAGTGGATAAAGTGCTTGGCTCCTGATCGAGAGGTCCTGGGTTCAACTCACACCCTGGGTACACCGCTGTTCTGTCTTTCCGAAGAGACAGTAAAAACCCAGGTCCCGTGTCACTGTAGGCGTGGCACATAAAAAAGATCCCTCACTGCTTCAGGTGGGTTCGTTGCAAATGTCTAAATTTGTATGCAATGCATCAGGCAGATGCCGTCACCATATATGTGAAATAATCGCGGAGTGATGTAAAACAGTAATCAATCAGGTTATCTCTTTGATTTTCTCCTTGTAGGTTGCTTAAAATGCATAGATTTTATATTATTAACTGATTTTACTGCAATAAGTGTAATTGGAAAGAAATGGAATAAAGAAATGATTTCTCAAGTTTTTGCAATATTTTTTTTCAAAATTGAATAAATGATGCACAAAAGGCCCAAGTGGGCCTATAACACTCACCTGAACACAGTTTGCTTATTCAACGGACAGCTTGAAAAATTTGCAGATAAATAAATATACATATATATATATATATATATATATATATATATATTCTCTGATATTTACTGTGTTGTGACTACAATTTGTATTGAAAACTGAGTGTAAAAGTGGAGAATTATCATCAGCATTAAGCAATTGTTTATGCAGGCCAAATTAAAATTCATAACCCTTAAATCTATACTTATTCACAGCAAATTAATGCTCAAAAACCTGTAGAAAGACCTGGATGAAAAAACATCAACACTTGCAAGAGACCATGAGTACTTCATTCTAACCAATGGCTCTGCAGAAGAAGTTGAAATTTTCGAAAAATGTCTCCCCATCTCCCTTTTCTGGCTGTCTTAAAAAATTCGTAAAAAATCCTAAAAATGAGATATTGACAAAATTCTTTCACAGTTATATTTCTTACCACAGTTTTGATTAAAAGAAACCAAATTAAAGTAATATTATCATTAATTGCAAGAAAATGTTGACAAAAATAAAAAAAATTGATTTCAGAATGGAACCAAAAACAACAACACTTCTTCACATATCCCTCTATTTCTTTACATTCGGTTTGTCTCTATATGCAGCCAGTCAAAAGAAGAAGTTTGTCAAAGAAGGCTACGGTCTGTGATCTGCTTTTGCCTGTGGTGGCACCACCTGTTGACAGGTCTGGATGAAAACAACTCTTGTTGGGAACCATGAACACTTCACTCGTATCAAGTTTCATAAAAATCATTCAATTGGTTCTGAAGACTTTGAAAATCTGAAAGAGTACCCCTATCACTAAATAAAAAAAAAATGTGGAAACATTAGCTGTGTTTGTGAAACCCAGCAGCACCAAAGTCCAAAAAGTCATTTTTAGTGTGAAGGTCATTGTCATGGTATACAGGTCATCAAACTTGGTGTCATTTGAAAGGGTGCATTAGTTGAGTATGCATGTCAAATATGAAGTCTTTATGCCTCAAGATTCAAAAGTTATAGCCTAGGCTAAAGTTGACAACGGACAAACAAACAAACAGACAGGACAAAAACAATATGCCCCTGATCTAACTTTGATTTCAAAATAGAACCAAAAACAACAACACTCCTTCACACATCCCTCTAGATCATTCCATTGCATTTGGTTTGTCTTCATATGCAGTCAGTATGAAGAGGTACCAACTGTGGCCTACTTTTGTCTATAGCCAATATAATGGCGCCATGTGTTGATGGATCTGAACAAAAAACAACTACACCTGTAGGGGACCATGAGTACTTCATGCCTGCAAAATTCACCAAAAATATATGAATTTCTTTAAACAGTCAGTTGTTTGTGAATATGCAAATTGTGCTCAGGTGAGTAAGTAATACAGTCCCATTTGTGCCTCTTGTTAATTTTACTCAAGCAGAATTCATATATTCTGTTTCTATCTTACCTTTTGTTAATTTCTCTTTCATTCTTGCGGCACTTAGATTAGAGTAAAGTTTAATTTTAAATCCTAGTCTCTTGAACATCTTCTTCATCCTTATGGTGTCTTTATCAGCACCACACCTGTTACTTAAATATGTAAACTCCTTATTATTGAAGATCACAGCCAGGCCCTGATTCACATGATTCATATTATAACACATCTCGTCTTCCATCTGAAATAAAAATAAGTTCTGGAATTCCATCATCAAATATCTCACATCTCACATACATCATGTAGTTATTCTATATCCATACCCCTGCATGGATCTAAGTTCAATGTACAGGTAAGTATTAGGGGTATAACTCTTGAGTAAAGGATTGCTCTGAGAAGTTAATTAAAAGGAGAGCAACACCAGGTTAAAAGACTGGATTTAGATGCTAATCATCACAAGCAAGGCATCCAAGTAAAGGACTGGATTGAGATGTCAATCAACAGGAGCAGATCTAGAGCACCCAAGTAAAGGACTGGATTGAGATGTCAATCATCAGGAGCAGAGCACCCAAGTAAAGGACTGGATTGAGATGTCAATCATGAGGAGTAGTCTGCCCAAGTAAAGGACTGGATTGAGATGTCAATCATCAGGAGCAGAGCACCAAAGTAAATGACTGGATTGAGAAGTCAATCATCAGGGGCAGAGCGCCCAAGTAAAGGACTGGATTGAGATGTCAATCATCAGGAGCAGAGCGCCCAAGTAAATGACTGGATTGAGATGTCAATCATCAGGGGCAGAGCGCCCAAGTAAAGGACTGGATTGAGATGTCAATCATGAGGAGTAGAGCGCCCAAGTAAATGACTGGATTTAGATGTCAATCATGAGGAGTAGAGTGCCCAAGTAAAGGACTGGATTGAGATGTCAATCATCAGGGGCAGAGCGCCCAAGTAAAGGACTGGATTGAGATGTCAATCATGAGGAGTAGAGTGCCCAAGTAAAGGACTGGATTGAGATGTCAATCATCAGGGGCAGAGCGCCCAAGTAAATGACTGGATTGAGAAGTCAATCATCAGGGGCAGAGCGCCCAAGTAAATGACTGGATTGAGATGTCAATCATGAGGAGTAGAGCTCCTAAGTAAAGGACTGGATTGAGATGTCAATCATCAGGAGCAGAGTGCCCAAGTAAAGGACTGGATTGAGATGTCAATCATGAGGAGTAGAGCACCTAAGTTTTTCTTTACTTTTTCAAATTTGCCTGTACCTTTTCATTTGGGAAATTAGTATTCCATTTGCATAATGTTAAAAAAATCAATGTTGGGAAAAATTTAGAGAATTGTTTTGGAAAAATCAAGGAAATTTCCATTGGGAAGGGTCCTTATAATAGATCTGATTTGAAGGAAAAAAAAAACACACTGGGTTCCAGCGCCATAAACTGAGAAAATACGTAAAAGTCAATTATTTCATTTTAATTTATTCCATAATCAAACTTTCAAATAAAGTGTCATGCAGAAAGCTTTAATTCTATTTATTGATAGAATAAAACTCAATAAAATCCAAATCCCAGTTATTAATTCATTGTTGTACAAAAGAATTTGAAATTATGACTTAAGAATTTTCTTTATTGGTACCATCATTTTCAACTGGCTACCATGACCTTGACAATTGACCTATTTTCCTAAAACTGCAACCTTGTCCATAACTCGTCAACTACTAGCTGTAGGTCTTTTTATATATATTTCACACATGTGTTTATTATGGTTTAACCTTTATGTCCATACCAAAATTGTATACCTTGGGACCTTGACCTGTGAAGTTTGATCCACTTTTCAAAAATTTAACCTTGCCCGTAACTCGTTAACTCAGGAGCTGTACAGCTTTCATATTTCATCTTATATCGATCTCTAGATTTTTGAAGTTTGAATTAAGAAAACATTGAAAATACATGCTTTCTCTGTGACATTCCCCTGGGAGAACTATATTGTCTGCTGACAAGTCTGGTCTACATACTTAACAAAATGGTTTTCTAGGTAGTATACTAGATGTTGATATCGATGAACATATCAATTTACTTTGAACTTAAGTAACAATGAAATATTGTGTAGATTTTTCAAGATAGCTGAACTACTGTGTCGGCCTATTCTGCACGTCGGCTAATTCGGCACTGCCCATTTTGCGACATTGCAATCATTTCCGTGTAAACACTGGTGCACATTTTTGAGGCCTCTTCTGTTTTATCTCCGATTGTGTACAATTAAAGAAAATAGACTCAGCTGCAGGTAAGGAGGCCTAATGAAGAAGAAAAACAGTAAATCGAGCAAGATCATTTAATTTTCAATACACACAAACAATATCGTTAGTTCAATTGGCCCTGAGCCAACTATTGTAAATTTCAACTTTTCATGGAAATCCACTTCACGTCAATTTTGTCCACAATTATAGTCTGTTTCATTTTTATATACACTGGAACCTGGACAGCGTCGAATTAGCCGACATTGTTGACATTCAGGTGACGCAGAGGTATATTGATATTAGCTATGTTTTTTCTTAATATTTATACAACTGGATAACAAAAAAAAATTGTATCACCGTATAGAGTAAAGATCAGTCTAAAAGTGTTGAATTTTAAGATATAATAAGTAGTCCTCCAAAGGGAAGTAAAATATACCAAAAAAAATAACACAAGCACTCTTTGTCGCAAATTTTCGGCCTCCTGGCCTTTATCAAGCAATAGTTAGAATAGTACAGTAGATCTATGTAACATCCATCTTTACATGTCTAACATAAATAATTTTAAGCTTCCTTTATATTAGACATGTAAAGATGGATGTTACAGAGATCTACTGTACTATTCTAACTATTGCTTGATAAAGGCCATGATGCCAAAAATTTGCGGCAAAGAGTGTTTGTGTTATTTCTTTTGTTGAATTTTATTTTGCTAGTTCTTTTTTTCAAACTGATCGAGTGTTTAAGGGCACAGAATAGGCCGACACCAGAGTATATTGAATTTTCAAGATAGTTAAGTTGAATTTTCAAGATAGTTAAGCTTAATTTTCTTCAGATAATATCTTGAATTTTCAAGATAGTTTATTTAGTGGAATTTTTTAGATAGTATCTTGAATTTTCAAGATAAATAAAAAAAATATGCAAACTGCAAACCTACCATTCTCCCTCTTAAAGTATATCACACAAAAAGGTAACCTTTTAAATGAGTGTTTTAGATGAAGAAATGTTTAAAATTTTAACTTATTTTAAGATTGAGTGAAGATAATTTCTATTGAAACGGTCGGCTCATACGGTGGTGAAGGTATGAGCCGACCGTTTCAATAGAAATTAGAGTGAAGATATCACACATGAGAGAATTTTTATTCTGATTGTTAAGCAATGTTTTAAGTTCTGTAAGAAATACTATATAAGTTCTGCAGCTGTAAATATATATTCTTACTTTTAAGTCACAATATTTTACACTTTTAATACCAAAATCAGTTTTACGCTTTTATGAGCGGTACTCCAAGCAGTGGAGGAAGTTATACACAAAGAAGAAGAAGAAGTGTGGTCCTCATTGCCTTCCGTAATAAATTGATTACCTTACTTTGAAACAATGACTGAAAGAAGATGGAGAATCTTTCATACAATGTACGTCTATGATAAAATACAGCTATGTAATGCACAGTCCTATTTACGCTGTTAATGTTATATTTCCTCTTTAAAATGAAAGTAGAATTTGACAACGGAGTTGTCGTTCCTACACGGTTCTGACGTGGCCAATGGAGGCTGCCATATTCTAGGACTACTAGTAAATGTCAAACGATATATCTGCTTGAATCTGCTATTATTGAAAACATCAACCATGCAGGCAGCACTGAAAGCCATAATTGTTTTTGTTTCTATATGCTCGTTTAATTTAATTGTTGTACATGGCGATGAACATGATCATTCGGTAAGCTCTTGACGACCGGCTATTACAAGTATTCGTTTGTTTACATCTGTCATACGTGTCATTGTTCTAACTTCTAGATTCTTATTATTGAATAGTATAAGCAATAAGCAAGTGCATATTGTAAGTACAGAAGACAACATTGAAAATAAATGGACCTTTCATTCTTTTTTGAAAGAAGACGTAGCTATCTCTCCGAGTTTGAATCTTGACTAGTACGGGAACTGATCGCTTCAACTGATTGATTGATAAAGGCTTTAAGTCATTCTATATGGAAACGGACTTCTGCCTGATGCATTGCGCAGAAGTATAATATACCTCTGCAATGGCCCACCAAAATTAACGAAAGCTCTTTTACCTGCTATGAACACTGTGACAGGCTGGAGTCTAACCAGGGACCTTTAGGTCGTAACTTATCATAAGCTGAACAGCACATCTGCTAAGTTGCACTTGCTCGTTTGATAGTTGCTAATTTACATAAGGACAAGGGAAGAAGTTTTATACCAAGTTTTGTGTGTAAAACATGGGAGACAAAACTGGATGATGCACTACAGTCCAGTAGCCGTTTCACTAAAAAATAACAGTTGTAAGTGATCTTGTTGAACCCATAAATGGAACTTACAATGAAAATGTGTTTCGCTAAATATGATTAGCGTTATTTTATGAAAATTCAGCAAATTCAAAGTTAAGTGAAGTACGAATTTGTAGTTGATTCCGTAAATACCTGAGTAATGGTTAGGTCTACAATTGCTTGTGAAATGGGCTACTGTGTTTTCAAGAAATTGCACAAAACGTGGTAGGAATAACGCTTGAAATCACAGTGGGATTTCAGGTGAAAATTAACTGGTGCTCATTCACACCTTTGTAAAACTAAATACATGCGGTGTTATAGTGTTATTCTTGTTTTCCACCTGGATGTGGGCCATTGTAGTGGGTGGAAAAATCACAGTACACTTGGACTCTACTGTATGCATCAAATACGGAAAGTAACAGACATTTTTTAAATCACAGGAATCTAAATTCAGTCAAGCCGGCGTGGCCTAGTGGTATCGCGTTGGACTCCTGATCGGGAGGCCGGGGTTCGAGTCCCGCTCTGGTCATGCCGGTGTCATGCCTTTCGGATTAGACAGTAAAAACCGAGGCCCCGTGTCGTGGTATGCATGGCACGTTAAAGATCCCTCACTGCTTTAGGTGGGTCCGTTGCAAAGGTCAAAATTTGTATGCTCCGCATCAGGCAGATGCCATCACCATATACGTGAAATATTCGTGGTGTGACGTAAAACAATAATCAATCAATCAATCTAAATTCAGTCCATTGTGTCATAAACACAACTTTCATGTAGCCTGTCTTCAGTAGTTGGAAGAAAAAAGGGAAGGAGTGCAATTAGTTTTGGAGCCTATGTATGGTAACAATAATAAATATATAAGCTACTATGTTGAATTACAGCCTGAGTTAACCATGACCCAAAACATTGTTACACTCCTTTTTTTTTATCTCCCTATATGGTACATAAATATCCCTCACTTCTGTGGGTTGGTCTGTTGCAAAGTTATAATTTCTATGAAATGCATTATGCAAATGTAGCTGCAAGTAATGGCCCAATATAAATGATAGGGCCACAATTTCCTTACGTTGTGTAAACTTGCATTTTTGATAAACGGAATGGCCGGCACGATTATACGCAACTCGGCATCAGACGGAGCAGATATCTTACATAATTATATAAACATAATGTGAAAAAATGATTAAGTAGGATCCATCTCAGAACCTTTGCTTATTGTACAGGTGCTTCAGATAGCTACTGAGTTATCTGGTCTGATATTCAAGTTTTCTCAAAAGTTGAACTTCACAAATCCAAGTAATCCTCTCTTAGCAGCTTCCACTCGCACACTGCAAACAGATGAGAGTTGGTAAAAGTTTTGATTTTGTAACACGAGGAGTGATAGATTAATGGCTAGACTGGATTCAAACTTAAAAATACCCTACCCTTTCTTGAAATCCACTGAGCTATGTGAGCCAGTATCCCAGTTTACTTCAATAGTCAGTGGTGATTAAGGAGCTCCTGATACCCATTGTATTATAATTATTATGTTTTTCAGTATGAAGATGGAGAAGAAGTAGTCCTCTGGATGAACACTGTTGGCCCCTACCACAACAGACAGGAAACTTACTCCTATTTCTCTCTCCCGTTTTGTGCTGGTCCTAAAGAGAGCATAGGCCATTATCATGAAACTTTGGGTGAAGCCTTGCAAGGAACAGAGTTAGAATTCAGTGGTCTTGATATCGATTTTAAAGGTTTGTTCTATTCCTGTTTAGTGAACAGTACGCTATTTGAAGTTTTCACTGGTGGAATGTCCTGTGATCATTACTTTCATCATGAATATGCACCTTTTAAGGAAGAATTTGTTTATATAGCATATACAGGGATGGAAATTGGCAAGAATTTCCCAGGAGCCAAACGGGCTCGTAGGTTTGAAATTCTGGTAGCCCGTTCTAAAACTTAGGGGCCCGTTATATTTATGTAAATGTTTAAGCAAAGTTAATTTTTTTTTAAATCTTTATTCCTTTAATTGATTACATTAACTCGTCATACTCCATTTCTATTTCATATATTCTTTGAAAGACTCCCTCCTCCTCTGATAAATCTAAATCTTTGCGCTTTGTTCCCCCGCTACTTTTTGTTTTCTGTACCCATCGAGGGCAGCAAACAAGGGACTGGGGGCCGCCATGCTGCTTTTCGTAACATAACGCTTTTTCATTCACGCAATCAAAACTCGGGAGACAGCCCGCAATACTTGCCTATAGGGGGGTATACAAATTGAGATTAGGAAATAGACGTGGTCGGACAGATGTTTAACTGACGGAAGAAACTACGTTAAGCATTTACTTGATCAAGACGAGCATCGCCAGTCTAGACAATTCGCCAAACGGGCGACTTCGGATATAAAACAATTCGCCCGATCATAAATTCGGTCACCTCAGGCGAACGGACCACCACTAATTTCCATCCCTGATATATATTAATAATTGTGTACAGGTATTGAAAACTCCTTCATCAGTACACATAATTATATAGTAGATTTCAGGTGTTTTGGAGGAAGTTTGTAGAACACAGTGGGATAATAACACAAGCACAGTGAAAATTCAGGTGTAAAGTTACATGTGCTAATTCACTCTTGTATTTGTGTTATTTCTATTTTTACACTTGGATTAGGCCCACTGTGTTTGTTGTAATAAATTCAAGACATCTACATGCAGCACACTGTGTCATCATTATTGACTCACTTGCAATGTAACATACAAGGATTTCATGTGTTTGTCATCCTGGTACATTTGTACAAGTTACAACTTTTGAAAAATGGATAGCAAATGATGCATGTGTCTCTATGAATGCTATATAGAATAACCACTGTCCACTGAAAAGTGAAATATGCTATTGTATAACAATTTCTTGATGAACTTTCATATTTCAATTTGAAAAAATAATTGAATAAGGCAGATGTCATGACTATGTTGGTGTACCATCTGCATTAAAACTACACATGAAATGAATTGTATGATAGTGTAACAATGTGTGTTGTATACCAGGTAACATGAAGAAGACTGAGTATTGTACGATTCAGCTGTCTGAAGAGAAATATCAGGCCTTTGTTTATGCTGTCAAGAATCACTATTGGTACCAAATGTATATAGACGATTTGCCAATCTGGGGTAAGTCAGAAACAGATCAAGTTGTGAAATTAACTTAGAAATCTAGATGCATTTATGACGTTGTCTGTCTATACATCCAAATGGTCGTGTTTTCCTTTTTTAGCTCACCTAGACAAATGTCTGGAGAGCTATTGTCATACCCTGATGTCGTTGTTGTTGTCGTCCATAAACAAAACCTTTAACCAGGTTCATAACTTAAGTCTTAGAACCATGAGAGACAGGGCTTTAATATTTCACGTGGGTATACCTTGGGTACAAAATTTTGCTATGGATACAGGTACTGTCCTGAAATTTAGTCATAACATAGTCACCTGACATCTTGATAGGTGCACTGTGACCTACTTTAGGACTAAAAGTAGGTCAAACAGTTTTCCAGACTATTTTTCAGTTAATATGTGATATATATAGATATTGTGTGTGTACCTCACTGAAATTAAGTGAATTACGTAATGCAAAGTATTATGCAATGCATTGCCAGTGAAAATGAAATACCATAGGACTAAAGGACAAGTCCACTAACATTGCTGCCCATCAAGTAAATAATCTTAAGTTTGCGGACTGATTGTCTGGTGTTCTCTGAAATCGATGTAAAATTACTTTTTTAGCTCACCTGAGCCAAAGGCTCAAGTGAGCTATTGTGATCAATCGTCGTCCGTCGTTAACTTTTTACATTTTCGACTTCTTCTCCAGAACCACTGAACAGAATTTGATGAAACTTGATAAGCATGTAGTACTCATGGTCCCCTACAAGTGTTGTTGTTTTTCGTCCAGATTCATCAACAGGTGGCGCCACCACAGGCAAAAGTAGGTCAAAGAGGGTACCCTCCTTTGACAAACTTCTTCTTCAGACCGGGGGCATACAGAGACAAACCAAATGCATAGGAATGATCTAGAAGGATGTGTGAAGAAGTGTTGTTATTTTTGGTTCCATTCCGAAATCAAATTTTTGACGTTTTTTTGTACTTGGTAATTTTAATGCAGAAAAGAGGTATTTTTTTCTTTTAGTAAACATTGATGCATTAATTTGGTTTAATTTGATCATTTTGATGGTAAGAAATACTTCTGCGAAGAAAATTTTTCAATATTTTATGTTTCGGATTTTTTATGAATTTTTTAAGACTTTCAAGAAAAAGGGGGGGTGGGATAATTGGTGTAAACATTTCACATTTTGAACTTTTTCTTCGGAACCACTTGCTGGAATTCAATGAAACTTGGCATGCATCAAATACTCAAGGTCCCCGACAAATGTGGTCATCTTTGTCAGGATCCATGAACAGGTGGCACCACCACAGACAAAAGTAGGTCACAGAGGGTACCCTCCTTTGACAAACTTCTTATTCAGATCGGGTGCATACAGCGACAAACCGACTGCATAGGAATGAGATATAGGCATATGGGAAGAAGTGTTGATATTTTTGGTTCCATTCCGAAATCAAATTTTTGACGTTTTTTCATTTTTATTTTGGACTTTGTTATTTTAATGCATTAAAGAGTTATTATTTTCTTTTAGTAAACATTGATGCATTCATTTGGTTTCATTTAATCATTTCTATGGTAAGGAATGCTGGTGTGAAGGAATTTTTTCAATATCTCGATTTTTGAATTTTTTATGAATTTTTTAAGACTTCCAAGAAAAGGGGGGGGGCAATTTTTCATATCTTCAACTTGATCTACAGAACAACTTGAAGGATTGTGATAAAACTGGGTAGGATGCAAGTACTCATAGTCCTTTTCAAAGGTTTTGTTTTTTGTGCGGATCATCAAAATTGGTTAACAGATAATGCCACCATGTCTAAAAGTAGGTCTCACAATGGTACATATACCACTTGGTAATTGAAATATGGAGAGTAGCGGTTCAAATCCAGCTGTGGTCAAAAAAATTTTTTTTTTTTTTACACATCAAAATAAGTTTTTAGATGTTTCTCAACACTCAACATATGAAATTAGCAATTTTACGTTTAAGACTTCCAAAAAAAAAGGGGGGGTTGGCCATTTTTCACATTTTCAACTTTTTCTGCAAAACTGTTTGAAGGATTTTAATAAATCTTGGTATAAATAAGTCACTTATGATCCTCTTCAAATTCTGTTGTTTTCGTCCAGACCTCTTTACAGGTGGCGCCACCATAGTCAAGAGTAGGTCACAAAAGAGTTCCCTCGTTTAACAATATTCTTTTTCATACGGGCTGTATACAGAGACAAACAGAATGCATAGAAATGATCTAGAGGGATGAGTGAAGATGTATTGTCATTTTGGTTCCCTTCCAAAATCAAATTTTAGAATTTTTTTCGACATTTCTTTGGACTTGGTGATTCAATGCAGAAAAAAGTGTCATATTTCCTAGTTAATTGATAATGATGATTTCTTATGGAGTATTGTGATCATAATTATGGTAAGGATTGTTACTTTGAAAGAATTTTGTCAATATCTCAATTTTTGTATTTTCTATGAATTTTTTAAGACTTCCAAATGAGGGTGTATAGGAACAATTCAATCACATTTTTCACTTCTGCTGTTATACCACATGAAAGATTTTAATGAAACATGGAATACATGAAGTACTAAAAGTCCTCTATCAATTTGGTAAATTTCATCCAAATTGGTTAACAGATAATGCCACCATGTCTAAAAAGCAGTTCTCACAATAGTACATATACCACTTGGTAATTGAAATATGGAGAGTAGCGGTTCAAATCCAGCTGTGGTCAAAAATTTTTTTTCATTTCTTTACACATCTAAATAAGTTTTTAGATGTTTCTCAACACTCAACATATGAAATTAGGCAATTTTAAGTTAGATCTGGACAATATTGAAACAATTGTTGTTCATGACCCAGACTTGAAATCAGTCAACAAAAGGCCCCACCTAAAGAAAATGACTAACTTGTTGCCCTGAATGACTTCTTGCAGAGACAAAGGAAATGCTTAATATCAAAATCACCTGAATGGATGTGCAAAAAAGTGTTGTTTTTTATTCTAGCCTGAAATAAAATTAGTAGCGGTTCAAATCCAGCTGTGGTCAAAAATTTTTTTTCATTTCTTTACACATCTAAATAAGTTTTTAGATGTTTCTCAACACTCAACATATGAAATTAGGCAATTTTAAGTTAGATCTGGACAATATTGAAACAATTGTTGTTCATGACCAAGACTTGAAATCAGTCAACAAAAGGCCCCACCTAAAGAAAATGACTAACTTGTTGCCCTGAATGACTTCTTGCAGAGACAAAGGAAATGCTTAATATCAAAATCACCTGAATGGATGTGCAAAAAAGTGTTGTTTTTTATTCTAGCCTGAAATAAAATTTGACATATTTTCAACATCTGTGTTGACTCAGTCACATTAATGCAAAAATAAATGAATTCTTCCTTCATGCATGACTGATAATATAGGTACTCAGGTGAGCGATATAGGCCCACTTGGGCCTCTTGTTTTAATTTCTGCCTCTGGTTTCCGTTCCAAACTGTTTCAAGGAACTTTCTTCTAATGGCATCATGATTCCATTCCTGAAATGGAAAGAAAATGCTGATTCAAAGGCCTTTTCATTTACATGGTGAAAAGATGTAGACAATGGTGATTATTGAATTTTTTGAATAAGAAAAGAATTGGACAGATGAGTTTTTACTTGCCAAAGATTCTCAGTGAGCCAATGAAATTAGAATGAGCACTTGTATGATTTTTGTTACCATCTTTCATTTGTTTTCTGTCTGGTAAAAGTTGCTTTAGAGTGGTGCATTGTCCTAGTTTACCAGACCGAATGTCCTGTAAAAATGTTATAGTTTAGTATTCACTGCATTGCTCATGTTCATTTAAAACAGATGACTTATCAGATTTATGATTTACTAGTTTAGCTCTTTTCATTTGACAGTTTTAACAGGCAAGTTATAAACATTTTTAAGACAAGTTGTACATATCCTTTGTTTATAGGAATTGTTGGAGAAATAAGTGACAACGGGGAAGATTATTACATCTGGACTCATAAACGATTTGATCTTGGATGGAATGAAAATCAGATAGTGGATGTGAATTTGACCAGTGAGGCAAAGAAGAAATTGGAACCAAATACCAAAATCTCCTTTACTTACGAGGTACAAATGATCTCTGAACGTCATTGTATCAAAGCAAAATGAAATGCGTATGAAAAGCAGTTTAACATTAAAGTGTTGATTTGTCAATGTTAAATTAGACATGCAGTGTACTTGAAATGCATTGTAATATTGGTCTAGACAGGCAATTTAATATGGGTCTTATTGGAGTCTGTTTTCTGTAACTAGATAGAAATATTTAGCAACTCTTCAGGCCTTTTTTAGCTCACTTGAGCCAAAGGCTCAAGTGAGCTGTAGTCATAGTGCGCCTTCCGTTGTCCGTCCGTCATTAATTTTTTCACATTTTCGACTTCTTCTCTGGAACTACATTGCAGAATTGGATCAAACTTTGTGTAAATGATGTACTAAAGGTCCCTTACTAAAATTGTATTCGGGATCCAGATTCCCTCAGGGGTGGATCCAGGGCGGGCCAAAAGTGCCCAAAACGGTACCCCTCTTCAAACATCTCCTCCAGAACCAGTACATAAATGGGGAAACTAATTGCATTTCAACAATCTCTAAAGATGGGTTATTAAAAATTGTGTTCGGGGTTAAGATCCGTCAAATAGACATTTACACTTTTTTGACTTGTTTCTGGACTTATTCATTTCAATGCAGAAAAGCGTCATGTTTTTCAGTTAATTGATATTGATGATTTCTTAATGACTATTTTGATCATAATTGTGGTAAGGAATATTATTGTGAAAGAATTTTGTCATTATCTCAATTTTTGGATTTTTTATGAATTTTTTAAAGACCCAAAAAAAGGGGGGGGGGGGGGGGGGGGTGGGCCATTTTTCACATTTTCAACTTTTTCTATAAAACTGTTTGAAGGATTTTAATAAATCTAGGTAGAAATAAGTCACTTATGATCCTCTTCAAATTCTGTTGTTTTCGTCCAGACCTCTTTACAGGTGGCACCACCATAGTCAAAAGTAGGTCACAAAAGAGTTCCCTTCTTTAACAGTATTCTTTTTCATACGGGCTGTATACAGAGACAAACAGAATGCATAGAAATGATCTAGAGGGATGAGTGAAGACATATTGTCATTTTGGTTCCCTTCCAAAATCAAATTTTAGAATTTTTTTTCAACATTCGTTTGGACTTGTCGATTTCAATGTCGAAAAGTGTCATATTTCCTAGTTAATTGATAATGATGATTTCTTATGGACTATTGTGATCATAATTATGGTAAGGAATATTACTTTGAAAGAATTTTGTCAATATCTCAATTTTTGGATTTTCTATGAAATTTTTAAGACTTCCAAATGAGGGTGTATAGGAACAATTCAATCACATTTTTCACTTCTGCTGTTATACCACATGAAAGATTTTAATGAAATATGGAATACATGAAGTACTAAAGGTCCTCTATCAATTTGGTAAATTTCATCCAAATTGGTTAACAGATAATGCCACCATGTCTAAAAAGCAGTTCTCACAATGGTACATATACCACTTGGTAATTGAAATATGGAGAGTAGCGGTTCAAATCCAGCTGTGGTCAAAAAAATTTTTTTCATTTCTTTACACATCTAAATAACTTTTTAGATGTTTCTCAACATATGAAATTAGGCAATTTTAAGTTAGATCTGGACAATATTTGAAACAATTGTTGTTCATGACCCAGACTTAAAATCAGTCAACAAAAGGCCCCACCTAAAGAAAATGACTAACTTGTTGCCCTGAATGACATCTTGCAGAGACAAAGGAAATGCTTAATATCAAAATCACCTGAATGGATGTGCAAAAAAGTGTTGTTTTTTATTCTGGTCTGATATGAAATTTGACATATTTTCAACATTTGTGTTGACTTAGTCACAGTAATGCAAAAATAAATGAAATCTTCCTTCATGCATGACTGATCATCTAGGTACTCAAGTGAGCGATATAGTCCCACTTGGGCCTCTTGTTGCACTCATTTTATGGCCGATATTTGATCATATTCCCTCCAAATCACTTTTACGCAAATTTTTGCCAGAAATTCTCATCATAAACATTAATAAAAAATTTTTAAATGTGGTGTTTAACAGAGAATTTCAGTAGGATGATAGGATTTCCATGGCGATTTTGTATTGCATGAGTTGGGAATGACTGATTTCTCTTAAATTTCATATAAGGCTGGCTTATGTAACTGGAAGGGACTATAGTGATTGTCATTGTCTGTCCATCCTGTCTGTTTGACAAGATGGTTTCCAGACAATAGCTTGAGTGAGGAATGACTAATATGCATCAGACTTCATCAGTGTTCTAGGATTCAATTACCCGTTACCCGAGGTAAGTGAAAATTTACGTCGGGTAACTGGAAAAGTAAACGCTACTTACCCGTGGGTAAGTGAATTTTAAAGCCCATGCATATTACATGTATAAATGTTAAAGATATTTAAAATCATACTGTCAGTACTGTCCGTGTATGATCCTGAATTTCACGATAAAGTTCGCTTTTAAAACCTAGTAATGATCCAGTAATACATAATCGTTGAAAGTTACGGAATTCAGATATGCGACAATGCCATTTAGTTTTTACGACATTTTCGTTCAAGACACACTATAATTCGTATAAATATTTCACAAGTGGCATTATGATATCGTCCCTAATTTGGTTTTATGCTTTTAATAACTCCATGGCCATCGTCCCTAATTTGGTTTTATGCTTTTAATAACTCCATGGTTGTGGCATGAACTACGGAATACCGGAACTTAGTTCACGTATAGTTTCGTTTAATGAAACGAAATGTTGTGTCCGGTTTGATGAAAACTTTTGAAGAAAGTTAAAAATGAGTTTAGAGAGATTCGGATTCAAGTCTAACAAAACATCAGATAAATCTAAAGAGAAAACTAGCAAAAGAGAAAAGGATCATATTTATGATAAAGAAAAACGTGAACGTTCTTTTTGTGAATTGTGGCTGAAATCGTTCTCTGTAATAAATTGACATTTTTGTTTGAGTAGGTGACTTTCATGACAGGGTAAGTGAATTTTGGGTTGCCACTTACCCGTTGGTAAGTGGATTTTTAAGAAAATCCTAGAACACTGTTCATACATTGTAAACTTATAGAAAGTCACATCTAATGTGGAAGTGATTTTGAGGTCAAAAGGTCAAATCTAAGGGTCACTGTTACTAAAAACAGACATTTATCTTTGTATTTTGGTCTCCAGACGATAACTTGAGTTAGGAATGATTGATCTCTTTCAAACCTCATATAAGGCTAAAAATAACTTACTAAAAATAGACATTTATCACTGCATTTCATTTGCCATATAATAACTTCAGTTAAGAATGATTTCTTTTGAACTTCATATAAGGCTAACATATGTAAAGGTGGAGGGTGAGATTGATTTTGGGGTCAAAAGGTCAATTCTAAGGATCACTGTTACTGAAAATAGAATTTATCACTGCATTTCGGTTACCAGATAAGAACTTGAGTTAAGGATAATTGATTTCTTTTAAACCTCATACAATGCTAGTTTATGTATAGGTTTAGAGTGGGATAGATTTTGGGGTTAAAAGGTCAATTTTAAGGGTCACTCTTACTGAAAATAGACATCAGCATAGTTCAGTTGTAGACTTATTACTGAAAATAGTGATTCATCACTGTTTCAGTTTCCATATGATGACCATAGATACTGATGCCAGATATGAATAAAATGATGCTATATTTTTGCTGTCAGTTTCACTAGAACTTGATACATGTATAAACTTCACAGAATTTAATGTTATTTCTTATTAAATTATGCAGAAGGTTACCAATTCACATAACTGTTTCATGTTGCTAATAAGGTATTAGTCACTTGGTACAGGTTGTGGCAGGGGACAAGTTTGTTTTTGTAGTGATGTTTCTTACTGGTATATGTTTCATCTGGTGTAAATTTGATAGGCAAGGTAACCTTATTGTTGAGGTTGGCCATTCTTTTGTTGTATACACATCATTTAGGCATTGTGACAGAAGCTCACTAAGAATTATACACTCAGCAGTCATGATGCATAATGATGTAGACACCAGCAAATTTGTTGGTTTTGCTGGCAAGTCTGACACTTTTTTGGCTATAAAATACATCTGCTGACAGTATGACCAAAGTTTTGATAGGGATCCAAATTATTTCACATAGATTTAAGTTTCACATACTCTGGATATGTATTTTAAACTAAATGTTACTGGCAGTTAAGTAGAGATAAATTTATCTTTTCCTGACCATTATAATCTGACTACATTGATTATTCAGTATTCAGCAGTCATATTGTTAAATCATCTTGAACTTTAAATTTTCTGAAGGGATTATGTCTAAGAATAAGAAAGTAAACACGAACATTCAGTGTCAAGATCATGGTCCAGACTGCATTTGTCTGGACCAGAATCTGTTGCATAAATCTCAGTTTAGACTTTTCACTGTTTGTGCTGATACCAGAAGGAAGCATAATGTATGAATCTTAAGCCTGAAAAACAAAGCTTTGGCTTGTTAGAAATGGTTGCATATAATTGAAATTAATGTGAATGCTTTCTTGGTTATAAAGCACATTTAATATAGAATGTGTTTGACACCTCTATTTCAGGTTCTTTGGGTGTCATCCTCTATCCAGGTTAATATATAATGTGTTTGACACCTCTTTTTCAGGTTCATTGGGTGACGTCCTCTATCCAGTTTAATATAGAATGTGTTTGACACCTCTATTTCAGGTTCATTGGGTGTCATCCTCTATCCAGTTTAATATAGAATGTGTTTGACACCTCTATTTCAGGTTCATTGGGTGTCGTTCTCTATCCAGTTTAATATAGAATGTGTTTGACTCCATATATTTCAGGTTCATTGGGTGTCGTCCTCTATCCAGTTTAATATAGAATGTGTTTGACACCTCTATTTCAGGTTCATTGGGTGTCATCCTCTATCCAGTTTAATATAGAATGTGTTTGACACCTCTATTTCAGGTTCATTGGGTGTCATCCTCTATCCAGTTTAATATAGAATGTGTTTGACACCTCTATTTCAGGTTCATTGGGTGCCGTCCTCTATCCAGTTTAATATAGAATGTGTTTGACACCTCTTTTTCAGGTTCATTGGGTGTCGTCCTCTATCCAGTTTAATATAGAATGTGTTTGACTCCATATATTTCAGGTTCATTGGGTGTCATCCTCTATCCAGTTTAATATAGAATGTGTTTGACACCTCTATTTCAGGTTCATTGGGTGTCATCCTCTATCCAGTTTAATATAGAATGTGTTTGACACCTTTATTTCAGGTTCATTGGGTGTCGTCCTCTATCCAGTTTAATATAGAATGTGTTTGACACCTCTATTTCAGGTTCATTGGGTGTCATCCTCTATCCAGTTTAATATAGAATGTGTTTGACACCTCTGTTTCAGGTTCATTGGGTGTCGTCCTCTATCCAGTTTAATATAGAATGTGTTTGACTCCATAAATTTCAGGTTCATTGGGTGTCGTCCTCTATCCAGTTTAATATAGAATGTGTTTGACTCCATATATTTCAGGTTCATTGGGTGTCGACATCTATCCAGTTTAATATAGAATGTGTTTGACACCTCTATTTCAGGTTCATTGGGTGTCGTCCTCTATCCAGTTTAATATAGAATGTGTTTGACTCCATTTATTTCAGGTTCATTGGGTGTTGACATCTATCCAGTTTAATATAGAATGTGTTTGACACCTCTATTTCAGGTTCATTGGGTGTCGTCCTCTATCCAGTTTAATATAGAATGTGTTTGACACCTCTATTTCAGGTTCATTGGGTGTCGTCCTCTATCCAGTTTAATATAGAATGTGTTTGACACCTCTATTTCAGGTTCATTGGGTGATGTCCTCTATCCAGTTTAATATAGAATGTGTTTGACACCTCTATTTCAGGTTCATTGGGTGTCGTCCTCTATTCAGTTTGACAAGAGATTTGACAAATATTTGGATCCAAACTTTTTCCAGCACAGGGTAAGGAGACATACTAATCATTGAGAACAGTAACAAAGTGAATGCACATGATGTTTTTACGATCTAAGCTTGAACTACGATGAAAAGCTCTTATCACTGATGCATTTACATAAGTGTTATGAAATATTACATTGGACAATCTTTTCTTATTGCTGATACTTTGAACTGCATACAAATTGAGAACATATCGCATCTAGTAATTTTTAGGCATCGAGCAAGCGAAGCGTGATCGAGAGCCTATAGGGATCGTAAACATTTTACCTCTTCGCCGCATTTCCTGGCCAAATCTCATTCGTGAAAGAAAATAGTACTTTCTTTTGAATGCTCATATTAGATTATAGAAATACAATTATATTTCCTGATTGTCTTCTGTTGCCTTGAAACATTTATTCGTAGAAATGTTTAATATGCAATGTGAAGTAAATGACATACGTAAACATTGTGATTCATGATTAAATTATGCGAAGGTATATTTGACCTTAACCAAGGGTCATATTCGATGTTTATGCTTTCGGATATCCTCGACCTTTTTCATGTAAAAGGCGAGATTGTTCCGAATGTTGTTTATAAACTTAGATATTGGGGCATAAGGATACATGATGTCATGTTTTCATTAAAGATCGATTTGTGAACTGTGCGCGTAGTTATGGGTATGCAACTGTAGATACAGCAGTGAATTGAATTTTGAAAGTTTGAACTGCATTTGCATTATTTGTTGTTAATAAACCTTAATGGTATATAGAGTCTACTCTCGTTACAACGTCACTTGAAATAACTGCATATTCCGAAATCGGCAGAAATCTGCCCCTTATAAAAGTACATGCTCTTATTTGTGTTCTTTATACCGGCATATTCGCCTTCTGGCATCGGCAGCACGGAACAAATGTACATTTTCATACCAATTAAAATTCTATACACCGGCAGACTACCTTAACTGCTGATATAGGAACTATCGACAAGGGATTTCACAGCTGACCGCACCAAATATCCGGCACACAGTTTAGTCTGTTATTTGCTTTTTTACAACGCACATGCGTTTACCTGTACATGTGGCCAAGGATATTTAGTTTAAGAACTAAACTATACTTCCCTGATATGGCTTCATTTGAAATAATAAAACACATACAGGAACTGGAATATGTTTATTCTACACTCATTATATCTACGTAAATATTTTATACATTACATACACTGTACATGTAAATTAAACAGAAAACAATAAAATTCAGTAATGACCGTAATTATAGTTGTCTCCAAGTTTATTAATTGAAAAATTTTGAATTATATTATTTTATACGAAATAGCAGCAATTCGTATATATTAGCAATTTTAAAATCGTTTAAACAGCAAAATTCAGAAATACAGACATGGCCGTTGTAACGAGAGACACTACACCAGAGTCGTTGATGTATTCTATAGACTTGGGACTTCGAAATATTTACCATGATTACCCACCCCCACCCCCGAAGGAGGGTCCTATATAGGAATCACCATGTCCGTCTGTCCATTCGTCCCTATTCGTGTCCGCTTGATAAATTATATACCATAGGACTCAGGATGATCAAAGTTGGTATGTGAATGTCTCATGGGAACGGGATGTGTCATGTACCAAAATTTGGTCACTGTGACCTTGACCTTGGCTTAAGACCTCTTTGATAGTAAATCCTGGGCCACTTTGGTCCGGAGCATAACTTTTTATTTGGTCAATAGATTTGGATAATATTTCACAGGATTGTTGCCCATGACCTAAGGATGTATCACGACCTTAACCCATGGTCAAAGGTCAAGGTCAATGTGGACTTGGTCGTTAAAATCCTGTCCGGACCATATCTTTTTACTGGACGGATGGATTTAGTGTTGTCCTTTGCCTAAGGATGTGTCATGACCTTGACCCAAGGTCATAGGTCAAAGGTGGATGCTACTGTGGACTTGGTTGTTAAAATACTATCCGGGCCGTATCTTTATATGGAGTTGATGGATTTAGATAATATTTCACAGGATTGTTGCCCATTGCCCAAGGGTGTGTCATGGTCTTGACCCAAGTTTAAAGGTCAAGTTCGATGTGGACTTGGTTATTAAAATCGTGTCCGGGTCGTATCTTTTTATTTTGTCAATAGATTTGGATAATATCTCACAGGATTATTGCCCATGACCCAAGGGTGTGTCATGACCTTTACTGAAGGTCAACAATCAAGGGCACAGTGTACTTGGTGTTAAAGATCCTGTCCAGGCAATATCTTGTTATTGGTCAAAAGATTTGGATGATATTTCACAGGATTGTTGTGCATGACCTAAGGGTGTGGCATAGTTCAAGGTCGCTGTTTCTTTGGTGACTAAACTCTGATTGGATTTTGACAAGACTAAATGTTCAGCTTTCTGAATTATTGCATGTTCAACTTTTTTGCCGTGTGGGGTATTTGTCTCGTTAGGACAGCTCTAGTGTTCAGCTTGCCAGGACAAATGTCCGGAGACCTACTATCATACCCTTGTTGTCACATGTATCCAGTCATAGTTAATTTAAAGAAATTAATCAACATAGTTGCTCATTGTCCCACTTGCACTTTAAACGGCTTGATAATCAACCCTGTTTGATGCTTTTATGGCCTTTCAGGCCTTTGATTTAAGATTGTTGCTCTAATTTTTAGCTCTACTGGTCTCGACCAGTCGAGCTCATGCGATGGTCCTTCGTCCGTTGTCCGGCCGTCCGGACGTCCGTCCGTAAACAATTTTTTGTTCCCTCTTCTCCTCTGAAGGTATATACCCCAGATACCTTATTATGGGTTCTTCTTGTTGGGTAGGTGGTCTAGTTGTGCATGTGCAATTTTGGTCCAGTTCCGACCCCTTGGGGGCCCACAAGGGCGTGGTCCCAAAATCTTGTTCCCTCTTCTTCTCTGATTGTATATATCCCAGAGACCTAATTATGGTCTCATCATGTTTTTGTAGCTGGTCTAGTTGTGCATGTGCAATTTTGATCCGGTCCGGACCCCCTGGGGCCCCTACAAAAGGGGCGTGGTCCCAAAATCTTGTTCCCTTTTCATTTCTGAAGGTATATATCATAGAGACCTAATTATGGTCTCATTTTGTTATATAGGTGGTCTAGTTGTGCATGTGCAATTTGGTACGGTCCGGACCCCCTGGGCTCCCAGAAAGGGGCGTGGTCCCAAAATCTTGTTCCCTCTTCTATTCTTAAGGTATATGTCCCAGAGACCTAATTATGGTCTCATCATGTTTGGTATGTGATCTAGTTGTGCATTTATTATTTTGGCCTGGTCCGCCCCCCCCCCCCCCCTTGGGGTCCCACAAAAGGGCGTGGTCCCAAATTCTTGTTCCCTCTTCTATCCATAAGGTATATGTCCCAGAGACCTAATTATGGTCTCATTTTGTTGGATAGGTGGTCTAGTTGTGCATGTGCAATTTTGGTCTAGTCCGGACCCCCTGGGACCCCACAAAGGGGCGTGGTCACAAAATCTTGTTCCCTCTTCTTTTCTGAAGGTATATGTCCCAGAGACCTAATTATGGTCTCATCAAGTTTGGTATGTGATGTAGTTGTGCATGTATAATTTTGGTCTGGTCCGGACCCCCTGGGGTCTCTTAAGGTATATATCCTAGAGACCTAATTATGGTCTCATTTTGTTGGATAGGTGGTGTAGTTGTGCATGTGCAATTTTGGTCCGGTCCAGACCCCCTGGGACCCCACAAAGGGGCGTGGTCCCAAAATCTTGTTCCCTCTTCTTTTCTTAAGGTATATGTCCCAGAGACCTAATTATGGTCTAATCATGTTTGGTATGTGATCTAGTTGTGCATGTATAATTTTGGTCCAGTCTGGACCCCCTGGGGTCCCACAAACGGGTGTGGTCCCAAAATCTTGTTCCCTCTTTTTCTCTGAAGGTATATATCCTAGAGACCTAATTATGGTCTCATTTTGTTGGATAGGTGGTGTAGTTGTGCATGTGCAATTTTGGACCAGTTTGGACCTCCTTGGGCCCCACAGGGGGCGTGGTCCCAAAATCTTGTTCCCTCTTCTTTTCTGAAGGTATATGTCCCAGAGACCTAATTATAGTCTCATCATGATTGATATGTGATGTAGTTGTGCATGTATAAGTTTGGTCCAGTCCGGACCCCCTTGTACCCACAAAGGGGTGTGGTCCCAAAATCTTGTTCCTCTTTTTCTTTGAAAGTATATAGCCTAGAGACCTAATTATGGTCTCCTTTTGTTGGATAGGTGGTGTAATTGTGCATGTGCAATTTTGGACAACATGTTTTGTAAATGTGATTCCATTCTTTCTATCGATGATCACTAGATATTCACTCTAGCACTTTGAATAATTTTTCACCCCCCTCCCAATTTGCTTCTTATAAAATTTTCTGTGGATGAAAATCAAACTGTGTTTCAAATACTGGAAATTATGGTATCAAATTTTAATGGACGAAATTGTAATTCTCACTTGTAATTTTCCCCTTCTAAATTTAGCCATTATGAACATTTTTTCTCATTAAGTCAATTTTTGGGAAGTTGACTCCAATACTGATATTTGACAAAATTTGTGGTAATAACTTTGTATCCCACACTCCTATTACATGTTAAGTATGCAGCAACAATCGGATGTACTGCAATGTTAAGAATCTGTTATTTTTTTGTAGATTCACTGGTTCAGCATTTTTAATTCTTTCATGATGGTCATCTTCTTGGTTGGACTTGTCAGTATGATCTTAATGAGGACTCTGAGGAAAGATTATGCTCGTTATAGCAAGGAGGAAGATCTTGATGATATGGTAAGAAATGTTTAACTGTTGGGGATCAGAATTGCTTAAGCACTTCTTTATCTACAATGACGGTACTGAAAGTATGCAAAACTCTGGAACTTACATGTGTGTATTATGTGTACAGAGTTTTTAAGGGTTTCTAGAGGGCGGAAACTCGGCCTCATTCCAAAAGCCAAATTGTGCTACTTTTCCCAATGTCAGGTAAGTGAGAGGAAGTTCAGATTACGACATTGTCAATGTTGCATTTTATCTTAGACATAAACTATGAAATTGTGAAATTTATCATTTTTTTATCTTCAATCTGTGTATAACACTTACAGACCAGCGTAGTATATCTTAATTGTTGAAGACTTATAAAGGAAATTCTCTCAATTAGTGTAAAAAAAAGAGACAAGAGAGATGATATTGAGTGATTTTTCATGCAAACTGCAGAAAAAAATTAAGAAATTCTGTTGTTTTACTTAATTAGTTACTACATCTTGTAAGTCGTACATCTAATAAAACTATGTATCTTGTGCCATTCGAGGAATATATGGAGAGAAAGTCAGATAAAACTGTTTCTCATTAACTGAAAACTCGAAGGGATCATGATTAAGACACCTCAAATCAAGAGGAGTTTGAATTTAGAATGTATACTTTTATATTAAGCAGTTTGAATTGAGACTTTGAAAATAGTTTTTGTTCAAGTAAACGAGAGTCAACCGTGTGTGCCAGTGTGGGGTTTAATACTTGCAGTACTGACCCTGTACTTAGTTGTCACTACTCAGCAGTGATCATTTGTCTCGTATATCTCTTAGTAATTATAGATCTACATCAACAACAGCCAGCACACAATGCCAATGATCATATCTAGACAAAAGATCATTAGTACACAGTCTGATGAGTCGTAAGCAGAATGGTTAGAATAACAATCAAAAGAAAAGATTGGAGAGAAAGACCTGCTGTGCTTTACATTACATGTGTAGCTATATTGTCTGGCCTAGCATCTAACATTTCAAAATCTGTCATTGTCTCTAACAAAAGGATGTAGCATGATATGATTTGATAATGATCTGATGGAAAGAATTTATATCTACAGTGTAATCATAGTACTGTTCTTGTCATTTCATTGTATGTGACTTTTGCAGGAGAAAGATCTAGGTGATGAGTATGGATGGAAGCAAGTGCATGGTGATGTATTTCGTCCTGCCTCAAACTCCATCCTGTTCTCTGCTCTGATTGGTACAGGCTACCATATCTCTATTGTCACCCTCTGTGTGATTGTGTTTGCCATCCTAGGAGATCTATATACAGAGTAAGTAGTCACTCTATAACTGTGATAT
This sequence comes from Pteria penguin, assembly GCA_035048485.1. NCBI lineage: Eukaryota > Metazoa > Mollusca > Bivalvia > Pterioida > Pteriidae > Pteria > Pteria penguin. The sequence goes on from CM068580.1 coordinate 2,206,670, forward strand.
GTACAGGCTACCACATCCAAAGGCTCAAGTGATCTATAGTTGTAGTGCGACGTCCGTCTGTCTGATGTTAACTTTTTCACATTTTCGACTTCTCTAAAACTGCAGTGCAGATTTGGATCAAACTTTGTATAAATGATGCACTCAAAGTCCCCTACTTAAATTGCGTTCTGGATCCAGATTCCCTCAGGGGTGGATCCAGGGCAGGGTCAAAAGTGCCCAAAATGGTACCCCTTTTCAAAGATCTTCACTTCCAGAACCATTGCATAAATGGGGAAACTAATTGCATTTCAATAATCTATGAAGATGGGTCATCAAAAGTTATGTTCAGGGTTAAGATCCGTCAAATAGAAATTTATGCTTTTTTGACGTGTTTCTGGACTTGGGTAATTTCCTTGTAGAAAAGTGTCATGTTTTTCAGTTAATTGATATTGATGATTTCTTAATGACTATTTTGATCATAATTATGGTAAGGAATATTATTTTGAAAGAATTTTGTAAGTATCTCAATTTTTGGATTTTTTAAGGCGTCGACAGTCTTCTAGCGATCGTAAAAATTTTACCTCTACACCGCCTTTTTAATTCACGTAGCAAAGTAGTACCTTCTTTAAAGTACTAAACGTAGTAAAAATTCTCGCAAAACCGGCTTTGTTATCCTTGTTATTGAAATTTCATTGCACAGAAATAGGTTTAAGCATAGGTCGGCTTAACTTTAATTATCAATATATTGCCCTAAAACACGTAGTATTCTGTCGCTTATTGTGTGTGTGTCAAAATATTCATCCGCTGTGATGACGCAAGCCGATTATGAATTACAATGGCACTTCATGGGAATTTTTCCAAATATGGGGAAGACCACGTGACATATTGCCTTATTTGGAGAAATCGTAGTAGAGCGCTTGTAACACACGCGATCAAGGCCTAATTTGACATTAAGCGCCAATATGGAAACCGATCGCGCAATCTTTGAAATATATATAATAATATAAATAATATAATAATAATATCTGTAGATATAAATTTCAGTCTAAAAAAAAAAACAAATAAAATATGTCATAGAATCCTAAATATAGACTGGCAATGCGTATCACAAAGATATCTAGACAGGTGACACTAATTCATAACGAGGCTGACCTAGGTTCAAGTGACGCATTATTAATTATTTTTATCTCATTGGATTTCGATTTGTTTCATTCATTTAACCCAGAATTACCAAATATCGACAAAATTAATTACGTCCTCAAGGCTAAACATCACTAGCCTCTCGTAAATTACTTCAGGTACTGTATACCTATGCTGTGTATGCTACTGCAGACGAATCTTAAAAATAACTACACGCAGTGTGTACAGCTTCTTATCTGCCCTTACCGTCTGTGCTATAAATAACACTTGCTGGACAAGGAATAGCCTCTACAAAATGGCGGTGGTCACTTGTCTCTTTGCGCAGCGATAGCAAGCAAGAGCAGGTAACTCCAGTCTATCTTAAACAAGCATAGCTTTTTAAAAAGTTTAAGTTGTAATCGGAATAGCATTAAATGATCAAGATGTTGGTCACAAAGCTAAATAGCTTTATGTTAATGGGAATTACTTCATTGTTTTTGCGCAGTTGTGAATTTTCCCGCTAAAATTTCTGAAGCCACGCCTCATTTTTTTCCTTATTAGGGAAGTAGCATGTGTATATATCACATGGTCTTTCACATATCTTGGTGTGTGATCTCTTGATGGATCACGACTTTATTACCTTTGATGTACTTGACCATGCAGTTCTGACCTTGAGGACTTTCAAGTCCTTTCATTTTAAGACTTCTAAAAAAAAGGGGAGGGGGGGTGGTTGGCCATTTTTCACATTTTCAGCTTTCTCTGCAAAAGTATTGGAAGGATTTTAATAAATCTTGGTAGAAATAAGACACTTATGATCCCCTTCAAATTCTATTGTTTTCGTCCAGACCTCTTTACAAGTGGCACACCCATAGTCAAAAGTAGGTCACAAAAGAGTACCCTCCTTTGACAATATTCTTCTTCATACTGGCTGTATATATAGAGACAAACAGAATGTATAGAAATGATCTAGAGGGATGAAAGAAGACTTATTGTCATTTTGGTTCCCTTCCAAAATCAAATTTTAGAATTTTTTCCGACATTTGTTTGGACTTGGTGATTTCAATGCAGAAAAGTGTCATATTTCCTAGTTAATTGCTAATGATGATTTCTTATGGACTGTTGTGATCATAATTATGGTAAGGAATGTTACTTTGAAAAAATTTTGTCCAGATCTCATTTTTTGGATTTTCTATGAATTGTTAAAGACTTCCAAATGAGGGTGTATAGGGATAATTCTTCACATTTTTAAGATACTCCCTGTCAAGGAGTATCTTACTGTTATCATGATCAAAGTTCAAAGGTCCACCCAACTACAGTCTTTGTAGAAATAGTGCGATGTCTATGTCAATGTTTGTCTATTCTAGCGAGGACAGCTGTGATGATTTAATTGATTCATTGTAAGAGTGTTTAAGAGGTTGGTCACCTCCTGCTTCCATGTCGCGATATAACTGAAAAATTGTTGAAAGCGACGTAAAACACTAATCAACCAACCAACCAACCATTGTAAGAGTCTTTTCTTAAAGATAAGTTTTGACCACAATCTTGTAAATGAAAATTAAAAACACCTAACTGAAAAAGATGGACATTCCATGCAGTGATGGATCCTGGGTTTCCGAAAAGGGGGCCCACATGTGTATTAGTCAAACTACTCGGCCATTTTTGGTGCCAAATCTGGACTTTTACTTGTAAATATGTGGCGGAAGGGGAAGAGGCCCCAACTGAACCCACCACTGCCATTGAATCACACATTATGGGATAACTTTATGAGCAGGTTTCTCTGTGCACTACCTTATTTTCATTAACATAACTCAATTCATTCAACTTCAAACAAAATGAGGTCGGGTGTCCTTTAAGTGTGATACATAGAGATCTCTACTCGCAACAAGATGTGAGTAAGAGTATCTTTCAGGACCTTCTGGTCCTTTGATTAACTTCTGCTATTATACCACATGAAAGATTTTAATGAAACATGGTATACATGAAGTACTATAGGTTCTCTGTCAATTTTGTACATTTCATCCAAATTGGTCAACAGATAATGCTACCATGTTTAATAACTAGGTCTCACAGTGGTACATATATAGGTCTACAGTGATAATTTTGCCCACATTTAGACGAGTCTAACTTTTATCATAACAGGGGAGACAGGTTTATCATGGTCAAATATCCTAAAAGATAATTATATAATTACTTTGAATGATAGTAGATTTTTGCCTCAGTTCATAGTAGCGGCAGTGGTGTAGGGGATGAATACACCAGTTACCACTAAGCCACATGGACTCTTATTATGATGTTTAAAACACGGCCACTTAAATGAATATTGGTATGTATTGAAAGAAATATACTTTGTTAAACACCCCTATAATTTGATAATGGAATCTTTGTTTTGGTTTTTTTAAAACCTGGATGAGCACAGTTATCGCTGTAGACCCATACCACTTGGTAATTAAAATATGGAGTGTAACGGTTCAAATCCAGCTGTGGTCAAAAATTTTTTTTCATTTCTTTACACATCTAAATAAGTTTTTAGATGTTTTTCAACACTCAACATATGAAATTAGGCCATTTTAAGTTGGATCTGGACAATATTTGAAACAACTGTTGTTCATGACCCAGACCCGACATCAGTCAACAAAAGGCCACACCGAAAGAAAATGACTAAATTCTTGCCCTGAATCACATCTTGCAGAGACAAAGCAAATGCTGAATATCGAAATACCTGAATGGATGTGCTAAAAAGTGTTGTTTTTTATTCTGGTCTGAAATAAAATTTGACATATTTTCAACATTTGTGTTGACTTAGTCACAGTAATGCAAATCTAAATGAATTCTTCCTTCCTGCATAACTGATCATCTAGGTACTCAAGTGAGTGATTTAGGCCCATTTGGGCCTCTAGTTTTTGGTTTTGTTGAGTTTTAAGGAATTATTTTGTAAATTGTAATCAGTATATAGATGGAGCTTCAGTATGTCCCTATTATTCTATCAGTCTTTCGTGAATTTTATCTTACTCAAGTGAGTCATGCTGCTGAGGGAATTCGTGTTTCACAAAAATATTCCCACATGATCTGATCAATGAATTATGTGCACTCAAAACACACCATGAAGTAGACATTAAGTTGATGGGAGTTTTACAAGATAACATATAAGTCGATGCTTGTCAACGATATACTGACTAACATTATGCATATATAGATGATGATGATTATTCATTGTGATTTTAGGCGAGGATCTCTTCTGAGTACTGCCATATTTGTGTATGCAGCTACTTCACCAGTCAATGGATACTTTGGAGGAAGTCTATACGCCAGAATGGGAGGTAAGTCTAAGAGGTTATAACAGGGTTCACAACGTTTCCATTGGATTCCTAATGTATGACCTTGTGACCTTGACCTTCATGTTTGATCAGCATTTTAAAAATTTAATCCTTGGCCATAACTCTTCAACCATTGGAGCTAGGGCTTCATATTACACTTACGTATAACATTTGACCTAATTTAAAAAAGAATAAAACTGAAACATTAGCCGTTACTTTTGAACCAGAAGAGATGGGTTGTTGAAATTTTCCTTGTAGTGAGACCAATACTATAGTTTATGACCTTATGATTTTTGACCTTCACATTGACATTCATTTAAATCAATGCTTTCTGCTGCCATAACAATTATTGAATCATTGGAGACAGAGTTTTCATATTTCACATGGCTTGTGTACTCTTTGTGCTGAGACCCTCAAATTTATACCATAGTTTATGACCTTGTCACCTTGACCTTCATGTTTGACCAATTTTTAGAAAATGACTACAGCCATACCCTTTGAACTATATAGGAGACCGGTAGGGCTGTCACGGTTCCATAATTTTTCAGGTCGGGTCCTAATTTTTTATGTTCGATTTCGGTTCAGGTATTACATTAGAATAAAATGTACAATTTCAAGTATCTTCAACATTTTTTTTTTTTAATTTTCCTAATCAAACACTGAGAAAATAAATTGCCCTGTACAAGATGTCTTGGATTGAACAGATTCAGAATTATTTTCCGAAATTATGTCCTTATTTGACATGTTGTTTATTTGTTGTTTGTTGATTTTATCATTTTTTATGCAATGCTTTCTTTCTTTGTGTTTTGACATCGACGATGTAGAACCTGTGGAATATTTTATTTGCGATTTACATATACTGCAAACAGTTATTGTGTTATCTGTTTCTCCTTCAGAGCGTAAAAATTCAAAATAATTCCACACGATCAATCTCTTTTTGGACGTCTTTTTTAATAAACATGTTCTAAAATACGAAATTGAACCGAACTGAAATTCTGGAAAACGGACCCGATCCCGATCCAAACAAAATGTTCTGCGATTCCGGGTAATTTCAGGTACCCGTGACATCCATAGAGACCGGCCTTTCACGTTTCACCTGTGTGTTCGGTGTTCAGAGACCTATAATTGATACCGTGACTTGTGACCATATGTCCTGATCTCTCATCTTCTTCTTACATCTAAAAAAATATCCTCGTTAAGAATATTGTTGCTCCGGGAACATAGTGCTTCTCAAACACATCTAGTGAAAATTTGATTTTGAGGAACTGTTATATTCAAGATTTGCATCAAGCGTAATAAGGTATTCAATTAAAGCATTTTGATTATATTGATAGAGATCGTAACCACTGCACTTTCTGTGTACTAAGTACTTGATTATATATATCTTCACTGATTACATTTTGCTACTTAAGAAGCATCTCTGTATTTTGATGTAACTTGTATAAAATTGATAGAATCTGTGATTTAAGTTATATATTGGATATTAGATTTACCAGTGCTTGATGATGGATGTTGATATCTGATTCTATTGACAGGCAAAGTGTGGATCAAGCAGATGTTACTGAGTGCTTTCATGCTTCCTGCCATGGTGTGTGGTACAGCTTTCTTCATCAACTTCATAGCCATATATTACCATGCATCTAGAGCTATACCATTTGGTACTATGGTAAGACACATCAAATTGTTTTGTAATATCAAGATAACCTTTTTTTCCTTTTTCTTAATTCTCACTGCATTTGTAATAAACCATAAGCTGTGATGGTAGTGCTCAATGTTTGACACTAGGTCCTGTTACAGTTTTTAAGAGTTTTGTAACATGCTTCCATTTCATTTTGAATGAAAAGTTGTTGAAATCGACATAATGTCATGATATATGCTTTGGTAACTTATTGTACAGCTTGTCTAAACAGATTATCAAATGAAAAAGCCACATGTAACAGTGTAATATAGATGAATACTCTCTGTTCTGCCTCCCATGCAGAGAGTATAACCACAGCAACAGGTGAACACGCACTGCATTTTCAATTGTTTATTCCAATCTAATAGCCAATTTATCAAGTTCAAAAGAACAATACAAAGGTGGTGTGCCGATGTGCACCGAATTGAATGCATGTAATCATGATGATATATCATAATGCAGACAACATTCCATTTCCAAGATCAAAGCAAGTGACAAGTTGACAAAGGCTGCGTAGCACGAGTCCCTGTGTGCGTATATGCGTGTGCCTGTGTGGTAAAACACTGCAAAACAAACAAGGGACTAATAACCAAAAATTCAAATATACCAATTCAAACAATGCATGTAACATACATATATCGTGTATCAACCCAAAATGCATAATTATGCATATATAAACAATAAATCGAAAGTAAGAAAACACAACTTCCGTTCTATCAATATGATGCAATACGTAAGCTCTATATTTAGATTTCAGGAAAAATTCCAAGTAGCAAAAATTACCAAGAAAGCTTCAATATGAAATTTACGAATATGCAATGATTACCAATAAACATTACAATTACAAATAGGAGTGCAAAAATATGCAATACTTACAATACAAGACTTCAAGGTTTTTACAAGAATACAAGTTTGCAGTCGACAATGTGCGCGAAAAAAGCAAGAAAGATAACTCAAATACAAAAGTCATATCGATCAAAAATATTTCAATCCAAAATTATACTCGTTACACCACACTCTCTTTGAGAACGTAATGTGTAGTTGCGTATGACATGATTTCTACAAATGAAGATTAGAGGGAGTATGACTATTTTCTCTGTTATATTTTCAGGTGGCCGTGACCTGTATATGCATTTTTGTGATATTACCACTCACTCTTGTGGGAACTGTATTGGGCAGGAATCTCGCAGGCCAGCCTAACTATCCATGCAGGGTTAATGCTGTCCCTCGACCTATCCCAGAGAAAAAATGGTAAACTCATCAAATGTTTTTGATTGTTCTGCTGTTGTCACTGATAAGTTGACAGTGAATGTATTTGTTGTCAGTGATTGTTATATAGATGACATTATTTTGATTTTGCTTTGCTGGAAATGAATACACTCATGTCATTAAGTCATATTTTATATATTCTCTTCATGTATCAAAGTTTGATGTCAGCAATTGTCGTTTGTTACAGTCTCTGTTTGTTTTCCAGGTTTATGGAACCAGCTGTGATAATTGTATTAGGTGGAATTTTGCCATTTGGTTCCATCTTTATTGAAATGTAAGTAGATGGCTTTAATCACAAAATGTGCAAGAAAATCTCCTTATGTAAGAGCTACATTTAAGATATATATGTAGAAGTAAATTGACTTGTAACTTTTTAATACATTTCATAGCGTCGGTATCTTTGCTTTATGCTATATGAAAATCACGTACTGTATTTCGTAAAATTTATCCTATTACTAAATTATCCTAAGTGATTTTTGACTATTCACATAGAATGGAAGTCTCTGGTTTACATAAATGTTGTCAGTGTATACAAATTCCTGCACATCATTATCTCATTATCTACAAATTGCAGTAGGTATTTGAAACATTGACCTAATTAATAAATGACCTTTTATTTGTAAGTATAATGTACAAATAATTACATAAGAAGTGGACAGTGTCTAATAAAGAATAATAATCTGCTCATGTGGAGATATATCAAGATGCACACTTGATTGTTGACTGCCACATTTCCAGACTTAGGTTTTATGTTATTTAGATTGTCAATGGTGTTTATTCAGCAAATAATGAGAACATTGAATATAATGAGCATGAAGGTATTGAGTGTATACCTTTGATAACCATAGTATTATCATAATGAATACTGTTATTATCTGATAATTGATATGGGTGAAACACCAGTTTGTATTAATTGCTGTGTGAAAAACAAATTGCCGGGTAATTCACACTTATGTATGTAAACAACAGGATTGTTTAATTTAACTCACAATTTATCTGTTTTTTCACCTACGCATTATACAGTAGGTTTTCATTGGAAAATTTTTCTTGATTTTTCAAGGCACCCCCACCTCCCTAGGGAAATGGTACTAATACCCTTTGCAGGGGGAATTTTTGTGTTATTTTGTTGTTGAGAGGGGAATATTTACAAACTTAATTTTTTTTCTTGGAAGAATTTTAAACTTGGCGCTATTGGTCCCTTAGCAATGAGGAATTTTATGAGCAATTTCACAGAGAAAAATACGATGTTTGTGTTACTGTGATTTAGAATGGGGATAAACTATTGCATTTGATTGTTTCCGCAAGCGTCACCAGGAAAACTCTGTGTCCGACAGTATAACCTATTGGAAACAATCAAACATAGTATGTTTATCCCCTAATTGTAAAACACTTTCCTGCATTGCAATCAAAGTAGCATCATTTAGCGATTGTTTTTGAAACAATGAGTGTTTGTATCTGTGGAATTGACTCAGTTTTAAAACAGGAAAAGGTTACGCCAGCATAAATTTCACAAAATACAGTAATTTGTATGAAGAATTTTGACAAATGTTATATAAGTATGTCTCTTTGTTTTAGGTATTTCATCTTCACTTCATTCTGGGCCTATAAAATATATTATGTATATGGCTTCATGCTGCTTGTATTCCTCATCTTGACTATTGTTACGGTGTGCGTCACCATCGTCTGTACATATTTCCTCCTAAATGCTGAGGACTACAGATGGTAAGTACCATACTAAATGTCACAAACTCTCTCAAGTTTTATAAATTTAAGTGAAATGTAGTGTTTTATAATCCAACAAGGCTGTTATTGAAGTATCTTTCAAGCATTGTAAGAACAGATTCCTCCCTTTATGTAAGTGATGATAATGATTCTCCATAATAAAACATTTTAGTTGAGATAAGAAGTATTTTAATGTGTGTAACATTAGTAATACAGTATGAGGATTTGTATTGTTATACTACAAGAATAAGAGTGTCAAAGTCTAGAAGTGCCTTACAGATGATGAAGACTCATGTTGCTCTGTTAATGTTTCAGGCAGTGGACTAGTTTTCTCTCAGCAGCATCCACAGCTGGATATGTTTATCTCTATTCCTTTTATTATTTCTTCTTTAAAACAAAGTAAGTAGAACTCAAGTTCCCAATTAGTTTTTATTTCTGCAATTCATATGTATTTTTTATAAAAAGTCAGATAAATTTTTATGCCCTGCCACACGTAGCTGAGGTGCATATTTCACCTCTCTGTCATTCTGTCGTGCATTTTGTCTTCTCAACTATTCCTAAACCCAACTGAGAATTTTAATGAAACTTCATACAATATCACTATATGTAGATGTTCATATTGTAAGGGAGAATGCTGTCCAAAAAGTTTAAACTAAGTTATGGCTCTTGGTCTATAATTTTTATGTATAAATGGTAAATTCACCTTTTGGATTTTCATACAAAAAATTCTCAAATTACTTTTAAACTTCTTACTCAGGGTTATAGATATCATAAACTTCGAAAAACTTTGGTAAGTTTTTCAGATCTTATTTAGACATTTTATCTAGATTCGGAAATGTGTTTTTTCAACAATGCATATTTAGCAGAATTTCCCATCCCAGTTTCTACGATGATCTAGTGTGCAAACTAAGCAGGGTCAGAGGTTCCAATAATTACATGTCGGTGGGTTCTAAAACTATAAAACGCCTTTCGACATCAACAGTATGACCCTGAGATTATCGCCAAGACCAAAGGTCTTGTATTGGGTCAGAGGTTCCAATGCAGACTTTAACTTGAGCATTGTACACTGACTAACAGGGCGGTGGGGACTCTATGACGGGCCTTGTCCAAACCTTTTCAAAGGAGATCGTCGTCCCCTCTGACTGTTAGTCTGGACTCCTATTGATCAAGGATCTGAGCTCGCTTACAGACGGGCAGAGCACAGTTAACTTATGTTGATGTCGTTTTGCATATATCAACGTACTATTCTATAAACGTTTTGTGTGTAAAAAAATTTCATGACCTGTTCTCGAGAAACCTGTTGATCCTTGTTTGCTATACTATTCTATAAACGTTTCGTGTGTAAAAAATTTGCATGACCTGTTCTCGAGAAACCTGTTGATCCTTGTTCGCTATATGGAGGATTATTTATAAATTTTTTAACGTGTCCTTTGATTGTGCTGCTTTTGTGGTGAGTGGCAAGGTGGGCGCCGGTAAACCTGTTAACCACACCAATTGTCAGAGTGAAGTTTGTCACTTCAATTGACCGTCCTAAGTCGGTATCGTAACCGCAGCACAGTCAAATATTTTTGTAATGTTGTTTTTCCGTGTATATTTTACTATTATCATGTATTGTGTGCGTGTCCTTGGTGATTGGTGTCATACAGCTTTGTCAGATGTCTTCTGTTTTTGCTTTTGTTTTCACAACTCCTTAACCCTACAACATGTAGATTGTATATTGCATATTGTAAGGGAATCCTGCCCAAAACTTTTTATAGGAGTTATTGCGCCTGTATTGAAACTTTGCTGCTGGCAGGGGCATTAGTGGTGCACCAGCACATGTATTTTTTCGTAGTATCCATATAAATGTATGCTGTTATTAACAATTTAAGCTATGAAACTCATTTAAAGAGTGAAATTTAACAAGACTACACTTTTTATTTCAGAATGTATGGACTGTTTCAGACAACGTTTTACTTTGGCTATATGGCTTTATTCAGTATAGCTTTAGGCTTAATGTGTGGTAAGTAGAACATATAATCTGAGGGAAACCTATTTATAAGTAGGGGTGGGCCGATACCACTATGGACCGATCCGATACGTATCACGATACCAGCCTTTCGATACGATACGTATCACGATACTTTAAATAAAGACAGTATGAAGTAAAGTTAATATTTTTATTAAAGGAACTCGGATGACGATCGATGTGCTTCTGCATATTCATAGTGTTCCCTGCATATTTCAGTTTTGCATCACATATTTTACAAATAACATGTTCCTTGCCTTGGCATCTCGTTCCATTCTCTTCATATATTGGCATCCCGAAGTTCTCCCACACGACAGATTTACTGTTTGTAGGAGAAACCAGTTTGATCCAGCGTTCACGCATGTTTTACAGTTTCACTTTCAATTCTCTGAATAACGAACCCGAACCAAATGCTAGAAAAAATAAATTCATATTTCTTTGGAAGCGTGTATCGATACAACTACTCGTGAATTGATCCTAATATCATGAGTTGAAATATCGCGATGAATCGGCCCATCCCTATTTATAAGGAGCAAAATTTTATGAAAGTTCATTATATTCCCCTGTAAACAAAGCTTGGGAGGGTATATATAACTCATCCTGTCCACGTGTTCAGTTTTCAGACCATAAATAAAATCGGGGAAACCAGGCACAAGCTCTCCGTCAGTCAAGGATATACCCTATTGAAACGAAAATCAATAGTCAAGGTCACAGAACTTTGATAACTGAATATATTTTCTGGACCATAATTAAATTCCCTTTACACCTGAATACTTTAACTTCACACACTGACTCACCATGAGTCAAAGATGTGCTCTAGGCAATTGGAGGTCCAGATATCAATCAAGGTCACAGAGCAAGGAAAACTGAATATGGTTTCCAGACCATATCTGTATTTAGTTTAGACTTCACATAAATCAGGGATGTGTGCTGTTGATTTGGAGATGAAAAACTGATAATCCAAGATCATAGAACATGGGTTACTGAATATGATTCCCAGACCATAACTGAATTCCATTTACACCTATGACCAACAAACTTCACACAAAGGCTTCCCCTTCAGTCAAGGATGTACACTATAGATTTGGAGGTTAAAAGGTCAAATTTTAAGGTCATAGAACGTGGATAACTGAATATGGATTCTGAACCATAACTGTATTTCTTTTATACCTATTGGCCTTAAACTGGTTACACAAAATTATTGTCAGTCAGGGATATGCTTTATTGATATGGAGTTTCAAGAGTCTAAATGACTGGGCTCACATGAAGAATTTGGTTTCCATTATATTACTGAACTTTCACCCATTGTTGTGAAACATCACACAGACTTGCTGTGGGTCAGGAATGTGCACTGATAATTTTAAGCTGAAAAGGTCAAGGTTACAGAGCATGGGTAACAGAATATGGTTTCTAGATCATAACTTAATTTCTTTTACAAACTTTTTAGTGCACAAATGCACACACTTTCTGAGTGGTTTTGGTGTCAAAAGTCTGTATTATTTTTCAAAACTTTCATTTTATTATTTGAACAGTAAAAGTTAGGGTTTTGATAATGTATATAGTTTGTTTATAGTAAAAGGTTTATAGTTGTATTATAATTTTGACTGTGACCCTGATCTTGAAATTTTAGCTTTGTTCTTGAAACAAACTTCATTATATCTTTTGAACAGCAAAGCATATTTTCATATTTTATATAATTTCTGTAATGATGAATCTTGTATACGCAAGAGTGTGTCATTACCTTCATCCAAGTTCATCCATGAACAAATTTGTTATTCCTATTTGCTGCTGATGGGGTATTTGTGCCATCATGACAGTTCTAGTTTGATATTTAAACCTATCAGTAAGTTTGCTTTGTAAATGTGTCGGACAACTCTTTGTAAGAGGATGATTTTTCCAAGCATGTAAGCCCAATAGGATGAAATCGTCTGATGTCTGGCACTTCCGGAATTTCCGAACATTGATCAGAATAGGTTGCATTATGATAAACTAATCTTTAAGGTTTTAGAAATGATAAGAATTCCTCTGAAGGAAAGTACAAGTTAAATAGATAACAGTAAACTCTCAATGTCCACAAATTTTCTGCCACTTGGGCTTTATCCAACAGAATATAATCTCTAGCCTATTCTGATTAAATCAGCCCAGCGGAAAGTAAACAGGGTATGACGTCAGAACAAACAATACAATAAACGATATAGCAATTATAAAATTAAATTAAAATGTTCAAGGTTCATATATACATATAATATACATGTACCTATACATGTGGACATTGGGTGTTTCTTGTAACTTATATAAGTTTTTAGGTCTTAGTCTGGAAGACTAGAAAAAAGTTTCATTGATTTTGAAATGTGATACAGACAAGTAATATCTAATGCATTAAGCATTTTATTATCTTCTGTTTGTGTTATCTTGCCTTCAGCATATTTCGTTTTAATGCTTAATACAAGACTGTATATAGATTTTGGTTGTTTATCAATAGCATTTATGTTTTTTACAGGTACATTTGGTTACTTAGGTACAAGTTATTTTGTACGAAAGATTTATTCTACAGTGAAGATAGATTAGAATTACGTCCTGTTAAATTTATCCGTGGGATTTGTTATCGTGTGAATGGAGGGTAGACATGCAGCAAATCTTTCTGAACTCTTCAGTTTTATGTTTATACTGAGGAGAGGGGATTCATTTCTTGGATGTTCAGAAAATATTCCTACTGCACAAGAGTTCAGCTGACATAAACTATTAATCCTGGAATTGTAACTGCATTCTGGTGGTGTCCAATACCAGCATATTGAATTATGTATACAATGTCGTAACAATGCCCTTTTATGTTATGGAATTTTAATAAAAGATTTAGTGTGGGAAATGAGCGGATGTTTACTTTCTACCATGATATGTCAGATCCAATGATTACATTTTGCTATGGTGTGTCACATCCATGTTTACACTCTGCCATGCTGAATGTCATATCCAATATTTACATTTTGCCGTATGAAACTTCAGATCAGATATTTTTATTCTGTCATGGTGAATCAGATTGCATGTTTGTCAGGTGCAGTATTTATACTTTGCCATGTTGAATGTCAAAGCCGATATTTACACTTCAACATGGTATGTTTCTGATCCAGTATTTACAGTATGCCATGGCGTGTGGCCAGATATATAATTTGTATAGACAAATTAAATATTCTTATTGTTTTATTTATTTTCCTGTTATTATAGATTTATAGCTTGTTCAGTAGATTTATCTTTATTGTAGTGTAACAAATCAGACCATACAAGAAACATTGAAGGTTATGAAAAAGCAAAGAATATACATGGAGTAAATCTGTTCAGATGTTTGCATTAATGATTTCCAAATGTCACTGATGCATCTTGTATCAATATCATATTCTTGATATAGGTTGGTGAGAGTGTACAAGGTATGATTTGAGCAGACTTTTCTTAATAAGGTATATGTAGTGATCTAGTTCCCTTTAAATCTGTGATTATATGTGTGTTATATGGAGTGATTGTATCTGGATATCTGGATATTCTGAGTGTTATATGGAGTGATTGTTGCTGTATCTGGATATTCTGAGAGGATGAGCTATGTAATGAAGCGTGGGGTAATGCTTGGATGAGCTAAAGTATATTTTGCATTTAGTATGACACGGATGTTAGGTATTTGCATGTTGTATGGCTAGAGAAGAATGAAGAGAGAATAATACTGATATTTTTGTTTACATTGTTACATGAATCATTTGGTAAAGATCTGACCTGCCTTCATGATATAGATCATTCTGTAGTTGGCATGGAGGTCAGTAGGTAGTCAACAGTATGGGACAATCAAAGATTAGGAAATGTGTTGCCATGCTGTTGTCACGTTAATGTCAGCAATTTGCCATGCTGTGACCACATTTTCATGTAACAGCATTGCTATCATTATGTTGCCATGCTACATTGTTGATTATTTGGCTTAAAAATCCTAATCACCGTGATGGTATGGCTTCATTTTCATGTTTAATGGGATCACATTGTTGTTTGTGGTTATATAATAATTTTATTTAATCCTCTGTATATATATGTAAAATTGAACGAAATAAATAAATAAAATACCCAACTGAAGGATTGAAACATTTTATTGCATGATATTAAGGGGAATAGTATAGTATAAAACGACTGATAAAGCAAACATATGAAAAAGGACTTCAAGATCAAAGTTCTCTTTACAGGTCACATTCAGATATCAAGTTTGATCTAAATGTCAAATAAAAGAATAATTATTCATTGGTAAATGCTATCTTAGTTTTGTGTCACAGAATGAGGCAAAATGTAGCATCTGGTGGTACAGTAAGCATTGGCTTAAAAAGTGACCCTAGCTGATACGGCGGGGTCCATTGCAATTTCATATTCTTCTGTTCATCAATTAATTAATAACTGGGATTTGGATTTTATTTAGTTTTATTCTACTGATAAATAGAATTAAACCGCTCTGCATTAAAATTTATTTGAACGTTAGATAATGGATTAAATTAAAATGAAATATTTGACTTAAGTATATTCTCGGTTTATGGCGCCAGACCCTGGCCTGTATATCAACAGTACGCGTGAGTAATACTGTGCTGGCCTCCTGTGCACCAATGTCGGTCTCTTGCATTCATAGGAAGCTGCACTATCAGAACCCGTAGTGTTAGTAAGAAAGACGAAGAAACGCATCCAGTAAATGTATCCATGTAATCTGGTCATGGATTTCTACACGTGTATAGACGAAGCGAGACATTGGGGAAAGAGTATAATGTACAGGACGTATGAAGCATTAAGACTTGTTATGATGGCGTACGATTTAATCATGGTTATCGTTAAAACTCTGACAACGCAACATCTAACAGTGTACGAGTCGTGTAATCGTTAAGATTGTATGACAGCGTAACATCTAACAGTGTATGTCGTGTAATCGTTAAGATTGTATAACAACGTAACATCTAACAGTATATGTCGTGTAATCGTTAAGATTGTATAACAACGTAACATCTAACAGTATATGTCGTGTAATCGTTAAGATTGTATGACAGCGTAACATCTAACAGTGTACGAGTCGTGTAATCGTTAAGATTGTATGACAGCGTAACATCTAACAGTGTATGAGTCGTGTAATCGTTAAGATTGTATGACAGCGTAACATTTAACAGTGTATGAGTCGTGTAATCGTTAAGATTGTAGGACAGCGTAACATCTAACAGTATATGTCGTGTAATCGTTAAGATTGTATGACAGCGTAACATCTAACAGTGTACGACTCCTGTAATCGTTAAGACTTACTGTGACGGCGTACCATCTAACAGTGCATGAATCGTGTTAAGACTGTTTCATGACTGGGCATTCGCCATGTTACACGGAGGATGATACTTACAATGTCCGTGACAATGACTTTTAATATGTCTTGACTATGATGCCCTTGACAATGATTATTTCTGTAAGCAAAGAATATGCTTCATCGCAAATCAATATGGCAAAATGTTATACTTATAGGATTATTGCATCTGTCGTAGAATTGATGATACGTAAACAATGTTAACCATAAAACTGCTCTAGATAAAGGCTTAGAAAGGAACATTAATTAGGAGATACTGTTACCGCCGACGACCAGGTCGAGCTATATATCCCTTGTTTATACCATCCTGGTGACGTCTAAGCGCGTGGATAATGGAGAGAACCAACCATTGCAATACTTGGTCAGTCTGGGCATGACTGCTCAGTACAAGTTCACTATCCTTATGTTGCTTTGCTGGTGAAATGCCTTCTAGGAATGTAGGACAGAACCAAAGGCGACAAAATGCCCATGACGAGAAGCACCTGACCTTCAACGCTCCTCGGAATCATACCGAACACCATACAAGGAAATCCGATGCTGGCAGAGTACACGAGGTTATCTGAGGAGAAACCAAGGTCATAGTTCAGTGTAGTATCAGCAACTAAAGTCATACTTCAGTACATTATACAATTCATGAAGTATCCAATACGTCTACCATCCAATACGTCTACCGTCTACACCATCCAATACATCTACCATCTAATACGTACGCCGTCTACCATTCAATATGTCTACCATCCAATACGTCTACCGTCTACCATCCAATACATCTACAATCTACCATCCAATATGTCTACCATCCAATACGTCTACCGTCTACCATCCAATACGTCTACCATTCAATATGTCTACCATTCTAATGCATACAGATATGAAAAACAGCTACCACGGTTATATCCAATAATAAAATAGAGACTACTGTATAATTCAGTCAAGACACAATGAATTAAAATTACAGAATTTGCTGTCGAGATGTAATGAGAAATGAACAACAAATAAGATGACTATCACAGTCACTTGTTCAGGAGTAGCAACATGAGGAAAACGAGGTATAAAATATGAAAATACATTCCAAGACGTATTAAGCCTGACATCCTCAACAAGTAGACTATATAACAATTACTGTGAGTATATACTTTGTTGACGACCTACCCGACATCTTCAACATGTAGAGTATATAACAACTGTGATTATATACGGTGATGACGACTTACCTGACATCCTCCACAGGTAGACTCTATAACATCTTCTGTGAGTATATACCGTGATGACCACTTACCTGAAATCCTCCACAGGGAGACTCTATAACAACTACTGTGGGTATATACCGTGATGACGACTTACCCGACATCCCCCACAGGTAGACTCTATAACATCTTCTGTGAGTATATACCGTGATGACCACTTACCTGAAATCCTCCACAGGTAGACTCTATAACAACTACTGTGGGTATATACCGTGATGACTTACCTGACATCCTCCACAGGTGGACTCTATAACAACAACTGTGAGTATATACCGTGATGACGACTTACCTGACATCCTCCACAGGTAGACTCTATAACATCTACTGTGGGTATATACCGTGATGACGACTTACCTAACATCCTCCACAGGTAGACTCTATAACAACTACTGTGAGTATATACCGTGATGACGACTTACCTGACATCCCCCACAGGTAGACTCTATAACAACTACTGTGGGTATATACCGTGATGACGACTTACCTGACATCCTCCACAGGTAGACTCTATAACAACTAGTGTGGGTATATACCGTGATGACGACTTACCTGACATCCCCCACAGGTAGACTCTATAACAACTACTGTGAGTATATACCGTGATGACGACTTACCTGACATCCTCCACAGGTAGACTCTATAACAACTACTGTGAGTATATACCGTGATGACGACTTACCTGACATCCTCCACAGGTAGACTCTATAACAACTACTGTGGGTATATACCGTGATGACGACTTACCTGACATCCTCCACAGGTAGACTCTATAACAACTACTGTGAGTATATACCGTGATGACGACTTACCTGACATCCTCCACAGGTAGACTCTATAACAACTACTGTGGGTATATACCGTGATGGCGACTTACCTGACATCCTCCACAGGTAGACTCTATAACAACAACTGTGGGTATATACCGTGATGACGACTTACCTGACATCCTCCACAGTTAGACTCTATAACAACTACTGTGAGTATATACCGTGATGACCACTTACCTGACATCCTCCACAGGTAGACTCTATAACATCTTCTGTGAGTATATACCGTGATGACCACTTACCTGACATCCTCCACAGGTAGACTCTATAACATCTTCTGTGAGTATATACCGTGATGACCACTTACCTGACATCCTCCACAGGGAGACTCTATAACAACTACTGTGAGTATATATCGTGATGACGACTTACCTGACATCCTCCACAGGGAGACTCTATAACAACTACTGTGAGTATATACCGTGATGACGACTTACCTGACATCCTCCACAGGTAGACTCTATAACAACTACTGTGAGTATATACCGTGATGACGACTTACCCGACATCCTCCACAGGTAGACTCTATAACAACTACTGTGAGTATATACCGTGATGACGACTTACCCGGCATCCTCCACAGGTAGACTCTATAACAACTACTGTGAGTATATACCGTGATGGCGACTTACCAGGCATCCTCCACAGGTAGACTCTATAACAACTACTGTGAGTATATACCGTGATGACGACTTACCTGACATCCTCCACAGGTAGACTCTATAACAACTACTGTGAGTATATACCGTGATGACGACTTACCTGGCATCCTCCACAGGTAGACTCTATAACAACTACTGTGAGTATATACCGTGATGGCGACTTACCTGGCATCCTCCACAGGTAGACTCTATAACAACTACTGTGAGTATATACCGTGATGACGACTTACCTGACATCCTCCACAGGTAGACTCTATAACAACTACTGTGAGTATATACCGTGATGGCGACTTACCTGGCATCCTCCACAGGTAGACTCTATAACAACTACTGTGAGTATATACCGTGATGACGACTTACCCGACATCCTCCACAGGTAGACTCTATAACAACTACTGTGAGTATATACCGTGATGACGACTTACCTGACATCCTCCACAGGTAGACTCTATAACAACTACTGTGAGTATATACCGTGATGACTTACCTGACATCCTCCACAGGTAGACTCTATAACAACTACTGTGAGTATATACCGTGATGACGACTTACCCGACATCCTCCACAGGTAGACTCTATAACAACTACTGTGAGTATATACCGTGATGACGACTTACCCGACATCCTCCACAGGGAGACTCTATAACAACTACTGTGAGTATATACCGTGATGACTTACCGGACATCCTCCACAGGTAGACTCTATAACAACTACTGTGAGTATATACCGTGATGACGACTTACCTGACATCCTCCACAGGTAGACTCCATAACAACTACTGTGAGTATATACCGTGATGACGACTTACCTGACATCCTCCACAGGTGGACTCTATAACAACTACTGTGAGTATATACCGTGATGACGACTTACCTGACATCCTCCACAGGTAGACTCTATAACAACTACTGTGAGTATATACCGTGATGACGACTTACCTGACATCCCACACAGGTAGACTCTATAACAACTACTGTGAGTATATACCGTGATGGCGACTTACCTGACATCCTCCACAGGTAGACTCTATAACAACTACTGTGGGTATATACCGTGATGACGACTTACCTGACATCCTCCACAGGGAGACTCTATAACAACTACTGTGGGTATATACCGTGATGACGACTTACCTGACATCCTCCACAGGTAGACTCTATAACATCTACTGTAAGTATATACCGTGATGGCGACTTACCTGACATCCTCCACAGGTAGACTCTATAACAACTACTGTGGGTATATACCGTGATGACGACTTACCTGACATCCTCCACAGGTAGACTCTATAACATCTACTGTGAGTATATACCGTGATGGCGACTTACCTGACATCCTCCACAGGTAGACTCTATAACAACTACTGTGAGTATATACCGTGATGACGACTTACCCGACATCCTCCACAGGTAGACTCTATGACAACTACTGTGAGTATATACTGTGATGACGACTTACCCGACATCCTCCACAGGGAGACTCTATAACAACTACTGTGAGTATATACCGTGATGACGACTTACCCGACATCCTCCACAGGGAGACTCTATAACAACTACTGTGAGTATATACCGTGATGACGACTTACCCGACATCCTCCACAGGGAGACTCTATAACAACTACTGTGAGTATATACAGTGATGACGACTTACCCGACATCCTCCACAGGGAGACTCTATAACAACTACTGTGAGTATATACCGTGATGACGACTTACCCGACATCCTCCACAGGTAGACTCTATAACAACTACTGTGGGTATATACCGTGATGACGACTTACCTGACATCCTCCACAGGGAGACTCTATAACAACTACTGTGAGTATATACCGTGATGACGACTTACCTGACATCCTCCACAGGGAGACTCTATAACAACTACTGTGGGTATATACCGTGATGACGACTTACCTGACATCCTCCACAGGGAGACTCTATAACAACTACTGTGAGTATATACCGTGATGACGACTTACCTGACATCCTCCACAGGGAGACTCTATAACAACTACTGTGAGTATATACCGTGATGACGACTTACCTAACATCCTCCACAGGTAGACTCTATAACAACAACTGTGGGTATATACCGTGATGACGACTTACCTGACATCCCCCACAGGTAGACTCTATAACAACTACTGTGAGTATATACCGTGATGACGACTTACCTAACATCCTCCACAGGGAGACTCTATAACAACTACTGTGAGTATATACCGTGATGGCGACTTACCTGACATCCTCCACAGGTAGACTCTATAACAACTACTGTGAGTATATACCGTGATGACTTACCTGACATCCTCCACAGGGAGACTCTATAACAACTACTGTGAGTATATACCGTGATGACGACTTACCTGACATCCTCCACAGGTAGACTCTATAACAACAACTGTGAGTATATACCGTGATGACGACTTACCTGACATCCCCCACAGGTAGACTCTATAACAACTACTGTGAGTATATACCGTGATGACGACTTACCCGACATCCTCCACAGGTAGACTCTATAACAACTACTGTGAGTATATACCGTGATGACGACTTACCCGACATCCTCCACAGGTAGACTCTATAACAACTACTGTGAGTGTGATGACGACTTACCTGACATCCTTAACAGGTATTCGAGAAACGTGTTCTGACAGTAGTTGTTCAGGCTACAACAGCTAAAGTCTTTTGCAGTCATTATGATAATGAGTAGAAAGGAGAGCTGACAAACTACTCCAGCCAAACAGGACACTGTTAGCAACAGATTGCTAGGCTCTGCAACAGTAGGCAGAGTAATCAGTCACAATTATGGCACATTAAAGCAGAAAAATAAGCAAAAGCTGTTGATCTGGAAATAAGTACACAAAATAATTTTTCCGCGTATTAATATTATCAGAAATAAAATATGTATGAATTTATACACAACACATAGTCGATATCAATAGATAGAGACTGAGAGAAAGGTGTAGTAATCCCTCTGGATGATGTACCTGGAGTGGTCCTGCTAACCATATAGACCTGCTGGACATGCCTTTTTTGCAATGTACGCAGATCCTCGTCTATAGATTCTGAATGCGATTCTAGTGACATAGTTGTTATGGGAAACGAAGAAGGCCTACCAACAGATTTGTGGTAAACGTGACAGGATTTCAAGTCTATATCCATTTTTCCTGGAAATACACAAATATGACACTTAAATTCAATAAAACTCAATGCTCTGTACGTAAGATTTCATGTGTGTTCAGGGTCTCCCTGATGAATATGTGTTCAGGGTCTCCCTGATGACTTTGTGTCCAAGGTCTCCCTGATGAATGTGTGTGTCCAGGGTCTCCCTGATGGATATGTGTCCAGAGTCTCCCTGATGATTATGTGTCTAGGGTCAACCTGATGAATATGTGTCCAGGGTCTCCCTTATGAGTATGTGTCTAGGGTCTCACTGATGAATATATGTGTTGTGTCTCCGTGATGAATGTGTCCAGGGTTTCCCTGATGAATGTCTGTCCAGGGTTTCCCTAATGAATGTGTCTAGGGTCTCCCTGATGAATGTGTGTCCAGGGTCTCCCTGATGAATGTGTGTTCAGGGTTTCCCCGATGAATGTGTCTAGGTTCTCCCTGATGAATGTGTGTCCACCCATATCTGTTGTAACCTATGTTTGAATGTGTGTACTTATTTCTGTTGGGAAGAGATATCTGTTGTAACCTATATCTGAATGTGTGTACTTCCTTCTGTTTGGATGACATTTCTGTTGTAACATATGTTTGAATGTCTGTACTTTGAATTTCCTATTGCTAATTTTCCTTTTTAGATGGTTAGATGGTGATGTCCCTCGACTCCCATCATATGGCATTTATATCAATCAATTGATTTGGTTTGCTAGAGCCTGCACTAACGTTTTGGATTTTCACGCAAAAAATGTTCAAATAAATTTCAAACTTCTAACTCAGTGTTATAGATATCATAAACTTCCAAAAACTTTTGGTAAATTTTACAGATCTTACTCAGACGTTTTATCTAAATTCGGAAATGTGAATTTTCAAAATACGTATCCAGCGGAATTTCTCATCCCAATTTCTACGATGATCTAGTGTACAGATTAAGGAAGGTTCCGATAATTTTATATTGACGGGTTTTAAATTAATTAAACGCCTTCGACATCGACAGTATGACCCTGAGACCGTAATAATTATAGGTCTTGTATTGGCCCCTCTACATCCTTATACAGACTTTTACTTGAGCAATGCACGTTGACTAGCAGGGCGGTTGGAACTATGACATGCCTTGTCCTAAACCTTTCAGTCTTTCAGAGGAGACTAGGTCCTGCGCCTCGTCCCCTCTGACTGTTAGTAGGGACTTCTACAAATCAAGGATCTAAGCTCGCTTACAGACGGACAGAGCACGGGTTACTTATGTTGATGGTGCCTAACATTTTTATACAAGCATATTATTCCAAAAAACGTTTCGTGTGTTAAAATTTGTATGACCTCTCGTCTTAATAAACTTCTTGATCCTTGTCCTCTGTATGGAGTATAATTTATAGATTTTAAAGGTGTGTCCTTTCATTGTGCTGCTGCGTTAAAGGTGAATGGGAAGGTGAGCCCGCACACTGTTTAACCACATCCATTGAGTGACGTTTGCTATTTTAATTGACCATCCTAAGTCGGTATCGTAACGGTAGTACAGGCGAATATTTTTGTAATGTTTTCTGGTTTTATTTTATCTTTTTTCTTTTATTTTCATTTTATCATACTATTATCATGTATTAAGTATTTATCCCGGGTGTCCATGTCAGCATGTACAGCTTGGTCAGATGTCTTCTGTTTTCTATTTCTGTCTGGATGACACTTCTTTTATAACCTATGGTTGAATGTCTGTACCT
The DNA here is from genome assembly GCA_035048485.1 of Pteria penguin. Classification (NCBI taxonomy): domain Eukaryota; kingdom Metazoa; phylum Mollusca; class Bivalvia; order Pterioida; family Pteriidae; genus Pteria; species Pteria penguin. The sequence continues at coordinate 2,230,728 of CM068580.1, forward strand.
CTGTTTGTATGGCATATATATGTTTACGTTTCGATGACATGTCTGTGTATACGCTTTACTGTGCTATACAAGGACATAGGAAAGGATGGCGAAGGGGACAATGGAGGCACATTTCTATGTATACGCTATACCAGGCTATGTGCTAATTACGAAGATTTTGTACCGAGAGCTGAGCCACTTACCATAAAGCTACTCACACAGGGATATGCGAGGAGAACGTCTTAGATGGTCACTGAGGAATTCTTAGGTCAATATATTGGATCTCATGCAGTCTGATATCCCTCTTTCCAAAATAATAACCAACATTTGGGTTCGTCATTTTGGCAATACCGTATTCGACAACATATATTTACTTGTACGCCAATATTTACCTTTGGAGAACATTTGTGTATTTACCTTTACTTTCTATGCTTATATTTATGCGGAAGACATATTCATTCTTATTTATGTTTGGATCACATCTCTGAATTTATATATGTTTGAATAATCTATTTGTATTTACCTATGATTGGATGACCTATTTACACTTACCTATATTTGAATGACCTATCTGTACGAACCAATATTTGGATGACACATTGACCTATTTGTACTTGCCTATGTTTGGATGGCATGTCCCGTTTCTACTATGTTTTAATGGCATGTCAGTGTATGTATTTCCATACATTTAACTGACATTTGTGTATTAACATGTGTTTGGATGGCATGACTATATTTATCTACGTTTAGATGACGTTTCTCATTTACTAATGGTTGGTTGGCACGTTTGGATGTTACATTTGTTACCTATATTTGGCTGACATTTCCATGTAGCATTTCTGATGGCATGTATACAGACATCTTTCTTGGTTAACGTGCGAGCTTGTGAACAGTTGATCAGGTCCTGGCAGTCAGCTGTGTGGCAGAGACTACAGACAAAACTCTACAATACAGATGATAAACAATGCACATTCCCCGCCTCAATTCAAATTCTATACAGAATGACATAATGCATCTAGTATCAATTGGAGGTGCCGTCTGTTAGGCGGCGCTTGTGTACTATCAGTTTCTAACATCGATTGGAGTTAGTAACCCTATCACGTCACAATAACGTAGCATTGTTCTTTGTGTCATTTTTGCTGGAATATGTTTTATTTCCTCCCTAAATATTAAGACCGCAGTTAATGACGGTATCTCCCATAAGTGCAGAACAAGGTTGGCTCAAATCGACACCACTTTTATATTTTGAATAGTATTTTTTTTAATCCATTATACATTTCCTGTGTGACCTCTCAAACTGATTGGCCTGTTGGTCTTTGATCTATAGATATGTAGTATAATTTATACATTTTTAAATGTATGTCCTTGAATGGACCTCGCCGCCATTAACTGCGGTCCTAATGTTAAGGGAGGAAATAAAACGTATTCCCGCAAAAAATGACGTAAAGAACAATGAAACGTTCTTATGACATCATAACGTTCAACGTCGTTTCTAACTTATAGTACTACACAAGCCCCGCCTAACGGATTATAACAGACGGCGAAGCTCATTGTTCTGTCGTTGTGCTGAAGGGTTAGGTAGGCCCGTAAACCGGTTAACCACGCCAAATGAGTAACCAGTTTTATTTCAAATGACCGTCCTCAATGGAGTCGGCGCATTTTTGTGATGTCTTTTTATGTCTTCATTGTTTGCTTTTCTGTCTGTAACCCCTTTGTCATACGGCTCATTGAGATGTCTTAATGCTTCCTCTTACAAATATATGAAAAGAAAAGCATATATAAAATGTTTACAAATACTACACTAGTGATTACAAATACAGGGCTTCTGTTTACAAATGTTCCTTTTTCAAATTTACGCGGCATACACGCTAGTACAATTGGATCCGATAATATAAAAATAATAATCAATCACGAGAATGTTTTTTTTAATCGCCTGACTTGTTACCAGTGTGTCAACCTGTGTAACCGGTAAGTTGGCTTAATTGTGTTAATTTGTGTTACGAGAGTGCTGACCTGTTACCGGAGAGCTGACCTGCGTTACCGGAATGCTGACCTGTGTTATGGGAGTGTTGGCCTGTGACATCCTTTTTCATATAACAATACGATCCATACTGTGAAAGCGACGTAAATTAACATGATAGCCGACTAACATTAACGCATACATGTCAAACAACCACTTTTTGTTATTTCCTACTGAACAGAAAAAATCTATTCAAGTTACACAGAACGCAGTTCTCCCACGTAATATTCTATTCAGTTTACAAATACTATTTCCATACACTTTATATTGTATCACCACCCTTTTCCTTCACTTTCAGTCTTGGTAACTGATTCCTCTGGTACAGGTGGTAGTTAAGTCGGCTTGGTGACGGACCCCTCTGATACAGGTGGTAGGTAAGGTTTACCATTCATTGTCACATAACTACGGAGTAAGAGCATGGTGACGGAGCTCTCTGGTACAGGTGGTAGGTAAGGTGTTAACATTCATTGTCACATAACTACAGTCTACAGAGTAAGGGCATGGTGACGGAGCTCTCTGGTACAGGTGGTAGGCAAGGTGTTACCATTCATTGTCACATAACTACGTAGTAAGGGCATGGTGACGGAGCCCTCTGGTACAGGTGGTAGGTAAGGTGTTATGATTCATTAACACATTACTATGGAGTAAGGGCATGGTGACGGACACCTCTGATACAGGTGGTAGGTAAGGTGTTTCTATTCATTGTCACATAACTACAGAGTAAGGGCATGTTGACGGAGCCCTCTGGTACAGGTGGTAGGTACGGTGTTATGATTCATTAACACATTACTATGGAGTAAGGGCATGGTGACGGACACCTCTGATACAGGTGGTAGGTAAGGTGTTTCTATTCATTGTCACATAACTACAGAGTAAGGGCATGTTGACGGACCCCTCTGGTACATGTGGTAGGTAAGGTGTTACCATTCATTGCCACGTAACTACAGAGTAAGGGCATGGTGACGGAGCTCTCTGGTACAGGTGGTAGGTAAGGTGTTAACATTCATTGTCACATAACTACAGAGTATGGGCATGGTGACGGAGCCCTCTGGCACAGGTGGTAGGTAAGGTGTTAACATTCATTGTCACATTACTATTGAGTAGGGGTGTTGTGCTGGGTCCTTGTTTCAGTCTATTGAGTAGGTGTTGTGCTGGGTCCTTGTCGCAGTCTATGGTGTAAGGGTTCTGTGCTGGGTCCTTGTCGCAGTCTATGGTGTAGGGGTTTTATGCTGGGTCGTTGTCTCAGTCTATGTGGTCGGGGTTTCGTGCTGATTCCTTGTCGCAGTCTACTGAGTAGGGGTGTTGTGCTGGGTCCTTGTCACAGTCTATGGTGTAGGGGTTTTGTGCTGGGTCCTTGTCGCAGTCTGACAATGTCGAAATTCGGTGCTTACTCCCACTCTCAGATAACAATTAACACTATCATTAAACTTTTCATCACATGTATACAAAGACTGATTACTTACTTTCGGCAGATGACAGTGATCTCCTGTGTAATCTGAAGAAAAAACATTATAAAACTAGAGCTGTGATTCCTATATAGCCCCAAAACACTGTTCGTGGAAGATATAATAATGCGATACATCTGCATTTACTTTCGAACAAGAGGTCCAAGAAACGTAGGTTACTATAACAAGAGGTCTAAGAAACGTAGGTGACTATAAAAAGAGGTCCAAGAAACGTAAGTTACTATAACAAGAGGTCCAAGAAACGTGGTTTACTATAACAAGAGGTCTAAAAAACGAGGGTTACTATAACAAGAGGTCTAGGAAACGTAGGTGACTATAACAAGAGGTCCAAGAAATGTAAGTTACTATATCAAGAGGTCCAAGAAACGTGGCTTACTATAACAAGAGGTTTAAAAACGAAGGTTACTATAACAAGAAGTCTAAGAAACGTAGGTTACTATAACAGAGGTCCAAAAAACGTAGGTTACTGTAACAAGAGGTCCAAGAAACGTTGGTTACTATAACAAAAAGTTCATTAAACGTCGGTTACTAGAACAAGAGGTCCAAGAAACGTAGGTGACTATAACAAGACGTCCAAGAAACGTAGGTTACTATAACAAAGGATCCAAGAAACGTAGGTTACTATAACAAGAGGTCCAAGAAACGTAGGTTACTATAACAAGAGGTCCAAGAAACGTGGGTTACTACAACAATGGGTCCAAGACAAGTAGGTGACTATAACAAGAGGTCTAAGAAACGTAGGTTACTATAACAAGAGGTCCACGTCCAAGAAACGTAGGTTACTATAACAGGAGGTCTAAGAAACGTAGGTTACTATATCAATAGGTCCATTAAACGTCGGTTATTAGAACAAGAGGTCCAAGAAACGTATGTGACTATAACAAGAGGTCCAAGAAACGTGGGTTACTACAACAATGGGTCCAAGACAAGTAGGTGACTATAACAAGAGGTCTAAGAAACGTAGGTTACTATAACAAGAGATCCACGTCCAAGAAACGTAGGTTACTATAACAAGAGGTCTAAGAAACGTAGGTTACTATAACAAGAGGTCCAAGAAACGTAGGTTACTATAACAAGAGGTCTAAGAAACCTAGGTTACTATAACAAGAAGTCCATTAAACGTCGGTTACTAGAACAAGAGGTCCAAAAAAAAAACATGGGATACTAGAACAAGAGGTCCAAGAAACATGGGCTACCATAACAAGAGGTCCAAGAAACGTAGGTTACTATAAGAAGAGGTCCAAGAAACGAGGGTTACTATAACAAGAGGTCCAAGAAAAGTGAGTTACTATAACAACAGGTGTAAGACACGTAGGATACTATAAGAAGAGGTCAAAGAAACGTGGGTTACCATAACAATAGGTCCAAGAAACGTGGGATACTATAACAAGAGGTCCAAGAAACGTAGGTAAATACTATAGCAAGAGGCCCAAGAAACGTAAGTTACTATAACAATAGGTTCAAGAAACGTGGGTTACTATAACAAGAGGTCCAAGAAACGTAGGTTACTTTAACAAGAGGGGCCATGAACAATAAAGCAGAAATATAACATTGCTATAGAAATCTAAAGTGAACATCAAAAGTGTAGCATCATTTCTGTTACTATGTCGTAATAGGGAGGTATATCACTAATCTGTTAATAGAAGCAACATATAGGAACATATAGGAGATAATAGGAATATATAGGAAAATATAGGAAGTGTAGCACCTATACTCTGTCTAAAGCAGGACAGGGGAAGTATCAGTTATCCACATCTACACTGATTTCAGCAAAATATGAGAAATATCAGAAGTGTAGCAGTTAACTTATCACAAGGGCAGCAGTACTAGTCTGTCTGTCAGTGGTAGGACATGAGTGTATCAGTAGTGTCATTGTAGATAGCAGTCCATGTATCACAAGGACAGCAGTACTGGTCTGTCTGTCAGTGGTAGGACATGAATGTATCAGTAGTTTCACTGTAGATAGCAGTCCATGAATCACATGGACAGCAGTACTAGTCTGTCTGTCAGTGGTAGGACATGAGTGTATCAGTAGTGTCACTGTAGATAGCAGTCCATGTATCACAGGGACAGCAGTATTGGTCTGTCTGTCAGTGATATGACATGAGTGTATCAGTAGTGTCACTGTAGATGGCAGTCCATGTATCACAAGGACAGCAGTACTAGCCTGTCTGTCAGTGGTAGGACATGAGTGTATCAGTAGTGTCACTGTAGATAGAAGTCCGTGTATGACAAGGACAGCAGTACTGGTCTGTCTGTCAGTGGTAGGACATGAGTGTATCAGTACTGTCACTGTAGATAGCAGTCCATGTATCACAAGGACAGCAGTACTGGTCTGTCTGTCAGTGATATGACATGAGTGTATCAGTAGTGTCACTGTAGATGGCAGTCCATGTATCACAAGGACAGCAGTACTAGTCTGTCTGTCAGTGGTAGGACATGAGTGTACCAGTAGTGTCACTGTAGATAGAAGTCCGTGTATGACAAGGACAGCAGTACTAGTCTGTCTGTCAGTGGTAAGACATGAGTGTATCAGTAGTGTCACTGTAGATAGCAGTCCATGTATCACAAGGACAGCAGTACTGGTCTGTCTGTCAGTGATATGACATGAGTGTATCAGTAGTGTCACTGTAGATGGCAGTCCATGTATCACAAGGACAGCAGTACTAGTCTGTCTGTCAGTGGTAGGACATGAGTGTATCAGTAGTGTCACTGTAGATAGCAGTCCATGTATCATAAGGACAGCAGTACTGGTCTGTCTGTCAGTGGTAGGACATGAGTGTATCAGTAGTGTCACTGTAGATAGCAGTCCATGTATCACAAGGACAGCAGTACTGGTCTGTCTGTCAGTGATATGACATGAGTGTATCAGTAGTGTCACTGTAGATGGCAGTCCATGTATCACAAGGACAGCAGTACTAGTCTGTCTGTCAGTGATATGACATGAGTGTATCAGTAGTGTCACTGTAGATAGCAGTCCATGTATCATAAGGACAGCAGTACTGGTCTGTCTGTCAGTGGTAGGACATGAGTGTATCAGTAGTTTCACTGTAGATAGCAGTCCATTATCACAAGGACAGCAGTACTGGTCTGTCTGTCAGTGATACGACATGAATGTATCAGTAGTGTCACTGTAGATAGCAGTCCATGTATCACAAGGATAGCAGTATTAGTCTGTCTGTCATTGGTAGGGCATGAGTGTATCAGTAGTGTCACTGTAGATAGCAGTCCATTATCACAAGGACAGCAGTACTAGTCTGTCTGTCAGTGGTAGGACATGAGTGTATCAGTAGTGTCACTGTAGATAACAGTCCATGTATCACAAGGATAGCAGTACTGGTCTGTCTGTCAGTGGAAGGGCATGATTGTATCAGTAGTGTCACTGTAGATAGCAGTCCATGTATCACAAGGACAGCAGTACTAGTCTGTCTGTCAGTGATATGACATGAGTGTATCAGTAGTGTCACTGTAGATGGCAGTCCATGTATCACAAGGACAGCAGTACTAGTCTGTCTGTCAGTGGTAGGACATGAGTGTATCAGTAGTGTTACTGTAGATGGCAGTCCATGTATCACAAGGACAGCAGTATTGGTCTGTCTGTCAGTGGTAGGACATGAGTGTATCAGTAGTGTCACTGTAGATAGCAGTCCATGTATCACAAGGACAGCAGTACTAGTCTGTCTGTCAGTGGTAGGACATGAGTGTATCAGTAGTGTCACTGTAGATAGCAGTCCATTATCACAAGGACAGCAGTACTGGTCTGTCTGTCAGTGGTAGGACATGAGTGTATCAGTAGTGTCACTGTAGATAACAGTCCATGTATCACAAGGATAGCAGTACTGGTCTGTCTGTCAGTGGTAGGGCATGATTGTATCAGTAGTGTCACTGTAGATAGCAGTCCATGTATCACAAGGACAGCAGTACTAGTCTGTCTGTCTGTCAGTGGTAGGACATGAGTGTATCAGTAGTGTCACTGTAGATGGCAGTCCATGTATCACAAGGATAGCAGTATTAGTCTGTCTGTCAGTGGTAGGGCATGAGTGTATCAGTAGTGTCACTGTAGATGACAGTCCATGTATCACAAGGACAGCAGTACTAGTCTGTCTGTCTGTCAGTGGTAGGACATGAGTGTATCAATAGTGTCACTGTAGATAGCAGTCCATGTATCACAAGGTTAGCAGTACTAGTCTGTCTGTCAGTGGTAGGACATGAGTGTATCAGTAGTGTCACTGTAGATGGCAGTCCATGTATCACAAGGACAGCAGTACTAGTCTGTCTGTCTGTCAGTGGTAGGACATGAGTGTATCAGTAGTGTTACTGTAGATGGTAGTCCGTGTATCACAGCTTTGCCTACGAGATGAAAGAGGGTATGTGAGAACCTTAACACGACATTAGAGGGTATGTGAGAACCGTAACAGCACATTAGAGGGTATGTGAGAACCGTAACACCACATTAGAGGGTATGTGAGAACCTTAACACGACATTAGAGGGTATGTGAGAACCGTAACAGCACATTATAGAAGAGTACCTGTCTGACTACAATCACATTTGATGTCTTCTATTAGCAGCATCTGACCGTTATCCTCATAGTTGTCGAGACCCTCGTTCATACAGAATGGTACCTTCTCTTCAATACATTCTTCTTTATCTTTAAGTAAAGGATTACAATTACTAGACATTTTTAACTTCTTTGTTTCATATATCACTGTAATAACAAAATGTTGGCGTGGTGGTGTTAAAACATTACCTACCCATATTTGTTTTCGTTTGAGCAAGAAATTAAAATTAATGAGTCTTAATATGATTAATTCATAGTTTGGTGATTCCTTAATCAAGCACATCATCTATTACATTGTACTGCATGGGCAATTCTATGTTATAAATCAGCAGATTATAAACACTTCTTATTTGTAGTACAATATCTGTCCTTCATGGTTCAGTATCAATTTGAGAAGGCTGTCTTGCATCACTGGTGGCTAAAATTATCCCCCGTATATATGCATCAAAATGTGATATTTAGAGTGCTGATAATGTAAAAAATATGTGCAAATCTCATTTTCTTGATTTAATTTCATTTTACATACAATATGTATTTAATTAAAAAAAATATGTATGTATTCAGGTTAGATTTCGTGCAAAGTAAGATTTTATTACCTTACCTCCCCCCCCCCCCATTTAATTTATGCCCAAATCATTGTAAAAACAATGAGAGGGCAGCTCTTACATAGATGAGTTATATGTATGGTTCATAGTTTCACATTGCACTCTTTATATACAATATCAGATGTTTCTTTGTACATAAATATGTTTACATAACCCTGCTAAATTTAAAAATAAGCAAAAACACCGCCCTCTTATTTTGACACAAAGGTGATGCAAACAATTTATGATTTGGTAAGTTATAATAAATCAGAAATATGTTTAAGACCTATAGTTTTACATTCGTTTGTTACTACTATGATATACATGCTATTTTTTACAAAGACGAATCAACAAAGGATTATTTCCCCCACCCCTCCTCCTGACGGAACATATATGACGTCATCCAAGGACCGAGAACCCTTAAATGCTTTTGTATGAGAAACATAAACATTTCCGGATTAATTATTATATTACATATACCATAACAGACTCATTAACTAATTACATACAATGAGGTGTATATACTGCTCAATAAAAATATACACGGTTCATATGTCCAGAAAGAAAAAGAATAATTATATGAATAAACAAAAAAAAAATGAAAATATACATAAATAAAAAACAAAAACAAACAAACAAATAATAATAATAATGATAAAAGATAAAAAATAAATAAAAATAATAAACACTGAGTTTAAGTCAATTAGACATGATTATCATTTTTATAAATTATCCTGCTATTAGCACTCATGATAAATAGAGCCAGTATGTCATGTGAAAACTTAATGAAACGTGAAGTAGTTCTTGAAGAATTTGCACATAATTTGCTGGTTGAATTCTCGAAGTCGGCTTGACATCACATTCAGATCTGAATGAAGATAATCTCCGAAACATTCCGAGAATGACCAGGGGAATAAACTCGATGTTTATTATGCAACTTTGCTGAATTATATTCTGAACACAAAACTAGCAAAATTTATTGAGGAATCTTACGAAGATTGACCCCTTTTTCTTCTTCAAATTTGATGTGCTTGCAGTTTGAAGTAACGAGGTTTCAAATACCGAATTCTTCGTATAAAACGACGATAAATCCCGAGATTTATCCCCCAACAAAGATGGCGCATGTGACCAATCTGACTTCGAGAATATTCTTACTGAAATTGCTGCCTAATAAATAATAAAACTAATTCGCATTCTGACAATTTAATAAATTCTCTCAACCTCATATTTCAATATTGTGATGGCGTAACGTAATCGTATATATACAAATTCCGCCCATTATTGTGATGGCGTAACGTAATCGTATATATACAAATTCCGCCCATTATTGTGATGGCGTAACGTAATCGTATATATACAAATTCTGCCCATTATTGTGATGGCGTAACGTAATCGTATATATACAAATTCTGCCCATTATTGTGCACGTGCTATAGCAGAGTTTATGGAATATAACGCCAATGTCCTCTTGTAACGTATATGTTCTATACCAGATGAGGTTGTAACTAATCAGGAACCTCTTTACCTAGCGGAGAAAACTGTTCTATACTGTAACAAGAGGATACCCTACGCCATATGATGATACACACAGTAGTCTATTCGGTGTATGATTAAAAAGAATATCATTTACAATAACTTATTCGAAACTTGAATGCTTTATCATAAAACATTAACCCAAGTGACCTTGTAAAGGGAGTGCGAAAGATCATTTGATTAACTCGTGTTACCCAATACAAAATGAACAAACAGTTTTCAAATGCATGAAATTTAATGGTAGTTACTACCTCTATCTGAAATCCTGGAGATATATTACTATCTTTTATATAAATCAACTAAATTATGTATGAGATTTTTCTAAAGTAGAGATGCTTCCTGAATTTTTGCAATTCTTGTGCTACATTTGAGCCATTACACAAAGTAAAAATGTTTTCAAACAAGTTTTAAAATTGACAACTTTCTCACAATAATTCAATAAAATTAGTATAAATATGAACAAAATCTACAGCTTTCCCTCCAACATGGCGGGCAAAAGAAGTAACCCCAATAAAATTTAACCACAAGAAAACTACATTACTTACAATTAAACTGATCTGGAGTCGGGTCACATGACGGGAAGAAACGCCCCCTGCACACACATTTCCTTCTCTGGTACATTTTTGTGTTATTATACAAACAGCTTTCTTGTATTGCCATGGTAGATGACTTTTCTTATGTAAAGGAAACAGCAAGAGTTTGATGTATGTAGACGTAAATACTTTTATTATTAAGTCTATATATACCAAAACCAAATAATTAATAAAATAGTTAGTTCCAAGTGTGTAAAATACAACAGTCCCATTAGAACGAAAACAATAATATTTGTTCTAGTGTCTACATTATATTATATATATTGTACAAATCATTGACGTCAGTGTCTAAATGGTCCTACTCAATCCAAGGCCTAACTATTACACATATAACATTTGCCAAATTCACTAATACACTATGTCAAATTCACTTATACAGTATGCCAAATTCACTAATACACTATGTCAAATTCACTTATACAGTATGCCAAATTCACTTATACAGTAGGACAAATTCGCTTATACAGTATATCAAATTAACTTATACAGTATTCACTTATACCACAGACATATGATATACGTCTATGCTTATATACTATACCATATCCTCTTACACACTATACCAAATTCTCTTATGCACTGTACCAAATTCTCTTATGCACTACAAAAATTCTCTTATACACTATACCAAATTCTCTTATGCACTGTACCAAATTCTCTTATGCACTACAAAAATTCTCTTATACACTATACCAAATTCTCTTATGCACTGTACCAAATTCTCTTATGCACTACAAAAATTCTCTTATACACTATACCAAATTCTCTTATGCACTGTACCAAATTCTCTTATGCACTACACAAATTCTCTTATACACTATACCAAATTCTCTCATGCACTATTCCAAATTCTCTTATGCACTATACCAAATTCTCTTATGCACTATACCAAATACTCTTATACACTATACCAAATTCTCTTATTCCAAATTCTCTTACACACTATACCAAATTCTCTTATACACTATACCAAATTCTCTTATGCACTCTTTTAAACACTATACCAAATTCTCTTATACACTATACCAAATTCTCTTATGCATTCTTTTAAACACTATACTGAATTCTCTTATACACAATACTAAATTCCCTAATGCACTATACCGAGAAGGAAAGAGATACTTTACCAAATACTACATTCTGTGGCAGTAAATCGCAGTCTTCCTTTGAAAATGGAAATTCTGTATAAAGAAAAATAAAGATATTTGTGAAAATGGATGGTATCATCATACTTGGTATTTTAAGTTTACAATCTGTTGTGATGACTCTAATGTTCCTGACCTGTTGAGGTCAGATGTTGCCAGACTGAGGAATTCCGATATTTCTCTGGTGCACTGTTATAGTAAGGGCCACTATATACACCGTCTTCTTTCCAAGTGTTCTCTATATTTCGTTGGAGGATGTCTCTCGAATTGCTTCTTCATAGATCTTAATTTTAGTCAAATCATGACAGATTGGATTTTTTCAAAATTCTTAGGTAGTGTACAAAATCCTGTTGTCATAAATAGATTCTAATTTAATAACAAAGCGACCATAAAATCATGCATGTGATCTTTTTACTCCATAACACGGTCCTCTCATAGAAATATTCCATAAAGAGATATACTTCGTATGATAAACCAAAATTAGCGTGCAAAACTTAGACCAAATTGCATATTACAATATTCGCCCTACCTCCCCCTCATCACATTATTGGGCGTTTCTACTAGGAGATTAGACTATAACGTTACTTACTAATTACGTCGTCTTGGTGGCTAATGTTGGTGAGCAGGCATGGAGTATCAGACTAGAAGAGAAGACTATAAAGTTACTTACTAATTACGTCGTCTTGGTAGCTAATGTTGGTGAGCAGGCATGGAGTATCAGACTAGGAGAGAAGACTATAAAGTTACTTACTAATTACGTCGTCTTGGTGGCTAATGTTGGTGAGCAGTCATGGAGTATCAAACTAGGAGAGAAGACTATAAAGTTACTTACTAATTACGTCGTCTTGGTGGCTAATGTTGGTGAGCAGGCATGGAGTATCAGACAAGGAGAGTAGACTATAAAGTTACTTACTAATTACGTCATCTTGGCGGCTAATGTTGGTGAGTAAGCATGGAGTATAAGACTAGGAGAGAAGACTATAAAGTTACTTATTAATTACGTCGTCTTGGTAACTAATGTTGATGAGCAGGTATGGAGTATCAGACTAGGAGAGAAGACTATAAAGTTACTTACTAATTACGTCGTCTTGGTAAGTAATGTTGATGAGCAGGCATGGAGTATCAAACTAGGATAGAAGACTATAAAGTTACTTACTAATTACGTCGTCTTGGTGGCTAAAGTTGGTGAGCAGGCATGGAGTATCAGACTAGGAGAGAAGACTACAAAGTTACTTACTAATTACGTCGTCTTGGTAGCTAATGTTGGTGAGCAGTCATGGAGTATCAGACTAGGAAAGAAGACTATAAAGTTACTTACTAATTACGTCGTCTTGGTGGCTAATGTTGGTGAGCAGTCATGGAGTATCAAACTAGGAGAGAAGACTATAAAGTTACTTACTAATTATGTCGTCTTGGTGGCTAATGTTGGTGAGCAGGCATGGAGTATCAGACAAGGAGAGTAGACTATAAAGTTACTTACTAATTACGTCATCTTGGCGGCTAATGTTGGTGAGCAAGCATGGAGTATCAGACTAGGAGAGAAGACTATAAAGTTACTTACTAATTACGTCGTCTTGGTAACTAATGTTGATGAGCAGGTATGCAGTATCAGACTAGGAGAGAAGACTATAAAGTTACTTACTAATTACGTCGTCTTGGTGGCTAATGTTGGTGAGCAGGCATGGAGCATCAGACTAGGAAAGAAGACTATAAAGTTACTTACTAATTACGTCGTCTTGGTGGCTAATGTTGGTGAGCAGTCATGGAGTATCAAACTAGGAGAGAAGACTATAAAGTTACTTACTAATTACGTCGTCTTGGTGGCTAATGTTGGTGAGTAGGCATGGAGTATCAGACTAGGAGAGAAGACTATAAAGTTACTTACTAATTACGTCGTCTTGGTATCTAATGTTGGTGAGCAGGCATGGAGTATCAGACAAGGAGAGAAGTCTATAAAGTTACTTACTAATTACGTCGTCTTGGTAGCGAATGTTGGTGAGCAGGCATGGAGTATCAGACAAGGAGAGAAGTCTATAAAGTTACTTACTAATTACGTCGTCTTGGTGGCTAATGTTGGTGAGCAGGCATGGAGTATCAGACAGGGAGAGAAGACTATAAAGTTACTTACTAATTACGTCGTCTTGGTGGCTAATGTTGGTGAGCAGGCATGGAGTATCAGACTAGGAGAGAAGACTATAAAGTTACTTACTAATTACGTCGTCTTGGTAGCTAATGTTGGTGAGCAGGCATGGAGTATCAGACTAGGAGAGAAGACTATAAAGTTACTTACTAATTACGTCGTCTTGGTGGCTAATGTTGGTGAGCAGTCATGGAGTATCAAACTAGGAGAGAAGACTATAAAGTTACTTACTAATTACGTCGTCTTGGTGGCTAATGTTGGTGAGCAGGCATGGAGTATCAGACAAGGAGAGTAGACTATAAAGTTACTTACTAATTACGTCATCTTGGCGGCTAATGTTGGTGAGTAAGCATGGAGTATAAGACTAGGAGAGAAGACTATAAAGTTACTTATTAATTACGTCGTCTTGGTAACTAATGTTGATGAGCAGGTATGGAGTATCAGACTAGGAGAGAAGACTATAAAGTTACTTACTAATTACGTCGTCTTGGTAAGTAATGTTGATGAGCAGGCATGGAGTATCAAACTAGGATAGAAGACTATAAAGTTACTTACTAATTACGTCGTCTTGGTGGCTAAAGTTGGTGAGCAGGCATGGAGTATCAGACTAGGAGAGAAGACTACAAAGTTACTTACTAATTACGTCGTCTTGGTAGCTAATGTTGGTGAGCAGTCATGGAGTATCAGACTAGGAAAGAAGACTATAAAGTTACTTACTAATTACGTCGTCTTGGTGGCTAATGTTGGTGAGCAGTCATGGAGTATCAAACTAGGAGAGAAGACTATAAAGTTACTTACTAATTATGTCGTCTTGGTGGCTAATGTTGGTGAGCAGGCATGGAGTATCAGACAAGGAGAGTAGACTATAAAGTTACTTACTAATTACGTCATCTTGGCGGCTAATGTTGGTGAGCAAGCATGGAGTATAAGACTAGGAGAGAAGACTATAAAGTTACTTACTAATTACGTCGTCTTGGTAACTAATGTTGATGAGCAGGTATGCAGTATCAGACTAGGAGAGAAGACTATAAAGTTACTTACTAATTACGTCGTCTTGGTGGCTAATGTTGGTGAGCAAGCATGGAGCATCAGACTAGGAAAGAAGACTATAAAGTTACTTACTAATTACGTCGTCTTGGTGGCTAATGTTGGTGAGCAGTCATGGAGTATCAAACTAGGAGAGAAGACTATAAAGTTACTTACTAATTACGTCGTCTTGGTGGCTAATGTTGGTGAGTAGGCATGGAGTATCAGACTAGGAGAGAAGACTATAAAGTTACTTACTAATTACGTCGTCTTGGTATCTAATGTTGGTGAGCAGGCATGGAGTATCAGACAAGGAGAGAAGTCTATAAAGTTACTTACTAATTACGTCGTCTTGGTAGCGAATGTTGGTGAGCAGGCATGGAGTATCAGACAAGGAGAGAAGTCTATAAAGTTACTTACTAATTACGTCGTCTTGGTGGCTAATGTTGGTGAGCAGGCATGGAGTATCAGACAGGGAGAGAAGACTATAAAGTTACTTACTAATTACGTCGTCTTGGTGGCTAATGTTGGTGAGCAGGCATGGAGTATCAGACTAGGAGAGAAGACTATAAAGTTACTTACTAATTACGTCGTCTTGGTAACTAATGTTGGTGAGCAGGCATGGAGTATCAAACTAAGAGAGTATAGACTATAAAGTTACTTACTAATTACGTCGTCTTGGTAGCTAATGTTGGTGAGCAGGCATGGAGTATCATAGAAATCTGAAAGAAAAAAACCAGTGGTAAAAATTGATAATGATAAAGAAGTGAAATTTCATGAAAATAAGGACGGTTACACGTTTCCTACAATTTTCTGAACTTTAAATACACAAATTATGAAAAAATAAGAATCCATATACTAGTTGTAATTCAGTGGCTCTCTTCGTCATAGGATATTTTAACATGATTTCTAGTATTTATACATGGCTATTGTATTTCTAGTATTTATACATGGCTATTGTATTTATACATGGTTATTGTATTTATACATGGCTATTGTATTTCTATTATTGGTGAAATATCTTGACCTCAGAGCGTTTTATATGACCTACACCACACTACTTATCAGTAGCACTTCTCACACAACAATCTTGAGATTCTCAGTGAAATTCCAAGTTTTTTTCACGAAAGTTTTCGAATTTGAAATCTATGAACTTAACTTACGAACTAAATATCGACGAACTTTC
The DNA here is from genome assembly GCA_035048485.1 of Pteria penguin. Classification (NCBI taxonomy): domain Eukaryota; kingdom Metazoa; phylum Mollusca; class Bivalvia; order Pterioida; family Pteriidae; genus Pteria; species Pteria penguin. The sequence goes on from CM068580.1 coordinate 2,246,959, forward strand.
CTTAGCAAGAAGTTGGCACAAGCGGCTTTCAAACCACTGGCGTAAATATAATCTGTTATATAAAGCATGCAAACTACAGGATAACCTAGTGAAGAACTGACAGGACAGAACCTTTACTGTTTCCTAAACTCAGTGGAACAGGGTACTAATCAAACTGGGAGAGAGGGAGGGAAAGGTTAGTTCAAAATGTCGCCGATTACAGTGGCGGATCCAGAAATTCCGAAAAGGTGGAAAAGGGGGGGGGGGCACGTAAATATTAGCCAAACTACTCCGCTATTTTTGGTGCCAAATCTGGATTTTTACTTGTAAATATGTGGCGAAAAGGGGGGGGGGGCAACAATCTGCCACTGAATTATCAGTACAATGTATAATTGTAACATTTACTTTTAATACTAACTTTAAAATATTAAATAAATACCAATTTCACAGATAATCCTTTACAATTATTTTACTAATGTTTCTAACTTTATTATATTTCATGGGGGTAATCTGGCGACGCAGAAGCGTATGTTCTGAATAAAAACTCGTGGCGAGAACGAGTTGACGAAAATTTTATAAGAAAAGATGAAATATTTGCTTATCATCGTTATATAACAAAACCAAAAATCATTTTTATGAATTATGATCATATTTGGGTCATTCTTTAAATAACTAAGCTTATAAAACAGAGAAGACAAAAGACATCTGACCAAGCAGTATGACCGAGGACATGCACATAAAACATGATAATAGTCAAATAAACACAGAAAACATCCCAAAAATATTACATTATATAAGATACTAATTCAGAACGTTCAATTAAAGCAACAAACGTTATTAAATTGGTGTGGCCAACCGCCCACCTTCCCATTTACTGTAAAAGCAGCACAATCAAAAGACACAAATTGAAAATTTTAAATAAAAATTCCTCCATATAGAGATCTAGGATTAACATTTTTCTCAAGACGCGAGGTATAAAAATTTAAACAAGAAACGTTTTATGGAATATCATTTTAGTATCAAAAATATGTTAAGCGACATCAACATAAGTCAATCGTGCTTTGCCCATCTGTAAGCGAGCTTACATACTTGATCTGTCCCGACTAACAGTCAGATGGGAAGAGGCACAGGACTTTGCCTCCTCTGAAAGATTTATTGCATTATATTTATTACGTAATATTAAATGTAAATGTGTTTTTATGTAAGCAAGCTCAGATCTTTGATCTGTAGGAGTCCTGATTAACAGTCAGAGAGGATGAGGCTCAGGACCATATCTCCTCTGAAAGTGTTTGAACATGACCCGTCACAGCGTCCCCAACGCCCTGTAAGTCAGCGTACAAAGTTCAAGAAAACGACTATATAAATCTGTAGAGGGACCCAATACAAGACCTATGGTCTTTGTGATGACCTCTAGTGATAAATATAATACAATGAATTCAATATATAAAAAAGAATTGGCAAAATTTAATGAAGGACGACAAGCCATAACATAAAGAGAAAACAAAATAATAACGGACGGACAAGTCAAATCATCAAGACAACAGATAGCAAAATAATAATGACAAACGACGGACGACATGTCAAATCATACATATATCCTTTTCTAAGTGAAAAAGTGAGCTAAATTACAAAAAAACAGACAACAGATATTAAAATAATAGTGACAAACGACGGACGATACGTCATATCAAGTGGCGTAGCTACCGTTACGCCAAATACGCACGTGCGTACACATCATTTTGTCAAAAATATAGTGTCTCATGAGAGAGAAAGGTAGAGAGAGGTAGGTGGTCGTTCCCCCCCCCCCCCTCCCAACTCCCTGCCTTTCTTGTGCGTACACATCATTTGCACTCTGGCTACGCCCCTGATATCATATGATTAATTAATTATTGTTTTACGTCACTCCATTATTTCACGTATATGGTAACGGCATCCACTTGAAGCATTGCATAAAAATTTAGACCTTTGCAATGGACCCACCCGAAGCAGTGAGGGATCTTTAACGTGCCACACCTACCGTGACACGGAACCTCGGTTTTTACTATCTCATCCGAAAGAAATAATACCGGTGCGCCCAGGGTGGGAGTCGAACCCGGGACCTTTCAAGTCATATCAAAAAGCCGAGCACCTTATCCACTAAACCACACCGGCTTCGTCATATCAAAAAGGCAACAGATAATAAGATAATAATGACAAACGACGGACGACATGTCATATCATATCGAAAGATAACAAAAACACCCCCCCCCCCAAAAAATAAATAATTACAAACGACGGATGACAAGTCATATCATAAAGAAGAGAGATAACAAAATATCAATGACAAACGACGGACGACACGCCATATCATAAAGAAGAGAGATAACAAAATAATAATAACAAACCACGGATATGTTTTTCAAAGTTGAAAGGAATTTTCGTCTATGTTATTTAACTATTCTGTATAAGTTGCATGAAAAACTACTTAAATTTACTTAAATTATCGGGGTTCATAGCGGTCGGACAGACAGACATCGCCACACCATAATAAGTCCTGTCTATGACGGGCGTATAAATAAAATAAGTACAACGAATAATTTATTCTATTGACCAGCGATAACAATATACGATGGTCGACGTGTTACACTTAAATTGAAAACATTTATTATGCTTAAACTTTATATCAATCTTGTAATAAAGTTTAAGCATAATTAATGCTTTAAACTTTAGGGTAACAGACGGACAACGGAAACGGACAACACGTCTTAGTAGAAAATCTTCTAGTTTTTGATCCATAACACTGAAAATAATATACGAAATGAATATAGACCCTTTCATACTGACCTGCTGACCTAATGTTTTGGTTACAAAAATAACGAATATGGAGATCTTTTCATAAAACTGATTTAGATAGTTGTAGACGTCATCAGATCCTGACTGATGAGTTATCGTCTTAAAACAATTCAACTTTTACTATATATCATACTATATATCATATTATATATCATATTATATATGCATGCAAAAAAAAAAAACTGTTACCGTATGACTTGCCTGTTTTCTCCTCTCTTATTTTGGAGTTGTCTTCTCCTAGATAAAGATACATAAATATTAGTTGTATTTATTGATAAAGGGATTATCCTAACTGAATGCGTAATTAAGTGCAAAGGTTATGAGGCGCTCATAGTCACTTATTGGATAAAACGAATTACCTTGTAAAAGCTGTGAGCGATGTGTGCTGGTTTCCGGACTCAAATCAGTGATGACCAGGGAACCATACTTCACAATCCATAGACACAGTACCAAATACACAATCCAACAAACCTATAACCACAGAAATAATAGAAAATAATCAAAGTAACATAATATAAATCACCGATAACTCCCCACAACCTCCCCCACACAAAGAAACCCCACCGAATAAACATCACACGCACACACACACCTATACAGACAGACAGACAGACAGACACACACACACACATAATAACAATGTAATACAATATACATCACCGATAACTCCCCACAACCTCCCCCACACAAAGAAACACCACCGAATACACAGCACACACACACCTACACACACACTCACACACACACACACACACACACACACACACATAATAAGCAATGTAATACAATATACATCACCGATAACTCCCCCCCCCCCCCACACAAAGAAACACCACCGAATAAACAGCACACATAGACACTCACACACACACACACCTACATACACACACATAATAAACAATGTAATACAATATACATCACCGATAACTCCCCCCCCCCCACACACACACAAAGAAACACCACCGAATAAACAACACACATAGACACTCATACACACATACATATTATAAGGACAAAGTACATCCCGACACTTGAAACACCAAGTAAACAACACCAAATACATTCCACCATATATGACCAAAATGCTCAGATACCGAGCCGTGGTCAATAAGGAACATTCATTCTATATAAACAAAACCAAATACATTTCTGCACATACATATGACATATGACCATATAACAGGAGACATTTGACTATAAAACGGAAGATATCTGACCATATAACAGGAGACTTCTGACAATATAACAGGAGACATCTGACTACATAAAAGGAGACATCTGACCGTTTAACAGGAGACATCTGACCATATAACAGGAGATATCTGACCATGGAACATGAAACATCTGACCATAAAACAAGAGACATCTGACTACATAACAGGAGACATCTGACCGTTTAACAGGAGACATCTGACCAAATAACAGGAGACATCTGACCATATAACAGGAGACATTTCACCATTGAACATGAAACATCTGATCATATAATAGGAGACATTTAACCATATAACAGGAGACATTTGACCATATAACAGGAGACATCTGAACATATAACAGGACATCTTACAATATAACAAGAGACATTTGATCATGTAACAGGAGACACCTGACCATGTAAAAGGACACATCTAAGCATGGAAAATGAAACATCTGACCATGTAATAGGAGATAAGTGACCATAAAACAGGAGACATCTGACTATATAACAGAAGACATCTGACCATACAACAAGAGGCATCTGACCATATCACAGGAGACAATATAACGGGAGAAATAATACAGGTGACATCTGACAAAATAGGGGAGACAGAAATAAAAACTGAAAGTAGTAAGGAATATGGATATAACAGGAGACATCTGACCATATAACAGAAGACATCTGACCATACAACAAGAGGCATCTGACCATATCACAGGAGACAATATAACGGGAGAAATAATACAGGTGACATCTGACAAAATAGGGGAGACAGAAATAAAACTGAAAGCAGTAAGGAATAAGAATACAACAGGAGACATCTGATCATATAAAAGGATGCATCTGATCATATAACAGGAGACATCTGACCATTTAACAAAAGACATCTTACTATATAAAGGAGACATCTGGCAATATAACAGACACCTGACCATATACCAGGACACATCTGACCATATAATAGGAGACATCTGACCATATAACAGGAGCCATATGACCATATAATAGGTGACATCTGACCATATAACAGGAAACATCTGACCATATAATAGGCAACATCTGACTATATAACAGGAGACATCTGACCATATAACAGGAGACATCTGACTATATAACAGGAAACATCTGATTATATAACAAGAGACATCTGACTATATAACAGTAGACATCTGACCAAACAGGAGACATCTGACGATAAAACAAGAGACATCTGACCATATAGTAGGTGACATCTGACTATATAACAGGAGACATCTGACTATATAACAGGAGACATCTGACCATACAACAGGAAACATATGACTATGTAACAGGAGACATTTGACAATGTAATAGGAGATAACTGACTATAAAACAGGCAACATCTGACTATATAACAGGAGACATCTGACCATATAATAGGTGACATCTCACCATGGAACATGAAACATCTGACCATATAACAGGAGACACCTGACCATATAACAGGAGACATCTGACCATATAATAGGTGACATCTGACCATATAACAGGAGACATCTGACTATATAACAGGTGACATCTGACTATATAACAGGAGACATCTGACCATATAATAGGCGACACCTGACTATATAACAGGAGATACCTGACCATATAACAAGAGACATCTGACGATATAACAGGAGACATCTGACCATATAAAAGGAGATATCTGACTAACGTCTTTCATTTTATCTCTCCCTGAAATTTTGTAAATTTGATACTTACAAAACTAAAGAATACAAAGGCACTTGCCAAATTTCTCTGAAAAAGAATTAAATATATACCAGTTTGATACAAAGTGTCTAAATTATCACAATAGAATTAAATATAGAACAGTTTGATACAAAGCGTCTGAATTATTACAATAGGATTAAATATATACCAGTTTGATACAAAGCGTCTGAATTATTACAATAGAATTAAATATAGAACAGTTTGCTACAAAGCGTCTGAATTATTACAATAGAATTAAATATAGAACAGTTTGCTACAAAGCGTTTGAATTATTACAATAGAATTAAATATAGAACAGTTTGCTACAAAGCGTCTGAATTATTACAATAGAATTAAATATAGAACAGTTTGCTACAAAGCGTTTGAATCATTACAATAGAATTAAATATATACCAGTTTGATACAAAGTGTCTAAATTATTACAATAGGATTAAATATAGAACAGTTTGATTCAAAGCGTCTGAATTATTACAATAGAATTAAATATAGAACAGTTTGCTACAAAGCGTCTGAATTATTACAATAGGATTAAATATAGAACAGTTTGATACAAAGCGTCTGAATTATCACATTAGAATTAAATATAGAACAGTTTGAAACAAAGTGTCTGAATTATTACAATAGAATTAAATATAGAAAAGTTTCATATTTATGTTTACAATTACAATAGAATTATCAATAAATGAACATACCCCTCTCTTTGATTTATCATCTGGTCCGACCTTCTGAAAACAAAGAAATGCCTATTGAATGTGAAAACTGATGATACGACTGAATATCAAAACCCTTGATGCTATCACTGAATATCAAAACCCTCGATTATACGACTGAATATCAAAACCTTTGATGCTACCACTAAATATAAAAACCTTTGATGATACGACTGAATATCAAAACCTTTGATGCTACCACTAAATATAAAAACCTTTGATGATACGACTGAATATCAAAACCTTTGATGCTACCACTAAATATAAAAACCTTTGATGATACGACTGAATATCAAAACCTTTGATGCTACCACTAAATATAAAAACCTTTGATGATACGACTGAATATCAAAACCTTTGATGCTACCACTAAATATAAAAACCTTTGATGATACGACTGAATATCAAAACCTTTGATGCTACCACTAAATATAAAAACCTTTGATGATACGACTGAATATCAAAACCCTTGATGCTATCACTGAATATCAAAACCTTTGATGCTACCACTAAATATAAAAACCTTTGATGATACGACTGAATATCAAAACCTTTGATGCTACCACTAAATATAAAAACCTTTGATGATACGACTGAATATCAAAACCTTTGATGCTACCACTAAATATAAAAACCTTTGATGATACGACTGAATATCAAAACCCTTGATGCTATCACTGAATATCAAAACCTTTGATGCTACCACTAAATATAAAAACCTTTGATGATACGAACTGAATATCAAAACCTTTGATGCTACCACTAAATATAAAAACCTTTGATGATACGACTGAATATCAAAACCTTTGATGCTACTACTAAATATAAAAACCTTTGATGATACGACTGAATATCAAAACCTTTGATGCTACCACTAAATATAAAAACCTTTGATGATACGACTGAATATCAAAACCTTTGATGATTCGTTTGAATGTCAAAACCCTTGGTGAAACGACTGAGTATCAAAGCCCTTAATGATACGATTAAATGTCAAAACCCTTAATGATACGACTGAATGTGAAAACTGATGATACGACTGAATATCAAAACCCTTGATGCTATCACTGAATATCAAAACCCTTGATGATACGACTAAATATAAAAACCATTGATGCTAGGTCTGAATATCAAAACCCTTGGTGATACGACTGAATATCAAAATCTTTGATGATACGACTGAATATCAAAACCCTTGGTGATACGACTGAAGGTGAAAACTGATGATACGACTGAATATCAAAACCCTTAATGGTACGACTGAAGGTGAAAATTGATGATACGAATGAATATCAAAACCCTTGATGCTATCACTGAATATCAAAACCCTTGATGATACGACTGAATGTCAAAACCTTTGATGATTCGACTAAATGTCAAAACCCTTAATGATACGACTGAATATGAAAACCCTTAATGATACGACTGAATATAAAAACCATTGATGCTACCACTAAATATCAAAACCCTTGATGCTACGACTAAATATCAAAACCCTTGATAATACGACTGAATATAAAAACCCTTGATGATACGACTGAATAAAAAAAACCAATTATGCTACGACTGAATATCAAAATCCTTTTATACGACTGAATGTGAAAACTGATGATACGACTAAATATTAAAACCCTTGATGATACGACTGAATATTAATACCATTGATACTATGACTGAATATCAAAACCCTTGGTGATACGACTGAATGTCAAAACCCTTGGTGATACGACTAAATCAAAACCCTTGGTGATACGACTGAATGTCAAAACCCTTGGTGATACGACTGAATATCAAAACCCTTGGTGATACGACTGAATGTCAAAACCTTTGATGATTCGACTGAATATCAAAACCCTTAATGATACGACTGAAGTTGAAAACTGATGATACGACTGAATATCAAAACCATTGATGCTAGGACTGAATTTCAAAACCCTTGGTGATACGACTGAATATCAAAACCCTTGGTGATACGACTGAATATCAAAACCCTTGGTGATACGACTGAATATCAAAACCCTTGGTGATACGACTGAATGTCAAAATCTTTGATGATTCGACTGAATATCAAAACCCTTAATGATACGACTGAATATCAAAACCCTTAATGATACGACTGAATATCAAAACCCTTGGTGATACGACTGAAGGTGAAAACTGATGATACGACTGAATATCAAAACCCTTAATGGTACGACTGAAGGTGAAAATTGATGATACGAATGAATATCAAAACCCTTGATGCTATCACTGAATATCAAAACCCTTGATGATACGACTGAATGTCAAAACCTTTGATGATTCGACTAAATGTCAAAACCCTTAATGATACGACTGAATATGAAAACCCTTAATGATACGACTGAATATAAAAACCATTGATGCAACCACTAAATATCAAAACCCTTGATGCTACGACTAAATATCAAAACCCTTGATAATACAACTGAATATAAAAACCCTTGATGATACGACTGAATAAAAAAAAAACCAATTATGCTACGACTGAATATCAAAATCCTTTTATACGACTGAATGTGAAAACTGATGATACGACTAAATATCAAAACCCTTGATGATACGACTGAATATTAATACCATTGATACTATGACTGAATATCAAAACCCTTGGTGATACGACTGAATGTCAAAACCCTTGGTGATACGACTGAATATCAAAACCCTTGGTGATACGACTGAATATCAAAACCCTTGGTGATACGACTGTCAAAACCCTCGATGATACGACTGAATATCAAACGCGTTGATTATACAATTGATTGTCAAAGCCATTGATGCTACGACTGAATATCAGATCAACTGAAGAAAATCCTTGTAATATAAGATTAAATCTCAAAACCCTTGTTTAATACCACTGAATGTCAAAACACTAGTATTTTTATAATACGACTGCATATTCATATATATTTAAAAGACTGAATATCAAACGTCTTGTACAATACGATTGGATAAAAATCTCCTTGTATATTACGATTGTATGTAAATACACAGTGTACTTGTTTTATGCAATTGAATTAAAAATCCCTTGTATATTAAAACTGAATTTCAAGACCCATAAAGAACACAATTGAATGACCCTTGAATGATATGATTTAATGTTCAAACCCCTGTATATTGCTACTGAATATCAAAACACCGGAATGATATAATATGAATGTTCCTCAATAACCGTTCTGTATACCGCCTGGCTAACATAACCCCGACTTTCTGGATACCGCCTGGCTAACATAATCCCGACTTTCGGAAAATTTTGTTGAACAAGATCTCGCACATTATCTGCCTGTCGATCTCGTATTGAATTAAGAGCGTAGAGGGGGCACGTGTCTCCCTGCCCTACTCCCCTCCCCCCATTTTCAAAAGTGGATTGTGCAACCCCTTCCCCTCTTTTCAGGGCATAGTCACGCCGTGTGAATGATTGAGCTTCTTAAACGAAATAACTGGTTCTACAATGATGTAATTCACACACACTTACCCTTAGTACGTACTCCTCTGTACTGTGATCACATTCTCTGCTGCAACGTGACTTGTCATGCATAGTGTCATACAGAACACCATCTTCTAGCAGTGAAACATAAGCGGATGAACGGTCATCTAGAGCGACCAATCCGGAAAATGTCTCATCATCTGCCACTAGAGGGCGTCCATACTGCTCCATACTCTCTTTTGAAATCATAACATCAGCATGTGAACTGTCTACCGGAGAGACCAGTCCAGCAACATTGACGTCATCCAGTAGGGGGTGTTCACACTGTTCTAGACTCTCTAATTCCGAGAGTGTAACCTTTGCGAATGGGTATTCATCCGAATTGACCAGTCCTCCAGCATTATTGGCGTCTGTCACAGTGACAAGTAGAGACTGAACCGAACAAGTATCGCCTTTAGTTGGCTTAAAATCAAAAGACGGGTCTGACCTTGACCTTTTTATGATATGCTGTCTACTGTGTGACCTGTTGGTTGGTGACTGTCTGGTGGCCAATAAAAGAGCAGACATTTCCATTTACTCTGCCATACAGGTTGAGATGTCTTCAAAGGGACAATTACACACTATAAAAAAGGAAATATATGTCAATATGTATAACATTCTAAAATATCACGTAGAATTATTTGTTTTACAAAAAGTAAATCATCCGAAATATATGAATTGATATTAGCCTCCCAGACATTTCGCTCTCTAACAAACAAACTAATACCATGCCGTACATATAATCTTAGAGGATGTAGAACTCAATGTACTGTGTAGAACGCTGAACAAGCAGACAGATCCCACAATGAACTCACGACATATGTCACAATACAGGATTATATATACAATATAGAACTCAATGTACCGCGTAGAGCGCCCAACAAACACACAAAATCCCACGCTAAACACACAACATATGTCAAAATACAGGATTATATATACAATATAGAACTCAATGTACTGCGTAGAACGCTCAACAAGCACACAAAATCCCACACTAAACACACAACATATGTCAGAATACAGGTTTATATATACAATATAGAACTCAATGTACTGCGTAGAACGCTCAACAAGCACACAAAATCCCACACTAAACACACAACATATGTCAAAATACAGGATTATATATACAATATAGAACTCAATGTACTGCGTAGAGCGCTCAACAAGCACACAAAATCCCACACTAAACACACAACATATGTCAAAATACAGGATTATATATACAATATAGAACTCAATGTACTGCGTAGAGCGCTCAACAAGCACACAAAATCCCACACTAAACACACAACATATGTCAGACTACAGGATTATATATACAATATAGAACTCAATGTACTGCGTAGAGCGCTCAACAAGCACACAAAATCCCACACTAAACACACAACATATGTCAAAATACAGGATTATATATACAATATAGAACTCAATGTACTGCGTAGAACGCTCAACAAGCACACAAAATCCCACACTAAACACACAACATATGTCAAAATACAGGATTATATATACAATATAGAACTCAATGTACTGCGTAGAACGCTCAACAAGCACACAAAATCCCACACTAAACACACAACATATGTCAGAATACAGGATTATATATACAATATAGAACTCAATGTACTGCGTAGAACGCTCAACAAACACACAAAATCCCACACTAAACACACAACATATGTCAAAATACAGGATTATATATACAATATAGAACTCAATGTACTGCGTAGAACGCTCAACAAACACACAAAATCCCACACTAAACACACAACATATGTCAAAATACAGGATTATATATACAATATAGAACTCAATGTACTGCGTAGAGCGCCCAACAAGCACACAAAATCCCACACTAAACACACAACATATGTCAAAATACAGGATTATATATACAATATAGAACTCAATGTACTGCGTAGAACGCTCAACAAACACACAAAATCCCACACTAAACACACAGCATATGTCAGAATACAGGTTTATATATACAATATAGAACTCAATGTACTGCGTAGAACGCTCAACAAGCACACAAAATCCCACACTAAACACACAGCATATGTCAGAATACAGGTTTATATATACAATATAGAACTCAATGTACTGCGTAGAACGCTCAACAAGCACACAAAATCCCACACTAAACACACAGCATATGTCAGAATACAGGTTTATATATACAATATAGAACTCAATGTATTGCGTAGAACGCTCAACAAGCACACAAAATCCCACACTAAACACACAACATATGTCAAAATACAGGATTATATATACAATATAGAACTCAATGTACTGCGTAGAGCGCTCAACAAGCACACAAAATCCCACACTAAACACACAACATGTGTCAAAATACAGGATTATATATACAATATAGAACTCAATGTACTGCGTAGAGCGCTCAACAAGCACACAAAATCCCACACTAAACACACAACATATGTCAGAATACAGGTTTATATATACAATATAGAACTCAATGTACTGCGTAGAACGCTCAACAAGCACACAAAATCCCACACTAAACACACAACATATGTCAAAATACAGGTTTATATATACAATATAGAACTCAATGTACCGTGTAGAACGCTCAACAAGCACACAAAATCCCACACTAAACACACAACATATGTCAAAATACAGGATTATATATACAATATAGAACTCAATGTACTGCGTACAGCGCTCAACAAGCACACAAAATCCCACACTAAACACACAACATATGTCGAAATACAGGATTATATATACAATATAGAACTCAATGTACTGCGTAGAGCGCTCAACAAGCACACAAAATCCCACACTAAACACACAACATATGTCAGAATACAGGATTATATATACAATATAGAACTCAATGTACTGCGTAGAACGCTCAACAAGCACACAAAATCCCACACTAAACACACAACATATGTCAGAATACAGGTTTATATATACAATATAGAACTCAATGTACTGCGTAGAACGCTCAACAAGCACACAAAATCCCACACTAAACACACAACATATATCAAAATACAGGTTTATATATACAATATAGAACTCAATGTACTGCGTAGAACGCTCAACAAGCACACAAAATCCCACACTAAACACACAACATATGTCAGAATACAGGTTTATATACAATGTAGAATTCAATGTACTTGTGTTAAGAACGCTAAATAAGCACATATGTTCCCACAATGAATACACGATATACGTCAGAATACAGGATTATAAATACGATGTAAAACTCAATGTACTGTGTAGAACGCTTTTAAACAAGCACACAATATCCTATACTGAATACACGACACATGTTAAAATACAGGACTATATATACAATGCAGAACTCAATGTACTGTGTAGAACGCTTAATAAGCACGAATGATCCCACAATGAATACACAACACATGTCACAATACAGGATTATATATACAATGTAGAACTCAATGTACTGTGTAGAACGCTCAACAAGCACACATGATCACACACTGAACATACGACATATGCCAGAATACAGGATCATATATATAATGTAGAACGAGTTGTGTATAATGCTTTACATGCACATTTTATATTGACTAAAAGGTACATGCCAAAGTATATGGATCTTTGTATAGACTGTACCGAGTAGAACACTTAACAAGTGCACAAGATTCCAGACTGAGAACACAAAAGGATTGTATGTAGACTGTAGTACTCCTTGTGCTGTGTAGAACACATTAAAACACACAGGAAATACACTGAAGGCACGGCACGTGTCAAATTCAAAACCTGGTGGTAGTACCAAATTCTGGAATCTGGTGGTAGTACCAAGTCACGGAACCTGATGGTAGTACCAAATCCTGGACCCTGATGACTGTACTAAATCCTAGAAGCTGATGATAGTACCAAATCTTGCAGACTGATGGTAGTACCAAATCCTGGACCTGATGGTAGTACCAAATATGGGACCCTAATGGTAGTACCAAAACCAGGACCCTGATGGTTGTACTTAATTCTAGATTCTGATGGTAGTACCAAATTTTGCAGTCTGAAGGTAGTACCAAATCCTGGATCTGATGGTAGTACCAAATCTTGGAACCTGACGGTAAAAGGGAAAGGGAAGGCATCTGACTTAGCTGTGTGGCAAAAGTCATCAAGAAGATGTACAATAGAAGTTTGGAATCTGATAGTAGAACCAAATCCTGTAATCTAATGGTAGTACCTAATCATGCAACCTGATGATAGTTATAATTTCTTAGACGGTAACGAGCTTCCTTTGTAGATGAATATTTTGTGAAGAACTCTATGTAGTCTTTGATGTGATTATTAGATTTTCCTCTGTAAATCTTATCATGTGCTTTAATCCCGTTTTGGTAGTATCTTACCCATAATGCAGGTGGTATTATCAATATACACGTTATAATGGCCACTAACAACTGTGTTATCACTATACACGTAATAATGGTCACTAAAAACTGTGTTATCACTATACACGTAATAATGGTCACTAACAACTGTGTTATCACTATACACGTAATAATGGTCACTAACAACTGTGTTATCACTATACACGTTATAATGGTCACTAACAACTGTGTTATCACTATACACGTAATAATGGTCACTAACAACTGTGTTATCACTATACACGTAATAATGGTCACTAACAACTGTGTTATCACTATACACGTAATAATGGCCACTAACAACTGTGTTATCACTATACACGTAATAATGGCCACTAACAACTGTGTTATCACTATACACGTAATAATGGTCACTAACAACTGTATTATCACTATACACGTAATAATGGCCACTAACAACTGTGTTATCACTATACACGTAATAATGGCCACTAACAACTGTGTTATCACTATACACGTAATAATGGCCACTAACAACCGTGTTATCACTATACACGTAATAATGGTCACTAACAACTGTGTTATCACTATACACGTTATAATGGTCACTAAAAACTGTGTTATCACTATACACGTAATAATGGTCACTAACAACTGTGTTATCACTATACACGTAATAATGGCCACTAAAAACTGTGTTATCACTATACACGTAATAATGGCCACTAACAACTGTGTTATCACTATACACGTAATAATGGTCACTAACAACTGTGTTATCACTATACACGTAATAATGGTCACCAACAACTGTGTTATCACTATACACGTAATAATGGTCACTAACAACTGTGTTATCACTATACACGTAATAATGGTCACTAACAACTGTGTTATCACTATACACGTAATAATGGTCACTAACAACTGTGTTATCACTATACACGTAATAATGGCCACTAACAACTGTGTTATCACTATACACGTAATAATGGTCACTAACAACTGTGTTATCACTATACACGTAATAATGGTCACTAACAACTGTGTTATCACTATACACGTAATAATGGTCACCAACAACTGTGTTATCACTATACACGTTATAATGGTCACCAACAACTGTGTTATCACTATACACGTAATAATGGTCACCAACAACTGTGTTATCACTATACACGTAATAATGGTCACCAACAACTGTGTTATCACTATACACGTAATAATGGTCACTAACAACTGTGTTATCACTATACACGTAATAATGGTCACTAAAAACTGTGTTATCACTATACACGTTATAATGGTCACTAAAAACTGTGTTATCACTATACACGTAATAATGGTCACTAACAACTGTGTTATCACTATACACGTTATAATGGTCACTAAAAACTGTGTTATCACTATACGCGTAATAATGGCCACTAACAACTGTGTTATCACTATACACGTAATAATGGTCACTAAAAACTGTGTTATCACTATACACGTAATAATGGCCACTAAAAACTGTGTTATCACTATACACGTAATAATGGCCACTAACAACTGTGTTATCACTATACACGTAATAATGGTCACTAACAACTGTGTTATCACTATACACGTTATAATGGTCACTAACAACTGTGTTATCACTATACACGTTATAATGGTCACTAAAAACTGTGTTATCACTATACACGTAATAATGGTCACTAACAACTGTGTTATCACTATACACGTAATAATGGCCACTAAAAACTGTGTTATCACTATACACGTAATAATGGCCACTAACAACTGTGTTATCACTATACACGTAATAATGGTCACTAACAACTGTGTTATCACTATACACGTAATAATGGTCACCAACAACTGTGTTATCACTATACACGTAATAATGGCCACTAACAACTGTGTTATCACTATACACGTAATAATGGTCACTAACAACTGTGTTATCACTATACACGTTATAATGGTCACCAACAACTGTGTTATCACTATACACGTAATAATGGCCACTAACAACTGTGTTATCACTATACACGTAATAATGGCCACTAACAACTGTGTTATCACTATACACGTAATAATGGTCACTAACAACTGTGTTATCACTATACACGTAATAATGGTCACTAACAACTGTGTTATCACTATACACGTAATAATGGTCACCAACAACTGTGTTATCACTATACACGTAATAATGGTCACCAACAACTGTGTTATCACTATACACGTAATAATGGTCACTAACAACTGTGTTATCACTATACACGTAATAATGGTCACTAACAACTGTGTTATCACTATACACGTAATAATGGTCACTAAAAACTGTGTTATCACTATACACGTAATAATGGTCACTAACAACTGTGTTATCACTATACACGTAATAATGGTCACTAACAACTGTGTTATCACTATACACGTAATAATGGTCACTAACAACTGTGTTATCACTATACACGTAATAATGGTCCCTAAAAACTGTGTTATCACTATACACGTAATAATGGCCACTAACAACTGTGTTATCACTATACACGTAATAATGGTCACTAACAACTGTGTTATCACTATACACGTTATAATGGTCACTAAAAACTGTGTTATCACTATACACGTAATAATGGCCACTAACAACTGTGTTATCACTATACACGTAATAATGGTCACTAAAAACTGTGTTATCACTATACACGTAATAATGGTCACTAACAACTGTGTTATCACTATACACGTAATAATGGCCACTAACAACTGTGTTATCACTATACACGTAATAATGGCCACTAACAACTGTGTTATCACTATACACGTAATAATGGTCACCAACAACTGTGTTATCACTATACACGTAATAATGGCCACCAACAACTGTGTTATCACTATACGCGTAATAATGGCCACTAACAACTGTGTTATCACTATACGCGTAATAATGGCCACTAACAACTGTGTTATCACTATACGCGTAATAATGGCCACCAACAACTGTGTTATCACTATACGCGTAATAATGGCCACTAACAACTGTGTTATCACTATACACGTAATAATGGTCACCAACAACTGTGTTATCACTATACACGTAATAATGGCCACTAACAACTGTGTTATCACTATACACGTAATAATGGCCACTAACAACTGTGTTATCACTATACACGTAATAATGGCCACTAACAACTGTGTTATCACTATACACGTAATAATGGCCACTAACAACTGTGTTATCACTATACACGTAATAATGGCCACTAACAACTGTGTTATCACTATACACGTAATAATGGTCACTAACAACTGTGTTATCACTATACACGTAATAATGGTCACCAACAACTGTGTTATCACTATACACGTAATAATGGTCACCAACAACTGTGTTATCACTATACACGTAATAATGGTCACTAACAACTGTGTTATCACTATACACGTAATAATGGCCACTAACAACTGTGTTATCACTATACACGTAATAATGGCCACTAACAACTGTGTTATCACTATACACGTAATAATGGCCACTAACAACTGTGTTATCACTATACACGTAATAATGGCCACAACTGTGTTATCACTATACACGTAATAATGGTCACTAACAACTGTGTTATCACTATACACGTAATAATGGTCACTAACAACTGTGTTATCACTATACACGTAATAATGGTCACCAACAACTGTGTTATCACTATACACGTAATAATGGTCACTAACAACTGTGTTATCACTATACACGTTATAATGGTCACTAAAAACTGTGTTATCAATATAAGGGGTATGTATCAATATAAGGGGTATGTATCAATATAGCAAGGTATGTATCAATATAAGGGGTATGTATCAATATAGCGGGGTATGTATCAATATAGCGGGGTATGTATCAATATAAGGGGTATGTATCAATATAGCGGGGTATGTATCAATATTGTGGGGTATGTATGAATATAGTGGGATATGTAGCAATATAAGGGGTATGTATCAATATAAGGGGTATGTATCAATATAGAGGGGTATGTATCAATATAACAGGGTATGTATCAATATAACGGGGTATGTATCAATATAAGGGGTATGTATCAATATAGCGGGGTATGTATCAATATAAGTGGTATGTATCAATATAGCAAGGTATGTATCAATATAAGGGGTATGTATCAATATAGCGGGGTATGTATCAATATAACGGGGTATGTATCAATATAAGGGGTATGTATCAATATAAGGAGATGTTTTGTTCATATCAATTTGTGCACAATATGTGCATTTCTCTTCAGTGTCTCTTCAGTGATGCCCAAGGCCGAAACTGTGGTTCGAAATCCAAGTTATGTATGTTTGAAGATCAAACCATTTACTTAACTGACTTAAAAGTAGAATGTCGCTAACACTTTGAAGTTCCTGGGGATACGAGATTCTATGGTTCTTTAGTATCATAAGTTGGGATGCACTTTCTGAAGAAGCGTATCGATATGAAGAATGGAGTTACATCCTATACAAATGTATAAACCGGATACGCATGCATGACTGATTCTTATAATTCCATTTTGAACTACCATAACTCAATCATTTAGGTGATTGGCTCGTGACCAGTGGTTCGTCGGTGGCTCGTGACAAAGGCAAGGGTTCCTGCAAAGTGGTTCGTCGGTGGCTCGTGACCAAAGGCAAGGACTCCAGCAAAGTGGATCATAGGTGGCTCGTGACCAAAGGCAAGGGATCCAGCAAAGTGGGTCGTCGGTGGCTCGTGACAAAAGGCAAGGACTCCAGCAAAGTGGATCATAGGTGGCTCGTGACCAAAGGCAAGGGATCCAGCAAAGTGGGTCGTCGGTGGCTCGTGACAAAAGGCAAGGGATCCAGCAAAGTGGGTCGTCGGTGGCTCGTGACCAAAGGCCAGGGTTCCAGCAAAGTGGATCATAGGTGGCTCGTGACCAAAGGCAAGGGTTCCAGCAAAGTGGATCGTCGATGGCTCGTGACCAAAGGCCAGGGTTCCAGCAAAGTGGATCGTCGGTGGCTCGTGACCAAAGGCAAGGGATCCAGCAAAGTGGATCATAGGTGGCTCGTGACCAAAGGCAAGGGTTCCAGCAAAGTGGATCGTCGGTGGCTCGTGACCAAAGGCAAGGGATCCAGCAAAGTGGGTCGTCGGTGGCTCGTGACAAAAGGCCAGGGTTCCAGCAAAGTGGGTCGTCGGTGGCTCGTGACAAAAGGCCAGGGTTCCAGCAAAGTGGGTCGTCGGTGGCTCGTGACCAAAGGCAAGGGTTACAGCAAAGTGGATCGTCGGTGTTTTGTCTTTCGGATGAGACTGTAAGTGCTTACTGCATCGACTTGGTCTGTGTTGTGAATGCAAGACGAAGAATATGTGTCTTGTAATTCCACAACATATATTCTTTATTCCCGGTCTTCCTTTAAAATAACGCACGAATCTCTATACACAATAAGCACCTTCATTAACACTTTCAGTACTTTGATATGTACTTGTAGATACTGTATATATATATATATATATATATATATATATATATATATATATATATATATATATATATATATATATATATATATATATATACCTACACACACACACACACAGAGAGAGAGAGAGAGAGAGAGAGAGTGTGTGTGTGTGTGTGTGTGTGTGTGTGTGTGTATACGATACGATTTTAATTCTTGTTTTACGTAACATCAGAATGCATACGAGCATATGATTGCGCTTCTATGATAACGGCATCTATCTGGTGCAATACAAAGACGTTTGGATCACCCACAACAGTGAAGAATTTTTCATGTCACGTCTACCGTGACTCGGGACTTTGTTTCCCCTGTTTCATCCGAAGGACAAAACATCGACGAGCTACCGGTGATAATCAAGGCTGTACGTTTTACTGTTGTCAGTCTTCCATGATACATCGACATGAAAACCGGTGGGAACTGTATTGAAGTTAGTGTTCAGTCAAAAAAACCCTCCCCCGCATTTGGAAATAATTTAGAAATGCAAACAATAGTAAATAATAGTAGAAGATTATCTCTGAAAAAGTAGTTTGTTATTAATATCATTAATATGAAAATATGCCCCCCTTTCTTTTATTTGGTGTACTTCCCGAAGGCAAAGCCACGTGAGGTACCCAGTGGTACCCAGGGAAATAATAATGTAATTGTTAATAAAGTGATCTGATTTTCATTATCTCTCTCTCTCTCTCTCTCTCTCTCTCTCTGAGAAGAACGACTCGTACTTGCGTATGACACTGTAAGAGCCTGAAATCTGAGCTTTTAATGACGTATATTGGTCAGGAAGGTAAATTCGGACGCGCGGTATGTCCGGACCGCGGTATGTCCGGACGATCACTATTTTGGTTACTTATTATTATGGTTATTGACCATTTTAAGTAATTTTAACTTCACAACTTGAAAGAACACCATCTTTTAAAACTGTATGCAAATGGCTATTTTTAAAAATTTATTTATTGAGTATGACTTTAACAAACCGTCCAGGTTTAACTCGATCCGAATTTAAAAGAAACGAGTAAACATCAAAGATGGGGGTGATCATCATATGATGCTAACAAGTGAACTTGGTACAAAACAAAAACTTTGTTATCCACCACCATCTCCGTGTTCTCGTCAACATTCCGAAGTAGAAAGACCCATCCAACATTAAGTTTGTGTATGTGTGTTTATCAGGTCATGCTAGTGCTAGATAATGAAGCAGAGACATCTGTACACTGACGTAAGAATAACCACATTAAATGCATTCCTATGAAAGTCTAAAAATATCAGATGTACATAATATTTAAATTATGTGTAATCCATCTACAGAAGTACATAGTGACCCACTATGCATGAACATCAGTATAAACAGTGTATGAATACACTCTACCCGTGTAATGGTACTTACCGCAGGTTCCGGGCACCAGCTATTTACGTAATAGTCACTTTCTGTTCAACTTAAGTACAACAAGCGAGGTAAGCCATGTGTAATACAGGTAAATTAATTCTGGTTACCTTTCTTGTGCAGCAGTGACACAGTGTGCAATCTAAACAACATGCGTCTTACTGACGTCCCCTTTAAAGAGGCCGGATCCCTAATCACATGCGGAAAATTCCATTCAGATAGTCCGTATACGGATTAGAAGGAATTTACAACATAGGAGAGGTGATGGGAATCAAAGCGTCCTTCCCGAAATTAAAAAGAAAATTTACGCTCAAATTATCATACACGAGGTATGATAGAAAAAGTTCTCGGCCCGATATAATTTGATGCAATAAAGAAGAATAAAACCTCAATCAAAACATTAATTAATCATATTAAACGCTTTTTGTGGAGAGAATGGTATTTCAAAGCTTTTAATTATACACAGAATTCTCTTTTAAAAGTTGAAGGGTTGGTCAAACCGCCAAAATGGAGAAAACTGAAATTTGAGCAGTGATTAAGAATCTATGTAAGAAGGACATGGCTCCCAAGGAAATTCATGAAGGATACATGAATCCCTTGATATGGATTCATGAATCCCTTGAGAAGGATTCACTTTCTAATATTTAGCACTGTTAAAAACTGGGCTGCTGAATATAGAAGGGGAGGGAAAACATCGAAGATGATGAACGGTCTGGACGTCCCAAGGGGGCCATCACAGACGAATACGTTGATATTGTGCACACTTTTGTCATGTGTGACAAGAAGGCGAAACCTTCGAGATATAACCAAAGAAGTTGACATGAGGTATGGGACAGTTCAATGAAATTTAAACGACATCTTAGGTATGTTCAAGTTCTCGACTGGATGAGTTCCTAGAATGTTGATTGAATATCCAAAGAGAAACAGGTATGATGTTTTTGCTTACAAAATAAAATAATATGCATACCTGGAAACTTTTACACAGTCTAAAATTAAATAACTTGAAAACATGGCTAGATATCGACAACATCTCGTTTGAAATCCGCATTTAGATTACCGACTTTTCTCACAGGTCTGTTTTATTGGGAATCAGTAAAGTGTCTGTTTCTGAATGTAGTGAGGATAAAACATTCTGAAAAAGTTTAATACTTTTGATAACTTTAAAAAATGGACAGACAGTCATGAGCAAATTGTATTGTGACATCGCCATTGAATCTTCGGCTCAGAAGAATGAATTCACAATATGTCCTCGTGTTCTCTGAGTAACAAACCAGAATCTCATTTCGTTATTTGCGACAACGATTTATGAGTATATAACTGCCGATATCACAAGTGGGGAGTCAAGCAATCCAATGTGAATCGGCGATTTGTGAGTCAGACAGGCTCTGGAGAGAAAGTCAGGCAAATTCTGGAGAGAGTCGGTTATGTAAGGAGATGTGTGAGTCAGGTTGATTCTGGAGAGAATCGATAATGTCAGGAAAAGTGTGAGTCAGGCAGATTCTAGAGGGAATCGGTTATATAAGGGGATGTGTGAGTCAGGCAGATTCTGGAGAGAGTCGGTTATGTAAGGAGATGTGTGAGTCAGGCAGATTCTGGAGAAAGTCGGTTATGTAAGGAGATGTGTGAGTCAGACAGATTCTGGAGAGAGTCGGTTATGTAAGGAGATGTGCAAGTCAGGCAAATTCTTGAGAGAGTCGGTTATGTAAGGAGATGTGTGAGTCAGGTAGAATCTGGAGAGAATCGATAATGTCAGGAAAAGTGTGAGTCAGGCAGATTCTAGAGGGAATCGGTTAAATAAGGGGATGTGTGAGTCAGGCAGATTCTGGAGAGAGTCGGTTATGTAAGGAGATGTGTGAGTCAGACAGATTCTGGAGAGAGTCGGTTATGTAAGGAGATGTGCAAGTCAGGCAAATTCTTGAGAGAGTCGGTTATGTAAGGAGATGTGTGAGTCAGGTAGAATCTGGAGAGAATCGATAATGTCAGGAAAAGTGTGAGTCAGGCAGATTCTAGAGGGAATCGGTTAAATAAGGGGATGTGTGAGTCAGGCAGATTCTGGAGAGAGTCGGTTATGTAAGGAGATGTGTGAGTCAGACAGATTCTGGAGAGAGTCGGTTATGTAAGGAGATGTGTGAGTCAGGCAGATTCTGGAGAGAGTCGGTTATGTAAGGAGATGTGTGAGTCAGGCAGATTCTGGAGAGAGTCGGATATGTAAGGAGATGTGTGAGTCAGGCAGATTCTGGAGAGAGTCGGTTATGTAAGGAGATGTGTGAGTCAGGTAGAATCTGGAGAGAATCGATAATGTCAGGAAAAGTGTGAGTCAGGCAGATTCTAGAGGGAATCGGTTATATAAGGGGATGTGTGAGTCAGGCAGATTCTGGAGAGAGTCGGTTATGTAAGGAGATGTGTGAGTCAGGCAGATTCTGGAGAGAGTCGATTATGTAAGGAGATGTTTGAGTCAGGCAGATGATTCTGAAGAGAATGGATAATGTCAGGAAAAGTGTGAGTCAGGCAGATTCTAGAGGGAATCGGTTATATAAGGGGATGTGTGAGTCAGGCAGCTTCTGGAAGGAATCGGTTATGTAAGAAGATGTGTCAATCAGGCAGATTCTAGAGGGAATCGGTTATGTGAGGAGATGTGTTAATCAGGCAGATTCTGGAGAAAGTCGGTTATGTAAGGAGATATGTGAGTCAGGAAGATTCTGGAGGGAATCGGTTATGTAAGGAGATGTGTCAATCAGGCAGATTCTAGAGGGAATCGGTTATATAAGGGGATGTGTGAGTCAGGCAGATTCTGGAGAGAGTCGGTTATGTAAGGAGATGTGTGAGTCAGGCAGATTCTGGAGAGAGTCGGATATGTAAGGAGATGTGTGAGTCAGGCAGATTCTGGAGAGAGTCGGTTATGTAAGGAGATGTGTGAGTCAGGTAGAATCTGGAGAGAATCGATAATGTCAGGAAAAGTGTGAGTCAGGCAGATTCTAGAGGGAATCGGTTATATAAGGGGATGTGTGAGTCAGGCAGATTCTGTAGAGTCGGTTATGTAAGGAGATGTGTGAGTCAGGCAGATTCTGGAGAGAGTCGATTATGTAAGGAGATGTTTGAGTCAGGCAGATGATTCTGAAGAGAATCGATAATGTCAGGAAAAGTGTGAGTCAGGCAGATTCTAGAGGGAATCGGTTATATAAGGGGATGTGTGAGTCAGGCAGATTCTGGAGAGAGTCGGTTATGTAAGGAGATGTGTGAGTCAGGCAGATTCTGGAGAAAGTCGGTTATGTAAGATGTGTGAGTCAGACAGATTCTGGAGATAAGCGATTATGTAAGGAGATGTGGGAGTCAGACAGATTCTGGAAAGAGTCGGTTATGTAAGGAGATGTGCAAGTCAGGCAAATTCTTTAGAGAGTCGGTTATGTAAGGAGATGTGTGAGTCAGGTAGAATCTGGAGAGAATCGATAATGTCAGGAAAAGTGTGAGTCAGGCAGATTCTAGAGGGAATCGGTTAAATAAGGGGACGTGTGAGTCAGGCAGATTCTGGAGAGAGTCGGTTATGTAAGGAGATGTGTGAGTCAGACAGATTCTGGAGAGAGTCGGTTATGTAAGGAGATGTGTGAGTCAGGCAGATTCTGGAGAGAGTCGGTTATGTAAGGAGATGTGTGAGTCAGGTTGATTCTGGAGAAAGTCGGTTATGTAAGGAGATGTGTGAGTCAGACAGATTCTGGAGAGAATCGATAATGTCAGGAAAAGTGTGAGTCAGGCAGATTCTAGAGGGAATCGGTTATATAAGGGGATGTGTGAGTCAGGCAGATTCTGGAGAGAGTCGGTTATGTAAGGAGATGTGTGAGTCAGACAGATTCTGGAGAGAGTCGGTTATGTAAGGAGATGTGCAAGTCAGGCAAATTCTGGAGAGAGTCGATTATGTAAGGAGATGTGCGAGTCAGGCAGATGATTCTGAAAAGAATGGATAATGTCAGGAAAAGTGTGAGTCAGGCAGCTTCTGGAAGGAATCGGTTATGTAAGGAGATGTGTGAGTCAGACAGATTCTGGAGAGAGTCGGTTATGTAAGGAGATGTGCAAGTCAGGCAAATTCTTGAGAGAGTCGGTTATGTAAGGAGATGTGTGAGTCAGGTAGAATCTGGAGAGAATCGATAATGTCAGGAAAAGTGTGAGTCAGGCAGATTCTAGAGGGAATCGGTTAAATAAGGGGATGTGTGAGTCAGGCAGATTCTGGAGAGAGTCGGTTATGTAAGGAGATGTGTGAGTCAGACAGATTCTGGAGAGAGTCGGTTATGTAAGGAGATGTGTGAGTCAGGCAGATTCTGGAGAGAGTCGGTTATGTAAGGAGATGTGTGAGTCAGGCAGATTCTGGAGAGAGTCGGATATGTAAGGAGATGTGTGAGTCAGGCAGATTCTGGAGAGAGTCGGTTATGTAAGGAGATGTGTGAGTCAGGTAGAATCTGGAGAGAATCGATAATGTCAGGAAAAGTGTGAGTCAGGCAGATTCTAGAGGGAATCGGTTATATAAGGGGATGTGTGAGTCAGGCAGATTCTGGAGAGAGTCGGTTATGTAAGGAGATGTGTGAGTCAGGCAGATTCTGGAGAGAGTCGATTATGTAAGGAGATGTTTGAGTCAGGCAGATGATTCTGAAGAGAATGGATAATGTCAGGAAAAGTGTGAGTCAGGCAGATTCTAGAGGGAATCGGTTATATAAGGGGATGTGTGAGTCAGGCAGCTTCTGGAAGGAATCGGTTATGTAAGAAGATGTGTGAGTCAGGTAGATTCTGGAGGGAATCTGTTATGTGAGGAGATGTGTTAATCAGGCAGATTCTGGAGAAAGTCGGTTATGTAAGGAGATGTGTGAGTCAGGAAGATTCTGGAGGGAATCGGTTATGTAAGGAGATGTGTCAATCAGGCAGATTCTAGAGGGAATCGGTTATATAAGGGGATGTGTGAGTCAGGCAGATTCTGGAGAGAGTCGGTTATGTAAGGAGATGTGTGAGTCAGGCAGATTCTGGAGAGAGTCGGATATGTAAGGAGATGTGTGAGTCAGGCAGATTCTGGAGAGAGTCGGTTATGTAAGGAGATGTGTGAGTCAGGTAGAATCTGGAGAGAATCGATAATGTCAGGAAAAGTGTGAGTCAGGCAGATTCTAGAGGGAATCGGTTATATAAGGGGATGTGTGAGTCAGGCAGATTCTGTAGAGTCGGTTATGTAAGGAGATGTGTGAGTCAGGCAGATTCTGGAGAGAGTCGATTATGTAAGGAGATGTTTGAGTCAGGCAGATGATTCTGAAGAGAATCGATAATGTCAGGAAAAGTGTGAGTCAGGCAGATTCTAGAGGGAATCGGTTATATAAGGGGATGTGTGAGTCAGGCAGATTCTGGAGAGAGTCGGTTATGTAAGGAGATGTGTATGTCAGGCAGATTCTGGAGAAAGTCGGTTATGTAAGATGTGTGAGTCAGACAGATTCTGGAGATAAGCGATTATGTAAGGAGATGTGGGAGTCAGACAGATTCTGGAGAGAGTCGGTTATGTAAGGAGATGTGTGAGTCAGGTAGAATCTGGAGAGAATCGATAATGTCAGGAAAAGTGTGAGTCAGGCAGATTCTAGAGGGAATCGGTTAAATAAGGGGACGTGTGAGTCAGGCAGATTCTGGAGAGAGTCGGTTATGTAAGGAGATGTGTGAGTCAGACAGATTCTGGAGAGAGTCGGTTATGTAAGGAGATGTGTGAGTCAGACAGATTCTGGAGAGAGTCGGTTATGTAAGGAGATGTGTGAGTCAGGTTGATTCTGGAGAAAGTCGGTTATGTAAGGAGATGTGTGAGTCAGACAGATTCTGGAGAGAATCGATAATGTCAGGAAAAGTGTGAGTCAGGCAGATTCTAGAGGGAATCGGTTATATAAGGGGATGTGTGAGTCAGGCAGATTCTGGAGAGAGTCGGTTATGTAAGGAGATGTGTGAGTCAGACAGATTCTGGAGAGAGTCGGTTATGTAAGGAGATGTGCAAGTCAGGCAAATTCTGGAGAGAGTCGATTATGTAAGGAGATGTGCCAGTCAGGCAGATGATTCTGAAAAGAATGGATAATGTCAGGAAAAGTGTGAGTCAGGCAGCTTCTGGAAGGAATCGGTTATGTAAGATGTGTGAGTCAGGCAGATTCTGGAGGGAATCGGTTATGTAAGGAGATGTGTGAGTCAGGAAGATTCTGGAGGGAATCGGTTATGTAAGGAGATGTGTCAATCAGGCAGATTCTAGAGGGAATCGGTTATATAAGGGGATGTGTGAGTCAGGCAGATTCTGGAGAGAGTCGGTTATGTAAGGAGATGTGTGAGTCAGGCAGATTCTGGAGAAAGTCGGTTATGTAAGATGTGTGAGTCAGACAGATTCTGGAGAAAGTCGGTTATGTAAGGAGATGTGTGAGTCAGGAAGATTCTGGAGGGAATCGGTTATGTAAGGAGATGTGTCAATCAGGCAGATTCTAGAGGGAATCGGTTATATAAGGGGATGTGTGAGTCAGGCAGATTCTGGAGAGAGTCGGTTATGTAAGGAGATGTGTGAGTCAGGCAGATTCTGGAGAAAGTCGGTTATGTAAGATGTGTGAGTCAGATAGATTCTGGAGAGAGTCGGTTATGTAAGGAGATGTGTGAGTCAGGCAGGCTCTGGAGATAAGCGGTTATGTAAGGAGATGTGTGAGTCAGGTAGAATCTGGAGAGAATCGATAATGTCAGGAAAAGTGTGAGTCAGGCAGATTCTAGAGGGAATCGGTTATATAAGGGGATGTGTGAGTCAGGCAGATTCTGGAGAGAGTCGGTTATGTAAGGAGATGTGTGAGTCAGGCAGATTCTGGAGAGAGTCGGTTATGTAAGGAGATGTGTGAGTCAGGTAGAATCTGGAGAGAATCGATAATGTCAGGAAAAGTGTGAGTCAGGCAGATTCTAGAGGGAATCGGTTATATAAGGGGATGTGTGAGTCAGGCAGATTCTGGAGAGAGTCGGTTATGTAAGGAGATGTGTGAGTCAGGCAGATTCTGGAGAGAGTCGGTTATGTAAGGAGATGTGCAAGTCAGGCAAATTCTGGAGAGAGTCAATTATGTAAGGAGATGTGCGAGTCAGGCAGATGATTCTGAAGAGAATGGATAATGTCAGGAAAAGTGTGAGTCAGGCAGATTCTAGAGGGAATCGGTTATATAAGGGGATGTGTGAGTCAGGCAACTTCTGGAAGAAATCGGTTATGTAAGAAGATGTGTGAGTCAGGCAGATTCTGGAGGGAATCGGTTATGTGAGGAGATGCGTTAATCAGGCAGATTCTGGGGAGACGCGGCTATATAAGGAGATGTGTGAGTCAGGCAGATTCTGGAGAAAGTCGGTTATGTAAGGAGATGTGCAAGTCAGGCAAAATCTTGAGAGAGTCGGTTATGTAAGGAGATGTGTGAGTCAGGTAGAATCTGGAGAAAATCGATAATGTCAGGAAAAGTGTGAGTCAGGCAGATTCTAGAGGGAATCGGTTATATAAGGGGATGTGTGAGTCAGGCAACTTCTGGAAGAAATCGGTTATGTAAGAAGATGTGTGAGTCAGGCAGATTCTGGAGGGAATCGGTTATGTGAGGAGATGCGTTAATCAGGCAGATTCTGGGGAGACGCGGCTATATAAGGAGATGTGTGAGTCAGGCAGATTCTGGAGAAAGTCGGTTATGTAAGGAGATGTGCAAGTCAGGCAAAATCTTGAGAGAGTCGGTTATGTAAGGAGATGTGTGAGTCAGGTAGAATCTGGAGAAAATCGATAATGTCAGGAAAAGTGTGAGTCAGGCAGATTCTAGAGGGAATCGGTTATATAAGGGGATGTGTGAGTCAGGAAGATTCTAAAGAGAATCGATTATGTCAGGACATTGTGTGAGTCAGGCAGATTCTGGAGGGAATCGGTTATGTAAGGAGATGTGTCAATCAGGCAGATTCTAGAGGGAATCGGTTATATAAGGGGATGTGTGAGTCAGGCAGATTCTGGAGAGAGTCGGTTATGTAAGGAGATGTGTGAGTCAGGCAGATTCTGGAGAGAGTCGGTTATGTAAGGAGATGTGTGAATCAGGCAGATTCTGGGTGGAATCAGTTATGTAAGGAGACGTGCGAGTCAGGCAGATTCGGGAGAGAATTGGTTATGTAAGGAGCAATGCTAGCTATGATGAGAATCGCGTGTGATGTGTAAGTAAGGCAGGCTCTAGTGATATACAGTGATGTATGAGTAAGGCATGCCCTAGTGAGATACGGTGATGTATGAGTAAGGCATTCTCTTGTGAGATACGGTAATGTATGAGTAAGGGCTGCTCTTGTGATGTATGGGTAAGGCATGCCCTAGTGAGATACGGTGATGTATGAGTAAGGCATGCTCTTGTGAGATACCTGTGATGTATGAGTAAGGCATGCTCTTGTGAGATACGGTGATGTATGAGTAAGACATGCTCTTATGATGTATGAGTAAGGCATGCTCTTGTGAGATACGGTAATGTATAAGTAAGACATGCTCTTGTGAGATACGGTAATGTATGAGTAAGGCATGCACTTGTGAGATACGGAAATGTATGAGTAAGGCATACTCTTGTGAGATACGGTGATGTATGAGAAAGGCATGCCGTTGAGAAAGGCATGCCCTTGTGATGTATGAGTAAGGCATGCACTTGTGAGATACGGAAATGTATGAGTAAGGCATGTTCTTGTAATGGATGAGTAAGGCATGCTTTTGTTAGATACGGTGATGTATGAGAAAGGCATGCCGTTGAGAAAGGTATGCCCTTGTGATGTATGAGTAAGGCATGCTCTTGTGAGATACGATGATGTATGAATAAAGCATGCTCTGGTGGTATACGGTAATGTATGAGTAAGGCATTCTCTTGTGAGATACGGTGATGTATCAGTAAGGAATGCTCTTGTGAGGTATGAGTAAGGCATGCTCTTGTGAGATACAGTAATGTATGAGTAAGGCATGCTCTTGTGAGATATATGAAGTATGAGTAAAGGCTGCTCTTGTGATGTATGAGTAAGGCATGCTCTTGTGAGATACGGTAATGTATGAGTAAGGCATGCCCTTGTGAGGTATGAGTAAGGCATGTTCTTGTAATGGATGAGTAAGTCATGCTCTTGTGAGATACGGTAAGGTATGAGTAAGGCATGCACTTGTGAGATACGGAAATGTATGAGTAATGCATGTTCTTGTGATGTATGAGTAAGGCATGCTCTTGTGAGATACGGTTATGTATGAGTAAGGCATGCACTTGTGAGGTATGAGTAAGGCATGTTCTTGTAATGAATGAGTAAGGCATGCTCTTGTGAGATACGGTAATGTATGAGTAAGGCATGCACTTGTGAGATACGGAAATGTATGAGTAAGGCATGCTCTTGTGAGATATATGAAGTATGAGTAAAGGCTGCTCTTGTGATGTACGAGTACGACATGCTCTTGTGAGATACGGTGATGTATGAGTAAGGCATGCTCTTGTGAGATACGGTAATGTATGAGTAAGGCATGCCCTTGTGAGGTATGAGTAAGGCATGTTCTTGTAATGGATGAGTAAGTCATGCTCTTGTGAGATACGGTGATGTATGAGTAAGGCATGCTCTTGTGAGATACGGTAATGTATGAGTAAGGCATGCCCTTGTGAGGTATGAGTAAGGCATGTTCTTGTAATGGATGAGTAAGTCATGCTCTTGTGAGATACGGTTATGTATGAGTAAGTCATGCACTTGTGAGGTATGAGTAAGGCATGTTCTTGTAATGAATGAGTAAGGCATGCTCTTGTGAGATACGGTAATGTATGAGTAAGGCATGCACTTGTGAGATACGGAAATGTATGAGTAAGGCATGGTCTTGTGATGTATGAGTAAGGCATGCTCTTGTGAGATACGGTGATGTATGAGAAAGGCATGCCGTTGAGAAAGGTATGCCCTTGTGATGTGTGAGTAAGGCATGCTCTTGTGAGATACGATGATGTATGAATAAAGCATGCTCTGGTGGTATACGGTAATGTATGAGTAAGGCATTCTCTTGTGAGATACGGTGATGTATGAGTAAGGCATGCTCTTGTGAGATATGGTGATGTATGAGTAAGGGCTGCTCTTGTGATGTATGAGTACGACATGCTCTTGTGAGATACGGTGATGTATGAGTAAGGCATGCTTTTGTGAGATACGGTAATGTATGAGTAAGGCATGCCCTTGTGAGGTATGAGTAAGGCATGTTCTTGTAATATATAAGTAAGGCATATTTTTGCGAGATACGGTAATATATGAGTTAGGCATGTCTTTGTGAGGTATGAGTAAGGCATACTCTTGTGAGATACGGTAATGTATGAGGAAGGTATGCCCTTGTGAGGTATGAGTAAGGCATGCTCTTGTGAAATACGGTGATGTATGAGTAAGGCATGCTCTTGTGAGATACGGTGATGTATGAGTAAGGCATGCTCTTGTGATGTATGAGTAAGGCATGCTCTTATGAGATAAGTTAAGTATGAGTAAGGCATTCTCTTGTGAGATACGGTAATATATGAGTAAGGGCTGCTCTTGTGATGTATGAGTACGAAATGCTCTTGTGAGATCTGGTGATGTATGAGTAAGGCATGCTGTTGTGAGGTATGAGTAAGGCATGCTCTTGTGAGATACGGTAATGTATGAGGAAGGCATGCCCTTGTGAGGTATGAGTAAGGCATGCTCTTGTGAAATACGGTGATGTATGAGTAAGGCATGCTCTTGTGAGATACGGTGATGTATGAGTAAGGCATACTCTTGTGATGTATGAGTAAGGTATGCAAATGTTTAGATTCCTTACAAGAATGATCTATTTAGGGTAGTTACTGTACGTAGAGTCTTAGCTTGTAAAACTTATATATAATATTTGGTTTAATAATAGTGGTTAAAAGCAAAATCTCAATATGAAGATCGATAGACCCAGACTCTATCATTTATATTCCAGTTACAGTAATTGACCAGTAGTGTTCCAAACATTTATTGACCAATAACCTTTTTGTCAATTTTACATGATGTAAGGGGCAATACCGGACATATGCAAAATTACTGCTTAGATTTGCGTCAACTTACTGTGACGTCACATTCCAAGCGTTAACGTCATGGTGAAAATTCCGGCAAAAATGGGTTTGTCCTGTATAAGAACCCTTACATAAAAAAGGGTCTATTGAATAAGACTATGACGAAAACGATGTTTATGTATGATTGCTCAAGACTTTCTGCATAGAAGATGAGTATGTACTCGTTTATTGGTTGGATTATTGAAAACTTTTATCTTTTATTTGCTTTGATTTTCAATATAAGAAAACAAATAATCAGATAACACTTAAAACCTGCAAATGGTGTATAATAGAATTTTCAGTCAGATCTGTGATGAGATGGATTCTGGACAGGGCGACCTGCCTCTGACAATTTTCTTTTTCACATGGGGTGCATAGATTAATAAACGAAATACATCAGAGTGATCTTATAGAATGCCTTAGTGCTGCTCTTGTTTTATGCTCCATTCTGTAATAGCACTTTGATACTGTTTTGACGTCTTTTTTGGGACATTTTTGCTCATTTTCAGGTAATTTCTTGAATTTCTAATGGTAGGCTATACATTGGTTTTAACCGATTGTTTTGAAATGAATGTAACTGGAAAGAAATTGAATACAAAAATATTTTTTAAGATAGGAAAGGTGATATTCTATTTATAAATAATATAAATCTTGAATGGATGAACTAATCGAGAGATTTTTATGAAATTTGGTAAAAATGAATTACTCAAGGTTCCTGCAAGTGTTGCTGTTTTTCTATCAAACCCATCAAGGGGTGGTTCTATTCGGAAATCAATTTTTGACGAATTCTGACGTTGTCTTTATTGCACATTTTCAAGTGATAAATTTCTTGCAATGTATTGCTTTTTTGTATTTTATTATTTGAAAGGAATAGTTGTAACTGTAAAATGTTTAAAAGCAAAAGTATTTTCTTGATTTTTTATCGATCTTCTATGATTACAAAAGGAAGTGGGTGCACTAGTGTATGTCACAGTGGCCGGTCTAGAGCCCCCCGCCCTCCGCATTTTCGCCTAATATTTATTACTAAAAATCCAGATTTGGCACCAAAAATGGTTTAGTAGTTTTGATAATACAGATGTGCCCCTCCCCTTTTCGGAAATCCTGGATCAGCTACTGTGTTATATAAATATGTGATGAACTTTTTCACAAATGAAGGATATTGATAAAACTTAGCATGAATGAAGTATTCAAGGTTCCATCCGATATTATTTTTTTGACCAGGTCCATCAAGAGGTAGATACAGGGTGGCGCAACATAGGCCTCAGAGAGTGCCCTTCTTTGATAAGCTTCTTCTTCAGAATGGTGGTACAAAGCAATAATCCAAATGCATCAGAGTCATCTAGAAGGATCTCAAAAGAAGTGTTGTCGTCTTTGATTCCATTCGGAAATAAGATTTTTGACGCGTTTTTATATTATTTCAAACTTCGAAATTTTTGTGCATTTTCATGTGATTTCTTTGAATTTCTCATTCACGATTGATTACAATACACAATTAATTGATATATGAAAGTGATTGTAAAGAATTCGAATGTAAAAGTAAACTCTACACTTTTTTTCTAATTCAAGATTTAAACAGGAAAGAAGGGCTTCATTCATATGCAAAGCACGGCTTTGATCAACTTCTTCTGAAGAAATATAAGATTTGGATGAAAATTATTTTGAATGAAGAATTTATTGACATAACAAGTACTGTTGCTTTTATGACTAAATCTACCTAAGGGTTATAATCCATGATATGGCAAAGTAGGCTCAGGCACCCCTGTGGCTCAGGCACCCCTGTGGCTCAGGCACCCCTGTGGCTCAGGTAGAAGAGACATTTTATTTGGGTTACATGCCATGAAATCTTAAATGTATGAGAGTATTTAAGAATGATGTGGTGTTTGGTTTTATTCTGAAACAATGTATTTTGGAAAATAATATTATCATTTGATAACATCTTAATACCTTCTTAATTTTTCATGTGCTCCAAGTACTCATGTAAGTAATATAGGCTCATTTTGGCGTATTGTTGAATTTCGATTGAAGTGCGTCATACAGGGATGTATGAAGCATTAGTTGTGAAAACAAACTTCGAGAAAGTATATATTTATCTTGCATTTCATGAGATATTTACTTGAACATATTATTTTTAGTTCCACTTGGAAAAACACAATCTACCTTTGTGAAAAGAAAGAGTTTTGTCAAATGTGCCATTGGAGCACAAATAACAGGTTTCCTTATTAAGTTAGTGGCCTCTAGTTAAAACACGCCGGTCAGTACTCTGCTAAATTTACGTAGACTCTGTGGATTTTCGAAAGTAATCCAAAGATGTTTGGTGGGGATTCATGCCTGTGTGGATTCGCGCCTGTTTCACCTACGTATTGACATAAATGTCACTGTAAAAAGGTTGAAGCAATCAGAATCGGATTAATTAATGCTATCTGTTTACAGCTCATTACCTCGTTGTTTAAGGAACACATTCTTCTTATGTCTTGCGTTAATAACTACTGCACGTGACAGTTAAGCCATCAATCCTATCACATCCATCTTATCTACATTCTCACTAGTAACAAAACATTGGCCGTCAAAAATCACAGCTTTTAAAATTCAACCAATGCCTTCTCAAGTAATGTGTAAAGTTTCGACAATCGTTATTGTTCTCCTTGTTGCTGTGACGGCCAGTTCTGAGGTTTCCTTCGATCTAGAGGCCGAGGATTTTGTAAATGACCGAGGACTTTTAGTGACTTCACGACGCACGGCGTCTAGTCTACATGCAGTGTGGATGTTAGAATCGAACATCATTCAACTAGAATTTTGTCTCAGCAAGCGAAGCGAGGTCAAGATTAGTGACGTCATAGTATCTAATGATGGCGATGAAGATGTTGTGTCAGTGTTTCTTAACTGGAATAAGATTGCCGAGTTTCGAACATTCAAAAAGAGTATGGAAGGTAAGGGATGGGACGTTTACAAGTCTATCGGCGAGGTGGGAATACCGCAGGTTCTTCCTCCCGGGAGACATACGCTGGTAATTAATGTAACCCAGAGCGATTCGTACGGCGTAGAAATCGACAAAATCCGGGTCACTGTGAACGATCCGGGACTGGAGAATGACGTCTTTCGGTGTCAAGTGTTCTGTTTCGACAGTATAAGTTACGACCATTTTTATGGAAGAGATTTCATTGCGAGTGCCCGTGCCGAACAAAGAAGCACTAAAACACACTGCGCCGAGGTGGACAACATTAAAATTCCATTCTACCACAAAACTGCGAAGAGCGTCATAATTAAAGCAAGTCACCCTCAATATAAAGCTTTCGTCAACGTCAAGCGCCCAGATTTCACAAACTGTGAAATGGCTTTGGAAAATCTGTGGCGATTCCAATCCTTCACTTATTCCAATGAATCCGAAATGAAAATAAGAGTCAATCATGCAGTACTTACTAAAACCAAGAATGAGAACCATGATATCATTGCGATATTTTTTAATTTGAGGGGACCAAAACGCGGAGATACCGACTCCGAGATCGGTTCTATTTTAACGTTCGCATTGTCGGCAACACTGACATCCCCTATTAAACTTGGTGTCCAGTATTTCGGTCGAAACAAGGAATGGACAAATCCGGAGTACAAAACATTCACGCCGGACGATCTGAACACCACCATCACGATACCCGACTTCTCGTGGGTAGAAGGACCGGAAAATATTCTCAGAATTTTGTTGCCATTGGATACAGATCGAGTTTTAGATTTCGATTATATTTCTCTCCGTAAGCGTCCAGTGACTGAAGACGTAGCGTTTAAGGTATTTGATAATGGTGACTTGCTTGCCGAGGGAATCGACGTAGATTTCTGGTGGCAGAATGGCAAGAAAATGACGGTCAACATCATTGACGAAGGCAAAGTGTATGATAATGCGGATTACATAAGGATTTATCAGAAAGTACCGTGGGGAAAGAAAGGATTCGCTCAAACTTTCGTGCTTTATCAGGACGGAATAGTGAGGCTTTTACCTATTACACCTCCAGGAATTGACTGGATCCCTTTCGGATCGTCGATTCTGCTGGGAGAGTCAAATCCATTCTTCCCTCGTCCGTCGGCCTCCATTCAACGCATCGATGTTCATCTCAAGAAACAAGAAATAAAAGTCACATATGACAACCAAAACACTGCAAACTTTAAACTTACGTCAAAATTCGATGAGACATCGCTATTGGTTACGGACATGAATTTCAAAGGGATGAAAAGATGGCCATTTTTAATGTTAATGTCTATG
This sequence comes from Pteria penguin, assembly GCA_035048485.1. Classification (NCBI taxonomy): domain Eukaryota; kingdom Metazoa; phylum Mollusca; class Bivalvia; order Pterioida; family Pteriidae; genus Pteria; species Pteria penguin. The sequence goes on from CM068580.1 coordinate 2,283,461, forward strand.
TGGATCAAAGACGGAAACTCTGATGTTGACCATGTAAGCGTTAACGGAAATGCTCCACATAAAATCATGGGGGACTGGAAAAATTTATACGGCACGTCTTTTGCGTTTTTCAGAAAATGTTTATCAAAACATAACACCCTTAGCCCAGATTTACGGGTAGAAATCAAGGAAACGTGATAGTCTTAAATACATGGGAATTCCATATGTAAACTATAGAAACTTGAATATCATATATTTATTTTGTTGATATTAAGGATATAAAAATCATAAGGTGTATAGCTAAATCTTTGTCCATTCGAATGAATTCCTAAGGAAACAATAGAAAACTAAAACACGAATTCTCCGTTCAGTTATTACATATTAAACGTATAAGTATTTTGTGTACTTAGTTCTTAATATACCCCGCAACAAAGTTATGGGGAGAGAGGTATACTGGAATCAGGTTGTTAGTCCGTCCGTCTGTAGATACAACGGTTTCCGGGCTCTATAGTGTTATCTTTTCACATAGAGGCTAGATACTACACATACAAACTCCTCATGGGATGAGGATGACCCCTACCGATTTTGGGGTCAAAGGTCAAAGGCCACGTGTACCAGACACTGATATAAATTAATGGTTTTCGGGCTCTGTAGTGTTATCCTTGTCACATAGAGTCAAGATATCATACGTAAAGACTCCCCATGGGATTAGGATGATCCCTATTGATTTTGTGGTCAAAGGTAAAATGTATTGGACATTAATCGTTTCCGGTCTCTTGTTACTTTCCCTGTTCACCTTAAATCACTATGATGGACATGTAAGACTCCCCATGGCACGAAGATGATTCCTATCGATTTTGAAGACCAAGTATACAGAACATTGATAAAGGGACATCATTTCTGGGCTCTTATGTGTAAAAATCACCATATTACACATATGGACTCGCCATGGGACGTGGGTGATCTATTCCCCATGTAACGAGGGTGATCCCTATCAAGTTTTGGGTCGAAAGGCTGAAGGTCAAGTCAGAGACATATATACACAAGTGTACTGGACATTGATATAGGCACATGGTTTCTAGACTCTCACGTGTTTTACAATTTCAGTCTACTTCAATTCCGTACAATTTCCCATATACATGTATATTGAACCTTTGTCTGCCACCTAAGGGTGTGTGTGTGTGTGTGTGTGTGGTCCTCCAACAAAGGCCTCTCCTCTTGGGTCAACATCCTGACAACACACACACATTTCTCAAGGAATGCAACTGCAGCAGTTCATACTACCCACAACTCTCTTCTCACCTGGGGTTTTGTCATGCCCTTGACCTGATCTCCACAAGGTCAACGCCATATTCAAAGAATCATTCTGCCGGCGGGGCATTCTTGTTGATAATCCTTGTTAAGGTAATTTTTGAGCTTCTTGTGGAGCCACCTGTTTGCTTCATTGCTCGATATGGTCTCGACATCGCATTTACCGCTACCCACAGCAGTAAGGGATCTAACGTGCTGTGGTAACTATGATTTTACTGTCTCATCCGGGTAATCGGAAACCGAAAATACTCTTACAGGGGATTCCGAGTCAAAACATCATACCACTAGCTCACGTCATCTCTACTGACAATACGTAATGCTAACGTATGCATATATAGCGTTATCATAAATATACTATCTAATGAAAGAAATTCAACATGATCTCAATACTTAGATATCAAAGGTTATCTCATACCAATACATAGCATTATCTCATGCCAATTTATAGGTAACAAACAATATTTCATGCCAGTACATAGATATCAAACATATCAACACACAGATATCAAATATTATCTCATGCCAGTACATAGATATCAAACATTATCTCATGCCAATACATAGATATCAAACATTATCTCATGCCAATACATAGATATCAAACATTATCTCATGCCAATACATAGATATCAAACATTATCTCATGCCAGTACATAGATATCAAACATTATCTCATGCCAGTACATAGATATCAAACATTATCTCACGCCAGTACATAGATATCAAACATTATCTCATGCCAGTACATAGATATCAAACATTATCTCATGCCAGTACATAGATATCAAACATTATCTCATGCCAGTACATAGATATCAAACATATCAACACACAGATATCAAATATTATCTCACGCCAATACATATATATCAAATATGTCAATAGTTAGATATCAAACATTATCTTATGCTAATACATAGATATCAAACATTGTCTCATGCCAATACATAGATATCAAACATTGTCTCATGCCAATACATAGATATCAAACATTGTCTCATGCCAATACATAGATATCAAATATTATCTCATGTCAATACATAGATATCAAACATTTTCTCACACCAATACATAGATATCAAACATTATCACGCACCAATACATAGATATCAAACATTATCTAGCACCAATACATAGATATCAAACATTATCTCATGCCAATACTTAGATATAAACATTATCTCAAGCCAATACATAGACATCAAACATTATCTCATGCCAATACATAGATATCAAACATGATCTCATGACAATACATAGATGTCATACATGATCTCATGCCAATACAGAAATATCAAACTAATCTCAATTGGGTACACGGCCTTATATTGACAAAATTCAATATGAAGCTAACAACATAACAATCAGCTCTCGTACTAGACACTGTCAAAGAGAACCCCAACACTGTTTACAGTCAAGGAAAACCCTAACAGAGGGTACAGTCAAGGAGAACCCTAACAGAGGGTACAATCAGGGAGAACCCTAACAGTGGGTACAATCAGGGAGAACCCTAACACTGGGTACAGTCAAGGAGAACCCTAACACTGGGTACAGTCAGGGAGAACCCTAACACTGGGTACAGTCAGGGAGAACCCTAACAGTGGGTACAGTCAAGGAGAACCCTAACAGTGGGTACAGTCAAGGAGAACCCTAACAGTGGGTACAGTCAAGGAAAACCCTAACACTGGGTACAGTCAAGGAGAACCCTAACAGTGGGTACAGTCAAGGAGAACCCTAGCACTGGGCACTCTTAAGAGAACCCTAGCAATGGGCACTGTCGAGGAGAAATGAAGAATTTAAGACCCCCATTTTTATGTCCCCGGAATCGTAGATTCGGGGGTATCTAGTTTTTGGCCTATCTGTTTGTCCATTTTTGTTGCAAAAATCTTTAACATTTCTTATACCTTTTAACTGTAAGAGATAGAATTTTCATATTTAACAGCATATTCATTATGACAAGACTTTTGTCGGTACAATAATTTTTGACCTCGTGACCTTGACCATGATCTTTGACCTATATTTCAAAAACTAACATTGGTTATAGTTCTTGAATCATAAGCAGTACATGTAGAACTTTCATGTTTCACATGCGTATTTCGTGTGACAAAACCTTTCTGTTGATACAATAATTTTAACCTCACGACTTTGACCGTGAGACTTGATCTACATTTCAAATATCTTAACATTGGTTATAACTTTTGAATAGTAAGAAGTCAGGTTTTCATATTTCATAGGCGTATTTCTTGTGACAAGACCTTTCTGTCGGTACAATAAGTTTTGACCTCGTGACCTTGACCTACATTTCAAACACTTTAACATTGGTTTTAACTTTCGAATCGTAATATGTAGGGCTTTCATATTTCACATGCGTATACCTTGTGGCAAGACCTTTCTGTCGGTACAATAATTTTTGACCTCGTGACATTGACCTTTGACCTACATTTCAAACATTTTAACATTGGTTATAACTTTCGAATCGTAAAAGGTAGGGCTTTCATATTTCACATGCGTATACCTTGTGGCAAGACCTTTCTGTCGGTAGAATAATTTTTGACCTCGTGACATTGACCTTTGACCTACATTTCAAACACTTTAACATTGGTTATAACTTTCGAATCGTAAAAGGTAGGGCTTTCATATTTCACATGCGTATTCCTTGTGACCTTTCCGTCTGTACAATCCGAGGACAGTGTTTCACTTACAAACAACCTTCTTAAATTGAAGAAAAGGTATATCCCAGTGACATGTGATCCCATAGAGACATTCGTGTTTCACAAACAGATCTAGTTTTTGCAGAATCTAATTAACAGACGCAAGACAGTTATCCCTATATATCACAATGCTTCACAGACGACACCTAAACTGGTGTGAGGGGACTAACAAAGTATACAAGGCAATAAAGTAATTGTTATGGTCAACAAATATTCCTTACCTGAACAGGTGTTGGATATATCTAGTTAATTAACTTATACATTAAATGTCAGCTCTTTGACTCTAAATGTAAGTCTTTTAACTTTATGTTCTTTTCGTGGGCAAAAATGTCAAATAATTTTGTGTCATTTGTAATTAATAGACATTGTTCTAGGAAGACTTCCTAGTACATGTACTTGATTCGTGAATATTGCATATAATCAACAGTTCTTTGCACAATAATTCAGTAACACCACTTGGAAGTGCAAAAGCACAATGCCTCTGGGATACTGATCCTTCAATATTACACTGTCCCTAGGATACTGATCCTTCAATATTACACTGTCCCTAGGATACTGATCCTTCAATATTACACTGTCCCTAGGATACTGATCCTTCAGTATTACACTGTCCCTAGGATACTGATCCTTCAATATTACACTGTCCCTAGGATACTGATCCTTCAATATTACACTGTCCCTAGGATACTGATCCTTCAGTATTACACTGTCCCTTGGATACTGCTCCTTCAATACTACACTGTCCCTAGGATACTGATCCTTCAATATAACACTATCCCTAGGATACTGACCCTTCAATATTACACTGTCCCTAGGATACTGATCCTTCAGTATTACACTGTCCCTAGGATACTGATCCTTCAATATTACAATGTCCCTAGGATACTGACCCTTCAATATTACACTGTCCCTAGGATACTGATCCTTCAGTATCACACTGTCCCTAGGATACTGATCCTTCAATATTACACTGTCTCTAGGATACTGACCCTTCAATATTACACTGTCCCTAGGATACTGATCCTTCAGTATCACACTGTCCCTAGGATACTGATCCTTCAATATTACACTGTCCCTAGGATACAGACCCTTCAATATTACACTGTCCCTAGGATACTGATCCTTCAGTATTACACTGTCCCTAGGATACTGATCCTTCAATATTACAATGTCCCTAGCTAGGATACTGATCCTTCAGTATCACACTGTCCCTAGGATACTGATCCTTCAATATTACACTGTCCCTAGGATACTGACCCTTCAATATTACACTGTCCCTAGGATACTGATCCTTCAGTATTATACTGTCCCTAGGATACTGATCCTTCAATATTACAATGTCCCTAGGATACTGATCCTTCAATATTACACTGTCCCTAGGATACTTATCCTTCAATATTACAATGTCCCTAGGATACCGATCCTTCAATATTACACTGTCCCTAGGATACTGATCCTACAATATTACACTGCCTCTAGGATACTGATCCTTCAATATTACAATGTCCCTAGGATACTGATTCTTCAATATTACAATATCTCTAGGATACTGATCCTTCAATATTACACTGTCCCTAGGATAATGATCATTCAGTATTACAATGTCCTTAGGACACTGATCCTTCTATATTACACTGTCCCTAGGATACTGATCCTTCAATATTACAATATCCCTAGGATATTGATCATTCAATATTACAATGTCCTTAGGGTACTTATCCTTCAATATTACACTGTCTCTAGGATACTGATCCTTCAATATTACAATGTCCCTAGGATACTGATCCTTCAATATTACACTGTCCCTAGGATACTGATCCTTCAATATTACACTGTCTCTAGGATACTGATCTTTCAATATTACACTGTCCCTAGGATAGTTATCCTTCAATATTACACTGTCCCTAGGATACTGATCCTTCAATATTACACTGTCTCTAGGATACTGATCCTTCAATATTACACTGTCCCTAAGATACTGATCCTTCAATATTACAATATCCCTATGATATTGATCATTCAATATTACAATGTCCTTAGGGTACTTATCCTTCATTATTACACTGTCCCTAGGATACTGATCCTTCAATATTACACTATTCCTAGGATACTGATCCTTCAATATTACACTGTCCCTAGGATACTGATCCTTCAATATTACACTGTCCCTAGGATACTGATCCTTCAATATTACACTGTCTCTAGGATACTGATTCTTCAATATTACACTGTCCCTAGGATACTGACCCTTCAATATTACACTGTCCCTAGGATACTGATTCTTCAGTATTACACTGTCCCTAGGATACTGCTCCTTCAATATTACACTGTCCCTAGGATACTGACCCTTCAATATTACACTGTCCCTAGGATACTGATCCTTCAGTATTACACTGTCCCTAGGATACTGATCCTTCAATATTACAATGTCCCTAGGATACTGATCCTTCAATATTACACTGTCCCTAGGATACTGATCCATCAGTATCACACTGTCCCTAGGATACTGATCCTTCAATATTACACTGTCCCTAGGATACTGACCCTTCAATATTACACTGTCCCTAGGATACTGCTCTTCAGTATCACACTGTCCCTAGGATACTGATCCTTCAATATTACACTGTCCCTAGGATACTGACCCTTCAATATTACAATGTCCCTAGGATACCGATCCTTCAATATTACACTGTCCCTAGGATACTGATCCTTCAATATTACACTGCCTCTAGGATACTGATCCTTCAATATTACAATGTCCCTAGGATACTGATTCTTCAATATTACAATATCTCTAGGATACTGATCCTTCAATATTACACTGTCCCTAGGATAATGATCATTCAGTATTACAATGTCCTTAGGACACTGATCCTTCTATATTACAATGTCCCTAGGTTACTGATCCTTCAATATTACAATATCCCTAGGATATTGATCATTCAATATTACAATGTCCTTAGGGTACTTATCCTTCAATATTACACTGTCTCTAGGATACTGATCCTTCAATATTACAATGTCCCTAGGATACTGATCCTTCAATATTACACTGTCCCTAGGATACTGATCCTTCAATATTACACTGTCTCTAGGATACTGATCCTTCAATATTACACTGTCCCTAAGATACTGATCCTTCAATATTACAATATCCCTATGATATTGATCATTCAATATTACAATGTCCTTAGGGTACTTATCCTTCATTATTACACTGTCCCTAGGATACTGATCCTTCAATATTACACAATTCCTAGGATACTGATCCTTAAATATTACACTGTCCCTAGGATACTGATCCTTAAATATTACACTGTCCCTAGGATACTGATCCTTCAATATTACACTGTCTCTAGGATACTGATTCTTCAATATTACACTGTCCCTAGGATACTGACCCTTCAATATTACACTGTCCCTAGGAAACTGATCCTTCAGTATTACACTGTCCCTAGGATACTGCTCCTTCAATATTACACTGTTCCTAGGATACTGATCATTCAGTATCACACTGTATCTAGGATACGGATTCTTCAATATTACAATGTCCCTAGGATACTGATCCTTCAATATTACACTGTCCCTAGGATACTGATCCTTCAGTATCACACTGTCCCTAGGATACTGATCCTTCAATATTACACTGTCTCTAGGATACTGACCCTTCAATATTACACTGTCCCTAGGATACTGATCCTTCAGTATCACACTGTCCCTAGGATACTGATCCTTCAATATTACACTGTCCCTAGGATACTGACCCTTCAATATTACACTGTCCCTAGGATACTGATCCTTCAGTATTACACTGTCCCTAGGATACTGATCCTTCAATATTACAATGTCCCTAGGATACTGATCCTTCAATATTACACTGTCTCTAGGATACTGATCCTTGAATATTACACTGTCCCTAAGATACTGATCCTTCAATATTACAATATCCCTATGATATTGATCATTCAATATTACAATGTCCTTTGGGAACTTATCCTTCATTATTACCCTGTCCGTAGGATACTGATCCTTCAACATTACACAATTCCTAGGATATGTATCCTTCAATATTACACTGTCCCTAGGATACTGATCCTTAAATATTACACTGACCCTAGGATACTGATTCTTCAATATTACACTGTCTCTAGGATACTGATCCTTCAATATTACACTGTCCCTAGGATACTGATCCTTCAGTATTACACTGTCCCTAGGATACTGCTCCTTCAATATAACACTATCCCTAGGATACTGACCCTTCAATATTACACTGTCCCTAGGATACTGATCCTTCAGTATTACACTGTCCCTAGGATACTGATCCTTCAATATTACAATGTCCCTAGGATACTGATCCTTCAATATTACACTATCCCTAGGATACTGATCCTTCAGTATCACACTGTCCCTGGGATACTGATCCTTCAATATTACACTGTGTCTAGGATACTGACCCTTCAATATTACACTGTCCCTAGGATACTGATCCTTCAATATTACACTGTCCCTAGGATACTGACCCTTCAATATTACACTGTCCCTAGGATACTGATCCTTCAGTATCACACTGTCCCTAGGATACCGATCCTTCAATATTACACTGTCCCTAGGATACTGATCCTTCAATATTACACTGCCTCTAGGATACTGATCCTTCAATATTACAATGTCCCTAGGATTCTGATTCTTCAAAATTACAATATCTCTAGGATACTGATTCTTCAATATTACAATATCTCTAGGATACTGATCCTTCAATATTACAATGTCCCTAGGATACTGATTCTTCAATATTACACTATCCCTAGGATACTGACCCTTCAATATTACACTGTCCCTAGGATACTGACCCTTCAGTATTACACTGTCCCTAGGATACTGATCCTTCAGTATTACACTGTCCCTAGGATACTGATCCTTCAATATTACAATGTCCCTAGGATACTGATCCTTCAATATTACACTGTCCCTAAGATACTGATCCTTCAATATTACAATATCCCTATGATATTGATCATTCAATATTACAATGTCCTTAGGGTACTTATCCTTCATTATTACACTGTCCCTAGGATACTGATCCTTCAATATTACACTATTCCTAGGATACTGATCCTTCAATATTACACTGTCCCTAGGATACTGATCCTTAAATATTACACTGTCCCTAGGATACTGATCCTTCAATATTACACTGTCTCTAGGATACTGATTCTTCAATATTACACTGTCCCTAGGATACTGACCCTTCAATATTACACTGTCCCTAGGATACTGATCCTTCAGTATCACACTGTCCCTAGGATACTGATTCTTCAATATTATAATGTCCCTAGGATACTTATCCTTCAATATTACACTGTCCGTAGGATACTGATCCTTCAGTATCACACTGTCTCTAGGATACTGATCCTTCAATATTACACTGTCTCTAGGATAGTGACCCTTCAACATTACACTGTCCCTAGGATACTGATCCTTCAGTATCACACTGTCCCTAGGATACTGATCCTTCAATATTACACTATCCCTAGGATACTGACCCTTCAATATTACACTGTCCCTAGGATACTGATCCTTCAGTAATACACGGTCCCTAGGATACTGATCCTTCAATATTACAATGTCCCTAGGATACTGATCCTTCAATATTACACTGTCTCTAGGATACTGATCCTTCAATATTACACTGTCCCTAAGATACTGATCCTTCAATATTACAATATCCTTATGATATTGATCATTCAATATTACAATGTCCTTAGGGAACTTATGCTTCATTATTACCCTGTCCCTAGGATACTGATCCTTCAACATTACACAATTCCTAGGATATGTATCCTTCAATATTACACTGTCCCTAGGATACTGATCTTTAAATGTTACACTGTCCCTAGGATACTGATTCTTCAATATTACACTGTCTCCAGGATACTGACCCTTCAATATTACAATGTCCCTAGGATACTGATCCTTCAGTATTACACTGTTCCTAGGATACTGCTCCTTCAATATAACACTATCCCTAGGATACTGACCCTTCAATATATCACTGTTCCTAGGATACTGATCCTTCAGTATTACACTGTCCCTAGGATACTGATCCCTCAATATTACAATGTCCCTAGGATACTGATCCTTCAATTTTACACTGTCCCTAGGATACTGATCCTTCACTATCACACTGTCCCTAGGATATTGATCCTTCAATATTACACTGTCTCTAGGATACTGACCCTTCAATATTACACTGTCCCTAGGATACTGCTCTTCAGTATCACACTGTCCCTAGGATACTGATCCTTCAATATTACACTGTCCCTAGGATACTGACCCTTCAATATTACACTGTCCCTAGGATACTGATCCTTCAGTATCACACTGTTCCTAGGATACCGATCCTTCAATATTACACTGTCCCTAGGATACTGATCCTTCAATATTACACTGTCCCTAGGATACAGACCCTTCAATATTACACTTTCCCTAGGATACTGATCCTTCAGTATTACACTGTCCCTAGGATACTGATCCTTCAATATTACAATGTCCCTAGCCAGGATACTGATCCTTCAATATTACACTGTCCCTAGGATACTTATCCTTCAATATTACAATGTCCCTAGGATACCGATCGTTCAATATTACACTGTCCCTAGGATACTGATCCTACAATATTACACTGCCTCTAGGATACTGATCCTTCAATATTACACTGTCCCTAGGATAATGATCATTCAGTATTACAATGTCCTTAGAACACTGATCCTTCTATATTACAATATCCCTAGGATATTGATCATTCAATATTACAATGTCCTTAGGGTACTTATCCTTCAATATTACACTGTCTCTAGGATACTGATCCTTCAATATTACAATGTCCCTAGGATACTGATCCTTCAATATTACACTCTCCCTAGGATACTGATCCTTCAATATTACACTGTCTCTAGGATACTGATCTTTCAATATTACACTGTCCCTAGGATAGTTATCCTTCAATATTACACTCTCCCTAGGATACTGATCCTTCAATATTACACTGTCTCTAGGATACTGATCCTTCAATATTACACTGTCCCTCAGATACTGATCCATCAATATTACAATATCCCTATGATATTGATCATTCAATATTACAATGTCCTTAGTGAACTTATCCTTCATTATTACCCTGTCCCTAGGATACTGATCCTTCAACATTACACAATTCCTAGGATATGTATCCTTCAATATTACACTGTCCCTAGGATACTGATCCTTAAATATTACACTGTCCCTAGGATACTGATTCTTCAATATTACACTAACTCTAGGATACTGACCCTTAAATATTACACTGTCCCTAGGATACTGATCCTTCAGTATTACACTGTCCCTAGGATACTGCTCCTTCAATATAACACTATCCCTAGGATACGGACCCTTCAATATTACACTGTTCCTAGGATACTGATCCTTCAGTATTACACTGTCCCTAGGATACTGATCCTTCAATATTACAATGTCCCTAGGATACTGATCCTTCAATATTACACTGTCCCTAGGATACTGATCCTTCAGTATCACACTGTCCCTAGGATTCTGATCCTTCAATATTACACTGTCTCTAGGATACTGACCCTTCAATATTACACTGTCCCTAGGATACTGCTCTTCAGTATCACACTGTCCCTAGGATACTGATCCTTCAATATTACACTGTCCCTAGGATACTGACCCTTCAATATTACACTGTCCCTAGGATACTGATCCTTCAGTATCACACTGTCCCTAGGATACCGATCCTTCCATATTACACTGTCCCTAGGATACTGATCCTTCAATATTACACTGCCTCTAGGATACTGATCCTTCAATATTACAATGTCCCTAGGATACTGATTCTTCAATATTACAATATCTCTAGGATACTGATTCTTCAATATTACAATATCTCTAGGATACTGATCCTTCAATATTACAATGTCCCTAGGATACTGATTCTTCAATATTACAATATCTCTAGGATACTGATCCTTCAATATTACACTGTCCCTAGGATACTGACCCTTCAATATTACACTGTCCCTAGGATACTGATCCTTCAGTATTACACTGTCCCTAGGATACTGATCCTTCAATATTACAATGTCCCTAGGATACTGATCCTTCAATATTACACTGTCTCTAGGATACTGATCCTTCAATATTACACTGTCCCTAGGATACTGATCCTTCAATATTACAATATCCCTATGATATTGATCATTGAATATTACAATATCCTTAGGGTACTTATCCTTCATTATTACACTGTCCCTAGGATACTGATCCTTCAATATTACACAATTCCTAGGATACTGATCCTTCAATATTACACTGTCTCTAGGATACTGATTCTTCAATATTACACTGTCCCTAGGATACTGACCCTTTAATATTACACTGTCTCTAGGATACTGATTCTTCAATATTACACTGTCCCTAGGATACTGACCCTTTAATATTACACTGTCCCTAGGATACTGATCCTTCAGTAATACACTGTCCCTAGGATACTGCTCCTTCAATATAACACTATCCCTAGGATACTGACCCTTCAATATTACACTGTTCCTAGGATACTGATCCTTCAATATTACAATATCCCTATGATATTGATCATTGAATATTACAATGTCCTTAGGGTACTTATCCTTCATTATTACACTGTCCCTAGGATACTGATCCTTCAATATTACACAATTCCTAGGATACTGATCCTTCAATATTACACTGTCTCTAGGATACTGATTCTTCAATATTACACTTTCCCTAGGATACTGACCCTTTAATATTACACTGTCTCTAGGATACTGATTCTTCAATATTACACTGTCCCTAGGATACTGACCCTTTAATATTACACTGTCCCTAGGATACTGATCCTTCAGTATTACACTGTCCCTAGGATACTGATCCTTCAATATAACACTATTCCTAGGATACTGACCCTTCAATATTACACTGTTCCTAGGATACTGATCCTTCAATATTACAATATCCCTATGATATTGATCATTGAATATTACAATGTCCTTAGGGTACTTATCCTTCATTATTACACTGTCCCTAGGATACTGATCCTTCAATATTACACAATTCCTAGGATACTGATCCTTCAATATTACACTGTCTCTAGGATACTGATTCTTCAATATTACACTGTCCCTAGGATACTGACCCTTTAATATTACACTGTCTCTAGGATACTGATTCTTCAATATTACACTGTCCCTAGGATACTGACCCTTTAATATTACACTGACCCTAGGATACTGATCCTTCAGTATTACACTGTCCCTAGGATACTGCTCCTTCAATATAACACTATCCCTAGGATACTGACCCTTCAATATTACAATGTCCCTAGGATACTGATCCTTCAGTATTACACTGTCCCTAGGATACTGATCCTTCAATATTACAATGTCCCTAGGATACTGATCCTTAAATATTACACTGTCCCTAGGATACTGATCCATCAGTATCACACTGTCCCTAGGATACTGATCCTTCAATATTACACTGTCTCTAGGATACTGATCCTTCAATATTACACTGTCCCTAGGATACTGCTCTTCAGTATCACACTGTCCCTAGGATACTGATCCTTCAATATTACACTGTCCCTAGGATACTGACCCTTCAATATTACAATGTCCCTAGGATACCGATCCTTCAATATTACACTGTCCATAGGATACTGATCCTTCAATATTACACTGCCTCTAGGATACTGATCCTTCAATATTACACTGCCCCTAGGATACTGATCCTTCAATATTATAATATCTCTAGGATACTGATCCTTCAATATTACACTGTCCCTAGGATAATGATCATTCAGTATTACAATGTCCTTAGAACACTGATCCTTCTATATTACAATATCCCTAGGATATTGATCATTCAATATTACAATGTCCTTAGGGTACTTATCCTTCAATATTACACTGTCTCTAGGATACTGATCTTTCAATATTACATTGTCCCTAGGATACTGATCCTTCAATATTACACTGTCCCTAGGATACTGATCCTTCAATATTACACTGTCTCTAGGATACTGATCCTTCAATATTACACTGTCCCTAAGATACTGATCCTTCAATATTACAATATCCCTATGATATTGATTATTCAATATTACAATGTCCTTAGGGTACTTATCCTTCATTATTACACTGTCCCTAGGATACTGATCATTTAATATTACACAATTCCTAGGATACTGATCCTTCAATATTACACTGTCCCTATGATACTAATCCTTAAATATTACACTGTCCCTAGGATACTGATCCTTCAATATTACACTGTCTCTAGGATACTGATTCTTCAATATTACACTGTCCCTAGGATACTGACCCTTCAATATTAGACTGTCCCTAGGATAGTGATCCTTCAGTATTACACTGTCCCTAGGATACTGCTCCTTCAATATTACACTGTTCCTAGGATACTGATCCTTCAGTATCACACTGTCCCTAGGATACTGATTCTTCAATATTACAATGTCCCTAGGATACTGATCCTTCAATATTACACTGTCCGTAGGATACTGATCCTTCAGTATCACACTGTCCCTAGGATACTGATCCTTCAACATTACACTGTTCCTAGGATACTGACCCTTCAATATTACACTGTCCCTAGGGTACTGATCCTTAAATATTACACTGTCCCTAGGATACTGATTCTTCAATATTACACTGTCTATAGGATACTGACCCTTCAATATTACATTGTCCCTAGGATGCTGATCCTTCAGTATTACACTGTCCCTAGGATACTGCTCCTTCAATATAACACTATCCCTAGGATACAGACCCTTCAATATTACACTGTTCCTAGGATACTGATCCTTCAGTATTACACTGTCCCTAGGATACTGATCCTTCAATATTACAATGTCCCTAGGATACTGATCCTTCAATATTACACTCTCCCTAGGATACTGATCCTTCAGTATCACTCTGTGCCTAGGATACTGATCCTTCAATATTACACTGTCTCTAGGATACTGACCCTTCAATATTACACTGTCCCTAGGATACTGCTCTTCAGTATCACACTGTCCCTAGGATACTGATCCTTCACTATTACACTGTCCCTAGGATACTGACCCTTCAATATTACACTGTCCCTAGGATACTGATCCTTCAGTATCACACTGTCCCTAGGATACCGATCCTTCAATATTACACTGTCCCTAGGATACTGATCCTTCAATATTACACTGCCTCTAGGATACTGATCCTTCAATATTACAATGTCCCTAGGATACGGATTCTTCAATATTACAATATCTCTAGGATACTGATTCTTCAATATTACAATATCTCTAGGATACTGATCCTTCAATATTACAATATCTCTAGGATACTGATCCTTCAATATTACACTATCCCTAGGATACTGACCCTTCAATATTACACTGTCCCTAGGATACTGATCCTTCAGTATCACACTGTCCCTAGGATACTGATTCTTCAATATTACAATGTCCCTAGGATACTGATCCTTCAATATTACACTGTCCGTAGGATACTGATCCTTCAGTATCACACTGTCCCTAGGATACTGATCCTTCAACATTACACTGTTCCTAGGATACTGACCCTTCAATATTACACTGTCCCTAGGATACTGATCCTTCAGTATCACACTGTCCCTAGGATACTGATCCTTCAATATTACACTGTCCCTAGGATACTGACCCTTCAATATTACACTGTCCCTAGGATACTGATCCTTCAGTATTACACTGTCCCTAGGATACTGATCCTTCAATATTACAATGTCCCTAGGATACTGATCCTTCAATATTACACTGGCTCTAGGATACTGATCCTTCAATATTACACTGTCCCTAAGATACTGATCCTTCAATATTACAATATCCCTATGACATTGATCATTCAATATTACAATGTCCTTAGGGAACTTATCCTTCATTATTACCCTGTCCCTAGGATACTGATCCTTCAACATTACACAATTCCTAGGATATGTATCCTTCAATATTACACTGTCCCTAGGATACTGATCCTTAAATATTACACTGTCCCTAGGATACTGATCCTTCAGTATTACAGTGTCCATAGGATACTGCTCCTTCAATATAACACTATCCCTAGGATACTGACCCTTCAATATTACACTGTTCCTAGGATACTGATCCTTCAGTATTACACTGTCCCTAGGATACTGATCCTTCAATATTACAATGTCCCTAGGATACTGATCCTTCAATATTACACTGTCCCTAGGATACTGATCCTTCAGTATCACACTGTCCCTAGGATACTGATCCTTCAATATTACACTGTCTCTAGGATACTGACCCTTCAATATTACACTGTCCCTAGGATACTGCTCTTCAGTATCACACTGTCCCTAGGATACTGATCCTTCAATATTACACTGTCCCTAGGATACTGACCCTTCAATATTACACTGTCCCTAGGATACTGATCCTTCAGTATCACACTGTCCCTAGGATACTGATCCTTCAATATTACACTGTCCCTAGGATACTGATCCTTCAATATTACACTGCCTCTAGGATACTGATCCTTCAATATTATAATGTCCCTAGGCTACTGATTCTTCAATATTACAATATCTCTAGGATACTTATTCTTCAATATTACAATATCTCTAGGATACTGATCCTTCAATATTACAATGTCCCTAGGATACTGATTCTTCAATATTACAATATCTCTACAATACTGATCCTTCAATATTACACTATCCCTAGGATACTGACCCTTCAATATTACACTGTCCCTATGATACTGATCCTTCAGTATTACACTGTCCCTAGGATACTGATCCTTCAATATTGCAATATCGCTAGGATATTGATCATTCAATATTACAATGTCCTTAGGGTACTAATCCTTCAATATTACACTGTCTCTAGGATACTGATCCATCAATATTACAATGTCCCTAGGATACTGTTCCTTCAATATTACACCGTCCCTAGGATATTGATCCTTCAATATTACACTGTCTGTAGGATACTGATCCTTCAATATTACACTGTCCCTAAGATACTGATCCTTCAATATTACAATATCGCTATGATATTGATCATTCAATATTACACTGTCCCTAGGATACTGCTCCTTCAATATAACACTATCCCTAGGATACTGACCCTTCAATATTACACTGTCCCTAGGATACTGATCCTTCAATATTACACTGTCTCTAGGATACTGATCCTTCAATATTACACTGTCCCTAGGATACTGATCCTTCAATATTACACTGTCCCTAGGATACTGACCCTTCAATATTACACTGTCCCTAGGATACTGATCCTTCAATATTACACTGTCCCTAGGATACTGATCCTTCAATATTACACTGCCTCTAGGATACTGATCCTTCAATATTACAATGTCCCTAGGATACTGATTCTTCAATATTACAAAATCTCTAGGATACTGATCCTTCAATATTACACTGTCCCTAGGATAATGATCATTCAGTATTACAATGTCCTTAGGACACTAATCCTTCTATATTACACTGTCCCTAGGATACTGATCCTTCAATATTGCAATATCCCTAGGATATTGATCATTCAATATTACAATGTCCTTAGGGTACTAATCCTTCAATATTACACTGTCTCTAGGATACTGATCCATCAATATTACAATGTCCCTAGGATACTGATCCTTCAATATTACACCGTCCCTAGGATACTGATCCTTCAATATTACACTGTCTGTAGGATACTGATCCTTCAATATTACACTGTCCCTAAGATACTGATCCTTCAATATTACAATATCCCTATGATATTGATCATTCAATATTACAATGTCCTTAGGGTACTTATCCTTCATTATTACACTGTCCCTAGGATACTGATCCTTCAATATTACACAATTCCTAGGATACTGACCCTTCAATATTACACTGTCCCTAGGATACTGATCCTTCAGTATTACACTGTCCCTAGGATACTGCTCCTTCAATATAACACTATCCCTAGGATACTGACCCTTCAATATTACACTGTCCCTAGGATACTGATCCTTCAGTAATACACTGTCCCCAGGATACTGATCCTTCAATGTTGCAATGTCCCTAGGATACTGACCCTTCAATATTACACTGTCCCTAGGATACTGATCCTTCAGTATCACACTGTCCCTAGGATACTGATCCTTCAATATTACACTGTCTCTAGGATACTGACCCTTCAATATTACACTGTCCCTAGGATACTGATCCTTCAGTATCACACTGTCCCTAGGATACTGATCCTTCAATATTACACTGTCCCTAGGATACTGACCCTTCAATATCACACTGTCCTTAGGGTACTTATCCTTCAATATTACACTGTCTATAGGATACTGATCCTTCAATATTACAATGTCCCTAGGATACTGATCCGTCAATATTACTCTGTCCCTAGGATACTGATCCTTCAATATTACACTCTCCCTAGGATACTGATCCTTCAATATTACACTGTCTCCAGGATACTCAATATTACACTGTCCCTAGGATAGTTATCCTTCAATATTACACTGTCCCTAGGATACTGATCCTTCAATATTACAATATCCCTATCATATTGATCATTCAATATTACAATGTCCTTAGGGTAATTATCCTTCATTATTACACTGTCCCTAGGATAATGATCCTTAAATATTACACTGTCCCTAGGATACTGATCCTTCAATATTACACTGTCTCTATTATACTGATCCTTCAATATTACACTGTCCCTAGGATACTGACCCTTCAATATAACACTGTCCCTAGGATACTGATCCTTCAGTATTACACTGTCCCTAGGATACTGACCCTTCAATATTACACTGTCCCTAGGATACTGATCCTTCAGTATTACACTGTCCCTAAGATACTGATCCTTCAATATTACACTGTCCCTAGGATACTGATCCTTAAATATTACACTCTCCCTAGGATACTGATCCTTCAATATTACACTGTCTCTATGTTACTGATCCTTCAATATTACACTGTCCCTAGGATACTGACCCTTCAATATTACACTGTCCCTAGGATACTGATCCTTCAGTATTACACTGTCCCTAGGATACTGCTCCTTCAATATAACACTATCCCTAGGATACTGACCCTTCAATATTACACTGTCCCTAGGATACTGATCCTTCAGTATTACACATTTCCTAGGATACTGATCCTTCAATATTGCAATGTCCCTAGGATGCTGACCCTTCAATATTACACTGTCCCCATAATACTGATCCTTCAGTATCACACTGTCCCTAGGATACTGATCCTTCAATATTACACTGTCTCTAGGATACTGACCCTTCAATATTACACTGTCCCTAGGATACTGATCCTTCAGTATCACACTGTCCCTAGGATACTGATCCTTCAATATTACACTGTCCCTAGGATACTGACCCTTCAATATTACACTGTCCCTAGGATACTGATCCTTCAATATTACACTGTCCCTAGGATACTGATCCTTCAATATAACAATGTCCCTAGGATACTGATTCTTCAATATTACAATATCTCTAGGATACTGATCCTTCAATATTACACTGTCCCTAGGATAATGATCATTCAGTATTACAATGTCCTTAGGGTACTTATCCTTCAATATTACACTGTCTCTAGGATACTGATCCTTCAATATTACAATGTTCCTAGGATACTGATCCTTCAATATTACACTGTCCCTAGGATACTGATCCTTCAATATTACACTGTCCCTAGGATACTGATCCTTCAATATTACACTGTCTCTAGGATACTGATCTTTCAATATTACACTGTCCCTAGGATAGTTATCCTTCAATATTACACTGTCCCTAGGATACTGATCCTTCAATATTACACTGTCTCTAGGATACTGATCCTTCAATATTACACTGTCCCTAAGATACTGATCCTTTAATATTACAATATCCCTATGATATTGATCATTCAATATTACAATATACTTAGGGTACTTATCCTTCATTATTACACTGTCACTAGGATACTGATCCTTCAATATTACACAATTCCTAGGATACTGATCCTTCAATATTACACTGTCCCTAGGATACTGATCCTTAAATATTACACTGTCCCTAGGATACTGATCCTTCAATATTACACTGTCTCTATGTTACTGATCCTTCAATATTACACTGTCCCTAGGATACTGACCCTTCAATATTACACTGTCCCTAGGATACTGATCCTTCAGTATTACACTGTCCCTAGGATACTGACCCTTCAATATTACACTGTCCCTAGGATACTGATCATTCAGTATTACACTGTTCCTAGGATACTGATCCTTCAATATTACACTGTCCCTAGGATACTTATCCTTAAATATTACACTCTCCCTAGGATACTGATCCTTCAATATTACACTGTCTCTATTATACTGATCCTTCAATATTACACTGTCCATAGGATACTGACCCTTCAATATTACACTGTCCCTAGGATACTGATCCTTCAATATTACACTGTCCCTAGGATACTGATCCTTCAATATAACACTATCCCTAGGATACTGACCCTTCAATATTACACTGTCCCTAGGATACTGATCCTTCAGTATTACACATTCCCTAGGATACTGATCCTTCAATATTGCAATGTCCCTAGGATACTGACTCTTCAATATTACACTGTCCCCGGGATACTGATCCTTCAGTATCACACTGTCCCTAGGATACTGATCTTTCAATATTACACTGTCTCTAGGATACTGACCCTTCAATATTACACTGTCCCTAGGATACTGATCTTTCAGTATCACACTGTCCCTAGGATACTGATCCTTCAATATTACACTGTCCCTAGGATACTGACCCTTCAATATTACACTGTCCCTAGGATACTGATCCTTCAGTATTACACTGTCCCTAGGATACTGATCCTTCAATATTACACTGTCCCTAGGATACTTATCCTTCAATATTACAATGTCCCTAGGATACCGATCCTTCAATATTACACTGTCCCTAGGATACTGATCCTTCAATATTACACTGCCTCTAGGATACTGATCCTTCAATATTACAATGTCCCTAGGATACTGATTCTTCAATATTACAATATCTCTAGGATACTGATCCTTCAATATGACACTGTCCCTAGGATAATGATCATTCAATATTACAATGTCCTTAGGGTACTTATCCTTCAATATTACACCGTCTCTAGGATACTGATCCTTCAATATTACAATGTCCCTAGGATACTGATCCTTCAATATTACTCTGTCCCTAGGATACTGATCCTTCAATATTACACTCTCCCTAGGATACTGATCCTTCAATATTACACTGTCTCTAGGATACTGATCTTTCAATATTACACTGTCCCTAGGATAGTTATCCTTCAATATTACACTCTCCCTAGGATACTGATCCTTCAATATTACACTGTCTCTAGGATACTGATCCTTCAATATTACACTGTCCCTAAGATACTGATCCTTTAATATTACAATATCCCTATGATATTGATCATTCAATATTACAATGTCCTTATTGTACTTATCCTTCATTATTACACTGTCTCTAAGATACTGATCCTTAAATATTACACAATTCCTAGCATACTGACCCTTCAATATTACACTGTCCCTAGGATACTGATTCTTCAGTATCACACTGTGCCTAGGATACTGATCCTTCAATATTACACTGTCTCTAGGATACTGACCCTTCAATATTACACTGTCCCTAGGATACTGATCCTTCAATATTACACTGCCTCTAGGATACTGATCCTTCAATATTACAATGTCCCTAGGATACTGATCCTTCAATATTACACTGTCCCTAGGATACTGATCCTTCAATATTACACTGCCTCTAGGATACTGATCCTTCAATATTACAATGTCCCTAGGATACTGATTCTTCAATATTACAATATCTCTAGGATACTGATCCTTCAATATTACACTGTCTCTAGGATACTGATCCTTCAATATTACACTGTCCCTAGGATACTGATCCTTCAATATTACACTGTCTCTAGGATACTGATCTTTCAATATTACATTGTCCCTATGATACTGATCCTTCAACATTACACTGTCCCTAGGATACTGATCCTTCAATATTACACTGCCTCTAGGATACTGATCCTTCAATATTACACTGTCCCTAGGATACTGATCCTTCAATATTACACTGTCCCTAGGATACTGATCCTTCAATATTACACTGCCTCTAGGATACTGATCCTTCAATATTACACTGTCTCTAGGATCAATATTACACTGTCCCTAGGATAGTTATCCTTCAATATTACACTGTCCCTAGGATACTGATCCTTCAATATTACACTGTCTGTAGGATGCTGATCCTTCAATATTACACTGTCCCTAGGATACTGATACTTCAGTATCACACTGTCCCTAGGATACTGATCCTTCAGTATCACACTGTCCCTAGGATACTGATCCTTCAATATTACACTGTCCCTAAGATACTGACCCTTCAATATTACACTGTCCGTAGGATACTGATCCTTCAGTATTACACTGTCCCTAGGATACTGATCCTTCAATATTACACTGTCCCTAGGATACTTATCCTTCAATATTACAATGTCCCTAGGATACCGATCCTTCAATATTACACTGTCCCTAGGATACTGATCCTTCAATATTACACTGCCTCTAGGATACTGATCCTTCAATATTACAATGTCCCTAGGATACTGATTCTTCAATATTACAATATCTCTAGGATACTGATACTTCAATATTACACTGTCCCTAGGATAATGATCATTCAATATTACAATGTCCTTAGGGTAGTTATCCTTCAATATTACACTGTCTCTAGGATACTGATCCTTCAATATTACAATGTCCCTAAGATACTGATCCTTCAATATTACTCTGTCCCTAGGATACTGATCCTTCAATATTACACTGTCTCTAGGATACTGATCTTTCAATATTACACTTTCCCTAGGATAGTTATCCTTCAATATTACACTGTCCCTAGGATACTGATCCTTCAATATTACATTGTCTCTAGGATACTGATCCTTCAATATTACACTGTCCCTAGGATAAGGATCATTTAGTATTACAATGTCCTTAGGACACTGATCCTTCTATATTACACTGTCCCTAGGATACTGATCCTTCAATATTAGAATATCCCTAGGATATTGATCATTCAATATTACAATGTTCTTAGGGTACTTATCGTTCAATATTTCACTGTCTGTAGGATACTGATCATTCAATATTACAATGTCCCTAGGATACTGATCCTTCAATATTACTCTGTCCCTAGGATACTGAGCCTTCAATATTACACTCTCCCTAGGATACTGATCCTTCAATATTACACTGTCTCTAGGATACTGATCTTTCAATATTACACTGTCCCTAGGATAGTTATCCTTCAATATTACACTGTCCCTAGGATACTGATCCTTCAATATTACACTGTCTCTAGGATACTGATCCTTCAATATTACACTGTCCCTAAGATACTGATCCTTCAATATTACAATATCCCTATGATATTGATCATTCAATATTACAATGTCCTTAGGGTACTTATCCTTCATTATTACACTGTCCCTAGGATACTGATCCTTCAATATTACACAATTCGTAGCATACTGATCCTTCAATATTACACTGTCCCTAGGATACTGATCCTTAAATATTACACTGTCCCTAGGATACTGATCCTTCAATATTACACTGTCTCTATTATACTGATCCTTCAATATTACACTGTCTCTAGGATACTGACCCTTCAATATTACACTGTCCCTAGGATACTGATCCTTCAGTATTACACTGTCCCTAGGATACTGACCCTTCAATATTACACTGTCCCTAGGATACTGATCCTTCAGTATTACACTGTCCCTAGGATACTGATCCTTCAATATTACACTGTCCCTAGTATACTGATCCTTAAATATAACACTGTCCCTAGGATACTGATCCTTCAATATTACACTGTCTCTATTATACTGATCCTTCAATATTACACTGTCTCCAGGATACTGACCCTTCAATATTACACTGTCCCTAGGATACTGATCCTTCAGTATTACACTGTCCCTAAGATACTGATCCTTCAATATTACAATATCCCTATGATATTGATCATTCAATATTACAATGTCCCTAGGGTACTTATCATTCAATATTACACTGTCTCTAGGATAATGATCCTTCACTATTACACTGTCCCTAGGATACTTATCCTTCAATATTACACTGTCCCTAGGATACTGATCCTTCAATATTACACTGTCTCTAGGATACTGATCCTTCAATATTACACTCTCCCTAAGATACTGATCCTTCAATATTACAATGTCCTTAGGGTACTTATCCTTCATTATTACACTGTCCCTAGGATAATGATCATTCAGTATTACAATGTCCTTAGGACAGTGATCCTTCAATATTACAATGTCCCTAGGGTACTTATCCTTCAATATTACACTGTCTCTAGGATACTTATCGTTCAATATTACACTGTCCCTAGGATACTGATCCTTCAATATTACACTGTCTCTAGGATACTGATCCTTCAATATTACACTGTCCCTAAGATACTGATCCTTCAATATTACAATATCCCTATGATATTGATCATTCAATATTACAATGTCCTTAGGGTACTTATCCTTCATTATTACACTGTCCCTAGGATAATGATCATTCAGTATTACAATGTCCTTAGGACAGTGATCCTTCAATATTACAATGTCCCTAGGGTACTTATCATTCAATATTACACTGTCTCTAGGATAATGATCCTTCAATATTACACTGTCCCTAGGATACTTATCCTTCAATATTACACTGTCCCTAGGATACTGATCCTTCAATTTTACACTGTCTCTAGGATACTGATCCTTCAATATTACACTCTCCCTAAGATACTGATCCTTCAATATTACAATGTCCTTAGGGTACTTATCCTTCATTATTACACTGTCCCTAGGATAATGATCATTCAGTATTACAATGTCCTTAGGACAGTGATCCTTCAATATTACAATGTCCCTAGGGTACTTATCCTTCAATATTACACTGTCTCTAGGATACTTATCCTTCAATATTACACTGTCCCTAGGATACTGATCCTTCAATATTACACTGTCTCTAGGATACTGATCCTTCAATATTACACTGTCCCTAAGATACTGATCCTTCAATATTACAATATCCCTATGATATTGATCATTCAATATTACAATGTCCTTAGGGTACTTATCCTTCATTATTACACTGTCCCTAGGATACTGATCCTTTAATATTAGAATGTCCCTAGGGTACTTATCCTTCAATATTACACTGTCTCTAGGATAATGATCCTTCAATATTACACTGTCCCTTGGATATTGATCCTTCAATATTACACTGTCCCTAGGATACTGATCCTTCAATACTACACTGTCCCTAGGACACTGATCCTTTAATATAACAATATCCCTATGATATTGATCATTCAATATTACAATGTCCTTAGGGTACTTATCCTTCAATATTACACTGTCTCTAGGATAATGATCCTTCAATATTACACTGTTCCTTGGATACTGATCCTTCAATATTACACTGTCTCTAGGGTACTTATCCTTCAATATTACACTGTCTCTAGGATAATGATCCTTCAATATTACACTGTTCCTTGGATACTGATCCTTCAATATTACACTGTCTCTAGGATACTTATCCTTCAATATTACACTATCCCTAGGATACTTATCCTTTAATATTACAATGTCCCTAGGATACTGATCCTTCAATATTACACTGTCTCTAGGATACTTATCCTTCAATATTACACTGTCCCTAGGATACTGATCCTTCAATATTACAATATCTCTAGGATACTGATCCTTCAATATTACACTGTCCCTAGGATACTGATCCTTCAATATCACACTGTGCCTAGGATAATGATCCTTCAATATTGCACTGTCCCTAGGATAATGATCCTTCAATATTACACTGCCTCTAGGATACTGATCCTTCAATATTACACTGTGCCTAGGATAATGATCCTTTAATATCACACTGTGCCTAGGATAATGATCCTTCAATATTACGATGTCCCTAGGATACTGATCCTTCAATATTACACTGATCCTAGGATAATGATCCTTCAATATTACACTGCCTCTAGGATACTGATCCTTCAATATTACACTGTCCCTAGGATAATAATCCTTCAATATTACACTGTCCCTAGGATACTGATCCTTCAATATTACACTGTCCCTAGGATACTGATCCTTCAATATTACACTGTGCCTAAGATAATGATCCTTTAATATTACACTGTCCCTAGGGTACTGATCGTTTGATGTTACAATGTCCCTAGGATACTGATCCTAAGGTGCTCTGCTCGTGATGTCCCGGGTTCGACTCCTGCCCTGGGCAGACTGGTATTCTGTTTTTTGGATGAGACAGTAAAAAACTAGGTCCCGTGTCAACATAGGCGTGGCACTAAAAGATCCCTCACTGCTTTGGATGGGTCCCTTGCAAAGGTCAAAATTTGTATGCAATGCATCATGCAGATGCTGTCACCATATAGGTGAAATAATCATGGAGTGACGTAAAACAATAATCAATAAACCAAGCAATCAATAAGGAAATCCCTGCGAAAAGTAGCATGTTAGGGACAAGGCCTCTTACATCTTATTCATTTGAAAAACATCTAATGAAACTCGGTATACTATAGTGCCACACAAACCAGCCTGTTTCTCTGACCTTCAGTCTGTACACTAGACTATAGTGCCACACAAAGCTGACTGTTTCTCTGACCTGCAGTCTGCATGCTGCACGATAGTGCCACACAAACCAGGCTGTTTCTCTGAACTGCAGTCTGTGCACTGCTCTACAGAGCCACAAAAAGCAGGCTGTTTCTCTTACCTGCAATCTGAATACTGCACTATAGTGCCACACAGACGAGGCTGTTTCTCTGACCTGCAGTCTGTATACTACACTATAGTGCCACACAGACCAGGCTGTTTCTCTGTGAACTGCAGTCTATATACTGCACTATAGTGCCACACAGACCAGGCTGTTTCTCTGACCTGCAGTCTGTATTCTACACTATAGTGCCACACATACCAGGCTGTTTCTCTGTGAACTGCCGTCTGCATACTGCACTATAGTGCCACACAGACCAGGCTGTTTCTCTGACCTGCAGTCTGTATACTACACTATAGTGCCACACAGACCAGGCTGTTTCTCTGTGAACTGCCGTCTGTATACTGCACTATAGTGCCACACAGACCAGGCTGTTTCTCTGACCTGCAGTCTGTATACTGCACTATAGTGCCACACAGACCAGGCTGTTTCTCTGACCTACAGTCTGTATACTGCACTATAGTGCCACACAAACCAGGCTGTTTCTCTGTGAACTGCAGTCTGTGCACTGCTCTACAGAGCCACACAAACCAATCACTAATGATTTATGAAAGGAAATGGCTTTATGACTGCAGATAGAAGCATACAATGTGGCAATAGTTGTACATTTCTTATTTCATTCGTTGGGAGTAATCAAAGTTTCTCTTCTGTGATATTTTATCAAAGGCAGATAACTATGTATGTAATGTTGGTGGATTCCTGAAATAAATGATACAAATGATATAATATACAAAGAACAATAGAATAATATACATGTTCGACTAAGACTTAGAAATGAAAGCAATAATACAAAATATTTACCACTTTATTGGCTGTCAATATAACTATAACAATATTTAGCACACAGTTTTATAGATCACTCATACAGTACAGTATATCCTACTACAGAAATTCACTATTGTAGTCCCTCCTATAAATTACTCTGTGGCCTCATTTCTTCTAGATAATCTTCATAACTAATACTAGGTCCATGCAAAGCTTCATCATAATATTTCTTCTGAATGAATTTCCTTCCAGAATATCCACATATTCCTATCTTTGGTTGATCCTGTTTAAAAGAGAAATATTTTTTCAGAAAAAGGCAGCAAATATGTTGGGGAGATGAAATGCTTTATTTTCGATGAATTGTTTGAAATATTTTTTCTTTCACATGTTTCAGCAAATCTGATGACAAGTGACCAAGTTGATGAAATTTGGAAGTTTAAAGAATACAAAAACAAGAGGCCCAAGTGGGCCTACATCGCTCACCTGAGTACCTAGATGATCAGTCATGCAGGAAGGAAGAATTCATTTATTTTTGCATTAATGTGACTAAGTCAACACAGATGTTGAAAATATGTCAAATTTTATTTCAGGCTTGAATAAAAAACAACACTTTTTTGCACATCCATTCAGGTGATTTTGATATTAAGCATTTCCTTTGCCTCTGCAAGAAGTCATTCAGGGCAACAAGTTAGTCATTTTCTTTAGGTGGGGCCTTTTGTTGACTGATTTCAAGTCTGGGTCATGAACAACAATTGTTTCAAATATTGTCCAGATCTAACTTAAAATTGCCTAATTTCATATGTTGAGTGTTGAGAAACATCTGAAAACTTATTTAGATGTGTAAAGAAATGAAAAAAAATTTTTTGACCACAGCTGGCTTTGAACCGCTACTCTCCATATTTCAATTACCAAGTGGTATATGTACCATTGCGAGAACTGCTTTTTAGACATGGTGGCATTATCTGTTAACCAATTTGGATGAAATTTACCAAATTGATGGAGGACCTTTAGTACTTCATGTATTCCATGTTTCATTAAAATCTTTCATGTGGTATAACAGCAGAAGTGAAAAATGTGACTGAATTGTTCCTATACACCCTCATTTGGAAGTCTTAAAAAATTCATAGAAAATCCAAAAATTGAGATATTGACAAAATTCTTTCAAAGTAACAATCCTTACCATAATTATGATCACAATAGTCCATAATAAATCATCATTATCAATTAACTAGGAAATATGACACTTCTTTTTCTGCATTGAATCACCAAGTCCAAAGAAATGTCGAAAAAAAATTCTAAAATTTGATTTTGGAAGGGAACCAAAATGACAATACGTCTTCACTCATCCCTCTAGATCATTTCTATGCATTCTCTTTGTCTCTGTATACAGCCCCTATGAAAAAGAATATTGTTAAAGGAGGGAACTCTTTTGTGACATACTTTTGACTATGGTGGCGCCACCTGTACAGAGGTCTGGACGAAAACAACAGAATTTGAAGAGGATCATAAGTGACTTATTTCTACCAAGATTTATTAAAATCCTTCAAACAGTTTTGTAGAAAAAGTTGAAAATGTGAAAAATGGCCAACCCCCCCACCCCCTTTTTAGCTCACCTGAGCGTAGCTGAAGTGAGCTATTGTCATAGTGCAGCGTCCGTCGTCCGTCTGTCGTTAACTTTTCTACATTTTCAACTTCTTCTCCAGAACCGCTGCACAGAATTTCACCAAACTCCATAGGAAGTAAGTACTCAAGGTCCCTACAAAGTTTGTGTTTTTTATGCCAATCCGTGATCCAAGATGGCCGCCATTGGCTCTGATTGGTTGACACATTTTCGACTTCTCCTCCAGAAATGCTACACAGAATTTCACTAAACTTCATAGGAAGTAAGTACTCAAAGTCCTCTACCAAGTTTGTGTTTTTTATGCCAATCCGTGATCCAAGATGGCCGCCATTGGCTCTGATTGGTTGACACATTTTCGACTTCTTCTCCAGAACTGCTGCACAGAATTTCACCAAACTTCATAGGAAGTAAGTACTCAAAGTCCTCTACCAAGTTTGTGTTTTTTTATGCCGATCCTTGATCCAAGATGGCCGCCATTGGCTCTGATTGGTTGACACATTTTCGACTTCTCCTCCAGAACCGCTGCACAGAATTTCACCAAACTTCATAGGAAGTAAGTACTCAAGGTCCTCTACAAAGTTTGTGTTTTTATGCCGATCCGTAATCCAAGATGGCCACCATTGGCTCTGATTGGTTGACAAATTTTCGACTTCTCCAGAACTGCTGCACAGAATTTCACCAAACTTCATAGGAAGTAAGTACTCAAGGTCCTCTACCAAGTTTGTGTTTTTTATGCCAGTCCGTGATCCAAGATGGCCACCATTGGCTCTGATTGGATGAAACATTTTCAACTTCTTCTCCAGAACCGCTGCACAGAATTTCACCAAACTCCATAGGAAGTAAGTACTCAAGGTCCTCTACAAAGTTTGTGTTTTTTTATGCCGATCCGTGGACCAAGATGGCCGCCATTGGCTCTGATTGGTTGACACATTTTTGACTTCTCCTCCAGAAATGCTACACAGAATTTCACTAAACTTCATAGGAAGTAAGTACTCAAAGTCCTCTACCAAGTTTGTATTTTTTATGCCAATCCGTGATCCAAGATGGCCGCCATTGGCTCTAATTGGTTGACACATTTTCGACTTCTTCTCCAGAACTGCTGCACAGAATTTCACCAAACTTCATAGGAAGTAAGTACTCAAAGTCCTCTACCAAGTTTGTGTTTTTTATGCCGATCCTTGATCCAAGATGGCCGCCATTGGCTCTGATTGGTTGACACATTTTCGACTTCTCCTCCAGAACTGCTGCACAGAATTTCACCAAACTTCATAGGAAGTAAGTACTCAAGGTCCTCTACCAAGTTTGTGTTTTTTTTTGCCGATCCGTAATCCGAGATGGCCGCCATTGGCTCTGATTGGTTGACACATTTTCGACTTCTTCTCCAGAACTGCTGCACAGAATTTCACCAAACTTCATAGGAAGTAAGTACTCAAAGTCCTCTACCAAGTTTGTGTTTTTTATGCCGATCCGTGATCCAAGATGGCCGCCATTGGCTCTGATTGGTTGACACATTTTCGACTTCTCCTCCAGAACCGCTGCACAGAATTTCACCAAACTTCATAGGAAGTTGGTACTCAAGGTCCTCTATCAAGTTTGTGTTTTTTATGCCGATCTGGGATACAAGATGGCCACCATTGGCTCTGATTGGTTGACACATTTTTGACTTCTTCTCCAGAACCGCTGCACAGAATTTCACCAAACTTCATAGAAAGTAAGTACTCAAGGTCCTCTACCAAGTTTATGTTTTTTATGCCAGTCCGTGATCCAAGATGGCCACCATTGGCTCTGATTGGATGAAACATTTTCAACTTCTTCTCCAGATCGGCTGCACAGAATTTCATCAAACCTCATAGGAAGTAAGTACTCAAGGTCCTCTACCAAGTTTGTGTTTTTCATGCCGATCCGTGATCCAAGATAACCGCCATTGACTCTGATTGGTTGACACATTTTCGACTTCTTCTCCAGAACAGCTGCATAGAATTTCATCAAACTTCATGGAAAGTAAGTACTCAACATCCTCTACCACATTTTTGTTTTTTATGCCGATCCGTGATCCAAGATGGCCGCCATTGACTCTGATTGGTTGACACATTTTCGACTTCTTCTCCAGAATCACTGCACAGAAATTCATCAAATTGCATAGAAAGTAAGTACTCAAGGTCCTCAACCAAGTTTGGTGTTTTTTATGCCGATCCGTGATCCAAGATGGCTGCCATTGACTCTGATTGGTTGACACATTTTCAACTTCTTCTCCAGAACCACTGCACAAAATTTCACCAAACTGCATAGAAAGTAAGTACTCAAGGTCTTCTAATAAGTATAGGTTTTTCATGCCGATCCGTAATCCAAGATGGCCGTCATTGGCTCTGTTTGATTGACACATTTTCATCTTCCTCTCCAGAACCCCTGCACAGAATTTCTTGCTTGCTTCTAAATATGTACTTTGTGCTCAGGTGAGTGATATAGGCCCACTTGGGCCTCTTGTTTTTTTGGGAAGTCTTAAACGTAAAATTCCTAATTTCATATGTTGAGTGTTGAGAAACATCTAAAAACTTATTTAGATGTGTAAAAAAAAAAAAAAATTTTGACCACAGCTGGATTTGAACCGCTACTCTCCATATTTCAATTACCAAGTGGTATATGTACCATTGTGAGACCTACTTTTTAGACAAGGTGGCATTATCTGTTAACCAATTTGGATGAAATTTACCAAATTGATAGAGGACTTTTAGTACTTCATGTATTCCATCTTTCATTAAAATCTTTCATGTGGTGTTGTAGAAAAAGTTGAACATGTGAAAAATGGCCAACCCCCCCCCCCCCTTTTCTTGGAAGTCTTTTTAAAAAATTCATAAAAAATCCAAAAATTGAGATAATGACAAATTTCTTTCACAATAATATTCCTTACCACAATTATGATCAAAATAGTCATTAAGAAATCATCAATATCAATTAACTGAAAAACATGACACTTTTCTTCATTGAAAAGTCCAGAAACACGTCAAAAAAGCGTAAATTTCTATTTGACGGATCTTAACCCCGAAAACAATTTTTAATAACCCATCTTTATAGATTGTTGAAATGCAATTAGTTTCCCCATTTATGTACTGGTCTGGAGAAGAAGATGTTTGAAGGGGGGTACCCTTTTGGGCACTTTTGGTCCCGCCCTGGATCCATCTCTGAGGGAATCTGGATTCCGAACACAATTTTAGTAGGGGACCTTGAGTACATCATTTACACAAAGTTTGATCCAAATCTGCAATGTAGTTCCAGAGAAGAAGTCGAAAATGTGAAAAAGTTATCGACGGAGACAACTGACGGCGCACTATGACTATAGCTCACTTGAGCCTTTGGCTCAGGTGAGCTAAAAACCCACGATTGTGCCATATCTACATAGGATATATATATATATTTCAATTGTACTCTGTTAGAATTGAATCACTGTAATTAATTATGATTAAGAAGCCATGCACCTCTAACCTAATTAGAACCCAGGTAGATCAACTTGGCTCCAAGATGAGAGGAAGAAGTATACAAATTTTAACATAATTATATTATAAATGTACAGAGGACAGTAGGGCTGTGTGATTTTGCTGATTAACCAGTGAATCACAATATTTGGCTTCTGGTATGTACAGGAATATGTTTTTCGGTTACACTAGTTTAAGGTTGATACATGTATTTCACATCAAATAAGCCTAAATCATTTTGCTATTTATTAATTCAATTACATGTGGCTCCTAAAACAAATAAACAAGTAAATCTCAAATTGTATCACATCACCTACATATAAATAACCCTAAAAATGCACCCTGGGTTTTCAGAATTTTGTGGCTGAACATAAAATGATATGCATACCCAATAATTTAATGATTCCTTCTTGTATGTTTTGGATAAGCCTCAAACATTAGATAAGATTTAGTAACATTTTACAATCTAAGTTTAACTGCTGAAATCTAGAGTTTGTGCATTTCCATGCACAATTTGAAACTAAGATTGTTTTAACCAAAACAAGCTCATAAGACTCACAAAACGGTTTGATTAGGGCCAGCATCCATTCCCCCCTCCTTCACTTCCCATTCCAATTTCCTACCTCACAAATATAAATGTAACTGCTCTATCTTTACCTAGCACTTCCCACAACCCATTCCCCCTCCTATCCTTCCCATCTTAAACAATATCCACTCCTCATCCTTGAGGATCTGACCCTGATCTCCCCTAGTCACGATAATGTAAAATATTTACCTCATGCATTTATCTCTGTTCTTTTTTTTTTATCTCTTTTTTTTTTTACCATTATTATTTATTTTCCATTGTTTTCATATATAAAAATAAGTTTTTGACATATACTTTAATCAACATAATATTTTGGTGTAAACTGTATTCATTTCTCAGTCGGTTATTGTCTTGTCCTGAAAATTATTCCATTAATCTAGGAGAGAGCTTTATGTAAGACTCTCTTGTTGCTCAATCCTAAACATTATTTATGTTAATAAAGAATATTGTATTTAAATGAATAAATACTATTTAAACCAAACCAACCACACCAATACCCCCCGCTGCAACAAAGTTGAAACATGCAATAATTCATCCCAAGATACATCACTGATACAAGTGTAATGGTTGTTCCACTTGTGCATTTTGAGTAACTTGCTTTGTTAAACTTCTAACCATACAGAAGGACGGACAGGGCAAATCCTACATACCCTGAAACCTTGTTTGCAAATAATGAGGGATATGACAAGCACTAACATGAGTGTTAACACTACTAACGAAACTGTAAGAATATGAACAAAACATGAAAACAGCAATGATATGAGTGTTAACACTACTAACAGAACTGTCAGAATATGAACAAAACATGAAAACAGCAATGATATGAGTGTTACCACTACTAACAGAACTGTAAGAATATGATCAAAACATGAAAACAGCAATGATATGAGTGTTAACACTACTAACAGAACTGTAAGAATATGATCAGAACATGAAAACAGCAGTGATATGAGTGTTAACACTACTAACAGAACTGTAAGAATATGATCAGAACATGAAAACAGCAGTGATATGAGTGTTAGCATTACTAACGAAACTGTAAGAATATGAACAAAACATGAAAACAGCAATGATATGAGTGTTAGCACTACTAACAGAACTGTAAGAATATGAACAAAACATGAAAACAGCAATGATATGAGTGTTAACACTACTAACAGAACTGTAAGAATATGAACAGAACATGAAAACAGCAATGATATGAGTGTTAATACGACT
Source organism: Pteria penguin (assembly GCA_035048485.1). Lineage (NCBI taxonomy): Eukaryota > Metazoa > Mollusca > Bivalvia > Pterioida > Pteriidae > Pteria > Pteria penguin. The sequence continues at coordinate 2,318,088 of CM068580.1, forward strand.
AACAGAACTATAAGAATATGAACAGAACATGAAAACAGTAATGATATGAGTGTTAATACTACTAACAGAATTGTAAGAATATGAACAGAACATGAAAACAGCAATGATATGAGTGTTAATACGACTAACAGAACTATAAGAATATGAACAGAACATGAAAACAGCAATGATATGAGTGTTAATACTACTAACAGAACTGTAAGAATATGAACAGAACATGAAAACAGCAATGATACGAGTGTTAATACTACTAACAGAACTGTAAGAATATGAACAGAACATGAAAACAGCAATGATATGAGTGTTAGCACTACTAACAGAACTGTAAGAATATGATCAGAACATGAAAACAGCAATGATAAAAAAACAGCTCTTACTTCATGAGGCAGCTTGTATAATTTTGCTTGTGATATATCACAATATATTTTCCAGTACCGGTATAACAATATGTATATATACATATAGATGTAATATATAGTCCTAGTGGACAGATAGTACAAGTACTTCTACTTGTGATACCAATGCCTCCCTTACTTGCATCAGAGGATGGAAACATAAGAAGTCTAACACAGATTCCTCACAAAGTGACGGACATTACAAGGAACTGGCTTCTTACCAAATTAATATATACTTTAGGATGACCTAATGCACCACCACTGTCACTCCAGACATATCGTGCATTCACCACAACCACTGGATCCTCCGCAATCAGGTCAATAGCAAACTGAGGATTAACCTGTAAGGAGAAGTAAATACTGAGTCATCTTATGTCAGTGCCATCTGTTATAAAGAATCACAATATATTTTGCTTGTACACTCAGTGCTCCTGATAAAACATGATTGGTACCAATGAGGACTGTACTATCAATTTCAAACTGAATCAGTAACAAGTGCCAGTAAATGAGTTATGTGTCACTGGGAAAATATTATTTTTTCTTTACTGCAGTAACTGCATGTCTATGTAACAGTTTTAAGAGAAATATTGTTTACAGAACCTATAGTCGCAGTGAATATGAAATTGTAAAAATATTTACGGGACATTCTGTCTGGTAAATTAGAACAATTCACTAGACCGAAGCAATTTTTACAAGACTGAAAGCAAAATGTACATCATGATGACATTGGCAGTAAGACTGAAACTGAAATTGCTTCTGGAAAACACCGGACAATCAGTTCAGAATTTAAGATTATTTACCAGACTAGCTGGCGTCAATATAACCGGTGTCCATTGGTCCTACAATATTTCATTTTCACTGTAGTCACAGTTTTTCCAAAACCCATCTTACCACCTGATATTATTGGCAAAAATTAGCTTAGTCAGGTAAAAGTTTCACTATCATTGCATTGAAATATGAAGCTTTACCAGACAAATGTACTGTAAAACCAATGTAAGTTTTGCACAAACTATAGTTAGTTGCCTATTAAACAGTTTGATTACATTTTTTTTTGCGTTAGTGGCCTCTCTGCAACTTATTCTCTTTTAGAATGATGCTTGTGCTCTTTAAGCTTACCCGATGTAGCAATGAAGCAATTTAAGCATCACGATATTTTTAAAATATAAGCTTTAGCCTTTAGAAAGGAACATATGGGAATGCAGATCTGTAATTAGGAAATAAGCTTTCTTATTATGTATTAAAATGGTCAATTTGTGCATCATGTCAAAGTCTATTCATATATTATGCAAATATTATGCACATCCTATCTGGACCACTGATAATGTAACAAATAGTGTGTTAAACCTAGGATTATATGGACCACTGATAATATAACAAGCAGTGTGTGATACTTGGGATTCTAAGGACCATCTGGACCACTGATAATATAACAAGCAGTGTGTGATACCTGGGAACCTAAGGACCATCTGGACCACTGATAATGTAACAAGCAGTGTGTGATACCTGGGATTCTAAGGACCATCTGGACCACTGATAATGTAACAAGCAGTGTGTGATACCTGGGATTATATGGACCACTGATAAAGTAACAAGCAGTGTGCAATACCTGGGAACCTAAGGACCATCTGGACCACTGATAATATAACAAGCAGTGTGTGATACCTGGGAACCTAAGGACCATCTGGACCACTGATAATATAACAACCAGTGTGTAATACCTGGGATTATATGGACCATCTGGACCACTGATAATGTAACAAGCATTGTGCAATACCTGGGATTATATGGACCATCTGGACCACTGATAATGTAACAAGCATTGTGCAATACCTGGGATTCTAAGGACCATCTGGACCACTGATAATGTAACAAGCAGTGTGTGATACCTGGGATTCTATGGACCATCTGGACCACTGATAATGTAACAACCAGTGTGTGATACCTGGGAACCTAAAGACCATCTGGACCACTGATACTGTAACAAGCAGTGTGTGATATCTGGGAACCTAAGGACCATCTGGACCACTGATAATATAACAAGCAGTGTGTGATACCTGGGAACCTAAGGACCATCTGGACCACTGATAATGTAACAAGCAGTGTGTGATACCTGGGATTCTAAGGACCATCTGGACCACTGATAATGTAACAAGCAGTGTGTGATACCTGGGATTATATGGACCACTGATAAAGTAACAAGCAGTGTGCAATACCTGGGAACCTAAGGACCATCTGGACCACTGATAATATAACAAGCAGTGTGTGATACCTGGGAACCTAAGGACCATCTGGACCACTGATAATATAACAACCAGTGTGTAATACCTGGGATTATATGGACCATCTGGACCACTGATAATGTAACAAGCATTGTGCAATACCTGGGATTATATGGACCATCTGGACCACTGATAATGTAACAAGCATTGTGCAATACCTGGGATTCTAAGGACCATCTGGACCACTGATAATGTAACAAGCAGTGTGTGATACCTGGGATTCTATGGACCATCTGGACCACTGATAATGTAACAACCAGTGTGTGATACCTGGGAACCTAAAGACCATCTGGACCACTGATACTGTAACAAGCAGTGTGTGATATCTGGGAACCTAAGGACCATCTGGACCACTGATAATATAACAAGCAGTGTGTGATATCTGGGATTCTAAGGACCACCTGGACCACTGATAATATAACAAGCAGTGTGTGATACCTGGGAACCTAAGGACCATCTGGACCACTGATAATGTAACAAGCAGTGTGTGATACCTGGGATTCTAAGGACCATCTGGACCACTGATAATGTAACAAGCAGTGTGTGATACCTGGGATTCTAAGGACCATCTGGACCACTGATAATATAACAAGCAGTGTGTGATACCTGGGATTCTAAGGACCATCTGGACCACTGATAATGTAACAAGCAGTGTGTGATACCTGGGATTCTAAGGACCATCTGGACCACTGATAATATAACAAGCAGTGTGTGATACTTGGGATTCTAAGGACCATCTGGACCACTGATAATGTAACAAGCATTGTGCAATACCTGGGATTCTAAGGACCATCTGAACCACTGATAATATAACAAGCAGTGTGTGATACCTGGGATTCTAAGGACCACCTGGACCACTGATAATATAACAAGCAGTGTGTGATACCTGGGATTCTAAGGACCATCTGTACCACTGATAATGTAACAAGCAGTGTGTTATACCTGGGATTCTATGGACCATCTGGACTACTGATGAGGTAACAACCAGTGTGTGATACCTGGGATTCTAAGGACCATCTGGACCACTGATAATGTAACAAGCAGTGTGTGATACCTGGGATTATATGGACCACTGATAAAGTAACAAGCAGTGTGCAATACCTGGGAACCTAAGGACCATCTGGACCACTGATAATATAACAAGCAGTGTGTGATACCTGGGAACCTAAGGACAATCTGGACCACTGATAATATAACAACCAGTGTGTGATACCTGGGATTATATGGACCATCTGGACTACTGATAATGTAACAAGCATTGTGCAATACCTGGGATTATATGGACCATCTGGACCACTGATAACGTAACAAGCATTGTGCAATACCTGGGATTCTAAGGACCATCTGGACCACTGATAATGTTACAAGCAGTGTGTGATACCTGGGATTCTATGGACCATCTGGACCACTGATAATGTAACAACCAGTGTGTGATACCTGGGAACCTAAAGACCATCTGGACCACTGATACTGTAACAAGCAGTGTGTGATATCTGGGAACCTAAGGACCATCTGGACCACTGATAATATAACAAGCAGTGTGTGATACCTGGGATTCTAAGGACCACCTGGACCACTGATAATATAACAAGCAGTGTGTGATACCTGGGAACCTAAGGACCATCTGGAACACTGATAATGTAACAAGCAGTGTGTGATACCTGGGATTCTAAGGACCATCTGGACCACTGATAATGTAACAAGCAGTGTGTGATACCTGGGATTCTAAGGACCATCTGGACCACTGATAATATAACAAGCAGTGTGATACCTGGGATTCTAAGGACCATCTGGACCACTGATAATGTAACAAGCAGTGTGTGATACCTGGGATTCTAAGGACCATCTGGACCACTGATAATATAACAAGCAGTGTGTGATACTTGGGATTCTAAGGACCATCTGGACCACTGATAATGTAACAAGCATTGTGCAATACCCTGGATTCTAAGGACCATCTGAACCACTGATAATATAACAAGCAGTGTGTGATACCTGGGATTCTAAGGACCACCTGGACCACTGATAATATAACAAGCAGTGTGTGATACCTGGGATTCTAAGGACCATCTGGACCACTGATAATGTAACAACCAGTATGTTATACCTGGGATTCTATGGACCATCTGGACTACTGATAAGGTAACAACCAGTGTGTGATACCTGGGATTCTAAGGACCATCTGGACCACTGATAATATAACAAGCAGTATGTGATACCTGGGATTCTAAGGACCACCTGGACCACTGATAAAGTAACAAGCAGTGTATAATACCTGGGATTCTAAGGACCATCTGGACTACTGATAATGTAACAAGCAATGTGTGATACCTGGGATTCTAAGGACCATCTACCATTCTTTCCCACCTCAAACCTTTGCTTCCTACTTGCATTTCATCTTGATTCTCATGAATTATTGACATAAATCGAATAATTAGAATTCACTAAAGAATCTGATAAATTATGCATGGAAAGCTTGGCCAACAAGAGCAGATCTTTCATATGCAAAATGAGATAAAATAATCATGTCATTTCAGGAATTTTTCAGGGTATTTTATGTTGTTTTCAGGGTCTCTTGAAACTGAAAAATTCATGGCATTTTAATGAAAATGAGAATTATCAGTTTTGCTTCTTTTAAAAAATGTTTAAATCTGCTACGACATCAGTGGGTAACCAAGCAATCCAGTCATCTATATTTTTGTTTATAAAAGAACAGAACTTCTGTGCATCAGGAACAGGGACTTGTTATGAATAAGAAGAGCTGTTGTCCTAAGAAAGCTAATATCAAATGTATGAAGTTAGTGTGACTTAGACTTGAATTATCATTTTTGCATTTACTGCCAGCAGTAGACTTGAACAAAGTAGAATCTAAATTGCCCTCATTGTATTTACTGGTAGTACTACAAGTATTAAAACTACTTGGTTCTGAGTCACAGTGAGACAGATATTTCTTCTTAAAGAAGGAGTCTATCTTCTTCAAGGAAGATGTACTTCCTTTCGTTAGTTTTTTACGTAATATTGCTATTGTGGGAAGTTATCGTTGCTCAAGGTTCATATCATAGACTTAAGTTTCCTCCCTTGTTTCATGTACCTTGCACATAGTCCCAAAAAGAATATACACTACTGCAAAACCTGAGAGTGATGTTATAAGGGTCAATATACGTATTGATAGATATTTTAGAGTTTGGTGTATGCAAAATATGACAGCTCTTATGTAATATAATAACATACATTAATCTTAGAAAATTATAAACACTGGGATTTTGCAATGATTTTTTAATTGACAAAGGAAACAATAAGACAAAACCTATAGTCTATGGTCTCCTCCAAATCATAAACTAGGAAAGAGAATTTGAGAAGTAAAATGTAAACTGATATCGAATATTTAGATTCTAGACTTCAGTTTCCTGTGCTGCTGTCAACTAACTGTTCTAGATTCTGACAATTCATGACAAATCAAGATGAAAATCTGGCAGGAAACCACACTTTCAGAGAGAAAGGGAAGAACCTTGTCAATAACTGTGTCTAGCAATGATGAAGAATCTCTGTCTATCGTACAGATCATGTTCTACCCAATGGGGCATATGAGCTGATAACTTAGTAGGACTTGTTATCTTTATGACAGATATGCTGTAAAAGTTTTACCTGTTTCTCTTGATTTATAAATCGAGCTCTTCTGTAGTCATCTTTGTTCCATACCTATGAAGAAGACTTTTATATTAATCAGATTATAAAACCGTGTCATATCATGCATCCAAACTTTGTTCTACAATATCTTATCTTTAATTGTTATTTAGTGTATATTGGAGGTCCTCCTAGGCCTTAAGTGTGCCAGCTGATTTTCAATCACAATTGCTACTTATTCACATACACTGACTTATGAGGAGTTAATTACATTCTCTCTAATAGTTACAAATTTATACACTTTCTTTTTAAATAAAATTTGCTATTAAATACATGTTAAGTGAGTTTTCCTCATAACGCAGCGAAATGCATTCCGGATGTACCAAAATGAGCTTGGGACACAGCATTTCAGAAAATCTAAGTATATGTTTCTTAGCTATTGATTATTTTCTTCAAACCACTTGAGAAAGTACAATTGTGATTCAAACTTGGCCATCACTATTATGGTCTATTAGACAGTATTGAAGTAAACTTGGCCGGCAGTATGAACTTGGCCAGCACTATTATGGTCTATGAGACAGTTTTGAAATAAACTTGGCCATCACTAATATGGTCTATAAGACAGTACTGAAGTAAACTTGGCCAGCACTATTATGGTCTATCAGACAATATTTAAGCAAACTTGGCCAGCACCATTATAGTCTATAAGACAGTATTGAAGTAAACTTGGCCAGCATTATTATGCCTTTATGGTCTATAAGACAGTACTGAAGTAACCTTGGCCAGCACTATTAGAGTCTATTAGACAATGTTGAAGTAAAGTCTTAAGTAACCAAAAGATACTTTTATTTTGCTGAAACTCATCTGAATTCTAGAACATGCATTTTATAGGTAACCTTCTCATACGAAGTGATACTGGTTAAAGTCTTCTGTATGTGATAAACCAGTAACAGGTGACACTAGAGACTGCATTATCCTGAGTAGGGAGATTTGGAGAGTGTTAATTAAAATATGTACCCTCCTTGATCTACTACAATATGTACCTTCCTTGATCTGTTACTATATGTACCCTCCTAGATCTGTTACTATATGTACCCTCCTTGATCTACTACAATATGTACCCTCCTTGATCTATTACAATATGTACCCTCCTTGATCTATTACAATATGTACCTTCCTTGATCTATTACAATATGTACCTTCCTTGATCTATTACAATATGTACCTTCCTTGATCTATTACAATATGTACCCTCCTTGATCTATTACAATATGTACCTTCCTTGATCTATTACAATATGTACCCTCCTTGATCTATTACTATATGTACCCTCCTTGATCTATTACAATATGTACCCTCCTTGATCTATTACAATATGTACCCTCCTTGATCTATTACTATATGTACCCTCCTTGATCTGTTACTATATGTACCCTCCTAGATCTGTTACTATATGTACCCTCCTTGATCTACTACAATATGTACCCTCTTTGATCTATTACAATATGTACCCTCCTTGATCTATTACAATATGTATCCTCCTTGATCTATTACTATATGTACCCTCCTTGATCTATTACAATATGTACCCTCCTTGATCTATTACAATATGTACCTTCCTTGATCTATTACAATATGTATCCTCCTTGATCTATTACAATATGTATCCTCCTTGATCTATTACAATATGTACCCTCCTTGATCTATTACAATATGTACCCTCCTAGATCTATTACAATATGTACCCTCCTTGATCTATTACAATATGTACCCTCCTTGATCTATTACAATATGTACCCTCCTTGATCTATTACTATATGTACCCTCCTTGATCTGTTACTATATGTACCCTCCTAGATCTATTACAATATGTACCTACCTTGATCTATTACAATATGTACCCTCCTTGATCTATTACAATATGTACCCTCCTTGATCTATTACAATATGTACCCTCCTTGATCTATTACAATAAGTACCCTCCTTGATCTATTACTATATGTACCCTCCTTGATCTGTTACTATATGTACCCTCCTAGATCTGTTACTATATGTACCCTCCTTGATCTACTACAATATGTACCCTCTTTGATCTATTACAATATGTACCTTCCTTGATCTATTACAATATGTACCCTCCTTGATCTATTACAATATGTACCCTCCTTGATCTATTACAATATGTACCCTCCTTGATCTATTACTATATGTACCCTCCTTGATCTGTTACTATATGTACCCTCCTAGATCTGTTACTATATGTACCCTCCTTGATCTACTACAATATGTACCCTCCTTGATCTATTACAATATGTACCCTCCTTGATCTATTACAATATGTACCCTCCTTGATCTATTACAATATGTACCCTCCTTGATCTATTACAATATGTACCCTCCTTGATCTATTACTATATGTACCCTCCTTGATCTATTACAATATGTACCCTCCTTGATCTATTACAATATGTACCCTCCTTGATCTATTACAATATGTACCCTCCTTGATCTATTACAATATGTACCCTCCTTGATCTATTACAATATGTACCCTCCTTGATCTATTACAATATGTACCCTCCTTGATCTATTACAATATGTACCCTCCTTGATCTACTACAATATGTACCCTCCTTGATCTACTACAATATGTACCCTCCTTGATCTATTACAATATGTACCCTCCTTGATCTATTACAATATGTACCCTCCTTGATCTATTACAATATGTACCCTCCTTGATCTATTACAATATGTACCCTCCTTGATCTATTACTATATGTACCCTCCTTGATCTGTTACTATATGTACCCTCCTAGATCTGTTACTATATGTACCCTCCTTGATCTACTACAATATGTACCCTCCTTGATCTATTACAATATGTATCCTCCTTGATCTATTACTATATGTACCCTCCTTGATCTATTACAATATGTACCCTCCTTGATCTATTACTATATGTACCCTCATTGATTTATTACAATATGTACCCTCCTTGATCTATTACAATATGTACCCTCCTTGATCTATTACTATATGTATTTTATTACTTTCAGCTGTTGGGGAGGGCTACAAGTATATTGGGGAGGGCTACAAGTCTGTTAAATTTAACTCCAAAGAGCAGAGGGAACAAGATTCATATTCAGCACAAATTACTTTCTCATTAATCATCAATTCACCATTGTTTTCTAATTTCATGTGTACCAATTCATGTTAAATCTTACATGTACTGTTTCTATGAACTATGAAGTGTACTCAAAAGTTGAGCCTTTTACTTCATGCTTCATACTTATCAAGCAATGTGAAATTGTTCCATAAGGACATTATCAACACCCAATGGGAACTTCTGGTCACAACAAGTTTCCCCTATTTCCGAAATGAACAAGTGTAAAATGTGTGTACAGAAAAAATCTTGTGTGCAGAGATAACAATTAATATGAAGGGAAAGGACATGAATCAGGTTAAATAAGCATTAAAGAAATGCAATATTATCAACATGAATATTGTCTTTTTATTTAAAACAAGGAAGTTTTTGGGATGCCAATAAGAACAAATATAACAAATACAGCTCCTCTTCCCCCTCTTTCTCTCTCTCTCTGTTAAAGAAATACAATATTATCAACATGAATATTGTCTTTTTTTTTTAAAAAAAGGGAAGTTTTTGGGATGCCAATAAGAACTAATATAACAAATACAACTCCTCTTCCCCCTCTTTCTCTCTCTCTGTTAATGAAGACAATGCATAAATGTTACACATAAATGTTATAGTTTTAATGTTTAATGTCCATGTACATGTATGTATCTTATATATGCTTATTGTTGAGGGAAAGGGTTTTATCAAGTTAGAAAACTTGTACCTAATCCTGTTGTCTTCTTGTAGTAATAAAATATGTTTATCTACTAACACAATTTGGATGAAGATAGTGGATTTGTATGAAATGTACAAACTTGGTAGAGGACCTACATGTACCAGTAAACCAAGTTTCATCAAAATCCTTCAGGCAGTTCTGAAGAAGATGTCCAAAACGTTCTAAATCTACAGACAGACAGACAACAAACAAAAAGTGATCAGAAAAGCTCACTTGAGCTTTCAGCTCAGGTGAACTAAAAATAAATCTGGGGTGGATTCTGAAGAGCCCTCTGTCTCTCAATGGCTAAGCTGTCTTGCCATGGGACATAATCATGTGCTTGCTACTGACTTCTTAAAAGATTTAGCCTGCTACTTCATTTTTTGTGGAAAACACTGTATATATTACAGGAATACTCCCAATTATATGAGAGCATGACAAGGGTCATGCTCTCCTAGGTGACAATGTAAATCCAATCACATGTTCATCACAAGGTTTGTGAGAACTGATCTATTCCAAATTAAATCTTATTGCAAGCCTCATGCATCTTATAAATTATATATAGAAGAAAATTTATACTGGAAAGATTTATTAAGCTAAACTTACCTTTATTTTTGCACTCCAATCAATCTATGTCATGCCATATCCCAATTTAAAAAAGGGGTGTGAGAGCCCTGTATTTACTTCTATTTAAGGCGGTCAGACTTAATGTTAATCCTTTTCTGACTGGTAACGATCACACCATTTTGACACAGTACATGTTCTAGTCAGTTTCAGAGATTAAAGTAGTTTCAGGTTAGTTTTCTAGCATGCAAACGAATCATTATCAATTTTATTTCAACTTCTAATATTTTACTACATATGATGTGATTGGATTTACTCAACATGACGGAGAGGTTGAAGCTTGTATGGGAGTAATGACAGGAAAAGTGAGTGTACATAGAAAGATAGTGACTCGTAAAACACTGCATGCAATTTAATTGCTATAAATACAGAAATTGGTAGATTGCCCTTTGGAATCTTGTGCTCTCTTCTCCTACCTCCTCATCCTGTTATATAACACAGAGCAAACATTCATATCACTACCTGCACCTCCAGAATCACCCAACTTTTTCCCATTACCTCCCCCCGTGGAGTTCCTTTTACCATCTGAATTCCGATGATAGATCCAAAGTTTTTCAGTCAAGCACAAATAATTTCTGGCAAAAGAAGTAGCAATCTTAGTGTCAAAAAGCAAAATTGGATTCTAGGCTTAAATTAGTACGACCCTTTCATAAATTAGTTAGATGAGGAGGAAATCAGGAATGGCTCAAATCTGTCTTTTTGATAGGCCGAAAAGTCATAGGTCGAAATAGCAAAAGGCAGAAATGACTGTGGAAAAAATTGGAGTGCCTCTTCAGTCCTCTGAAGATACCAATCCCAGACAGTAATCCAAGTCCAAGACAGCCTGAGGTACGACTCAGATTCAATAGGTTGGCCATATTGGGGAGAACCTCTCATTTGAGAGATAATCACTCATATGAGTAACTATCACTGTTTTCAGTAATCAATTCCAAGTACTAAAAATGAAAATTTGGAACTGTGATTTGAAATTCAAAAGGGTACATGTTTACAACATACCGAATATAGTTTACAAAACAAGTTGACATTTTTAACTTTCCGTTTTGGAGTTTATAGCTGCAACATTTTGTGCAGCTATGGTAAGTTGAAAAGTTGAACTTCTTTCGTATTTTATGTTCAGTATATTACAAAGATGTGACCTTTTAATTTTAAAACTTTTGAAACTTTAATTTTTCAGTACTTGTTACTTCTGTTCATTTCTTAAAATTGATTATTGAAAACTGGGATATTTACTCAGCTCATTTGAGTGATTATCTCTCAAATGAGAGGTTGTCCCCAAACTGTTCAATGTTGACTGACAAAACGCCAATGTCTTATACCTGACCAGTGTGAGTGACAGTGTCTACATCTTTTCCACTAAATGCTGAAGTAGAAGATGATGAACAAAATCGTAGTACACTTCGTCTACAGGGCAAGTTTGTTATTGCCCTTCTTAACGCCATCTTCTTGAAATGACCTTCACCTAGAACGATACTATGTTCGCGAACATCGATCTCGAAACATAATAACATTTATGTCAGTGTTATTATTCATAGAGCAGTTTCTCCTTCCGAAAAAACTTACTCCAGAGTAGAATTCCCCCCATGAGCGAAATGCTTTTCTAGAGAAAGCTTTCCCCCTCACATTTCCATGATCTACAGGCTCTAGTCCCCCCCCCCGCCATTATTTAAGAGAGGAGAAAATGTCCTCTGTTTGACTAGACACACCAGTAGTAAATATCCAGAGGTTAAAATTGATTTAATAATATCAGGGACGTATATAACATATACGTCCCTGATAATATTAAGCAATACAAAACACCCAAATTTATATGGCTACAGCAAGACCTTACAGCACTTGAGAAGTGGGAAGAAGAGTGGCAGATGACCTACCATCCGGAGAAGTGCGTGGTCATACAGGTCTCATCAAAGCGGAAAACAATCACTGCAGACTACAGACTACACAGCCATAAGTTAGAAGTAGTGGACTCGAGCAAGTACCTGGAAGTTACTATCAGCAGCAATATGAAGTGGAACAAGCACATTGATGCCATCACAGCGAAAGCCAATAGGACTAGGCTTCCTGAAGCGAAATCTCCGAGGTTGCAGAACATCAGCACGGGTTAGAGCCTATGAAGCCATTGTACGTCCAACGCTGGAGTACGCTGCCTCCATATGGGACCCTCACACTAGCGGACAGATCAACCAGGTAGAGAAAGTCCAACGTACATGTAGAGCGGCACGATTCGCTAAAAGGAACTACATGTACTGGGATAGGAAAGCAGGCAGCGTCACCAACATGGTCAACTCCTTGGGATGGGAACCGCTACAGATCAGAAGAGTAAAGACCCGCCTTCTGTTGCTATTCAAGATCCAGCACAATCTAGTGGCCATTCCAGCAGAACAATACCTAATCCAGACAGACACCAGGACAAGGGGACAACATACCTTTCGCATCCCAACAGCGAAAAAGGATGTATACCGTTTCTCCTTCTTCCCGCGAACCATCAGGGATTGGAACAGACTTCCATCAGCAATGACATCAGCATGTTCCTTGGAGGACTACAGGACTGCATTGGGCAGCATACCACCTGCCCACTTCAGCTTAGGATGAGGACAAAAGATTTTAACTTTTTAACTCTATCATGCTGTCCTGAGAGGCTTTTATCTTGACTGCCACATGAAGTATAACGCTCAACTTTTGAGTACACTTCGTACTGGAAGAAGAAGAAGGCTACTAAGAAACTACCGTCAGGAAGGTACATTTGTGCATTTGTGTGGATAAACCATTAAAAGGAAAGAGGTTGCTGTGTTAGTGTGTAGCATTTGGTAAGTTCTTCCTCGACCACATGATCGGAAAGTGGAATTCATTAATTTGATCGAGGACTTATAAATAAGATCTTGTTAATAGACAGTTTTCGAATGCATGAAATTTAATTGGAGTTACTTCCCTTTTCTGCCATTTGGAGACGAAGCTGGAGTTTTTGCTTCATATTCATCAATTGTATTGAATGTTTTTAGAAAGTTGTTTATACTTTCACTACTATCAAAACAGTTTGACATTGTTCAATACTTTTATTATTGCACAACAATAGCAAAAACACAAGAAGCATCCTTCGTTTGGAGAAATTCCTTACACAATATAGTTGATGTATAAACAAATGTTCAGTCATATACCTCGAAGATGGCGGAAAAGGGAAGTAACTACAGTTAAATCTTATGCATTCGAAAACTATTTATGTCCTTGACTTGATGCATTCAGTTGCGGGGTTAGATCAGTCAGGTTTATTGGGGCTTCACGACGCTTTCAATAATTTTTCAGTTATATCGTGAAATGGAAGCAGGAGGTTATCAACCTCTTGAACATAGTGGTACAATCCGGAGAATCGAACCCGGATCGTCTGCATCGCAAACCAAGTGCTTAACTACTACGCCAAACTAGTCGCAAGGAACGGTTTTACTACGGACATACATATATACAGACAGTACCAAAGACCGAGGGGGAGGGTGGGCTGGTCCCCAACTTTTCCGCCGTAAATTTATCATATGTACGGGCGCCATCGTTTCATTGTGTTTCCATTCCCAGACATGTGACATCCACAAAGTGATGGGATATGATATGAGTGCATAAGATTGTCGAAAAATAATATGCAAAATTGTAAAAAAAACAAAAACAAAAACAAAAACAAAAATAAAAACAAAAAAGGAAAAGCAAGCTGACAGTGTGTAATGACCCCGGTGGCAACAAAGTCCAAAACGTTATTTTTAGCGTGAAAATCATTGTCAATGTCAAAAGGTCATTGACCTTGGTGTCATTTGAAAAGCTTCATTAGTTGAGTATGCATGTCAAATATGAAGTCTCTATCCCTCACGGTTCAAAAGTTATAGCCAAGGTTAAAGTTGACAACAGACAAACAAACAGACACACACACATACAGACAGACAGACAGACAGACAGGACAAAGACAATACAGCCCCGATCTTTCGATCCGGGGGCATAAAAAGAAAAAAAAAAAAAAAAGAAAAAGAAAAAAAAAGAAAAAATGGAAAAACAGAAGGAGGAAGGGAGGACTCCAACCGTTAGATCCGCACACATACCAGGGGATCCTGAGGCATCATGTTTCCTTTTCGCGCAGTCTGCATCTTCGATCGAGTTTGAACCCTAGGAAATTTTGAAAAAAAAATGAAGCAAATAGAGGCCTCTGGAGTGTCTTTGGGTTGTATCTGACTATAGTAATTAACTTATCGCAAAAACAGTTAAACCTCTGTGGCTCAGTGGATGAGTTGCTCTCTCGTGACCGAAAGGTACTAGGTTCGACTGCCGCCGCCGGCACACCGGTGTTCTGTCTTTCGGATGAGACAGTAAAAACCGAGGTCCCGTGTCACGGTAGGTGTGGAACGTAAAAATCCCTTACTGTGTCAAGCCGGTGTGGCCTAGTGGATAAGGTGCTCGGCTCGTGATCGAGAGGTTGCGGGTTCGACTCCCGCCCGGGGCACACCGGTGTTCTGTCTTTCGGATGAGACAGTAAAAACCGAGGTCCCGTGTCACGGTAGGCGTGGCACGTAAAAGATCCCTCACTGCTTCGGGTGGGTCCGTTGCAAAGGTCTAAATTTGTATGCAATGCATCAGGCAGATGCCGTCACCATATACGTGAAATAATCGTGGAGTGACGTAAAACAATAATCAACCAACCAACCAACCTTACTGTGTCGGGTGGGTACGTTGCAAAGGTATAAATTTCAATGCAATGCGTCAGGCATATGCCGTCACTATATACATGAAGTTATCGTGGAATGACGTAAAACAATAATTAATCAATCAATTAATCGAAAACAGTTACATGTACTTTACTAAGATGACACCCACACGAATAATAATTAATACAACGTACTGTATAGAAACAATCCTATATACAGACTACATACTGAATAGAAACAAACCTATATACAGACAACATACTGAATAGAAACAAACCTATATACAGACAATATACTGAATAGAAACAAACCAACACACAGACAACATACTGATTAGAAACATACCTATACACAGACAACATACTGAATAGAAACAACTCTACATACAGACAACATACTGAATAGAAACAAACCTAAACACAGACAACATACTGAATAGAAACAAACCTATATACAGACAACATACTGAATAGAAACAAACCTAAACACAGACAACATACTGAATAGAAACAAACCTAAACACAGACAACATACTGAATAGAAACAACTCTACATACAGACAACATACTGAATAGAAACAAACCTAAACACAGACAACATACTGAATAGAAACAACTCTATATACAGACAACATACTGAATAGAAACAAACCTACACACAGACAACATACTGAATAGAAACAAACCTACACACAGACAACATACTGAATAGAAACAACTCTATATACAGACAACATACTGAATAGAAACAAACCTACACACAGACAACATACTGAATAGAGACAAACGTATATATAGACAACATACTGAACACACGGAGCCATGTGACCCACAGCATGACCTGCTCCTACCGCTCACAAATCTCAAGAGGCACCAGACTGATAACATCACGACGTAAAACACCTATCAACCAACCAACCAACAGAGGTGGGAACATGTCGGTGTGACTTTCACTAGGAGTTTTGGAAGAAGATAAAAGTAACATTGAGGTTAAATCCAAGTTCAATGAATTTTGGTGATACATTTTCGCAGATGTGTGGTGAAAGTATTTTCCATTCCCATATCTCCATACTTAATATCTATTGGGCATGGGGTTGTCAGTGAGGAATAGATTACTATTCCAACTGACGTCACCATGACCATATAGAGATTAGCACATTGTGATTAGATTCACTTGTTCGGTGGACTGGGAGACTAACATGGTATAATTATCATGTACGATTTATTCTTGTGTTTTCCATAAAACCATGGAGTTATTTAAGGAAGAAAGTTAAAACGAAAAAAAAAAGAGTAATAATAACAAGAGCAAAGCCTAGCGTGGCATAATACACCCGTCGCTTACTTTGGAGGGATCAATGTGAACGTATGTTTTTATTATCCCCAAACTTGGGTCTCTTTGATAATACTTTTATGAAATATTGAAAGCCAAAGGGTGGCCCCCATTACACTATTTAAGCATTCTGTATAAGTTTCATGAAAAACAACTGACGTTTACTTAAGTTTTCGCATTACATAGCATCTCCATAGCTTATCATAGTAAAAATCCAAGTTCCATAACTCCGTAACGACAAAACAGAATTTGCTAAAACTCAAAATACCGCTTCCCCTACCCTATTTAAGCATTCTGTAGTAGTTTCATGAAAAACAGTTGACATTTACTAAAGTTATTGCGTTCCATATCATCGTACTATAGCAAAAATAAAATCCAAGTCCCATAACTCCGGAACAACGAAACGGAATTTGCTCAAAATAAAAAAGGAGGCTTCCCCTACCTTATCGAAGCATTCTGTATGAATTTCATGAAAAACAAATGACGTTTACTTAAGTTATTCCATAGCATCTTTTCATATTAAAAATATAGGGGCAGGCGTGGTGTAGTGGTTAAGCGCTTGGCTTGCGGCGCCGACGATCCGGGTTCGATTCCCGGGTTGCGCCACTATGTTTAAGAGGTTGGTAACCTCCTGCTTCCATGTCGCGATATAACTGAAATACTGTTGAAAGCGACGTAAAACACCAATCAACCAACCAACCAACCATATTAAAAATAAAATCCAAGTCCCATAACTCTGGAACGACAAATCGGAATTTGCTCATAATCGAAAGGCGGCTTTCTTTACATCATCGAAGCATTCTGTATGAGTTTCATGAAAAACAACTGACGTTTATTTAAGTTATCGCGTTCCATAGCATCTTTTCATATTAAAACTTAAATCCAAGTCCCATAACTCTGGAACGACAAAACGGAATTTGCTCAAAATCGAAAGGCGGCTTCCTCTACGCTATTTAAGCATTCTTTCTTTATGAGTTTCATGAAATACAGCTGACGTTTACTAAAATTATTGCGTTCCATAGCGGACGGAAGGACAGACAGACGGATGGACGGACAGACAGACATCACCATACCATAATACGTCCCGTCTTTCCGTCTTTAGTATAGATGTTGTTATTCGATTCGTTTTGTATCAAGATGATTCAGATCTTGAGACAGTCATGGTCTTATCTATGGCATGAATAACATTACAATTTTAATATAACATCGTTTGACAGGCTTTCCAGTTTGCATGACACATGTGAGATGTCCAACCCCTGGTCAGTTTGGTGGGGGCAGTGCAAAGTGCTTTGGTAGAAGGTTATATTGATACCGTAAGATTTTGCATTCTATAGTAAATTTGTTTAATCACATGGAAGTTACTAAATCATTTCCATAGCTCATTATATCCTAACATAGACGTTTTGGAATTTATCTTGTTGGATTTAAAGTGATTCTATACTCCAGAAGCTATTGAAAATGAGTGTTGTTATCATATTATGTTGCTGGAATGATAATTGATGTGAAGAAATGGCCAGAGCTTGAATACACACTGAAAAATTCGACCTCTGGTCACTCTCACACGGCAGAACCAGGGGCGACCAAAGGCTGGAGTAATCAGTCTAACGTGATATTTGATCGGTTTGCGCTGAAGATTTAATGGAAAAATCTTGTACCCTCTCAAGCAATACAAACATCAAATTGGCAACAAGTCGGGGGGGGGGGGGGGGGCGCACGATGCTGGAGATAGAGAACACGGTGTGTATTTTTATTCATTCCTTTGTTTCACGACATTTTGTGTACCATTTAATTTCATTTTTAGTATACTCTCAATCTAGTTTTCCGTTTGGCGGAAAATCCTATTGATTCCTCGGTCAACAAAGCCCAGAGTACTTATGTACCGACAGTACCAGAGCTACTGTCTACGAACGCTTTGTTTCACAAGATAGTACATTAAAATGAAATTTCGTTAGACTAAACGTATTCTCTTATTTCATCTCAAGTATCATGTGAAATGATAAAAAAATAAATCTTGTATTTTCTCTGGATGAGGTATCAACAGTAAAAGAAAGAAAACTTCTCCGTAGAAAGTGATACTTGCATCAAACGAGAAAATATGATTTATTTCTTAATAGTCAAAGAAAAAGTATTTACGTCATAAACCAACTTTACAATTTAATGGATTTCACCATGATAACGCATTATCAAACAAGAAACTATTTATAATAATACATGGTAATATATAAATTTAACGATAACACGGTAAACAAGGTATATTTACATCAATAAATGCGGAAAGGTCAATTGTGACCTTAACACTCGTCTGTATATAATTACACCGTATTTGTCTCGTCTTTCATATTCTAAATTTAAAACATGTATCTTAAAATATAATGACGAACACCTAGAAAGAAAATAAAAAAAAATAGAAAACATAATAAAGACATACAAAAAATTGGCAATATCTACGACAGCTCCTAATAAACCTGAAAAGAACGATATATGACGTATCATATGGGCAAATCACGAAATATGACGTATTACATGGACAAAGACGACATATGACGCAACATATGGGCAAAGCGCGGCATATGACGTAATATATGGGCAAAGCACAACATATGACGTATAATACGGACAAAGCACGACATATGACGTATCATATGGGCAAAGCACGACATATGACGTATCATACGGGCAAACTCTCCTATGAAATTTAAACCTTATAGGGGATATTTTTAAATCGTTAAGTCTTACAATTGTTTCATATATTTGATTGGAGAATGCCCCATGCATTATTGTGTTGCTTTTTTCTTATTTATTTTTTGGGGGGCAGGGGGTTAGCTTCACTATTCATCAAAGTTTTGTAAAGTTATGACAACGGAAATTGAATTCACTATTTCAGCTAGACTGAATCTGTGCCAAAATCTGATTAAGCACCAAAAAATCCCCTCAGGGTTTTTTTATTTATTTGTTCTGGTCATGTAATTCTTTGTAAACTCATTTTCACAGAATTTTCTCAGAATGATACAATTTTATTATGATAAGCCACCAACAGAGCCCCAAGTTGGAATTATCTGAGTTGGGAACTACTTGCCCCCTCCCTGCAACTGGTGATGGATGGTCACTAATGGCTCAGACCAGACGGCAGAATGTTTTATTAAACCAAATGGCAATTCTGGGTATAAGGAAAATACTCCACGAGTATATACACTTTACATCAGCCACGAGTACATACACTTTACATCAGCCACGAGTACATACACTTTACATCAGCCACGTTTTGATTATATATACCGTGAGTGTTGTTTAGGCAGTTGTACATAGACGTGATAAGGGACAACACCGATGGTCTCCGGTATAACAGTCAGTAATACCAAATGGTCTCCGGTATAACAGTCAGTAACACCAGATGGTCTCCGGTATAACAGTCAGTAACACCAGATGGTCTCCGGTATAACAGTCAGTAATACCAGATGGTCTCCGGTATAACAGTCAGTAACACCAGATGGTCTCCGGTATAACAGTCAGTAACACCAGATGGTCTCCGGTATAACAGTCAGTAACACCAGATGGTCTCCGGTATAACGGTCAGTAATACCAGATGGTCTCCGGTATAACAGTCAGTAATACCAGATGGTCTCCGGTATAACGGTCAGTAATACCAGATGGTCTCCGGTATAACGGTCAGTAATACCAGATGCTGATATAACAAGAAGAAAACCGTAACTAAATAAATGAGACGTAATACGTGAAACGGCAACAGAATTGACGGGTAGGTCAAAATGGAACACACTGAAACGAAAACTGACTTGAAAATTAATATCAACATATTCACCAACAAAACATTCAACTTCACAGCTAACTGTATAGCGTACACTGCATGGAATAATAAATCAGATAAATATTGTTCACAAAACTATAGTTGGTCTATTAACACTTGTAAATGCGAATCATATTTCATGTCTTCTTGGCCAAATAAGGTTGGTTCTCTTTGCATCATGTCAGAGTCAGATGGTTGGTTCCCCTTTATATCATGTCACAGTCAGATGGTTGGTTCCCCTTTATATCCTTAATATAATATCACATTCAGATTAAACTCTTCATTCCATGTTGCTTTCAAGCGGGAAATTTGTACTGATACATGACAGTGTACATCCGTCTCGGAAGACCTTTGAAATGGCGTGGTCAGTACTTATCACCATTAGGAGAAACGGGTCTTTCAGTACTTTAAATATATTATAAAAACGCAGTAATTGATCTTTTCATTCTATGTTACTAATAGTTAACACGGGTTCCGATCCTCTATTGTCCTTTAGCACTATAGTGTTCTCTTTTAAGAAAGAGTCCTCCTTCACAAGTTCCAAATCGGCAAACCTCGGTGACGTCACGGACAGGTCGTCCGGCACAGGTCGGGTTCTCTTACTCTCCCTATATTTCCGCATCCTGTGACGTATAATGACGGCAAAAGCTGCAGTAAATCCCAGAATGATGACGCCACTGGCTATCCGTAGTACGAGTAATACGGTATTGTCTACAGTCACCGGAGGCGTCTCCGTAGTTTCGTATTTGGTCATAGTGACACGGAGAAACGCTATCTTGCTTTTACTCTTCACCGACACTTCTGTCGCCTAAAGCAGAAAACATGCATTGGGTGTAAAACAATACTACCATACTGTCATACTGCTGTATAAAATAAACACTGAAACAGATGTGACATGAAAGCATTTGACACGACACCATAATCGACGAGCTCTCTGAGAATATTGCTAAAGCAATACAAGTCCCCCACCAGATCCCAAAAATCCATAAGGGACCAAAAAGTAGGTCAGTGGTAGCCAATTGGTAACAGGCATTCTGAAAGTTTTCAAATTCAATATGTGTCTATTGGCTAGAGTTGCTCTAGCCGCAAGTAGTGGCCCTATATGAATGATAGGGCCACAATTCCTTACGTTGCGTAAACTTGCAATTATGATTAACGTAATGGCAGCCACGATTCTACGCATTTCGGCATCAAACGGAGCAACTATCTAACATATATAAACATTAAACAACGATCGGCAATAATAACTTACCCCAGATCTGTCGTCTGAAGGTTCCGCACAGTTTTTTTATCAACCAGTGTCAAATTTGCCGGTTTGTTTATATGCAGTCTGAATCATCGAGATCCCCACGTTTGCGTTATTGCATTTCGGTAGCAAAATCAAACGTGGATGATTCAGACTACATATAAACAAACCGGCAAATTTGACACAGGTTGGGCAAAAAATATGTGTAGACGACAGATCTGGGGTAAGTTATTATTGCCGATGGTTTGTTTAATGTTTATATATGTTAGATATTTGTTCCATTTGATGCCGAAATGCATAGAATGGTGCCGGCCATTCCGTTTATCACAATTGCAAGTTTACGGAACGTAAGGAATTGTGGCCATATCATTCATATAGGGCCACAACTTGCGGCTGGAGTTGCTCATTTCCTTTCTTTCTTTTTTTTCGTTTTGACGCTTGTAATTTTGCTGAACCTTTGTTCCTTTGAACCTTTGTGGTCAATGTCATATCGTTAAATCAGATAAATTTCTTTCTTTTTCTTTTTTTTCCACAAAATAGGAGGATCCAAGCATTCTACATCAAACTGCCTTCAAATGTACTGTGATGCAGTGTCACAATGATTTTAAACAAAGGGGAATAACTCTTAAAAAAGTAGGTCATCCGTGACCAAAGTCGAACTTGATCCCAAGTTTCAGCTTGATATCTGTAAGCATGGCCAAAAAAGTGCGAAAACTGATTTTAAACAAAGGTCAATAACTCTGGAATAAGTAGGTCAACCGTGAAGTCGAACCTGATCTAAACGCCACATGGGGAAGTTTGCATTCAAATTTCAGCTCGATATCTGTAAGCATGACCAAGGAAAGTCTGGAAAATCAGTGTGACATACAGACGGACGGACAGACAAAAAGACTGGAAAACTATAGTCCCCTCCGGTTTCACCGGTTGGGTACTGATTAATGTTATTGAAGATGAACATTTGATTGTAACACGCACACTTAGATAGAGGGTGATATTAGCCACCAAAGAGGATGTGACGTCATGCAGTTTTAACAATCGACACACAATGTAATTTTTGTATATCACATAAAATTGTTAAATATTCATACCTTTTTCTAGTTCCAGAATGCGTTCGATAAAAGTTATTATTAGAGAAATAAAATAACAACGACCTTATTAGTTTTATCTTATTTGTATAGAAGCTTGACCATCGATTGTTAGATTATGATGACGTTTTTCACACACGGTTATTACAGCATTATGTACCCTAATACTATAATTATTGCGTTACATATTTATCATTAATAAAAGTACATTGCTATATGATACACTGTATATAGTATATACTATATCATTGTACTTTATATTGTTATTACTTATTTGTTTATATTGATGTGCATACGATCAGATGGATAAACCACTTCAATCCAAGGTATCGATGACTTACTTTTATAAAGAGAACATAATCGTGGGGTTCGGAGTCGGTGACGTTGGCTGTTTTATTGACAAATCCTTGAGAGACATTGATCTCAAAATATCTGTGAAAATCGGTAGGTTCACCTGTAATATTACAATATTGGAATATAAATGATGACAATGAGTAAATCTGTGGTTGCTTAGAAACTAATTAGATTTCCATATGCTGTTATCATGTATGAGCAAACGTTAAATTGAGAGAAAAAGTCCTATTAGTTTAAACCGTATTTTTATTGCCCCGGAATCTAAGATTCTGGGACATCTAATATTTGGTCTGTCTGTGTGTCTGTCTAGGGCAAAAACCCCTTTAACATTGGTTATATAATTTTTGAAACGTTAGAGACAGGACTATCATATTTCACATGCGTATTCCTTGTGACAAGACCTTTCAGTCGATACAATAATTTTTGAGGTATGACCTTCACCGCGACCTTTGACCTTCATTTCAAAAACTTTAACATTGGGTATATCTTTTGAATAAATGATTGGGCATTCACATCTCACATGTGTATTCCTTTTGGCAATACCTTTCCGTCGGTACCAAACATTTGACCCTATGACCTTGACCTTGGATTTTGATGTAGTTTTAGAATAAAAGCTATATATATATATAAAACCTACATTTCAAAAACTTTAACATTGGGTATATCTTTTGAATAAGTGATTGGGCATTCATATTTCACATGTGTATTCCTTTTGGCAATACCTTTCCGTCAGTACCAAACTTCTGACCCTATGACCTTCACCTTGGATTTTTCCTAGTATATATCCAACTCGCAGCGATCTAATTGGGATACAGACACAAATATAGTCACAACATTTATCGAATAAAGTGGACCGATATGCTATTCCATGTAACACAGGTAGTCACCATAATCTTAATTTTCTGACATACATTTCAGAATTGCCACATACTTAACATGTTATTCCATGGTTATATCATTGTTTTGTTTTAATCTCCAAGTCATAACATACAATTACATTGTCGCCATATACTCATCATACTCATAACCAAACATATTTGACATACAATTACGCAGTCGTTACATACATGACATACTATTCCATACTTGTAACACACATGAGATATTACATTTTTGCAATCTATGATCTTCGCTGGTCTCTGGACAAGAGACTCATTTTCCTGCGTCTTTCTTAAGACAGGTATATAGGGTTCGCCGTCTACGGGCTAAGTATGTTACTGTTCCTGTTTTCGTTTTGTTCGTTATTCCCCAGAAAGTCATGTAAAGTTTGCTGCAGAGACATTACATCTACCGGGTATTCTTGTATGGGATATACATATTCCTCAGAGTATACCATTGTATCATGCTCTGACTCAGAGCTGTGTGACCTATTTCAAGGATAAAGAGACGAGGATGACATCTCCATTTTTAAGCATTGGTCATCACTATAGACCTCTTTGCAGTTCGTCATTACAAAACCTAACTCATCGTATTTATAAATCATTTCCTTTTCATCCGTATAAATCCTTTCTAGTGATCACTAATAAACCTTCCTGTTAATCACTATAGACCATTTTCGGACTTTTGATCATCAGTTTAGACCCTTTCCTGACTTCGGTCATCACTATAGACCCTTTCCTGACTTCGGTCATCACTATAGACCTTTTCTAGTTGGTCATCATAGCCCCCTATTATATACAATATTTCCTGTTCATCACAATAGACCCTTTCCTGACTTTGGCCATCACTTTAGACCCTTTCCTGACCTTGGTCATCACAATAGACCCTTTCCTGACTTTGGCCATCACAATAGACCCTTTCCTGACTTTGGCCATCACAATAGACCCTTTCCTGACTTTGGTCATCACAATAGACCCTTTCCTGACTTTGGCCATCACAATAGACCCTTTCCTGACTTTGGTCATCACAATAGACCCTTTCCTGACTTTGGCCATCACAATAGACCCTTTCCTGACTTTGGTCATCACAATAGACCCTTTCCTGACTTTGGTCATCACAATAGACCCTTTCCTGACTTTGGCCATCACAATAGACCCTTTCCTGACTTTGGTCATCACAATAGACCCTTTCCTGACTTTGGCCATTACAATAGACCCTTTACTGACTTTGGTCATCACAATAGACCCTTTCATGACTTTAGCCATCACAATAGACCCTTTCCTGACTTTGGTCATCACAATAGACCCTTTCCTGACTTTGGTCATCACAATAGACCCTTTCCTGACTTTGGCCATCACAATAGACCCTTTCCTGACTTTGGCCATCACAATAGATCCTTTCCTGACTTTGGCCATCACAATACACCCTTTCCTGGCTTTGACCATCACAATAGATCCTTTCCTGATTTTTGCCATCACAATAGACCCTTTCCTGACTTTGGCCATCACAATAGATCCTTTCCTGACTTTGGCCATCACAATAGACCCTTTCCTGACTTTGGTCATCACTTTAGACACTTTTGTGACTTTGGCCATCACAATAGACCCTTTCCTGACTTTGGTCATCACAATAGACCCTGTTTTGACTTTGGCCATCACTTTAGACCCTTTCCTGACTTTGGTCATCACAATAGACCCTTTCCTGACTTTGGCCATCTCAATAGACCCTTTTCTGACTTTGGCCATCACAATAGATCCTTTCATGACTTTGGCCATCACAATAGACCCTTTCCTGACTTTGGTCATCACAACAGATCCTTTCCTGATTTTGGTCATCACTATAGTCTGTTCCTTGACTTCGGTCATCATTATGGCCCCTTTCTGACTTTGGTCATCATTTTAGACCCTTTTGTTACTTTGGTCATTGCTATAGACACCTTCCCGACTTTGGTCATCACTTTAGATCCTTTCCTGATTTTGGTCATTACAGACACCTTCCCGACTTTATCACTATAGACACCGTCCTGACTTTGGTCACTATAGACACTATCCCGACTTTATCAATATAGACACCGTCCTGATTTTTGTCATCACTTTAGACACCTTTCCGACTTTAGACCCTTTACTGAATTCGAACATTACTACAGACCCTTTACTGACTTTGATCTTCACTACAGACCCTTTACTGACTTTCATCATCACTAGAGACCCTCTACTGACTTTGATCTTCACTATAGACTCTTTACTGACTTTGATCTTCACTATAGACCCTTTACTGACTTTCATCATCACTATAGACCCTTTACTGACTTTGATCATCACTAGAGACCCTTTACTGACTTTGATCTTCACTATAGACCCTTTACTGACTTTGATCTTCACTATAGACCCTTTACTGACTTTGATCTTCACTATATACCCTTTACTGACTTTCATCATCACTATAGACCCTTTACTGACTTTCATCATCACTATAGACCCTTTACTGACTTTGATCATCACTCTAGACCCTTTACTGACTTTGATCTTCACTATAGACCATTTCCTGACTTTGTTCATCATTACAGATACCATTGTGACTTTGGTCATCACTATAGACCATTTCCTGACTTTGTTCATCATTACAGATACCATTGTGACTTTGGTCATCACTATAGACCATTTCCTGACTTTGTTCATCATTACAGATACCATTCTGACTTTGGTCATCACTATAGGCCATTTTCTGACTTTGTTCATCATTACAGATACCATTCTGACTTTGGTCATCACTATAGACCATTTCCTGACTTTGTTCATCATTACAGATACCATTCTGACTTTGGTCATCACTATAGACCATTTCCTGACTTTTTTCATCATTACAGATACCATTCTGACTTTGGTCATCACTATAGACCATTTCCTGACTTTGTTCTTCATTACAGATACCATTGTGACTTTGGTCATCACTATAGACCATTTCCTGACTTTGTTTATCATTACAGATACCATTCTGACTTTGGTCATCACTATAGACCGTTTCCTGACTTTGTTCATCATTACAGATACCATTCTGACTTTGGTCATCACTATAGACCGTTTCCTGACTTTGTTCTTCATTACAGATACCATTGTGTCTTTGGTCATCACTATAGACAATTTCCTGACTTTGTTCATCATTACAGATACCATTGTGACTTTAGTCATCACTTTAGTGTCTTTCTTGACTTAGGTCACCACCATAGATCATTTCCTGATTATCAATTTTAAGAAATATAAAATGAACATTTTTAGATGCACTTTTTGCGTCGTTGGGATAACTTGTTTTTCTTTGTCCGTTCGGATGATTATACATTTTTTTTTATCATAACAAGTAAACATATCATTGATAGTCATTGTTTCCGGATATAAGGAGTAAAATCCCAGACCTACTTGTCATAATATTACTGAATACACACATTCTTTTTGACATTCTACAAACTTTAATTATTGATGAGATATCACGCATTATCTCGAGCCGCCTATCCCACATCTAGACATATGGACATCAGTTGTTAAAACTCCTCGGGACACACCTTACCTTACAGTGTTTTCTCGTTGTATATCCCCCATCATGTATCACTATATAGTATTCCCTTATCAATGAAGCTGAAGTCCAACAGTAGATATAGTGCTCTACAAATAGTCTCAGCACTGCCACTAGCGCGCATTGATCCGCTCAAGCCTTAACATGGTATTGATCCAGGGGAAATCAACATTATGTCGCGTATGAAATATTGAATTTCGCGCTCGTGTATCTAGTCACGGTGAAAATTAATTTACTGTTTTGTGATGTTTAAAGTTCCCAACACAATGCCTGTGTAGAAAATATATATTGTATTGATCAGGGTAAAGTGATAGGTGTGTGGTGTGTCTTCATCCAGGTAAACTAATAGTAGTTTGATGTGTATTCACTGTATTCATCCAGGTAAAGTGATAGATGTCTGGTGTGTCTTGATCCAGATAAAGTGATAATAGGTTGATGTGTCTTGATCCAGGTAAAGCGATGATATTCTGGTGTCTTGATCCAAGTAAAGTGGTAATAGGCTGATGTGTCTTAATTCAGATAAAGTGATAGGTGTCTGATGTGTCTTGTTCCAGATAAAGTGATAATAGGCTGATGTGTTTTGATCCAGATAAAGTGAAAGTAGGCTGTTGTGTCTTGATACTGATAAAGTGATAGGTGTCTGATGTGTCTTGATCCAGATAAAGTGATAGTAGGCTTTTGGTTGGTTGGTTGATTGGTGTTTTACGTCGCTTTCAATAATATTTCAGTTATATCGCGACATGGAAGCAGGAGGTTAACAACCTCTTAAACATAATGGCGCAACCCGGGAATCGAACCCGGATCGTCGGCGCCGCAAGCCAAGTGCTTAACCACTACACCACGCCTGCCCCCGATAGTAGGCTGATGTGTTTTGATCCAGGTAAAGTAGTAGTTGTCTGATGTATCCAGGTAAAGTAGTAGTGGTCTGATGTGTCCAGGTAAAGTAGTAGTGGTCTGATGTGTCCTGAACCAGGTAAAGTAGTAGTGGTCTGATGCGTGTTGATCCAGGTAAAGTAGTAATGGTCTAATGTGTCCAGGTAAAGTAGTAGTGGTCTGATGTATCCAGGTAAAGTAGTAGTTGTCTGATGTATCCAGGTAAAGTAGTAGTGGTCTGATGTATCCAGGTAAAGTAGTAGTGGTCTGATGTGTCCAGGTAAAGTAGTAGTGGTCTGATGTGTCCTGAACCAGGTAAAGTAGTAGTGGTCTGATGCGTGTTGATCCAGGTAAAGTAGTAGTGGTCTAATGTGTCCAGGTAAAGTAGTAGTGGTCTGATGTATCCAGGTAAAGTAGTAGTGGTCTGATGTGTCCAGGTAAAGTAGTAGTTGTCTGATGTGTCCAGGTAAAGTAGTAGTGGTCTGATGTGTCCAGATAAAGTAGTAGTGGTCTGATGTGTCCAGGTAAAGTAGTAGTTGTCTGATGTGTCCAGGTAAAGTAGTAGTTGTCTGATGTATCCAGGTAAAGTAGTAGTGGTCTGATGTGTCCAGGTAAAGTAGTAGTTGTCTGATGTGTCCAGGTAAAGTAGTAGTGATCTGAAGTGTCCTGAAGCAGATAAAGTTATTGGTGTTTGATATTCTTTAGTTTGAATAAAATGGTAAGTGTTTGAAGTGTCTTGAACAAAGTGAAATGATAGATGTCTGATCTGATTATAGGGCACTTGATGTGACTGGATCGAACTGAAATGAATGTATGCCGATATATTGACCGTATATAATGGAGTATTGTATGATATGCCGAGCATACATAATGGAGTACCTTATGATAAACTGAGCGTACATAATGGAATACTGTATGGTATACTGACGGTACATAATGGAGTACTGTATGATGTATTGACCGTACATAATGGAATATTGTATAATATACTGACCGTACATAATAGAATATTGTATAATATACTGACTATACATAATGATGTATTGTATGATATACTGACGGTACATAATGGAGTACTGTATGATCAGATGTATTGACCGTATATAGGCCTAATGGAGTACTGTATGATATACTGACCGTACATAATAATGTTCTATATGATGTATTGACCGTACATAATAGAATATTGTATAATATACTGACCGTACATAATGGACAATTGTATAATATACTGACCGTACATAATGGAGTACTGTATGATATACTGACCGTACATAATAATGTTCTATATGATGTATTGACCGTACATAATAGAATATTGTATAATATACTGACCGTACATAATGGAATATTGTATAATATACTGACCGTACATAATGGAGTATTGTATGATATACTGACCGTACATAATGGAATATTGTATAATATACTGACCGTACATAATGGAGTATTGTATGATATACTGACCGTACATAATGGAATATTGTATGATATACTGACCGTACATAATGGAGTATTGTTTGATATACTGACCGTACATAATGGAGTATTGTATAATATACTGACCGTACATAATGGAGTATTGTATGATATACTGACCGTACATAATGGAGTATTGTATGATATACTGACCGTACATAATGGAGTATTGTATGATATACTGACCGTACATAATGGAATACTGTATGATATTGTTTATAAGAGCATCGCCATCAGCCGCTCTGATAATCCCCGGGGTCGTCTCCAGAATGCCCTGTTAAACAGGTAATTACAGAACGTGGTCACAAAAGTTCTAAATTCTTTTTCTTAAGTTTCGCAAGTTGATAACAAAATTACAAAAATTTTCTTCCAATGTACTCCTCCTCATCTGTTGGTCTGACACATATTACAGTAAGTTATAGAAAGTAAATAATGTTTTTTTAAAAAAATGGGGGGGAGGGGAGGAGTAATCAATCTGATACTATCAGAATAAACAATCACTTTTAACTTCTTCGTCCTTGTTGATTGGAGAGAATAAATATTTACTTTAGAAAACCGTAGAACTTGTCTGGGGTATTCTTCTCCAGAAATACTGACGAAACGAGCCGTTCAGTGTAAGGGCTTAAACCAATCGTAACAACTCGTTCATTTCCCAATGGAAATAAGACTCCTATGTACTACGTAGTCAGCCATTATGACACATGGCCACGCTTGTTTGGTGGTATGCAGAGGTCAAGGAAATTGGGTCAATATATGCAGGAGAGTCCAATTTTGGGGGGTACGATCAATGCATGATTAGTATAAAAGAAGAATACTAACCGTTGACCGTACCCCCTAAATTGAACTCTCCTGTTTGCACGAAAAAACAGGCAATTTTGGTCAATGTGCGTTTTTATCTGTATTTATTTCTCTTTAAATGGGTGATCTATTTTGATTTTTTTTTTCAGTGCAAATTCTACACACATGCACTGGTTAAAAGTCATTTCAAGTTTCCTCTGATTCGTTTTCAATATCATAACCTTAAAAACAAATCTGAAGTTTCGCTTCGATTTCTGATTTGCCTTTGTAATTGTTTAATATTCATTAGAAGTGCATTACCCTGATCAATGACTCTTAAAACGCAATTCAGAACCACTCTGACTCTGTCCTTTCCGCGGATAATAATTAAAATAAAAAAAGGACATACACGCTTTCCATATTAATGATATTTTTATTTTCTCACCTGTTTTTCTTCAACTCTTATCATGTTATATTGAACGGCTTTTGGCATTATAGCCTGGTACAGTACAGTCTTGACTCCTATCTGATACTACCCACTTTTGTCTCTTATTATGTAGTTTTTGGTCGTCTTTGGTGTGATAGCTCGGTATAATACATTTTTGTCTCTTACCATGTAGTTTTGGTCGGCTTTGGTGTGATAGCTGGGTATAAAACATTTTTGTCTCTTACCATGTAGTTTTGGTCGGCTTTGGTGTGATAGCCCATATAGTACAACGTTATCTCTTACTATGTAGTTTTGGTTGCATTTGGTGTGATAGCTTGGTATAAAACATTTTTGTCTCTCACCATTTAGTTTTGGTCGACTTTGGCGTGATAGCCCAGTAAAGTACAGCTTTGAATCTTACTATGTAGTTTTGGTCGGCTTTGGTGTGATAGCCCAGTATAATACACCTTTGAATCTTACCATGTAGTTTTGGTCGGCTTTGGTGTGATAGCCCAGTGCAGCTTTGAATCTTACCATGTGGTTTTGGTCGGCTTTGGTGTGATAGCCCAGTATTGTACAGCTTTGTCTATATGATGTAGTTTTGGTCGGGATTATTCAGTCTTATACGGTCGAAGCTTGGTCGGCTTTGGCATGTTTACCCGGTGAAGCATAGCTTTGACTCTTACCATGTAGTTTTGGTCGCCTTTGGTGTGATAACCTAATATAGTACAGCTTTGAATCTTACCGTGTAGTTTTAGTTGGGATTATTCAGTCTAATACTAACGAAGCTTGGTCGGCTTTGGCATGTTTACCCGGTGAAGCATAGCTTTGTTTCTTACCATGTAGTTTTGGTCGGCTTTGGCGTTATAGCCTGGTATAGTACAACTTTTTCTGTCTGTGTTGGAGAACATAGGTACATTGTCATCTTCATCTTCTATTGTTATATTGAAATCTCGCTCGTATATGTCCTGTAATTACTACAAATATTAAGCCTTATCTCTAGTTATACGTGAAGGGATGATTCACTAAATTGATTGAATTATAAGAGTCACTATTGACGTGTGTTATTTATCTGAGTCTCCTCGATGATGTTATTCAAGGTACTGGGTGCTTCTTATAAAATTAAAAGTCATAACATTTGTATAATATATCTAGTGAAAAATAGATATTAACAATTTCAATTGTTTGTCTGTGTATACTGTAAATATTTGGTTTCCATACTGAAGCACATACCTGAGCTTTATGGCACGTGACCGTGAGGATGATGTAATAGAGCTTGATTTTCTGAAGAATAAGGAAGTGATCGTTAGTTTTCACTCAGGAGTAAGTGGAGAATAAACACACACATCGAAGTGTAACTTTTGATTATTGGAGATTCAACAACTTTTAGCACAATATACATGTAAATACAAAAATCTATTGTAATGCATTTAGCGTTCACGTGTTATAGCTATCATCAAGCTATGATACATCCGGGGTATATCACTTAGCATTCACGTGCATAACTATCATCAAGCTATAATACATGTGTGATGTATCATTTAGTATTTACGTGTATAGCTATCATCAAGCTATAATACATATGTGATGTATCATTTAGCATTCACGTGTATAGTTATCATCAAGCTATGGTACTTGCGGGGTATATCATTTAGCGTTCACGTGTTATAGCTATCATCAATCTATGATACATGTGGGGTATATCATTTAGCATTCACTTGTATAGATATCATCAAGCTATGATACATGTGGGGTATATCATTGAGCGTTAACGTGTAAAGCTATCATCAAGCTATGATACATGTGGGGAGCATCATTTAGCATTCACGTGTATAGCTATCAAGCTATGATACATGTGGGTATATCATTTAGCATTCACGTGTATAGATATCATCAAGCTATGATACATGTGGGTATATCATTTAGCATTCACGTGTATAGATATCATCAAGCTATAATACATGTGGGAGAATATCATTTAGCGTTCAGGTGCATAGCTATCATCAAGTTATGATACATGTGAGGAGTATCATTTAGTGTTCACGTGTATAGCTATCATCAAGTTATGATACATGTGAGGAGTATCATTTAGCGTTCACGCGTATAGTTATAATAAAACTATGATACATGTGGGGCATCTCATTTAGTGTTCACGTGTATAGCTATATTAAGCTATGATACATGTGGGGTATATCATTTAGCAATCACATGTATAGTAATCATCAAGCTATGATACATGTGGGGCATCTCATTTAGCATTCACCTGTATAGTTGTCATCAAGCTATGATACATGTGAATGTATCATTTAGTGTTCACCTGTATAGCTATCATCAAGCTATGATACATGTGGGAAGTAGCATTTTGCGTTCATAACTTTCACGTATATATTTATCATTAAGCTATGATACATTTCGGGTGTAGCATTTAGCGTTCACGTGTATAGCTATCATTAAGCTATGATACATGTGGGGTATATCATTTAGCGTTCACGTGTATAGCTATCATTAAGCTATGATACATGTGGGGTATATCATTTAGCGTCCACGTGTATAGCTATCATCAAGCTATGATACATTTGAGGCATCTCATTTAGCATTCACCTGTATAGTTGTCATCAAACTATGATACATGTGTATGTATCATTTAGTGTCCACCTGTATAGCTATCATCAAGCTATGGTACATGTGGGAAGTAGCATTTTGCGTTCATAACTTTCACGTATATATTTATCATTAAGCTATGATACATTTCGGGTGTAGCATTTAGCGTTCACGTGTATAGCTATCATTAAGCTATGATACATGCGGGGTGTATCATTTAGCGTTCACGTGTATAGATATTATCAAACTATTATGCATGTGTGGTGTATCATTTATCGTACACGTGTATAGTTATCATCAAGCTATGATACATGTGTGGTGTATCATTTAGTATTTACGTGTATAGCTATTATCAAGGTATATTACATATGGGGTATATCATTTAACATTCACGTGTATAGCTCAGATGAAGCTTTGATACATGTGGGTGTATCATTTAGCATTCACGTGTATAGTTATTATCAAGCTATGATACATGTGGGGTATATCATTTAACGTTCACATGTATAGCTATCATCAAGCTATGATACATGTGGGGTGTATCATTTAGCATTCACGTGTATAACTTTCATCAATCTATGATACATGCTGGGTGTATCATTTAGCGTTCACGAGTATAGCTATCATCAAGCTATGAAACATGTGGGGAGTATCATTTAGCGTGCACGTGTACAGCTATCATTAACCTATGACACATCTGGGGTGTAGTATTTAGCGTAAAAGTGTATAGCTATCATCAAGCTTTGCTACATGTGGGTATATCATTTAGCATTCACGTGCATAGCTAACATCAAGCTTTGGTACATATGGGTTAGCCGAAAGTAGTGGCCCTAAATGAATGATAGGGCCACAATTCCTTACGTTGCGTAAACTTGCATTTTTAATAAATGGAATGGCCGGTGTAAAGCCGAATAATGACCCCCGTCGAATAATGACCGGGGGTCATTATTCTACATAGAAAAATGACCCCCCGGTCATTATTCCACGACCAAGGGGGTCATTATTCGACCGTAGAATAAGTGGCACCAGCCCCAAAAATTGCAAACCCCTCGTGAAAAATATTGACCCCCATAGAATAATGACCCCCTACAAACCGACTTGATTTCTTGATAAATGTTTTCAATGTGTACTTTTTATATATATATACCTTGGTGTACTGAAAGTTCGTGGATATGGTGCATGTTGATGCTTATAATACTTCAGATAATTCTGGTATGCATTTTTGAGATTATTTTCAACCACCTAATTTTTTCATTGATCACGATCAAGATCCAGATCAAACGAGAAATGGATAAACGAAGTTTTATTTCGTAAACAACAATGGTTTCCGAAGCCAAACATCCAAAGGGAGAAATTGGTAGAAAGTTAGGAAATCGGAAGATTTGAGTTGTAAAGCGGTAGGCGAAAGACTTTTGCCGAAATCGGTAGGGTTAATATGTATGTAATTCTGATTCATAAATTGAATAAACCCGATGACCTTCGAAACCTGGATATCGCCTCATTTTGTGACTTATCGGATGTTATAATATTTATAACATAAGTAAATTATGTGTTTTAGACCCGTACACGCGTCCTTGGACAAGTCGTTCCGAGTCTTTACATCTACAGGAGAACTTGGTTCATACCGGAAGTCAAACAATTTTTTCCTAGTGTATTCAGATTATCATCCTGAGATGTTAAAATAAAATGACAATTGAGTTTGCACACTTGGTGTGGAAAAAGAGAACTATTTCATCTGTTTAGAGAAGAATGAGATTTTCATAAAGACAGAAGTATAAAACGAAAACCTTTTCCCACGATCCAGGACATTATATAGAATATGCTTAATTAAGGGATAATTTGCATAACTAATTAAAGTGCCTTGTAAATTTGCGTCATTATTATCCTCACTTATGACGTTTTATGGTTAATACGAGGACCCTACAACACAATATGAAGTCCCCCTCTCTCGAAATGTAAATGGCATTCTGGGACAAGACAATACACATTAAAACCCTGAATCAATCAGACATTACACCTAATCATGACCTTACCTAAAATGACAATTCTTACCAATTCAGAGAGTGTTCCATAGAACATTTGCGACGGATGCGCCTTTCATATAATAAATTCGATATCTTGATATCAGAAAATCATTTTCTGGTATCAAAAAAATTACGATCATTTTCTGATATCACAAAAATATATCACAAAATCAATTTTTGACATCAGCAAATGGCTTACATTTTTTATATCAGAAATTCGACTTTGTGATATAAAATATTCTTGTTTATTTTCTGATATCAAAACATTGATTTTTGATATCAGAAAATGTTTTTTTTATATCACAAAATGATTTTTTATATCAGAAATAGCTTAAAAATATTAAAACAGTGCCCCATAATTGTCCAACATTTAAAAATCCCAAATTATGATTGTTCAACATGAATTTCCATGGCCATAGCCAGAAAACTATGAGAGAGGGATTCGATTCGCGAAGCGCTTAAGGCGCGATCCTGCTAGGGGTGTTCGGGGGCATCCCAACCCCCCGGAAAATTGTTTACAATTTTACGCAAAATGTTTCATTCTGAGTCAATCTGGAGAAGAATATTGCAGTTTACAATATTGAAAATTATGGGCGTGAAACAGAACACACAGTTCTGATATGAATCGTGACTTTAATAGTCATAGTTGAATAAGAACGCCGAGTTTAATAGTGCGTGGTGGTTTTCAAGGGTTACCTGTATGTCTAAAGAAACTCGCCTGTAATCACTATTTGATTTCATTATTGTTCACTTTTAAAATAATTTTTGATTTTGATGACAGTAATGAAGTATTATAAAGAAATTTTTATTTTTTCTTATAAAGGGGCTTCAATTATTAATTTTAAGTTTGATTTCATACTTCAGATATACGAAGTTTATGAAGAAACGAATCGCGATGATTAAAGCCCCAGTCGCACCGGGCTTGCGACCAGGATACAACCTTTCTGCGACTGAAAAAATAGAAATCGGATGTAAATCGTAGAATAGCCGTGCGACCAATCGGAAAGATTTTGGGTGATCGCACGATCAAAATAAGTCGTAGCCAAGTTTTAAGCATGTTCAAAATTTACCTACAACCACCTGGGATTGAACAATCATTTAAGAAGTTTCATTGGTCGCAGACAGGTCTTGTATCGTCGTGCGACTAGTCCTACATGGACGCACCACCAATCGTATAAGATATCGCATGCAAGTGGTCACGTGGTTGGTTGTGCGACTGGTGGTACATTTTAGCGATTGGTCGTACCTTCTAGCTGCGACGTGCTGCTTTTGGTTGCAATTGGCCATGCAACTGATCGTAGGTGACCATGTTTAATTCGCCTGAACAGTTGCTAATCCTCAGGACCGGTCCTAAGATCACCTGCGACTGATCGTGCGATCAATATTATGGTAATCGCATGACCAATCGTGCCACATGTCGTGCGATGACCTACCACCGATCGTAAATTAATCGCAGTATGCGATTACCTTTTGAGATCGTAGCAAACATCGACGATCGATCGCAATGTCATCAAATTTCCATTAATCGTACGATATAGAAATCGTACGATCCGGTGTCACTGGGGCTTTAGCTGCTTCGAAGTTTGAAATGAAATACAGTCTCGAATCAAAGTCCCATGATAGCTAGCTCTCCAATTTGAGTACAATTATAAAAAATGGAGCTTGAAAGAGTGTTTAAGTCTCTAGCATTTGCTAAAAAAATCTTAAAATTTGGCGGAGCTATATTAGGAAACTTACAAAAAAATGCAAATATGGCTCCTCAAAGCAATGAATATGAATTTGGAGTTCTGCATGTAAATCACATGTGCTTGCAATAATTTAAAATCCATCTAATTGCAATCCAATGCATCTTCAGCGAGCTTAAAGAAACATTCGAATAGATTTTGTTCATGTAAGGATCAGTGTAGTGCCTATAGAATTTGGTATATTATCATCATGTTTTGTGCGCATGTTTTTGCATCTTTGGTTAAAATACGAGTCCATGAAATATAGAAATAGTAACCGAATGATTTGTAGCCAATCGTGGTTCAAATGTGTAAACACTAGTGCTGATCATAAAATCGGAGTACCCCTACCCACTCACACCAATCTTGCATTTATCTTAAAAGGTTTAATGAAAATTTTGCTAGATTCTTTTGTATTTTGTATCATTTTATCAATTAACTCTTTGCATTGGTTGCATGACTGAATCCGTTATGGTATAGATTTGTGTGTTTTTCCATGATATTAGATGATGTAATCATAATGCAAATACGAAAACAACGATTTTTGTTAAAAAAAGATGCGACGATGTTCCGATTGTAGATGTTCATACTTGGTACATTTGCTTATCTGGAGATGCAAATATGTTTGAACCAAAATCGTAGGTCGAAGATCAAGGTCACTATATTGACTCTCTTGCAAAATGTTTGTTCGAGCTATATATTTCAGTTGTATAAATGAGTAATGATCGTGCTAGGTATATTTGTTCCTTTTTAGTTATCGATGTGTCATGACCTTGAACAAAGGTCACTATTAACTCTTTTGTAAAATTCTTGTGTATGTGATATCTTTCAGTTGTATGAATTGGTAATAATCATACATGTACTTGGTACATTTTTTCCCATGGAGATGCCAATGTGCCATGACCTTGAACCAAAATTGTAGGTCAAAGGTCAAGGTAACTATTGCATAATTCTTGTCCAGTGTATATCTGTTACTTGTATGAATGGGTATATATCATTTTCGGTATATTTGTTCCTTTAAGTATGCTAGTGTGTTATGAACGTGTATCAAGGTCGTGTGCGAAAGGTCAAGGTCACAACCTTATTGTCAAGATCCTGTTAGAACATTTGATATTCAATTTGAGCATACAAAATATTGTTGCCACGGGGTATTATTCCCGTCAGCATAGTGATTCAAAGACTTATCATGTTGTGGAAAATACCAAATATTATTAAGTACAATATAGGGTCATTTTTCTATGGGGGTCATTTTCCTATAGATCGAACATGTAGAAAAATGACTCCCCGGGTATTTATTCTACGATTTTGACTCATTATTCTACGGCTAGGGAGTCATTTTTCTACGTAGAATAATGACCTATCCGGTCATAATTCGACGGGGGTCATTATTCGGCTTTACACCGGCACGATTCTATGCATTTCGGCATCAAATGGAGCTAATATCTAACATATATAAACATAAAGCAAAAGATCGGCAATGATAACTTATCCCCGATGGGTCGTCTGAAGGCTATACACACATTTTTGCCCAACCTGTTTAAAATTTGCCGGTTTCTGTGTCAGCCACTCGGTCTTGCAAGATCTCGTTAAAAAAACCTCACAAAAGGAGGCGGAGCTGGCCATATCATTCATTTAGGGCTACTAGTTGCGGCTACATGTGAGTATATCATTTAGCATTCACGTGTATAGTTATTATCAATCTATGATACATGTGTGGTGTATCATTTAGCATTCACGTGTATACCTATCATCAAGCTATGATACATGTTTAGCATCTACGTGTATAGTTATCATCAAAGTATGATAATCACATCCGCAATACTATGATTCTATAGTCACGCCCGCCATGTTATGATTCTATAGTCACGTCCGCCATGTTTTGATTCTGTA
Source organism: Pteria penguin (assembly GCA_035048485.1). Lineage (NCBI taxonomy): Eukaryota > Metazoa > Mollusca > Bivalvia > Pterioida > Pteriidae > Pteria > Pteria penguin. The sequence goes on from CM068580.1 coordinate 2,357,591, forward strand.
GTCACGTCTGCCATGTTATGATTCTATAGTCACGTCCGCCATGTCTTGATTCTATAGTCACCTCTGCCATGTTATGATTACTTAGTCACATTCGCCATGTTATGATTCCATAGTCACATCTGCTATGTTATGATTCTATAGTCACGTCCGCCATGTCTTGATTCTATAGTCACCTCTGCCATGTTATGATTACTTAGTCACGTGCGCCAGTCTGATTCCATAGTCACATCCGCTATGTTATGATTCTATAGTCACCTCCGCCATGTCTTGATTCTATAGTCACCTCTGCCATGTTATTATTCCTTAGTCACGTGTACCAGTCTGATTCCATAGTCACATCCGCTAGGTTATGATTCCATAGTTACATCCGCCATGTCTTGATTCTATAGTCACCTCTGCCATGTTGTGATTCCTTAGTCACGTGCGCCAGTCTGATTCCATAGTCACATCAGCTATGTTATGATTACATAGTCACATCCGCTATGTTATGATTCCATAGTCACATCCGCTATGTTATGATTCCATTGTCACATCCGCTATGTTATGATTCCATAGTCACATCCGTTATGTTATGATTCCATAGTCACATCCGCCATGTTATGATTCCATAGTCACATCCGCTATGTTATGATTCCATAGACACATCCGCTATCTTATGATTCCATAGTCACATTCGCTATGTTACGTCCGACATGTTGTGATTCTATAGTCACGTCTGACATGTTATGATTCCATAGTCACGTCCGCCATGTCGTGATTCTATAGTCTATGATTCCATTATCAGGTCTGCCATGTTTTGATTCTATAGTCACGTCCGCCATGTTATGATTCCATAGTCACATCCGCTATGTTATGATTCCATAGACACATCCGCTATTTTATGATTCCATAGTCACATCCGCTATGTTATGATTCCATAAAAGCATCCGCTATGTTATGATTCCATAAAAGCATCCGCTATGTTGTGATTCCATAGTCACATCCGCTATGTTATGATTCCATAGTCACATCCGCTATGTTATGATTCCATAAAAGCATCCGCTATGTGATGATTCCATAAAAGCATCCGCTATGTTATGATTCCATAAAAGCATCCTCTGAATGTAGAGTAACGTCCGCCGTGTTATTATACCAAAGCCACATCCGCCATGTTCTGATTCCATAGTCACGCCCGCCATGTTATAATTCTGTAGTCACGTGCGCCAGTCTGATTCCATAGTCACATCCGCTATGTTATGATTCCATAGTCACATCCGCCATGTCTTGATTCTATAGTCACGTCTGCCATGTTATGTTTCCTTAGTCACGTACACCAAGGTCTGATTCCATAGTCACGCCCGCTATGTTATGATTCCATAATCGCATCCGCAATGTTAGTATGCTATAGTTAGTCCCTCTAGACTATGAATCTAGAGTAATGTCCACCTTGTTGTTATTCAAAGCCACGTCCGCCAAGTTCTGATTCTATAGTCACGTCCGCCAAGTTATGATTCTATAGTCACGTCCTCCATGTTGTGATTCCACAGGCACGTCCGCCAAGTTCTGATTCCATAGTTACGTCCGAAATGTTATGATTCCAAAGCCATGTTCGCCGAGTTCCGATTTCATTCACACGTCCGCCATGTTGTGAATCTATAGTCATGCCTGTCTTGTTATGCTTCTATAGCACGTCCGCCATGTTATGATTCCATAGTCACGTCCGCCATGTTATTATTCCATAGTCACGTCCGTCTTGTTATGAGTCTATAGTCACTTCCGCCACGTTATGATTCCATAGTCACTTCCGCCATGTTATGATTCAATGGTCACATCCGGTTTGTTATGATTCTAAAGTCACGTCCGCCATGTTATGATTCCAAAGTCACGTCCGACATGTTGTGATTCTATAGTCACGTCTGACATGTTATGATTCCATAGTCACGTCCGCCATGTCGTGATTCTATAGTCTTTGATTCCATTATCAGGTCTGCCATGTTTTGATTCTATAGTCACGTCCGCCATGTTATGATTCCATAGTCACGTCCGGCTTGTTATGATTCTAAAGACACGTCCGCCATGTTATGATTTCATAGTCACTTTCGCAATGTATTGATTCAATAGTCACGTTCGTCTTGTTATGATTCGATAGTCACGTCCGCCATGTTATGATTCCATAAGCACGTCCGACATGTTGTGATTCTATAGTCACGCCCGCCTTGTTATGATTCTGTAGCACGTCCGCTATGTTATGATTCCATAGTCACGTCCGCCATATTATGATTCGATAGACACGTTCGTCTTGTTATGATTATATAGTCACGTCCGCCATGTTATGATTCAATAGTCACGTCCGTCTTTTTATGATTTTGTTATGATTCCACAGGCACGCCCACCATGTTGTGATTACATAGTCACGCCCGCCTTGTTATGATTCTGTAGCACGTCCGCTATGTTATGATTCCATAGTCACGTCCGCCATATTATGATTCGATAGACACGTTCGTCTTGTTATGATTATATAGTCACGCCCGCCTTGTTATGATTCTGTAGCACGTCCGCTATGTTATGATTCCATAGTCACGTCCGCCATATTATGATTCGATAGACACGTTCGTCTTGTTATGATTATATAGTCACGTCCGCTATGTTATGATTCCATAATCGCATCTGCAATGTTAGCATGCTGTAGTTAAGCCCTCTAGACTATGATTCTATAGTCACGTCCGCCATGTTGTGATTCCATAGTTACGTCTGCCAAGTTCTGATTCCATAGTTAAGTCCTTTTTGTTATGATTCTGTAGTCACGTCCGCCATGTTATGATTCCATAGTCACGTGCGCCATGTTGTGAATCTATTGTCACGTCAGCCATGTTATGAGTCCATAGTCACGTCCGCCATGTTGTTATTCTATAGTCACGCCCGCTTTGTTATGATTCTATAGTCACGCCCGCTTTGTTGTGATTCCATACTCACGTCCGCCATGTTCTGATCCTATTGTCACGTCCGCCATGTTATGATTCCATAGTCACATCCGCCATGTTGTGATTGTATAGTCACGCCCGCTTTGTTATGATTCTATAGTCACGCCCGCTTTGTTTTGATTCTATAGTCACGCCCGCTTTGTTATGATTCTATAGTCACGCCCGCTTTGTTATGATTCTATAGTCACGTCCGCCATGTTATGATTCCATAGTCACGTCCGCCATGTTATCATTCCATTGTCACGTCCGCCATGTTGTGATTCTATAGTCACGTCCGCCATGTTCTGATTTTATTGGCACGTCCGCCATGTTTTGATTCCATAGTTACGTCTGCCATGTTATCATTCCATTGTCACGTCCGCCATGTTGTGATTCTATAGTTACGTCCGCCATGTTACCATTCCCTTGGCACGTCCGCCATGTTGTGATTCTATAGTTACGCCTGCTTTATGTCCTCCATATTATGATTCTATAGTCACATCCGCCTTGTTATGATTATTTAGTCAAGCCCGCCTCATTATGATTCTCTAGTTAAGCCCGCCTCGTTATGATTCTTTAGTCAAGCCCGCCTCGTTATGATTCTTTAGTCATATTTGGTTGTAGAATAAAAGGAACCTTATCTTAAGTTTTTAAGTTTTTTTTTAACTACAACTCATTATGTAACTATGGTCAATAGAGAAGATTCATTAAACAATGTACATTTAGTTTTATGTGTCGACGCTGCTATATATACGTATGTCAAGAGTACGAAGCAGTAAACGCCGCCATCTCAATTGTTTACCTTAATCAGTAAACACTGCCACCTCAGCTGCTTACATTAATCAGTAAACACTACCACCTCAGCTGTTTACATTGATCAGTAAACACTGCCACCTCAGCTGTTTATATTGAACAGTAAAGACCACCACCTCAGCTGTTTACATTAATCAGTAAACACCACCACCTCAACTGTTTACATTGATCAGTTAAGACCACCACCTCAGCTGTTTACATTCATCAGTAAAGACCACCACCTCAGCTGTTTACATTGCTTAGTAAACACCACCACTTCAGCTGTTAACTTTGATCAGTAAAGACCACCACCTCAGCTGTTTACATTGATAAGTAAAGACCACCACCTCAGCTGTTTACATTGATCAGTAAACACCACCACCTCAGCTGTTTACATTGCTCAGTAAATACCACCACTTCAGCTGTTAACATTGATCAGTAAATACCACCACTTTAGCTGTTTACATTCATCAGTAAAGACCACCACCACAGTTGTTTACATTGATCAGTAAACACCACCATCTCAGCAGTTTACATTGATCAGTAAATACCACCACTTTAGCTGTTTACATTCATCAGTAAAGACCACCATCTCAGCTGTTTACATTGATCAGTAAACACCACCACTTTAGCTGTTAACAGTGATCAGTAAAGACCACCACCTCAGCTGTTTACATTGATCATTAAAGACCACCACCTCAGCTGTTTACATTGATCAGTTAAGACCACCACCACAGCTGTTTACATTGATCAGTAAACACCACCACTTCAACTGTTTACATTGATCAGTAAAAACCACCACCTCAGTTGTTTACATTGATCAGTAAACATCACCACCTCAGCTGTTTACATTGATCAGTAATAGTTTAAATGAGATGAAGTAGGTTAAGATATGAAGATCTTGACATATAAAATGTTTTTCCTGGAATACACGTTGATAGAGACAGATTTTTGTACATACTCATTCCTAGTCACAACCAGAGATTTGATGCTTAAAACAGCATTAGGGATTTCTTTACAGCCCATGCGAACTATTACATTATCTCCTTAACAGATACATTACACTTATAATAAATGTAGTTATACAATATAGGAAACGTGATACCTGGGTGAGATAGATCCCCTCCACGTCGATTGGATAAAGCAGACGACCAGTGCTATTATTCTCGACATGGAAGTAGGCAGTCAGTTGAACAGGCTGGACATGGGTTATACTGTAAATGGTCTTGGTGGAGGACGTAGCATTAAATATCACCAAACCTGCCAAATGGTTACACATAAAATATCACCAACCCTGCCAAAAGGTTATACATAAGATATCACCAACCCTGCCAAAAGGTTATACATAAAATATCACCAACCCTGCCAAAAGGTTACACATAGAATATCACCAACCCTGCCAAAAGGTTACACATAAAATATCGCCAACCCTACCAAAAGGTTACACATAAAGTATCACCACCCTGCCAATAGGTTATACATAAAAAGTATCACCAACCCTGCCAAAATGTTACACATAAAATATCACCAACCCTGCCAAAAGGTTACACATAAAGTATCACCAACCCTGCCAAAAGGTTACACATAAAATATCACCAACCCTGCCAAAAGGTTACATAAAAATATCACCAACCCTGCCAAAAGGTTACACATAAAATATCATCAACCCTGCCAAATGGTTACACATAAAATATCACCAACCCTGCCAAAAGGTTACATATAAAATATCACCAACCCTGCCAAAAGGTTACACATAAAGTATCACCAACCTTGCCAAAAGGTTACACATAGAATATCACCAACCCTGCCAAAAGGTTACAAATAAAATATCACCAACCCTGCCAAAAGGTTACAAATAAAATATCACCAACCCTGCCAAAAGGTTACATATAATAACAATGTTACATAATAATTCTGTCCTAAAGTTTCTCCTGAAAAACTAGTTAGATATAGTGAATCCTATAAATATCACATGACCAATTGCTACACATTTCTTCATGGTCAATGTCATTCACAGATTTAATTTTCGGTAGGTGGGTGGGTATGGATTGATTAATTGTGGTGGTAAAGGTGTGCGATTCTCGATTTCCTTGGCACATTGTTGGATTTTAAGATGGCTAAAATGTTTTGAACTCCGCCCTTTGTGTTAATAATATAACACTATTACTCAAATAAAATACGTGTACGAATACTTTATTAATTAGTGCTAAACTAGATTCCAAACCACTGACGGACGGAGAGAAATCCGCACGCTCTGTAGATCTTCTATGACATCCATTTTTGTTAGGTATAAAAAATAGTACATGATTTCCCCCTGGAAAATGGTAAATATGACAAATATCATTTTCCAGCAGTACACTGCATTGGATAGATGTAGGAAAAAATCTCGTCATTGGTCCATGATGATTTTTGATAATATAATAAAAGGTTTCTAACCCGTTCTGTTTTTCTCTGAAATAGCATGTATGACGTCTAAATTATCGAGCTCACACGAACAATTACAGGCAGGATGTACAGGAATGGGGTTTGATCCTGAAATTAAATACATCAAATAAACAAATAAACAAATAAACATCTTGCTTAATTTTGGAATAAACCTTTTCATGGTTACTACACGACTGGCGTTTTGGTAGGCAAAATCATCACTGTCAGAGATATTCAATATTTTGTTATAATGTCAAAACTTTACGGGAAACATTACCATTTTTGATCCAAAACATTAATTCTACAGTTAACGTGAAAAGGTCTATATTGTATCATAAAAACACTGAATGAAAATGAAAAAAAAATTACTCAGAAGTTTGAAAATTAAGTCTTATTAATGAATACACTTAAAAAACTGACCTTCACAAGATAACATGCCCAAAACCACACAGAAAGAAAATAAAACACATGGCATTGCCATTTTGATCAGGATTGTTTAGCTTTTGGCTGATTAGGAAATACCTACATCCAGGCGAATTAGATAAGAACGAAGGCAACTTTTATTTCTTGCGACTGAGTAAATATTCTCTAGATTATGTCGAACTACACTGAATATCCTACATTGACCTGAAAGGGAAGGGTATAAACTACACTAAATATCCAACACTGACCTGAAAGGAAGTGAAGGGAATAAACTACACTAAATATCGAACACTGACCTGAAAGGAAGGGAAGGGAATAAACTACACACTGAATATCTTACATCGACCTGAAAGGGAAGGATATAAACTACACTGAATATCCTACACCGACCTTAAACGGAAGGGTATAAAATAAATATTCTATACCAACCTGAAAGGGAAGAGAATAAACTAAACTGAATATCCTACACCGACCTGAAAGGGAAGGTATTAAACTACACTGAATATACTACACCGACCTGAAAGGGAAAGGAATAAACTAAACTAAGTATCCTACTTCGACCTTAAACGGAAGGGTATAAAATTAATATTCTATACCGACCTGAAAGGGAAGGGAATAAACTAAACTGAATATCATACACCGTCGTGAAAAGAAGGGTATAAACTACACAGAATATCCTAAACCGCCCTGAAGGGGAAGATATAAACTACACTGAATATCCTAAACCGCCCTGAAGGGGAAGATATAAACTACACTGAATATCCTACACCGACCTGAAACGGAAGGGTATAAAATACACTGAATATTCTGCACCGACCTGAAAGGGAAAGGAATAAACTACATTTAATATCCTACACCGACCTGAAACAGAAGGGAATAAATTAAACTGAATGTCATACACCGGCCTGAAAGGAAAAGGAATAAACTACATTTAATATCCTACACCGACCTGAATGGGAAAGGAATAAACTACATTGAATGTCCTACACCGACCTGAAAGGGAAGGGAATAAACTACACTGAATATCCTACACCGACCTGAAAGGGAAGGGAATAAACTACACTGAATATCCTACACCGATCTGAAAGGGAAGGGAATAAACTACACTGAATATCCTACACCGATCTGAAAGGGAAGTGTATAAACTATACTGAATATACTACACCGATCTGAAAGGGAAGGGTATTAATTACGCTGAATATCCTACACCGACCTAAAAGGGAAGTGTATAAACTACACTGAATATCCTACACCGACCTTAAACGGAAGGGTATAAACTACACTGAATATCCTACACCGACCTGAAAGGGATAGGTATATACTAAATATCCTACACAGACCTGAAAACGAAGGGTATAAACTTCATGTATAGGTTCTTTTATTGTATATAATTAATTCTGAAGATGTATTACTTTTATTTATAAAAAGGAACCAAGACTCTTGCACATTAGTAAGCCTGAAATGTATCTTAAGGCTCCACCGACAGAATAGTTTTTAGGCTTTTCACGCTATAAAGAATGGACTCAACATATAGGGAGGAATGGAAAAAAAGTTCAGATACTTTTTTCCACTGTACGAATTCCCGAATGTTTAACAGACTTCACGTACTGCCAACGTATTAGTTTTAAGTCGCCTTTCAAGATTTCCGTATTTCTAGGGGGAAAAAAGCCAGGGAACAGGAAACAGACACCAAGAACAGGAAACAGACACCAAGAAGAAAAAGCCATCTACCCGTGGACCTGTTATACCTGGGGACCTGACATACCCGGATGTTGGTTCATTTTGTCGTGTATATGGTTAGCGTTATACATGCACGATGTTGGTTCATTTTGTCGTGTATATGGTTTACGTTATACATGCACGATGTCGGTCCATTTCGTCGTGTACAGTCAAACCTGTCTATTAAGGTCAGCTAAGGGAAGAGTCAAAAATGGCCTTTATAGACAGGTGGCCGTTATACAGAGGTCTTTTATTAAGGAAAACAGATTGTGGGAATTTAAAATGTGACCTTTATAGACAGGTGACCTCTTAATAGAGGTGGTCGCTAAGACAGGCTTTACTGTATATGGTTTACCTTATACGCGCACGATATTGGTTCATTTTGTCGTGTAAATGGTTTACGTTATGCCTGCACGATGTTGATTCCTTGACACAAGAGCTCAGAAAGGGGCATGGTCATTTTATGAAATTTGGTTTGTGTTCCTCCTCATATATTGATTTTAATAAAACTTTACGGGAATGAGTGATTTGTCAGAAAACCCGAAGAATATATGAGAAGAAATTGTATTATTTAATATAAAATGGCGCCATAGCAGCCATTTTGAAAATCGTTTTGATAATTAGAATCTTTCCTCTCATAGCAGTTATAATGGAAGGTACCAGTAATGTTCTATTCCAGATCTCTTAGGAACTCGTGTGAGGAAAAAGTTTGGTGTGATCCAATATGGCCTCCATGGCGACCATCTTGAAAATCTTTCAAATAAATTTTTTCTCATTTTTAAGCAAACTTTATAAGAATCATCTGCATATGATATCTAAATAAGGTATCCAATAAGACTTCCATGACAGTCATATTTAAAAATGTTAGAACTAGATTTTCTCCCTTATTTCATAACAGTTAAATTAGAAACTATACAGAATTTAACCGCACAGGCACAGGTACCTGTTGAATTTGTAAAACTATAGCGTAATGTAATTTACTATGGCAGCAATGGATGGCGGTCTTGACGAGCATCTGGAATATTTTGGAATGGAACTTTGTCATTTGTTTACATAGCAATATCAATGAAATATGACAAGAATGACCTGATCCAGATGCCTGACGAGTGTGTATGTTTGTGGAAAAAAACGTGTTACATGTATATGTTATGTAATTCACTATAGCTACTATGGCAACCGTCTTGAAAATATTTAAATCGAGTTTCACCAACATTTACGTGGCAATTTTGATGACGTTTTAGGTATTCGAGGAATGCAAGCAAACAACATCAACAAAACAGGCTGTATTTGTGAAATACGAATACCACAGCGGCAACTTTGCCACTTTGCCAATATAAGCTGTTATCCTAAAACTAGGTCAAACTCCAAGGTCAAGGTCAGGGTAAAGATTTTCTACCCAATAGAAACGTTTGATTACAAGGAATACGCATGTGAAATATAAATGCCTTATAACATACCATTCAAAAGATATACCCAATGTTAAAGGTTTTGAAATGTAAGTCAGAGGTCACGGCCAAAGTAATGAAGTAAAAAGGTATTGTACTGACGGAGAGGTCTTCTAAAAGGAATAAGGAATAGACGTTTGAAATATGAAAGCTCTGTCGCTTACAGTTGAAAAGTTATGCACATTGTTAAAACTTTTTTGCCACACACAAACGGACAAACAGACAAAAGCTAGATGCCCACGAATCTTTGATTCCGGGATCATAAAAATCAAAACTAATGGCGTCTTAGGTTTTGTCATTCCAGTCAATCAGAAAAAAAATGTGACCATGAATGCTTTATTTAAATTCTATTTCCTGCTAACATGCATTTAGGATTTTGGCTCAAATCCTCCGGCCACGTACCCAGAAAAAGGAATAGTCAGTCCCATGTACGTATTCCTTTCAGCTTCAGTCTAACAGAGCTTCACTATAATCAGATACTTCTAGCTATTACAAATCTACATGTCGTTAAATCTGACAGATATACATAGACATTCACATAAGTATGTGCCACTTAAAATTCATATTTTCATAATTAAATATGAATTAACACCAAATTTGGTATAATATATTCTGATACACAGTTAAATATATCGATATTGTCAAATCTTAAGAATTTGCGGTCATTTTAATAATTAGGGGTGCCGTAATGGTAGTTGGAAGCCGAGCTGAGAGCCGAGTTAACATTTAAATTCCCGAATTTTTCCATTATTATTCACAGCATAAAAAGTGACAAAGTTTTGCATAAACTGTTATTTAATGTTGCTGCTCTTATTATTTAATGTCTTTGTACCCACCACGACATTCGAACAGACATACTCCTTCCAACCTTTATTTTTGACGACATTCTGTAACACCCTGGGATCGATACAGTAAATAATCTCCGGAACGACGGTTTATGGCATTAAATGTTTTCACTTAGCATTTATTATAGTGTCTGTTTACACATGTCGATTATAAACGATGGTCGGGATTTATGGCATGACGTCCAAAGGGAGAATGTATATATTACCTTGATAACAAATGCAATGACATAGCATTAAGGTCTATAGATCATATAGATTGGAAGAAAGTTCGATTGATGACAGAATAAAGACATATAACAGTATATATACTTCTTATCCTTAATAGAATGTATGGTATTGTATGCTCTGGACCCGTAGTTGTCACAGATAGTAATCAATTATGTTGAACGTCATGCCTGGATGGGCCTTATTTTGTCCACAATTCTTTCTATGTATACTTTGATTCCTATAGGAATGGCCAGGGAACCAAACCAAAAAATTAAACAGAAAAGAACAAAAGTAGAAAAAGATAAGTACCATATATAGGATAGGATAAAGGCAAAAGCGTTCAACAGTGTAACAGTGAATATGTAATTGGTGAGCGAAGCGAATAATTCAGATGAGATGCCAATAAGAAATCATCTCTAATCAAACCATTAAAATGCCTATCTATAACATGTTAGAAAACTGTAAAAATCATTTGTGGTATTACCTGTAGGTAGAGGTACACAAGTAGGGGGCTCTCTTCTGTAGGACTACTGGAGAATCGATATCTATTGATACCCTTATCTCTACCCAATATAGGCCGCCATATCCCTCGTGTACCTACCCGCCTTATCACCATGTCAGACAGTATAGCAGTCCTCCAGAATAAACACACCTATAATGATATCAAAAACCGCTAGATAATACAAAAACCTGGCATACATGGCGGCACAACTGGTTGCCAAGTGATCATTTCCTAACAAAGTTTGTCGGACGTTAGTTAATAAGGAATACTCCAAAGTGTTTAATGAAGCAGCAATTAGTGGAACTGTGTGACATGTAAGACTATCTGATAGGAGCAGGTATGTAGATGTATTATGTATTATGATGTGTATTCTTATATGTATCTGATAATCCTAGCCTTACTACAACAAAATGTGACAAGACTAAAGCTGTATATCATAATGGTACTGTTTTTATAAAATGAAATATTTGTACGGTATGGCGTTAGTATTTATCAGGACACAGAATATGGTGGTCATAAGATCTTGACGATATGATATTAATGTAGCCATACATTATGATAGGAATATTCATAAGGACATACATTATGACTGTGATATCTATATAGACACACACTATGGTAGGAATATCTATGTGGTGGACATACACAATGACTGTGATATCTATAGAGCCATACATTTTGATAGGAATACTTATATGGAAAAACACTATGTTTGTGATATCTAGATAGACATACATTGTGATAGGAACATTTATGCGGACATACATTATGACTGTGATATTTATATGGACATATACTGTTGACTGTGATATCTATATACACATACATTATGACTGTGATATTTATATGGACATATACTATTGACTGTGATATCTATATACACATACATTATGACTGTGATAGTTATATGGCCATACACTATTAACTGTGATATCTATATACACATACACGATGACTGTGATATTTATATGGACATACACTATGGCAGTGATTTTTATGTAAACATGCAATATGAGTGTATATTTCTGTAAATATACAATATGACTATGATATTTTTGTAGAGAAACACTATAACGGTGATAAGATTTTATTATATGTGCGTGTATGTTAATTATGTTTACATACAATATGACAATGATAATCATGTTGATGTATAATATGATAATGATAATTACATTGATATATAATATGATAGTGATAATGACGTTGATACACAATATGATAGTGATAATGACGTTGATACACAATATGATAGCGATAATGACGTTGATACACAATATGATAGTGATAATGACGTTGATACACAATATGATAGCGATAATGACGTTGATACACAATATGATAGTGATAATGACGTTGATACACAATATGATAGCGATAATGACGTTGATACACAATATGATAGTGATAATGACGTTGATACACAATATGATAGCGATAATGACGTTGATACACAATATGATAGAGATAATGACGTTGATACACAATATGATAGCGATAATTACGTTGATACACAATATGATAGCGATAATGACGTTGATACACAATATGATAGCGATAATGACGTTGATACACAATATGATAGTGATAATGACGTTGATACACAATATGATAGCGATAATGACGTTAATACACAATATGATAGCGATAATGACGTTGATACACAATATGATAGCGATGATGACATTGATACACAATATGATAGCGATGATGACGTTGATACACAATATGATAGCGATAATGACGTTGATACACAATATGATAATGATAATGACGTTGATACACAATATGATAATGATAATGACGTTGATACACAATATGATAGCGATAATGACGTTGATACACAATATGATAGTGATAATGACGTTGATACACAATATGATAGCGATAATTACGTTGATACACAATATGATAGCGATAATGACGTTGATACACAATATGATAGCGATAATGACGTTGATACACAATATGATAGTGATAATGACGTTGATACACAATATGATAGCGATAATGACGTTAATACACAATATGATAGCGATAATGACGTTGATACACAATATGATAGCGATGATGACATTGATACACAATATGATAGCGATGATGACGTTGATACACAATATGATAGCGATAATGACGTTGATACACAATATGATAGCGATAATGACGTTGATACACAATATGATAGCGATAATGACGTTAATACACAATATGATAGTGATAATGACGTTGATACACAATATGATAGCGATGATGACGTTGATACACAATATGATAGCGATAATGACGTTGATACACAATATGATAGTGATAATGACGTTGATACACAATATGATAGCGATAATGACGTTGATACACAATATGATAGCGATAATGACGTTGATACACAATATGATAGTGATAATGACGTTGATACACAATATGATAGCGATGATGACGTTGATGTATAATATGATAGTGATAATGACGTTGATACACAATATGATAGTGATAATGACGTTGATACACAATATGATAGTGATAATGACGTTGATGTATAATATGATAGTGATAATGACGTTGATACACAATATGATAGCGATAATTACGTTGATACACAATATGATAGTGATAATGACGTTGATACACAATATGATAGCGATAATGACGTTGATACACAATATGATAGTGATAATGACGTTGATACACAATATGATAGTGATAATGACGTTGATACACAATATGATAGCGATGATGACGTTGATACACAATATGATAGCGATAATGACGTTGATACACAATATGATAGCGATAATGACGTTGATACACAATATGATAGCGATAATTACGTTGATACACAATATGATAGTGATAATGACGTTGATACACAATATGATAGCGATGATGACGTTGATACACAATATGATAGCGATAATGACGTTGATACACAATATGATAGCGATAATGACGTTGATACACAATATGATAGCGATAATGACGTTGATACACAATATGATAGCGATAATGACGTTGATGTATAATATGATAGTGATAATTACGTTGCATATAATACGATGGTAATACCAGTATCGAATACAATATAACAGTAGCACTTATCACGGCATATAAAGTGATAGCTAAATTTATGTAGAAATACACTATGTTTGTGGTATTTATATAGACATGTAGTATGAATGTGATATTTATAAATACATTCAATGCAATAAAATTTAAGTAGATATTTAATACAAACTTGTTTTAAAATAAACTTACCAATGTATGCAGACACATACATCATTGTATCAATTTCAGGATGTTTCCAGGGAAGAAATATGTCATAACAATATTGCTGTTAATCCTACACCTACCTGATGGTGAGTTGTAGTATATCATCACTATATCGCTGTTAATCCTACACCTACCTGATGGTGAGTTGGTTTATATCATCAATATGTCACTGTTAATCCTACACCTACCTGATGGAGAGTTGTGTTATATCATCACTATGTCACTGTTAATCCTACACCTACCTGATGGTGAGTTGTGTAATATCATATAACACTGTTAATCCTACACATACCTGATGGTGAGTTGTTTTATATCATCACTATATCGCTGTTAATCCTACACCTACCTGATGGTGAGTTGTTTTATATCATCACTATATCGCTGTTAATCCTACACCTACCTGATGGTGAGTTGTTTTATATCATCACTATATCGCTGTTAATCCTACACCTACCTGATGGTGAGTTGTGTAATATCATATAACACTGTTAATCCTACACATACCTGATGGTGAGTTTTGTTATATCATCACTATATCGCTGTTAATCCTACATCTACCTGATGGTGAAATGTGTAATATCATACCTATATCACTGTTAATCCTACACATACCTGATGGAGAGTTGTTTTATATCATCACTATATCGCTGTTAATCCTACACATACCTGATGGTGAGTTTTGTTATATCATCACTATATCGCTGTTAATCCTACACCTACCTGATGGTGAGTTGTATTATATCATCACTATATCACTGTTAATCCTACACCTACCTGATGGTGAGTGGTGTCCTACACATACCTATATCACTGTTAACCCTACACCTACCTGATGGTGA
This sequence comes from Pteria penguin, assembly GCA_035048485.1. Lineage (NCBI taxonomy): Eukaryota > Metazoa > Mollusca > Bivalvia > Pterioida > Pteriidae > Pteria > Pteria penguin. The sequence goes on from CM068580.1 coordinate 2,372,990, forward strand.
GTTGTATTATATCATCACCATATCGCTGTTAATCCTACACCTACCTGATGGTGAGTTTTGTTATATCATCACTATATCGCTGTTAATCCTACACCTACCTGATGGTGAGTTGTATTATATCATCACTATATCGCTGTTAATCCTACACCTACCTGATGGTGAGTTGTATTATATCATCACTATATCGCTGTTAATCCTACACATACCTGATGGTGAGTTTTGTTATATCATCACTATATCGCTGTTAATCCTACACTTACCTGATGGTGAGTTGTGTTATATCATCACTATGTCACTGTTAATCCTACACCTACCTGATGGTGAGTTGTTTTATATCATCACTATATCACTGTTAATCCTACACCTACCTGATGGTGAGTTGTATTATATCATCACTATATCGCTGTTAATCCTACACCTACCTGATGGTGAGTTGTGTTATATCAGTACTATATCGCTGTTCATCCTACACCTACCTGATGGTAAAATGTGTAATATCATACCTATATCACTGTTAATCCTACACCTACCTGATGGTGAGTTGTGTTATATCATCACTATGTCACTGTTAATCTTACACCTACCTGATGGAGTGTTGTATTATATCATCACTATATCGCTGTTAATCCTACACCTACCTGATGGTGAGTTGTATTATATTATCAATATATCGCTGTTAATCCTACACTTACCTGATGGTGATCGAGTTGCTGTTAATCCTACACATAGGAGGAGTAAGCTACTCTTGAGGTCAGACCAAGTACCCAGAAGGAGTGTCTACTGCATGAGGTCAAACCAAGCGCTTAGGAGTGTCTCCTGTCAGGGGGTCAGACTAAGTGCCCAGGAGAAGTAAGCATCTCCTGTCAGAGGTCAGATCAAGTGCCCAGGAGGAGCAAGCATCTCTTGTAAAAGGTCAGACCAATTGACCAGGAGGAGTGTCTCCTGTCTGAGGTTAGACCATGTGCCCAGGAGGAGTGTTCCCTGTCTGAGGTTAGAACTAGTGCCCAGGAGGAGTGTTTCCTGTCAGGGGTCAGACCAAGTGCCCAGGAGGAGTAAGCATCTTCTGTCAGAGGTCAGACTTAGTGCCAAAGGAGGGGTGTCTCCTATCTGAGGTCAGACCTAGTGCCCAGGAGGAGTGTCTTCTGTCACGGGTCAGACCAAGTGCCCAGGAGGAGTAAGCATTTTTGTGTTTGGCTTGCCACGACCACCATGAACATCTACAACAGTAACATTATACAATTATATTCTATTATACGTGTACAACAATTTCCTTGCAACACTGTACGGATGTGTATAAACAATACAGATATGTGATAAGGAGTGTGTGTGTGTGTATGTACGTGTGTGTATGTGTGTGTGTAGGTGTGTGTGTGTGTGTGTGTGTGTGTGTGTGTGTGTAGGTGTGTGTGTGTGTGTGTGTTGATAAGCTGATGATGGTGTTCATACTTCGTTGTGATTTATATTTCAGAACTTTATGGACAGATTCCATGTTCTGGAATTGATGAATTAAATCAAGTGTTAAGGGTAAAAGAGACAGATGCCAGTAAGTAATCTTATTAGTGTTTGTACGTTGGGGGATCATGTGACCACTCCGCCATATTCGATTGAAGTTTAACTAAAGTTTGTAATTTCATTCATTTTGAACTCTTTTTCTTAGCAAAAATTTATCACCTAATGATAGAATCTTCTGTTAAAGCCTGAATTTGCATTGGTCTCAGCACATCGAGTGCTAGTTTTAACCATTAAATTGATAGGAGTTGAAGCTTTATATACTTTGCATTGATAAATTTAGAATAAATTAAGGTGTGAGGGAAGAATAAATCTGCGTGAAGTTAATAATTGTAAATATAAATAATTCGGCACAAATATTGCCTAAAACATAAATAATACGACTTCAATATTCTCTATAACATAAATAATACGACTTCAATATTCTCTATAACATAGATAATACGGATTCAGTATTACCTATAACATAGTTAATACGGATTCAGTATTACCTATAACATAAATAATACGGCTTCAGTATTCCCTATAACATAAATAATACGGCTTCAGTATTCCCTATAACATAAATAATACGGCTTTAGTATTCCCTATAACATAAATAATACGTTCTCAGTATTCCCTATAATATAAATAACACGGTTTTAGTATTCCCTATAACATAAATAATACGGTTTCAGTATTACCTATAACATAAATAAAACAGTTTCAGTATTACCTATAACATAAATAAAACAGTTTTAGTATTCCCTATGACATAGGCAGATACCGTCACCATATCCGTGAAATAATCGTGGAGTGATGTGAAACATCAATCAATCAATCAATCAATCAAATATTCATCCCCTGGCTCCTCACGTTTTCTTCATTTACGGGGAAATTGTTGTAGCTTTATCAACATTCGCGAATCCAGGAATTAAAAAAAAAAAAAGAAAAAAAAAACCCCCCAAAAAACTTCCTTTTTCATAAATCGTAGTATATATTTATATATTTTGGATGGTAGAGAGATTCGATCTTCCCCTCCCCCTTTTTAAGATCAGCTCATGATTATTGATTACTATTGTGACGATAAATGTTTTATTTAGATTCTGTTTTCTGTTTAGACGTCATACTGCAGAATGTTACAACCAGCCCAGGTGAGAACTGGAACTTCAGTATAAATGGAGTCAATCAGGGAATGCACATCAATCAGGCGCGTAACATCCTGAGGTCTTACTTCAGCATCCTTATACAAGGCCAGTCTAGGATGCTCCTGAATTTAACTCGCGCGATAAACAAGGAATTCCTCGTCACCGTGATACCAGTAGTAAGTCATATCTACATACTCTTCCTTAGGACACAACATCGTTATGCTGAATAATCACATTGAAAAAGAGAAAACATAGTTTATGGAACCGATATTCTTTATACGGTTTATGGGGCCGATATTCTGTATGCAGTTTATGAGACCGATATTATTTATACAGTTTATGAGACCGATATTCTTTATACAGTTTATGGGACCGATATTCTTTATACAGTTTATGGGACCGATATTATTTATACAGTTTATGGACCGTTATTTTTTATATAGTTTATTATAAGTTATTGTACAGTTGTACGCATGCTGTACTTGTGTTTGCAGTTTGATATTTTTTCATTATTTTGATATGTATTCATTTTGATATCCATTCACTATTTTGAGATCTATTCATTTTGATATCTATTCATTTCGATATCTATTTACTATTCATATATTTATTCACTATTTTGTCATCCATTTTTAATATCTATACATTTTGATATCCATTCATTATTTGACATCTTTTTTTTCAGAACGATATAGCACGTATTGATATAAAGATTGAATGCACAGTAAATTCGTCAAATATACCCTCTCAGGTAAAATAAAGATTAAATACTTTGTTCATGTCGTGACTGCATAGTACCTCATCTGTACATTGTACTATTATGTTGTGACTGCATAGTACCTCATTTGTACTTTATATATTATGGCGTGACTGCATTGCACTTGGTATATACTATTATGTCGTGACAACATAGTACCTCATTTATACTAAGTACTATCATGTCGTAACTGCATTGTACCTCTCTTGTACTTTGTACTGTTATGTCATGACTGCATTGTACCTCATTGTACTTTGTACTATTATGTCGTGACTGCATTGTACTTCATTGTACTTTGTACTATTATGTCGTGACTGCATTTTACCTCTTTTGTACTTTGTACAATTATGTCGAGACTGCATTTAACCCCTTTTGTACTTTGTACTATTATGTCGTGACTGTATGGTACCTCATTTATACTTTGTACTATTATGTCGTGACTGCATTGTACCTCTTTTGTACTTTGTACTATTATGTCGTGACTGCATTTAACCACTTTTGTTCTTTGTACTGTTATGTCGAGACTGCATTGTACCTCTTTTGTACTTTGTACTATTATGCCGTGACTGCATTTAACCCCTTTTGTACTTTGTACTATTATGTCATGACTGCATTGTACCTCTTTTGTACTTTGTACTATTATGTTGTGACTGCATTGTACCTTTTTGTACTTTGAACTATTATGTCGTGACTGCATTATACCTCTTTTGTACTTTGTATAAGTATGTCGTGACTGCATTGTAACTCTTTTGTACTTTGTATTATTATGTCTTGAGTGCATTTGTACTATGCTAAACTCTCAGTTGACTAACCACTCCGAACGTTAATGTGATAGTTTGTCGTACATGGACGTCTCTGTTTAGATTTTTAGGTTTCTAGGTTGGTAGTTTATCGTTAATGGAATATTGAGAATGCTGAAACATTGTATTTTAACACATCTTCGGGAGTATGGCTACAGTTGACAAAAAGTCCTTGCTCCCTGTCATGTGACCATATAACTAATACAAATTCTCGCTCCCTGTCATGTGACGATTTAAGTATAACAAATCCTCGTTCCTTGTCATGTGATCATTTAACTTTACCAAATTCTTACTCCTGTCATGTGACCATTTAACTTTAGCCAGCCCTCGCTCCCTGTCATGTGACCATTTAACTATAGCAAGTCCTGGTTTCCTGTCATGTGACCATTTAACTATAACAAATACTCGCTCCCTGTCATGTGACCATATAAATATAATAAGTTTTCGCTCCCTGTCATGTGACCATTTAACTATAACAAGTCCTCGCTCCCTGTCATGTGACCATATAACTATAAGAAGTCCTCGCTCCCTGTCATGTGACCATTAGATAAATATCAGTGATTAACTGTACATGAAAAGCTGTTTAATTTTAAGTTGTCGAAATTCGCATCTGGTGCACAAAATTAAAAGGTATATATGTTCTATATCTATCTAGATCACGATATTGGTGGACTCTGTCAATGAAGTGGACCCAGTGTTCGAGGGGTCACCTTACACAGTACTAGTTCCCGAGGTGAGTATGAATTGTAAGTCTTGATCGAGGGATCACCCTATAAAACAATGTGTTCCTGAGACGAGTATGGATTATTACTCTTGACCAATGGTTCAACCAATACAACATGTCTTCCAGTGAGTATAAATCGGAATATTTGACCGAGGGATCACCCTATACAGTTCGTGCCCTCGGGTAGAGTATGTAATAGAGCCCTTGACCGAGAGTTCACCTATCATCAAGTTGGTGCCGTGATGAACACGTTTAATGTCTCCCTTTTATTAGTGGACACGCCAGTTGGTGTCATGGTGTACACGTTTAATGTCTCCCTTTTATTAGTGGACACGCCAGTTGGTGTCATGGTGTACACGTTTAATGTCTCCCTTTTGTTATAGGACACACCAGTTGGTGTCATGGTGTACACGTTTTATGTCCCCATTTTGTTATAGGACACACCAGTTGGTGTCATGGTGTACACGTTTTCTGTCTCCCTTTTGTTATAGGACACACCGGTTGGTGTCATGGTGTACACGTTTTATGTCTCCATTTTCTTATAGGACACACCAGTTGGTGTCATGGTGTACACGTTTTATATCTCCATTTTGTTATAGGACACATCAGTTGGTGTCATGGTGTACACGTTTTATATCTCCATTTTGTTATAGGACACACCAGTTGGTGTCATGGTGTACACGTTTTATGTCTCCATTTTGTTATAGGACACACCAGTTGGTGTCATGGTGTACACGTTTTATGACTCCCTTTTGTTATAGGACACACCAGTTGGTGTCATGGTGTACACGTTTTATGTCTCCCTTTTATTATAGGACACACCAGTTGGTGTCATGGTGTACACGTTTTATGTCTCCCTTTTATTATAGGACACCCCAGTTGGTGTCATGGTGTACACGTTTTATGTCTCCCTTTTATTAGTGGACACGCCAGTTGGTGTCATGGTGTACACGTTTAATGTCTCCCTTTTGTTATAGGACACACCAGTTGGTGTCATGGTGTACACGTTTTCTGTCTCCCTTTTGTTATAGGACACACCGGTTGGTGTCATGGTGTACACGTTTTATGTCTCCATTTTCTTATAGGACACACCAGTTGGTGTCATGGTGTACACGTTTTATATCTCCATTTTGTTATAGGACACATCAGTTGGTGTCATGGTGTACACGTTTTATATCTCCATTTTGTTATAGGACACATCAGTTGGTGTCATGGTGTACACGTTTTATGTCTCCATTTTGTTATAGGACACACCAGTTGGTGTCATGGTGTACACGTTTTATGTCTCCATTTTGTTATAGGACACACCAGTTGGTGTCATGGTGTACACGTTTTATGCCTCCCTTTTGTTATAGGACACACCAGTTGGTGTCATGGTGTACACGTTTTATGTCTCCCTTTTATTATAGGACACACCAGTTGGTGTCATGGTGTACACGTTTTATGTCTCCCTTTTATTATAGGACACACCAGTTGGTGTCATGGTGTCCACGTTTTATGCCTCCCTTTCGTTATAGGACATACCAGTTGGTGTCATGGTGTACACGTTTTATGTCTCCCTTTTATTATAGGACACACCAGTTGGTGTCATGGTGTACACGTTTTATGTCTCCATTTTGTTATAGGACACACCAGTTGGTGTCATGGTGTACACGTTTTATGCCTCCATTTTGTTATAGGACACCCCAGCTGGTGTCATGGTGTACACGTTTTATGTCTCCATTTTGTTATAGGACACCCCAGTTGGTGTCATGGTGTACACGTTTTATGTCTCCATTTTGTTATAGGACACACCAGTTGGTGTCATGGTGTAATAGTTGTTCTACTCCTATTTGTTATAGGACACACCAGTTGGTGTCATGGTGTACACGTTTTATGCCTCCCTTTTGTTATAGGACACACCAATTGGTGTCATGGTGTACACGTTTTATGTCTCCATTTTTTTATAGGACACACCAGTTGGTGTCATGGTGTCCACATTTTATTTCTCCCTTTTGTTATAGGACACCCCAGTTGGTGTCATGTTGTACACGTTTTCTGTCTCCCTTTTGTTATAGGACACACCAGTTGGTGTCATGGTGTACACGTTTAATGTCTCCATTTTGCTATAGGACACACCAGTTGGTGTCATGGTGTACACGTTTTATGCCTCCCTTTTGTTATAGGACACACCAGTTGGTGTCATGGTGTCCACGTTTTATGTCTCCATTTTGTTATAGGACACACCAGTTGGTGTCATGGTGTACACGTTTTATGTCTCCATTTTGTTATAGGACACACCAGTTGGTGTCATGGTGTACACGTTTTATGTCTCCATTTTGTTATAGGACACACCAGTTGGTGTCATGGTGTACACGTTTTATGTCTCCATTTTGTTATAGGACACACCAGTTGGTGTCATGGTGTCCACGTTTTATGTCTTCATTTTGTTATAGGACACACCAATTGGTGTCATGGTGTACACGTTTTATGTCTCCATTTTGTTATAGGACACACCAGTTGGTGTCATGGTGTCCACATTTTATTTCTCCATTTTGTTATAGGACACCCCAGTTGGTGTCATGTTGTACACGTTTTCTGTCTCCCTTTTGTTATAGGACACACCAGTTGGTGTCATGGTGTACACGTTTTCTGTCTCCCTTTTGATATCGGACACACCAGTTGGTGTCATGGCGTGCACGTTTTATGTCTCCATTTTGTTATAGGACACACCAGTTGGTGTCATGGTGTACACGTTTTATGTCTCCATTTTGTTATAGGACACCCCAGTTGGTGTCATGGTGTACACGTTTTATGTCTCCCTTTTATTATAGGACACACCAGTTGGTGTCATGGTGTACATGTTTTATGTCTCCATTTTGTTATAGGACACACCAGTTGGTGTCATGGTGTACACGTTTTATGTCTCGCTTTTGTTATAGGACACACCAGTTGGTGTCATGGTGTACACGTTTTATGTCTCCCTTTTATTATAGGACACCCCAGTTGGTGTCATGGTGTACACGTTTTATGTCTCCCTTTCGTTATAGGACACACCAGTTGGTGTCATGGTGTCCACGTTTTATGCCTCCCTTTCGTTATAGGACACACCAGTTGGTGTCATGGTGTACACGTTTTATGTCTCCCTTTTATTATAGGACACCCCAGTTGGTGTCATGGTGTACACGTTTTATGTCTCCATTTTGTTATAGGTCACACCAGTTGGTGTCATGGTGTACACGTTTTATGCCTCCATTTTGTTATAGGACACCCCAGTTGGTGTCATGGTGTACACGTTTTATGTCTCCATTTTGTTATAGGACACCCCAGTTGGTGTCATGGTGTACACGTTTTATGTCTCCATTTTGTTATAGGACACACCAGTTGGTGTCATGGTGTACAAGTTTAATGTCTCCCTTTTGTTATAGGACACACCAGTTGGTGTCATGGTGTACACTTTTTATGCCTCCCTTTTGTTATAGGACACACCAGTTGGTGTCATGGTGTACACGTTTTATGCCTCCCTTTTGTTATAGGACACCCCAGTTGGTGTCATGGTGTACACGTTTTCTGTCTCCATTTTGTTATAGGACACACCAGTTGGTGTCATGTTGTACACGTTTTATGTCTCCCTTTTGTTATAGGACACACCAGTTGGTGTCATGGTGTACACGTTTTATGTCTCCATTTTCTTATAGGACACCAGTTGGTGTCATGGTGTACACGTTTTATGTCTCCATTTTGTTATAGGACACACCAGTTGGTGTCATGGTGTACACGTTTTATGTCTCCCTTTTGTTATAGGACACCCCAGTTGGTGTCATGGTGTACACGTTTTCTGTCTCCCTTTGTTATAGGACACCCCAGGTGGTGTCATGGTGTACACGTTTTCTGTCTCCCTTTGTTAGAGGACACCCCAGTTGGTGTCATGGTGTACACGTTTTATGTCTCCATTTTGTTATAGGACACACCAGTTGGTGTCAGGGTGTCGACGTTTTATGTCTCCATTTTGTTATAGGACACACCAGTTGGTGTCATGGTGTACACGTTTTATGCCTCCCTTTTGTTATAGGACACCCCAGTCGGTGTCATGGTGCACGCGTTTTATGTCTCCCTTTTGTTATAGGACACACCAGTTGGTGTCATGGTGTACACGTTTTATGCCTCCCTTTTGTTATAGGACACCCCAGTTGGTGTCATGGTGTACACGTTTTATGTCTCCATTTTGTTATAGGACACACCAGTTGGTGTCATGGTGTACATGTTTTTTGTCTCCCTTTTGTTATAGGACACAGCAGTTGGTGTCATGGTGTCCACGTTTTATGTCTCCATTTTGTTATAGGACACACCAATTGGTGTCATGGTGTACACGTTTTATGTCTCCCTTTTGTTATAGGACACACCAGTTGGTGTCATGGTGTACACGTTTTATGTCTCCATTTTGTTATAGGACACACCAGTTGGTGTCATGGTGTACACGTTTTATGCCTCCCTTTTATTATAGGACACACCAGTTGGTGTCATGGTGTACACGTTTTCTGTCTCCATTTTGTTATAGGACACCCCAGGTGGTGTCATGGTGTACACGTTTTATGTCTCCATTTTGTTATAAGACACACCAGTTGGTGTCATGGTGTACACGTTTTATGTCTCCCTTTTGTTATAGGACACACCAGTTGGTGTCATGGTGTACACGTTTTATGTCTCCCTTTTGTTATAGGACACACCAGTTGGTGTCATGGTGTACACGTTTTATGTCTCCCTTTTGTTATAGGACACCCCAGTTGGTGTCATGGTGTCCACGTTTTATGTCTCCCTTTTGTTATAGGACACCCCAGTTGGTGTCATGGTGTCCACATTTTATGTCTCCATTTTGTTATAGGACACACCAGTTGGTGTCATGGTGTACACGTTTTATGTCTCCCTTTTGTTATAGGACACACCAGTTGGTGTCATGGTGTACACGTTTTATGCCTCCCTTTTGTTATAGGACACCCCAGTTGGTGTCATGGTGTCCACGTTTTATGTCTCCATTTTGTTATAGGACACACCAGTTGGTGTCATGGTGTACACGTTTTATGTCACAATTTTGTTATAGGACACACCAGTTGGTGTCATGGCGTGCACGTTTTATGCCTCCCTTTTGTTATAGGACACCCCACGTTTTATGCCTCCCTTTTATTATAGGACACACCAGTTGGTGTCATGGTCTACACGTTTTATGTCTCCTTTTTGTTATAGGACACCCCAGTTGGTGTCATGGTGTACACGTTGTATGTCTCCATTTTGTTATAGGACACACCAGTTGGTGTCATGGTGTACACGTTTAATGTCTCCCTTTTGTTATAGGACACCCCAGCTGGTGTCATGGTGTACACGTTTTATGTCTCCCTTTTGTTATAGGACACACCAATTGGTGTCATGGTGTCCACGTTTTATGCCTCCCTTTTGTTATCGGACACACCAGTTGGTGTCATGGTGTACACGTTTAATGTCTCCATTTTGCTATAGGACACACCAGTTGGTGTCATGGTGTACACGTTTTATGCCTCCCTTTTGTTATAGGACACACCAGTTGGTGTCATGGTGTACACGTTTTATGTCTCCATTTTGTTATAGGACACACCAGTTGGTGTCATGGTGTACACGTTTTATGTCTCCATTTTGTTATAGGACACACCAGTTGGTGTCATGGTGTCCACGTTTTATGTCTCCATTTTGTTATAGGACACCCCAGTTGGTGTCATGTTGTACACGTTTTCTGTCTCCCTTTTGTTATAGGACGCACCAGTTGGTGCCATGGTGTACACGTTTTATGTCTCCATTTTGTTATAGAACACACCAGTTGGTGTCATGGTGTACACGTTTTATGTCTCCATTTTGTTATAGGACACACCAGTTGGTGTCATGGTGTCCACGTTTTATGCCTCCCTTTTGTTATAGGACACACCAGTTGGTGTCATGGTGTACACGTTTAATGTCTCCATTTTGTTATAGGACGCACCAGTTGGTGTCATGGTGTACACGTTTTATGTTTTATGTCTTCATTTTGATATCGGACACACCAGTTGGTGTCATGGCGTGCACGTTTTATGTCTCCATTTTGTTATAGGACACACCAGTTGGTGTCATGGTGTACACTTATTATGTCTCCATTTTGTTATAGGACACACCAGTTGGTGTCATGGTGTACACGTTTTATGCCTCCATTTTGTTATAGGACACACCAGTTGGTGTCATGGTGTACACGTTTTATGTCTCCATTTTGTTATAGGACACCCCAGGTGGTGTCATGGTGTACACGTTTTATGTCTCCATTTTGTTAAAGGACACACCAGTTGGTGTCATGGTATACACGTTTTATGTCTCCCTTTTGTTATAGGACACACCAGTTGGTGTCATGGTGTACACGTTTTATGTCTCCATTTTGTTATAGGACACCCCAGTTGGTGTCATGGTGTACACGTTTTCTGTCTCCCTTTTGTTATAGGACACCCCAGTTGGTGTCATGGTGTCCACATTTTATGTCTCCATTTTGTTATAGGACACACCAGTTGGTGTCATGGTGTACACGTTTTATGTCTCCCTTTTGTTATAGGACACACCAGTTGGTGTCATGGTGTACACGTTTTATGCCTCCCTTTTGTTATAGGACACCCCAGTTGGTGTCATGGTGTCCACGTTTTATGTCTCCATTTTGTTATAGGACACACCAGTTGGTGTCATGGTGTACACGTTTTATGTCACAATTTTGTTATAGGACACACCAGTTGGTGTCATGGCGTGCACGTTTTATGCCTCCCTTTTGTTATAGGACACCCCAGTTGGTGTCATGGTGTACACGTTTTATGCCTCCCTTTTATTATAGGACACACCAGTTGGTGTCATGGTGTACACGTTTTATGTCTCCTTTTTGTTATAGGACACCCCAGTTGGTGTCATGGTGTACACGTTTTATGTCTCCATTTTGTTATAGGACACACCAGTTGGTGTCATGGTGTACACGTTTAATGTCTCCCTTTTGTTATAGGACACCCCAGCTGGTGTCATGGTGTACACGTTTTATGTCTCCATTTTGTTATAGGACACACCAATTGGTGTCATGGTGTCCACGTTTTATGCCTCCCTTTTGTTATCGGACACACCAGTTGGTGTCATGGTGTACACGTTTAATGTCTCCATTTTGCTATAGGACACACCAGTTGGTGTCATGGTGTACACGTTTTATGCCTCCCTTTTGTTATAGGACACACCAGTTGGTGTCATGGTGTCCACGTTTTATGTCTCCATTTTGTTATAGGACACACCAGTTGGTGTCATGGTGTACACGTTTTATGTCTCCATTTTGTTATAGGACACACCAGTTGGTGTCATGGTGTCCACATTTTATGTCTCCATTTTGTTATAGGACACCCCAGTTGGTGTCATGTTGTACACGTTTTCTGTCTCCCTTTTGTTATAGGACACACCAGTTGGTGTCATGGTGTACACGTTTTATGTCTCCATTTTGTTATAGGACACACCAGTTGGTGTCATGGTGTACACGTTTTATGTCTCCATTTTGTTATAGGACACACCAGTTGGTGTCATGGTGTCCATTAATGTCTCCATTTTGTTATAGGACGGTTGGTGTCATGGTGTACACGTTTTCTTTTGTTATAGGAGGTGTCATGGTGTCCACGTTTTATGTCTTCATTTTGTTATAGGACACACCAATTGGTGTCATGGTGTACACGTTTTATGTCTCCACCACTTGGTTTCATGGTGTTCACGTTTTATGTCTCCATTTTGTTATAAGACACACCAGTTGGTGTCATGGTGTACACGTTTTATGTCTCCATTTTGTTATAGGACACCCCAGTTGGTGTCATGGTGTACACGTTTTATGTCTCCCTTTTATTATAGGACACACCAGGTGGTGTCATGGTGTACATGTTTTATGTCTCCATTTTGTTATAGGACACACCAGTTGGTGTCATGGTGTACACGTTTTATGTCTCCCTTTTGTTATAGGACACACCAGTTGGTGTCTTGGTTTCCACGTTTATGTCTCCCTTTTGTTATAGGACACACCAGTTGGTGTCATGGTGTACAACTTTTATGCCTCCCTTTTGTGTCATGGTGTACACGTTTAATGTCTCCCTTTTGTTATAGGACACCCCAGCTGGTGTCATGGTGTACACGTTTTATGTCTCCATTTTGTTATCGGACACACCAATTGGTGTCATGGTGTCCACGTTTTATGCCTCCCTTTTGTTATAGGTAACACCAGTTGGTGTCATGGTGTACACGTTTTATGTCTCCATTTTGTTATAAGACACCCCAGTTGGTGTCATGGTGTACACGTTTTATGTCTCCCTTTTATTATAGGACACACCAGTTGGTGTCATGGTGTACATGTTTTATGTCTCCATTTTGTTATAGGACACACCAGTTGGTGTCATGGTGTACACGTTTTATGTCTCCCTTTTGTTATAGGACACACCAGTTGGTGTCTTGGTGTCCACGTTTATGTCTCCCTTTTGTTATAGGACACACCAGTTGGTGTCATGGTGTACAACTTTTATGCCTCCCTTTTGTTATAGGACACACAAGTTGGTGTCATGGTGTACACGTTTTATGTTTCCTTTTTGTTATAGGACACACCAGTTGGTGTCATGGCGTACACGTTTTATGTCTCCCTTTTGTTATAGGACACACCAGTTGGTGTCATGGTGTACACGTTTTATGCCTCCCTTTTATTATAAGACACATCAGTTGGTGTCATGGTGTACACGTTTAATGTCTCCCTTTTGTTATAGGACACACCAGTTGATGCCGTGGTCTATACATTCGTCAACATCACAGATGGAGATGTCCCTAAACCGCCTTTTTTCTACTTGGAAATGAAATCGTTTGGAAACTCGGCGGTAAGACTTATTCCATGTAATACAATCCTGTTAGATCATTGTAGGATATTCTCATACTATAAGGTGTGTTTCATTGTAGTATATAATATTTTAAGGTGTTTCATTGTAGTATATGATATTGTAAGGTGTGTTTCATTGTAGTATATGATATGGTAAGGTGTGTTTCATTTTAGTATATAATATTGTAAGATGTTTCATTGTAGTATATGATATTGTAAGGTGTGTTTCATTGTGGTATATGATATTGTAAGGTGTGTTTCATTGTAGTATATTATACTATAAGGTGTGTTTCATTGTAGTATATGATATTGTAAGGTGTGTTTCATTGTAGTATATCATACTATAAGTTGTGTTTGATTGTAGTATATGATATTGTAAGGTGTGTTTCATTGTAGTATATGATATTGTAAGGTGTGTTTCCTCGTAGTATATGATATTGTAAGGTGTGTTTCATTGTAGTATATGATATTGTAAGATGTGTTTCATTGTAGTATATGATATTGTAAGGTGTGTTTCATTGTAGTATATGATATTGTAAGGTGTGTTTCATTGTAGTATATGATATTGTAAGGTGTGTTTCATTGTAGTATATTATACTATAAGGTGTGTTTCATTGTAGTATATGATATTGTAAGGTGTGTTTCCTTGTAGTATATGATATTGTTAGGTGTGTTTCATTGTAGTATATGATATTGTAAGGTGTGTTTCATTGTCGTATATGATATTGTAAGGTGTGTTTCATTGTAGTATATGATATTGTTAGGTGTGTTTCATTGTAGTATATTATACTATAAGGTGTGTTTCATTGTAGTATATGATATTGTAAGGTGTGTTTCCTTGTAGTATATGATATTGTTAGGTGTGTTTCATTGTAGTATATGATATTGTAAGGTGTGTTTCATTGTAGTATATGATATTGTAAGGTGTGTTTCATTGTAGTATATAGGGGCAGGCTTGGTGTAGTGGTTAAGCGCTTGGCTTGCGGCGCCGACGATCCGGGTTCGATTCCCGGATTGCGCCACTATGTTTAAGAGGTTGGTTACCTCCTGCTTCCATGTCGCGATATAACTGAAATATTGTTGAAAGCGACGTAAAACACCAATCAACCAACCAACCAAATCATTGTAGTATATGATATTGTAAGGTGTGTTTCATTGTAGTATATGATATTGTAAGGTGTGTTTCATTGTAGCATATTATACTATAAGGTGTGTTTCATTGTAGTATATGATATTGTAAGGTGTGTTTCATTGTAGTATATGATATTGTAAGGTGTGTTTCATTGTAGTATATGATATTGTAAGGTGTGTTTCATTGTAGCATATTATACTATAAGGTGTGTTTCATTGTAGTATATGATATTGTAAGGTGTGTTTCATTGTAGTATATGATATTGTAAGGTGTGTTTCATTGTAGTATATGATATTGTAAGGTGTATTTCATTGTAATATATGATATTGTAAGGTGTGTTTCATTGTAGTATATGATATTGTAAGGTGTGTTTCATTGTAGTATATGATATTGTAACGTGTGTTTCATTGTAGTATATTATACTGTAAGGTGTGTTTCATTATAGTATATGGTATTGTAAGGTGTGTTTCATTGTAGTATATGATATTGTAAGGTGTGTTTCATTGTAGTATATGATATTGTAAGGTGTGTTTCATTGTAGTATATGATATTGTAAGGTGTGTTTCATTGTAGTATATGATATTGTAAGGTGTGTTTCATTGTAGTATATGATATTGTAAGGTTTGTTTCACTGTAGTATATTATACTATAAGGTGTGTTTCATTGTAGTATATTATACTATAAGGTGTGTTTCATTGTAGTATATGATATTGTAAGGTGTGTTTCATTGTAGTATATGATATTGTAAGGTGTGTTTCATTGTAGTATATGATATTGTAAGGTGTGTTTCATTGTAGTATATGATATTGTAAGGTGTGTTTCATTGTAGTATATGATATTGTATGGTGTGTTTCATTGTAGTATATGATATTGTAAGGTGTGTTTCATTGTAGTATATGATATTGTAAGGTGTGTTTCATTGTAGTATATTATACTATAAGGTGTGTTTCATTGTAGTATATGATATTGTAAGGTGTGTTTCATTGTAGTATATGATATTGTAAGGTGTGTTTCATTGTAGTATATGATATTGTAAGGTGTGTTTCATTGTAGCATATTATACTATAAGGTGTGTTTCATTGTAGTATATGATATTGTAAGGTGTGTTTCATTGTAGTATATGATATTGTAAGGTGTGTTTCATTGTAGTATATTAGACTATAAGGTGGGTTTCATTGTAGTATATTATACTGTAATGTGTGTTTCATTGTAGTAAACCAATTCTTATGTAAGGAAATTTATACATGTAGGAAGCAGATTTAATGTCTGGGTTTAACAAAGCACCGAGAGAATGACAGATATGTACCGGGAGGTATATAGACTCCTGACCATGACTTCAACATAAAACTCATAAAACACACATATCTGTATAAATCCAGCTTGGTATAGAGTACTTTTACACACATATCTATATACATCCATCTTGGTATAGAATACTTTTACACACATATCTGTATAGATCCATCTTGGTACAGAGTACTTTTACACACATATCTGTATACATCTATCTTGATACAGAGTACTTTTACACACATATCTGTATACATCCATCTTGGTATAGAGTACTTTTACACACATATCTGTATACATCCATCTTGGTATAGAGTACTTTTACACATATATCTGTATAGATCCAGCTTGGTATAGAGTACCTTTACACACATATCTGTATACATCCATCTTGGTATAGAGTACTTTTACACACATATCTGTATACATCCAGATTGATACTGAGTATTTTTACACACATATCTGTATATATCCAGCTTGATATAGAGTACTTTTACACACATATATGTATACATCCATCTTGGTACAGAGTACTTTTACACACATATCTGTATACATCCATCTTGATACAGAGTACTTTTACACACATATCTGTATACATCCATCTTGATATAGAGTACTTTTACACACATATCTGTATACATCCATCTTGATATAGAGTACTTTTACACACATATCTGTATACATCCAGATTAAAACTGAGTACTTTTACACACATATCTGTATACATCCAGATTGATACTGAGTACTTTTACACACATATCTGTATACATCCAGATTGATACTGAGTACTTTTACACACATATCTGTATACATCCATCTTGGTATAGAGTACTTTTATAGCCGGGTATGTTGAAATAAAACTATCCAACACGGCGGTGTAGGTTCATAATTTACTATGTTCCAACCAGATATGAATTTAAAAGCTCTATAATAAATATTATAAACAATAATAAGTATATTTTATATACAATTATGCATTAAAATACATATATGGTCACAGTCTCAAACAAGTTGACACGGTATGTTAATTTATGCATGAATGGATTTACTCACTTCATGAATATAGATAAATATAATTGTATTGTATTGTATGATTCAATAAGGGAAATAACTCTTACTGACAACAATTGTAACACTGTAATAAACATTAATAATACCAGGATTTCAGATGTACTGATATAATAAACAGAGTAAATCATATGCGTACCAATTTATGGAATTGGGCTTAGTACAAAGATCTCTATATTTAATTCAGCTAGGTGTCAACAAAGCATCAATGGCAATGAATACAAAATAATATCGACATACAGAACTGAGACCATTGATTCATTCAAAATTATTACTATGATAAAATTCACCTTACAACATCTCGTACTATGACATGCTGACTTTAAACAACAATTACAATTACAAATTACAGAAATTCACTCATTCGCGCTCTCTGACCAAGGATTATAGGAAAGGATTAACTTATGAAAATATGAGATAAAAGAATAAATAGTAATGTAAACTTACTGTATATATGTGTGATTATGTCCCGATAAGTTTATGGCATACACGATCACAAATATATGTTGAACAGTGGATAATAATGCATGTACATGTATACCATTTTGATCTCTCTCTTTGTTGTTGTTTTTTTTTAACTAACCACTGTCCACGCACATAAAAACCGCCAAAAATTACCAACCAATGAAATTGTCTATATATATATATCAAATGTCGAAGGTCATATGTACACTTTACTTAGTAAACGTCATTTTAGTAAATTAAAATATAAATCATGCAGTTAATGAACATGCTGTGCTAATACTGCTGAATATCGGAAAATGATAAAACAAGACGATTAGGTTTCATAAATATAATTTATTAATTTAATCATTTTCCGCCCATAAAACACACTCTACCACACTTTTACACACATATCTGTATACATCCATCTTGATACAGAGTACTTTTACACACATATCTATATACATCCATCTTGGTATAGAGTACTTTTACACACATATCTGTATACATCCATCTTGATACAGAGTACTTTTACTCACATATCTGTATACATCCAGATTGATATTGAGTACTTTTACAAGTTCCTGCTATATCTTTTAAAATTATCCAAGCCATCTTCTGTCGTATTTTTGTAGAATATCGTGGGTGTAAGATTCCTAATATTTTGAGGAGTTCGATATATCTTTTAATTCTCTAGACGGACGGAGCCAAATATTTTTACTTCGCCAAGGGAACAAGTAATGAAGTTAGACTAAGAGCACCGGTGGACTACGACGCATTCGATCGCGCAGATGGTTCTCACTTTTACACAACATACGTTCTTGCCAAGGTAATTTGTATTCTTCTGGCAAAAGGCATAGTATTTAATTGTGAAAATCGTGGTTTTTAATTGATATTGATGGTTTAAATAAATTAGATAAGGAAAACTTGATACAAATGAAGAAAAGTATGCAAATCAACAACAAACTGATGATAGTTCAGGGTTTTATATGATATCTTAATGTATTGTCAGGATGCTTTAGATTCTACTGCACGTACTGGGACGACTGCCATCTACTTCAACATAACCGATGTGGATGATCTCCCGCCAAAATTTACACTCCCGCAGTGCAATGATGGATGTGCACCAGTGTATACAGCAAGGGCAATGACGACATTTCCGGTAAATATCATCTTTTAAAAGCATTTCTGGAACTGTAAGCAAAATGGCTAAGTTCAAGGGATATTCTATCGATTATCACTGGAAGGTATATAAGTGCGCATTATCGTAAGTGAAAGGCCGTCTGTCCAGTCAGTAGTTTACGCAGTATCGTAAGTGAAAGGCCGTCTGTCCAGTCAGTAGTTTACGCAGTATCGTAAGTGAAAGGCCGTCTGTCCAGTCAGTAGTTTACGCAGTATTGTAAGTGAAAGGCCGTCTGTCCAGTCAGTAGTTTACGCAGTATTGTAAGTGAAAGGCCGTCTGTCCAGTCAGTAGTTTACGCAGTATTGTAAGTGGTAGGCCGTCAGTCCAGTCAGTAGTTTACGCAGTATTGTAAGTGGTAGGCCGTCTGTCCAGTCAGTAGTTTACGCAGTATTGTAAGTGGTAGGCCGTCAGTTAAGTCCATAGTTTATGCAGTATTGTTAGTGGTAGGCCATCAGTCCAGTCAGTAGTTTACTCAGTATTGTAAGTGGTAGACCATCAGTCCAGTCAGTAGTTTATGCAGTATTGTAAGTGGTAGGCCGTCAGTCCAGTCAGTAGTTTACTCAGTATTGTAAGTGGTAGACCATCAGTCCAGTCAGTAGTTTACTCAGTATTGTAAGTGGTAGACCATCAGTCCAGTCAGTAGTTTTCTCAGTATTGTAAGTGGTAAACCATCAGTCCAGTCAGTAGTTTACGCAGTATTGTAAGTGGTAGACCGTCAGTCCAGTCAGTAGTTTATGCAGTATTGTAAGTGGTAGACCATTAGTCCAGTCAGTAGTTTTCTCAGTATTGTAAGTGGTAGACCATCAGTCCAGTCAGTAGTTTATGTATTATTGTAAGTGGTAGACCATCAGTCCAGTCAGAAGTTTACGCAGTATTGTAAGTGGTAGACCATCAGTCCAGTCAGTAGTTTTCTCAGTATTGTAAGTGGTAGACCATCAGTCCAGTCAGTAGTTTATGTATTATTGTAAGTGGTAAGCCGTCAGTCCAGTCAGTAGTTTATGCAGTATTGTAAGTGGTAGGCCGTCAGTCCAGTCAGTAGTTTACCCAGTATTGTAAGTGGTAGACCATCAGTCCAGTCAGTAGTTTACTCAGTATTGTAAGTGGTAAGCCGTGAGTCAAGTTAATAGATAACGCAGTATTGTTAGTGGTAGGCCGTCAGTTCAGTCAGTAGTTTACGCAGTATTGTAAGTGGTAGGCCGTCAGTAGTTTACACAGTATTGTAAGTGGTAGGCCGTCAGTCCAGTCAATAGTTTACTCAGTATTGTAAGTGGTAGGCCGTCAGTCCAGTCAATAATTTACGCAGTATTGTAAGTGGTAGGCTGTCTGTCCAGGCAGTAGTTTACGCAGTATTGTAAGTGGTAGGCCGTCAGTCCAGTCAGTAGTTTACGCAATATTGTAAGTGGTAGGCCGTCAGTCCAGTCAGTAGTTTACGCAGTATTGTAAGTGGTAGGCCGTCAGTCCAGTCAGTAGTTTACGCAGTATTGTAAGTGGTAGGCCGTCAGTCCAGTCAGTAGTTTATGCAGTATTGTAAGTGGTAGGCCGTCAGTCCAGTCATTAGTTTATGCAGTATTGTAAGTGGTAGGCCGTCAGTCCAGTCATTAGTTTATGCAGTATTGTAAGTGGTAGGCCGTCAGTCCAGTCAATAGTTTATGCAGTATTGTAAGTGGTAGGCCGTCAGTCAAGTCCATAGTTTATGCAGTATTGTAAGTGGTAGGCCGTCAGTCAAGTCAATAGATAACGCAGTACTATAAGTGATAGGCCGTCAGTCCAGTTAGTAATTTACGCAATATTGTAAGAAAAAAGAGGAGTTACTGGCTCAGTTATGTGGCAGAAGTCACCATGGAGCTATACAATACATGAATATAAATAATATACTAGAACATATAACACATTACAAAAGTATTTGATTGTAGTGCAATTACGATACCGACTTAGGACGGTCATTTAATGACAAAAGCCAAACAAATGGTGTGGTTAAGCGGTTTACGGGCCCACCTTCCCACTCACCGTAACAGCAGAACAATCAAAGGACGTACATTTAAAAATTTATAAATAATAAAGTGATAAGCCGTCAGTCAACTCAATGGTTTACGCAGTATTGTAAGTGGTAGGCCGTCAGTCAAGTCAGTAGTTTATGCAGCATTGTAAGTGGTAGGCCGTCAGTCAAGTTAATAGATAACGCAGTACTGTACGTGGTAGGCCTAAGTCAGGTCCATAGTTTATGCAGTATTGTAAGTGATAGGCCGTCAGTCCAGTCAATAGATAACGCAGTACTGTAAGTGGTAGGCCGTCAGTCCAGTCACTTATTTACGCAATATTGTAAGTGATAAGCCGTCAGTCAAGTCAATAGTTTACGCTGTATTGTAAGTGGTAGGTCGTCAGTCAAGTCAGTAGTTTACGCAATATTGTAAGTGGTAGGCCGTCAGTCCAGTCAGTAGTTTACGCAGTATTGTAAGTGGTAGGCCGTCAGTCAAGTCCATAGTTTATGCAGTATTGTAAGTGGTAGGTCGTCAGTCTAGTCAATAGTTTACGCAGTATTGTAAGTGGTAGGCCGTCAGTCAAGTCCATAGTTTATGCAGTATTGTGTGGTAGGCCGTCAGTCCAGTCAGTAATTAACGCAGTATTGTAAGTAGTAGGCCGTCAGTCAAGTCCATAGTTTATGCAGTATTGTAAGTGGTAGGCCGTCAGTCAAGTCCATAGTTTATGCAGTATTGTAAGTGGTAGGCCGTCAGTCCAGTCAGTAATTAACGCAGTATTGTAAGTGGTAGGTCGTCAGTCTAGTCAATAGTTTACGCAGTATTGTAAGTGGTAAGCTGTCAAGGAGGACTAATTGCTAGGGTACGGTTCACTGTATGACACCGGGCTAATACGAGATTCTCTTACCATATCCCCACGTTTTATATCTACGTTATATGGGTTTTGGTCAGAGCTAATTCATTCATAAAAAAGTGGTATTTTCCCGACATCTCCGAGGGGTCACGGCTCAAACGCTCTGACAACAATTCAGTGGTATTTTCCCGACATCTCCAAGGGGTCACGGCTCAAACGCTCTGACAACAATTCAGTAGTATTTTCCCGACATCTCCGAGGGGTCACGGCTCAAACGCTCTGACAACAATTCAGTGGTATTTTCCCGACATCTCCGAGGGGTCACGGCTCAAACGCTCTGACAACAATTCAGTGGTATTTTCCCCGACATCTCCGAGGGGTCACAGCTCAAACGCTCTGACAACAATTCAGTGGTATTTCCCCGATATCTCCGAGGGGTCACAGCTCAAACGCTCTGACAACAATTCAGTGGTATTTTCCCCGACATCTCCGAGGGGTCACAGCTCAAACGTTCCGACAACAATTCAGTGGTATTTTCCCGACATCTCCGAGGGGCCACAGCTCAAACGTTCCGACAACAATTCAGTGGTATTTTCCCCGACATCTCCGAGGGGTCACGGCTCAAACGCTCTGACAACAATTCAGTGGTATTTTCCCGACATCTCCGAGGGGTCACAGCTCAAACGCTCTGACAACAATTCAGTGGTATTTTCCCTACATCTCCGAGGGGTCACGGCTCAAACGCTCTGACAACAATTCAGTGGTATTTCCCCGATATCTCCGAGGGGTCACGGCTCAAACACTCTGACAACAATTCAGTGGTATTTTCCCTACATCTCCGAGGGGTCACGGCTCAAACGCTCTGACAACAATTCAGCACTTGCAAAGAAATTTGTATATTTGCGATTTATAATTTAATGAATGGACCATTTACTTACCGGAACGTATCAATGATTTCCTATGATAAGCTCTTTAACATCCACATGCAATTAATTTATTTGATAACTTGTATATAGAACATTGTCTTATCATACATATAGTGTCTGTTCTACTAACGTATATGATAAATATTTATTTCAGGCAAAGTTAGACATCCAGCCACAGCCAATCAAAGCTAGAGACCAGGACACCATGAATTTCTCAGTTATCTACTCCCTCAAAAATGGTACGGCTTTCCTCATTAAACAATATACTATAGTACTCCAACCAATGCTAGTAATATTTCTGCTTAACAATGCATACTTCAGCGATTATTCAGTACTTCAGAGAGTAAATGTGTCGTAATGCACCTTTCACTCACGTTGCAGATAGCTCTAATTTCTTCAGGTGTTTTTCAATCAACCCGGCGACAGGGGAGGTATACCAACAATTGGAGTCCGAGGCCGGTGTCCTCATCATCCAGGCAAGTTCTTCCTCACATCATATGTCTATAAAGCAAGTTCCCACTTGCTTCTTTTATTGTGTGTTCACCTGAAATCACCTAAGCTCTAAGCTTTAACTTCCCCACATCCTGCCTTATGAATTACGTTGTTTCCGCGTTGTCAGCTATTTTTGTTATATCTTGTATGTTTATTTTTAAGGCGCTTAAACTCACTATAACCTGATCACCTTTATCAAGACGGGGGATTATTGTCCGGGTGGGATAGGGGCGCTGGAACTCACAATAACCTGATCACCTTTATCAAGACGGGGGCTATTGTTCGGTTGGGAAAGGGACGCTTGAACTTACTATATAACCTGATCACCTTTATCAAGACGGGGACTTTTTGTCCGGTTGGGCTAAGGCGCTGGAACTCACTAGAACCTGATCACCTATAAGAAGACGGGAACTCATTGTCCGGGTGGGATAGGAGCACTGGAACTCACTAGAACCTAATCATCTTTATCTAGACGGGGTTTTATTGTCTGGATGGGCTATTGCGCTGGAAGTCACTAAAACCTGATCATCTTTATCAAGTCGGGGACTCATTGTCCCGGTGGGCTAGTGCGCTGGAACTCACTATAACCTGATCATCTTTATCAAGTCGGGGACTCATTGTCCGGGTGGGATAGGGGCGCTGGAACTCACTATAACCTGATCACCTTAATGAAGTCTACCTTGTGTCAGTAATATGTTAGTGTACTTGTCAAAAATGGCTTATTTCCTCTGTGTACTCAGGTGGATTCTACCACCAATATTTAAGGAATGAATTTAATTTTTGTTTTTCGTTGGATGGAGGTATACCACGAAAAAAGGACGGAAACTCCATCATTGCGCGTAACCCATGATGCGTAAGTTTTCGATCCGGGTTTTTTTTTTTCGTGGTATACCTCCATCCAATGAAAAACAAATTATATATAAAATCGCCATAGTTGAACTAGATGTTAATTTCTTTTGTATATAAATAGGCCACAGAAAATTCAACCAGAAGGAGATATTCCGAGGCGACATTGAGGATAGCAAAGGATGTATCGCTGAATACAACTTATGTTCCCCCGTCAGTACAGCGGTCCACCGCTGGCAGCAACGATTCAAACAAGATTATTATTGTCGTCATCGCCGTCATCGCTTTCATCATAATCGCTGTGCTTGTAATCTTGTTCGTTGTCTACTACAAACGCCAACGAAAATCTATAAATCCTTCGGGCGATCCCCGACCTGATTCGCCAACCGATGGTGAACTCACCCCGGATGGAAACTCGAGGTCTCAGAGCAAACTAGATTTATTAGCTGCACAATTTTATCCTACTCCAACAGGAAAGAAAAATCAACTTCCACCCCTTGTCACGCATGACATGTCCATAGGTACGGAGGACTTTAAAAAGAAGAGGTCACGTAAGCGGAAGAAGAAAGAATTAGAAATATTTGACGGAACCGTGACGTACGAAATGGAGGCTGATCCGGAGTTTTATGCTTCGAAAGACAAGTCAAAAATTAAGCGTTCAGCTAGAAATATTAAAGAAAACAAGTTGGATTTGAAATACTGGATAACTGTGCAGGATGGTTATCAAGAATATTGAGAATACTCCTGTATCTTAATGTATTATCCTGTTTGAAGACAGATTGAACCAATGACTTATAAACAAAAAAGTCCTTGATTGAACTTGGTTTGATTAATGCATAGTGAAAAGTTAATAAACATATTTGTAGAAAACAAATGTTGTGTATTCACTATACTTATATCTATTGAATATCATTTCGACTGAGGAAGATTCGACACAATACAAAAAAAATAAATAAAAATGGGAAGATACTCGGATAAATTGTGACGTTAAGAAAAGGCCTTGTTACCTAGTCATTGCACGCCTGCACTTAGGCACCAATCCCCAGGTGTAAAACTACAAATCAACTCCCTCATATAAATATTTGCATCAGCTGTGTGTATGATGGTTTAGAAGGAGTACCACTGACTATATATTCTTAACAATTTCAAGAAATAAATTCTTAAATGCCACCAGCACATTCTCATAGGTCTCAGGTGGAAGCATGGACAAGATCTTCTGGCCCTACATGAGTCCCACCCCCGGGACCAGAACTCACTTTAGTACCCGGCAGGTGCCAACTTTCAAGTCATGTACTGCTACATGCCACATAAACATCCAGCTTTAGGAGAAGAAATGCAGACAAGATTACTGACCACACACCCATTATCTCCCGGCCAAAAGCCACGCCCCCACTTTGGAACCAATGTGCAAATCTGTACTGCCATATGTCATCATCAGATTCTTTCTATACAGTGCCTCCTAATTTAGGATAAGAAGCACAGACAGGAGTTATTTACTACGCCCATGGATCCACCCAGGAGCCAGACTTTCACTGTGGAACCCAGGGCGGCATTGTTCAATTAACTGTAACCACTGACCAGCTGACCAGTAGTTAAAGTTTGATAGACAATAACTCAAATCTGTAAAGTCAGTATATAAGTATTTAAAAATTATTAAATGAATGATTCATTATTTCATTGAGATAGAAAGACGAATTTATACAATACAATACAATACACTTTATTGCCAAAAATTGGGCCCGGAAGGGCATACATGACATACAGACTATAAACGTAAGATGCAAGTTATTACAGTTACATGAATGATCATATATAGAAAATATGAACATATAGGTGAATTTTATGTATAGAAAATTGAATCTGATACATTAACAATAACTTTCTACTTCTAAAATATATAATATTATATGTAAGTATCCAATATTTGTATGAAATCAGCCATCAACAGAGGGCACCAAGGGACGGTGCTCAGGGAACTTTAATTCACAGCATTTTTAATAATTACTCAAATTCGGTGTTTTGACTGTAAACATTCTATCTTTTAACCACTGGTTACCTTAAGCATCGGTAAAAGATTTGAGCAAGGTGTCCCTGGTATACAGTATACAAGTCCTGTAATGTCACATGCCGCCAGCAGTTTCTTTTTAGGCCTCCTAGAGTAGGAGGAAATGCGCGGACTTATTGTCAATATTGACCACACCCATCAACTCCACAACAAGGGATCAAATTATCTCACTTTTGGATCTAAGCGCAGATCTTCAAGTCTTCGTGCAGAATTTTCTATTTCTACCATCATAATTTTTCAGGCCCTATAATTAAGGAGTAGAAGCAAGGACAGTATTTTGTGCCACATCCATAACCCCATCCGGGGTCAGCCCCCCGCCCCCACCTTACACACATACACACACACACCTACACACACACACACACACACACGCTTTTGAACCCAGATGCACAACTTCAATTGATGATGTGTCAAATACGACCATCAGATATCTTCTGGACTTCCTGGATGTGGAGGAGAAGGACAAGGAAAACCCAAGCAGACAGACAGACATCCACGTTATATTATAATACGCCCCACCTTTTTTGCGGGTAAGATATCAAAATATAATACTAGCTGTACACGTCAATACTGACAGAAGGGGCAGCCTTGGTGTAGTGGTTAAGCGCTTGGCTTGCGGCGCCAACGATCCGGGTTCGATTCCCGGGTTGCACACTATGATTAAGAGGTTGGTAACCTCCTGCTTCCATGTCGCGATATAACTGAAAAATTGTTGAAAGCGACTTAAAATACCAACCAACCAACAATACTGATAGAAATTCAGAAAAATCAGATGGATAAATATGCTGTATTGTTTGTTTATTTAGGATTCCAAAAGGTTCCATTTCCAGTCATGAATCCCCGAGTAAAATATAATATACATATAAAGTACAGTATCACACCAACGTATCCATATATCACTCCATTGTACAAATAATAACATCTCCATGTATAAATCACATCAATGTATATATAACAGCACCGCAATCAAATATGTCACCAGAATGAATAAATATCACAACAAATAGATATCCCCACAATGAATAGATATCCCCACAATGAATAGATATCACCGCAATGAATAGATATCACCACAAATACATAACACCATCAGAATGTATATATTTCTACCCATTGATTGAATAGTATAACTACAATGAAAATTTTTCCCATACGATTTTCCGATACCATGATGTATCTGTCTGTAGGGCTTATATGAATGAGTGAATCACAGTGTTACACTGGACCTTACCGATACTATGATGTATGTGTCTCCAGGTCCTTGATGACTGAGTGGATCATGGTGTTACACTGGACCTTACCGATATTATATAATGTATGTCTCCAGGTCCTTGATGATTGAGTGGATCATGGTGTTACGCTGGACCTTACCGATACCATGATGCGTTTCCAGGGCTTATATGACTCAGTGAATCACAGTGTTACACTGGACCTTACCGATAACATGATGTATGTGTCTCCAGGGCTTATATGATTGAGTGAATCACAGTGTTACACTGGACCTTACCGATAACATGATGTATGTGTCTCCAGGGTTTATATGATTGAGTGAATCACAGTGTTACACTGGACCTTACCGATAACATGATGCCTTTCCAGGGCTTATATCACTCAGTGAATCACAGTGTTACACTGGACCTTACCGATAACATGATGCCTTTCCAGGGCTTATATCACTCAGTGAATCACAGTGTTACACTGGACCTTACCGATAACATGATGCCTTTCCAGGGCTTATATCACTCAGTGAATCACAGTGTTACACTGGACCTTACCGATAACATGATGCGTTTCCAGGGCTTATATGACTGGGTGAATCACAGTGTTACACTGGACCTTCCCGATAACATGATGCGTTTCCAGGGCTTATATCACTCAGTGAATCACAGTGTTACACTGGACCTTACCGATAACATGATGCGTTTCCAGGGCTTATATGACTCAGTGAATCACAGTGTTACACTGGACCTTACCGATAACATGATGTATGTGTCTCCAGGGCTTATATGATTGAGTGAATCACAGTGTTACACTGGACCTTACCGATAACATGATGCGTTTCCAGGGCTTATATGACTGGGTGAATCACAGTGTTACACTGGACCTTACCGATAACATGATGCGTTTCCAGGGCTTATATGACTGGGTGAATCACAGTGTTACACTAACATGATGCGTTTCCAGGGCTTATATGACTGGGTGAATCACAGTGTTACACTGGACCTTACCGATAACATGATGCCTTTCCAGGGCTTATATGACTCAGTGAATCACAGTGTTACACTGGACCTTACCGATAACATGATGCGTTTCCAGGGCTTATATGACTCAGTGAATCACAGTGTTACACTGGACCTTGCCGATACCACGATGTATGTGTCTCCAGGTCCTTGATGAATGAGTGAATCACAGTGTTACACTGGACCTTACCGATAACATGATGCGTTTCCAGGGCTTATATGACTGGGTGAATCACAGTGTTACACTGGACCTTGCCGATACCATGATGTATGTGTCTCCAGGTCCTTGATGACTGAGTGAATCACAGTGTTACACTGGACCTTACCGATACCATGATGTATGTGTCTCCAGGTCCTTGATGACTGAGTGAATCACAGTGTTACACTGGACCTTACCGATACCATGATGTATGTGTCTCCAGGTCCTTGATGACTGAGTGAATCTCAATGTTACACTGGACCTTACCGATACCATGATGGATGTGTCTCCAGGTCCTTGATGACTGACTGCGCCTTTGTGGCAGGTAGATTGTTGCACTGGACCTTATCGACACCATGATGTATGTGCTTCTAGAGCCTTTGTGGCCGGTAAGGTAGGGATAGGGTTAAGGTTAGTGTTGCACCGGACATTGCCAAGACCATGATGTATGTGTCTCCGTGGCTTTGATGGCCCAGTAGACGATAGTGTTACTCTAGGCCTTGTCGATACTATGCATGGTTCCAGGGCCTTTGTAGTGGGTAGATTATACATGTAGTTTTGACCTTATCTTATTGACACCGTGATGTGAGTTTCAGAACCTTGTGGCAAGTAGATTATAGTGTTGCATTGGACTTTAACGATACCATGAGGTATGCATTTCTAGAGCCTTGGTCGCCGATGCATTATAGTGTTGCATTGGATCTTACCTTTACTATGGTGTATATCGTTCTCTGGCCTTGATGGTTCAGTAGATAATAGTGTCTCGCTGGACCTTACCAACACCATGTTGTATATGTTTCCTGGGTTAACGTGGCCAATAGAATGAAATATTGTACTGGACGTTACCGACACTATGATGTAGGTGTTTCCATGGCCTTGGTGGCCGAGTGGATTGTATTGTTGCACTCGATCTGACCGAGTGCAGGATATATGTTTCCATGATTTTGTTGACCGAGTATATGATAGTGTTATAGTCACTGGATTATAGTGTTATTCTGAACCTCACCGATCCCATAATGTATGTTTTCAGGGTCTCCGGATTATAGTGTTGTTCTGAACCTCACCGATCCCATAATGTATGTGTTTTCAGGGTCTCTGGATTATAGTGTTGTTCTGAACCTCACCGATCCCATAATGTATGTGTTTTCAGGGTCTCTGGATTATAGTGTTGTTCTGAACCTCACCGATCCCATACTGTATGTGTTTTCAGGGTCTCTGGATTATAGTGTTGTTCTGAACCTCACCGATCCCATAATGTATGTGTTTTCAGGGTCTCTGGATTATAGTGTTGTTCTGAACCTCACCGATCCCATAATGTATGTGTTTTCAGGGTCTCTGGATTATAGTGTTGTTCTGAACCTCACCGATCCCATAATGTATGTGTTTTCAGGATCTCTGGATTATAGCGTTGTTCTGAACATCACCGATCCCATAATGTATGTTTTCAGGGTCTCTGGATTATAGTGTTGTTCTGAACCTCATCGATCCTTTAATGTATGTGTTTTCAGGGTCTCTGGATTATAGTGTTGTTCTGAACCTCACCGATCCCATAATGTATGTGTTTTCAGGGTCTCTGGATTATAGTGTTGTTCTGAACCTCACCGATCCCATAATGTATGTGTTTTCAGGGTCTCTGGATTATAGTGTTGTTCTGAACCTCACCGATCCCATAATGTATGTTTTCAGGATCTCTGGATTATAGTGTTGTTCTGAACCTCACCGATCCCATAATGTATGTGTTTTCAGGGTCTCTGGATTATAGTGTTGTTCTGAACCTCACCGATCCCATAATGTATGTTTTCAGGGTCTCTGGATTATAGTGTTGTTCTGAACCTCACCGATCCCATAATGTATGTGTTTTCAGGGTCTCTGGATTATAGCGTTGTTCTGAACCTCACCGATCCCATAATGTATGTGTTTTCAGGGTCTCTGGATTATAGCGTTGTTCTGAACCTCACGATCCCATAATGTATTTGTTTTTAGGGTGTCTGGATTATAATGTTGTTCTGAACCTCACCGATCCCATAATGTATGTGTTTTCAGGGTCTCTGGATTATAGTGTTGTTCTGAACCTCACCGATCCCATAATGTATGTTTTCAGGGTCTCTGGATTATAGTGTTGTTCTGAACCTCACCGATCCCATAATGTATGTGCTTTCAGGGTCTCTGGATTATAATGTTGTTCTGAACCTCAGCGATCCCATAATGTATGTGTTTTCAGGGTCTATGGATCATAGTGTTGTTCTGAACCTCACCGATCCCATAATGTATGTGTTTTCAGGGTCACTGGATTATAGTGTTGCACTCGGCATTACTGATACCAAGATTTATGTATTTCTAGGGATATGGTGGCCAAATGGATGATGGTGTTGTGCTGGACCTTAACGATCCCACGATGTATATTTTTCCAAGGCTTTGATGACTGAATGTCCGAATGCATGTATGCTGTGGCTGCCGCTTGCCGAATACATGCCGGTATACATGCTGAAGATCTGCCGCTATACCCTTATAAGTTCTGTCTTCTGTGGATTTACGATGTTTCCTTCGCTGCCCAATACCATCCGCCCTGATACAAGTGAAACAATCCCGCTGTGACATTTGACTATACATCCCTATATGTATGTATTCAGGATGTTTGTACATCAATTCAGGACATTCCCTACACGTAAGACAATAACAACAGGTGAAACAACTTTGTAACAAATTATGTCGATCGGTCATATGACTAGTGGTCCGGAACTGACCAAATGAGCTGAAAATGACTGGTGTGTTAGAGCGGCAATGTTGTATGCGTATTTTACGTAAGGTTTTAGTTTGCAGTGATTTGCTGAGGCGATATAATAATGGATTATTTCGTCGACCTCAGTATGTACACTGAGGTTCGGTGTATAGACGACACTGAAGCAGCCATTAGATGTGAGACGACACTATGTATACACAGCGATTAGGTCTGTTCCTGATGCTGCTGGGGACTATTGAAGCAGAAATCTTCCAGCTGGAGGCTGAGGATTACGTGTCTGATCGCTTCGCTATCCACCGCGACAGCGCGAGTGGAGAATCCACCATCAACTTCAACACGGGACAGAGCCTCAATTTCTATTTTTGTCTACGGTTCGAATCCAGTGTGACACTTCACAACATAAAGTATTCCAATGACGGTGGTGCCGACACTTTTGACGTCACCATAGACGGGTACAGATTAGGAACAGTCAGAACACCAGAACATTCACAGTTCGGAAAAAATTGGGACATCTTTATGTCCAGTGATCAGCTAGGACCACAGATGACATTGACGTCCGGACGACATAAAGTGACGCTGAATTTTACGCAGACAGATCATTATGGAGTAGAGATAGACTACATCCAGTTACAGGTGGATGACCCCCGTCTCAGCCGCAGTCTCTTTGACTGCGCCCTATACTGCGTACCGGACGTGTACTACAAGAACGGGCCGTCACGTGACGATATGGCTTCCGGTGTGGCTATCAGGAAAGTGTTACCGGGGACATGTCCTTTGGAGGATAATGTGCTGATCAGCATGTATCACGAAAACATCGAACACTATATGATTTCCGCCTCGCTGCCCAAATACCGCTCCTTCGAGAATACCTTTGGTGCAGAAGACGGCACCTGTGACAGTGTTTTAAACAAAAATGTGTTGTGGGAATTTCAGAATATAAAGTTACCATTACTGGACACGGATGACCGTCGGTTTGTAGACGGCGCTCACATGATTTATAGGGGATCTAACATCACTCGATCCTCTAGTCTTATTATATCTTTTAATGCTATAAAGCAGTTGGACCAGTTTGACAAAGGTACGGTGCTGTTTATAAAGTTCAAGGAACCCGTTAATCAGTTATATGTTCAAATACGATATCGAGGCGAGCAACCTGATTGGTCAAATCCAGTAGGACAGTTTATTAGTCCGCAGGAAATGGAGACCACAAAAACTATACCCACCGAAATGTGGTCTACAAACAGACAAAATGAAATTGAAATTCTGGTCCTCAAAGAACCGGAATCTGTGCATAAAAACGTCTTCGATATCATTAAACTTTACAGGCGACGTGTATATAATCAGAGAGAAGTAGATCTGTATAAGGATTTATATAATAATATAGATATACAGATGAAAGCCGTGGAGACCTTTGCCAGAGCAGATGACGAGAAATCACAAAAGATGACGATTAGACGTCGTGACAATGAAGAATTCGTGAACGCATCAAGTTATCTGAGTATTCTAAGCAATACTCCATGGTCAAAACGAAACAGCGAAATATTCAGATTATACCAAGACGGCCGTCTTTATATTAAACCTATGACGCCGCATGGTTTGACGTCAGTGCCTTTCGGCTCAGCTGTGATAGTAGGACAATCGGAGCCAGGTTCGGATTTTCCGATGGCATCCATCGACCATATTGACATTGATCCTGGGGCGTTGTTAGTACACGTCACGTACAAAGACGGTGGTAAAGCAACTTTGTTACTGAAGCCACAAATGCAGGAGACACAGGTTATCGTGAAAGACGTTAAACTTCAAGGAGATCCCGTCCTCCATCCCTTTGCAACCATCAGTACCATGTGGCAGTATGACGGCAACGCAGAGGTAGATCACGTGAGCTCGAATGGCGGCAAGGAACATCACGTGATGAATGGTTGGGACACATTGCATGGAACCTCGTTTTCGTTTTTTAGGAAATGTATTTCCCGACACAATACACAAGCTCCAGATATTCAGCTCAAGATTTTAACCAAGAATGATGTGGTTCGATATGTCTAATTACAATAATGCTTACTGTTTAACGTATGTTACATATTAATCCAAAACTCATACGAGCGTAAGGATTCATACTAACCATACCTAAAGAACTATAGTGAAAGGTTCATCTAAAGAAACAACCAATATGTAGTAAAAATCTATCAATAATCAGACATGGAATTTTGTGCGAGCTTTTTCTGCGAGACTCCATCGTATATTTTTTTTCAACCTGTATGATGGCCGTCTAGATCGACTCTTGATAAACACTGTGCCAAAATAGACCAACGCTAATACCTGTATGTGCTGCTTTCTCGTTGCCGATTGTAATTTGGTTATAATACATTTTATAGCATAACTCTCATTCAAATATCTATATACTAGAAAAATTCGACGGATAGCTGTTATTTTCTTGTGTGTGTGTATATATATATATATATATATATATATATATATATATATATATGTGTGTGTGTGTGTGTGTGTGTGTGTGTGTGTGTGTGTGTGTGTGTAGCACAAAGACACTACAGCTAACAAGGCACCCTATATTTCACTTATATTCGTTCCCCGTCTGGGACTCGAACCCACGACCTATGATACCGAATCACCTAGCTCCCATGCATCCGACCCTCAGGGCAGAAGTTACCAAGGAGATGTACAATAAAACTTGGTAACTAGTAATAAAATACATGCAATGACATTACAAAAATATTGATTGTACGACAGATGCGATACCGACTTAGGACAGTCAATTCAGTAGCAAACAGTACTCAAATGGTGTGGTTAACCGGTTTACGGGCCCACCTTCCCTCTCATTGCAAATGTAGAACAATCAAAGGAAATAATACAATACACTTAACGTTTTCGTGACTAATCAAAAAAAAAATAATAATAATAAATAAATAAAAAATAAAAATAGGCAAACTTGCAGTTAAAATTCTTGTTATCGATTTGACAATAACTAACAAACTTCAATCTTAAATTCGTCTAGAACACTTATGTGCCATTAGTTTTCAAATCCATACAGATTTAAAGGAGTATATCCTCTTGGATAAGCTTAGTCTATAGCGGTGCCGCATACCGACAGATATGAATAAAACACAATCGTGGTAGAAGTTCATTAGTACTACAAATAAACCAAGTTTGTCCAAAACTACAGTTGTCCTAACGGGACAATTACCCCCCGCCGCTGCAACTTTGAAACGTAATAATTCATCCCTTTATGGTATTACAGTAAAGAAGAGTAGTCAGAAGACAACGTAGGAGGCTGAACATTTGGTGCTTATTAAAGGGTCACAAAAACAGAAGTTAAAACTCAATCTGTAGATCATTATATTGAAGTCATATACCAAGTTTCAGTTCAATATGTCAAAGCACGTGAGAAAAGTACGGAAAATGAATTTTGGTCAAAAGGCAATAACTCTCTGAAAAGTGGGTCAATTGCAACAATAGTAAAACTCGATCTGTAGATTATTGCATATAAGTTATACAACAAGTTTCAGTTCAATATGTAAAAGCACGCGAGACAAGTACGGAAAATGAATTTTGGTCAAAGGGCAATAACTCTTAAAAATGTGGGTCAATCACAACAAAGGTAAAAACTCGATCTGTATATCATCACACCAGTGATATACCAAGTCTCAATTCAATGCCAAAGCACGGGAGAATAAAGTCCGGAAAATTAATTTTGTCAAAGGGCAATAACTCTTTGAAAAAGTGGCTCAATCGCAAAAGTAAAACAACTCAATCTGTAGATCATCACACCGAAGTTATATACCAAGTTTCAGTTTAATGTCTAAGCACGTGAAAAAAGTCCGGAAAACCAAAGTGCGGGACGGACGGAAACTGTGATTTCGGTATACCCCCCCCTCCCTTTTACTTCGTAGCGCGGGGTGGGTTGGGTTATAATCATCCGTTAGGCGGTTTAGAAGAAGTCGAAAATTAAAAGTACGGATAACGGATGGCAGTGATGGCAACAGCTCACGAGAGGGAAGTTGATCAAATCTAGTAATGTGCCCATTGCGACCTCGACTTTAAAAAGATCATTTTGGGTAAAGGTCATGACAACTTTATATTAAACTGTATGTTAAAGGTTAAGAATTATATGGACCGTACAATTTTTGTCATATGCCCATGATGACTTGACACTGATATGACCCACGGTCAAGTTCATGAAGGAGTTTATGGTCCTGGCAGGAATATGAGACGCTCTTTCAACTTGATCTTCGAATTATGAGCTTGTGCCCGGGTCATAACACACCCTTGTCTTATGTTAACAGATTTGTAAAGTTTTGAGGCGATAAAAGCAAACATAGATTTGATAGACCCGACGAGAAGTTCAAGTATAATCTCAATTTCACCTTGACCTCTGAGAAATGGTCTGCTTTTAAGTTCATGACAGACCCTTAATTCATGGCTTACAATTGTGAAAGGTATCAAGCAAGCGTACACTTTTTATAAACCATACAATAATTTCAGTCAAAGTTTCATAGGAGCCTTGATGTTGTAGATATAGAGTCTTGGGTCAAGATGATGACACACTCTGGTGTCATAAGTCACATCCGTGTGAAGTATCTATTTGATCATATCAAGCATATGCATTTCATAAGTCTGACAAACTCAGAAAGATACTGTGTCCAATAGTACCCTAAGTTTGTTACTGAGAGTATAATGTATCAATCACCCTTAGAGACGAAATGCTCAATGGGAAGACTAATAACAGTGATGAAATATTGGAATCGAACTCTGGCCCTCTCGGACATAAAACTGGAGTGCTTCATCCGAGTTATTTTATCCAAAGAGCAATCATACACACAAAAGATCAAATTTCTAAACCCATGAACCAATCAAGAAAGAAAAATGTTTCAGTGTGCACTTCTCAACGACCACAGAATATCGAGTTTGAACGTTTTACAAATAACAGAACATAGAGTAAAATAACACGTATAAACAACATGTATAAACAACACGTATAACCAAAACAAACTGCAGGAAGTTTAACAGTTTATATCACAAATATTACAATAAACTTCAATCTATGTCAACCTGACATATATAGTGGAGTGACATTTGTTCATCATTTAAAAAATAAACATTGAAGGTTGGAGCACTTAATTACATGTAATATACATAATTAATAAAATGACAAAACAACAAGCATATAGTTTCTCATGTAGGACTAGCTCAACATAATATTAAAAGACATTATTCATTTAATGATTTTAACAATAAAGATAACTTTCACAAATATATGGTATGATTAAGGAATTCTAAATGAAGAAAGTGCTAATATTTCTATTTTTCATTTTTCATTTATTAAATTAATTTACTGAAAAAACAAAACACTAAAATACTATAATTATTTAAATAAATCCATCTAAGCTATCTAAAACATACTAAGAAATATTCAAGGTCACAAGAAAAAAAAAGTTTAAGAACAGAGATTTTGGAGAAATTTTCTTTTATTTTGTGAATTCGAGAATAACTCCTATAACCAAGACATTTACCTTTCTCATCAAAACACTTCACAGAAATGGCCATTCTGGGTTTTAGCATACTTCATCAGAGTGCTCCTACGGTACTATGGCTAAATATTTGTTTTTCTACAGCTGTTATTTATAAAGTATGATAAAATAGGGGCAGTGACTAGTATGTCAAATGGCTCCATACCACTGGCTTGTACTATCATAATAATATCTTTATAGATTTATGGCTGTAGTATGTCGAATGGCTCCATACCACTGGCTTGTACTATCATAATAATATCTTTATAGATTTATGGCTGTAGTATGTCGAATGGCTCCATACCACTGGCTTGTACTATCATAATAATATCTTTATAGATTTATGGCTGTAGTATGTCGAATGGCTCCATACCACTGGCTTGTACTATCATAATAATATCTTTATAGATTTATGGCTGTAGTATGTCGAATGGCTCCATACCACTGGCTTGTACTATCATAATAATATCTTTATAGATTTATGGCTGTAGCATGCCAAATGAATCCATACCACTAGCTTGTTGTACTATAATATTATCTCTATAGATTTATGGCTGTAGTGTGTCAAATGACATCATACACTTTGGTTTCTCCTGTTTGTTGATTTGTTTTCATTCACAGAAATTTAAATGTTACAAATTATTAGAAATGTTTGTGAAATACAATGTCTTTTACAACTGTTTAAGTTAACTTTCTTACATCAACTACTAGACACTTCATTAAAAGAGTAGAAGTGTCAAATATTGGATTGCTGTATACAAGACTCTAAAGACACAGCAAACGTTATGAATAACATTATATTTCTTATGTATGATTGAGGATTTCATTACTAGAGTATGGATATCAAATACAGAACTTCCATCTCTAACACTCCAAATACTATAGACTTTGCTGTTACCACAAACAACCACTCAGAAAGACCAAAACCAATGTACTTCATCAAATACGTAACAAACAAGATGTGTTTGTGAAACTATGCAAACAGTGGCAACAACATTCTAATGTGAAGGTCAAGATCACAAATTATGGTATCGATGGAAAGGTCTTGTCAC
Source organism: Pteria penguin (assembly GCA_035048485.1). NCBI lineage: Eukaryota > Metazoa > Mollusca > Bivalvia > Pterioida > Pteriidae > Pteria > Pteria penguin. The sequence continues at coordinate 2,410,825 of CM068580.1, forward strand.
AAGGAACACACATGTAAATCATCAAACGCTTTCTTCCATATTTCAAGTGTGAAGGTTAATATTCAAGTTTCATAATGTAGGGCAAATTTGGATCGAATGCGAAGGTCAAGGTAACAAAGTAATAAATTACCACAAGGAACAAAACCCTGAAATATGACAGCACTGGCTGGTACAGTTGAAAAGTGATGTCTAATACTTAAGTTGTCCACAGACAGACAATATGACAGACAGACATGACAAAAATCATATGCCCCAGGATCTAGAAATTTGGGGGCATCAAAATAACTACATAATATTTCAGGTACATGCAAAGCTAGAAATTCAATCAATTATAACAGTGTTTATAAAAAGTATGTAAATTAAGCAATCAACAAATGTATTAATGAACTATATTGTAACACGAACATTAAACTTCTCTAGGCCCAGTTGTTTTAAACTTTAATCACATGTATGGGTAGCCCGTGATTAACATTTACATTACAGAGATGGTAAAACTGATGTTATACTGATCTGTAGTATTCTGGTAAATTAGTGCAATTCTAACATGTAAACAATGTTTATATTTGTTGTTTATCAAACTTTATAACTCTGGTTTGCGTCAAATGTGTTGAAGTTCCGAACAACTGGCTCCTGCATTTTACAGATTGTTATGTCAACATTACCATTCTGTTACAATCCCTAATGCTGAAATCAACATTCTGAAACAATCCCTAATATTAACCATTACACTCTATTACAGGCTGTTTAATCCCTAATATTAACCATTACACTCTATTACAGACTGTAACAATCCCTAATGTTAACCATTACACTCTACTACAGACTGTTTAATCCCTAATATTAACCATTACACTCTATTACAGACTGTAACAATCCCTAATATTAACCATTACATTCTATTACAGACTGTAGCAATCCCTAATATTAACCATTACACTCTATTACAGACTGAAACTATCCCTAATATTAACCATTACACTCTATTACAGACTGTAACAATCCCTAATATTAACCATTACACTCTATTACAGGCTGTAACAATCCCTAATGTTAACCATTACACTCTACTACAGACTGTTTAATCCCTAATATTAACCATTACACTCTATTACAGACTGTTTAATCCCTAATATTAACCATTACACTCTATTACAGACTGTAACAATCCCTAATATTAACCATTACATTCTATTACAGACTGTAACAATCCCTAATATTAACCATTACACTCTATTACAGACTGTAACAATCCCTAATATTAACCATGACACTCTATTACAGACTGTAACAATCCCTAATATTAACCATTACATTCTATTACAGACTGTAATGTTAACACTAACATTCTGTAAGACTCTTATGTAACATCAACATTCTGTTACAGACCTTAATACTAACATGATCATTCTGTAACAGACTGTTATGTAACATTAACATTCTGTTACAGACCTTAATACTAACATGATCATTCTGTAACAGACTGTTATGTAACATTAACATTCTGTTACAGACCTTAATACTAACATGATCACTCTGTAACAGACTGTTATGTAACATTAACATTCTGTTACAGATCTTAATTCAACATGAACATTGTTACAGACCCTAATATTAACATGAAATCTCTGTAACAGACCTTATGCAAGTAACACTATAAATATTGAGATGGTGCAACACCAGATTGTATAGTAAAACATGTCCCCCATATACATACACTGTAAAATCATTCAATTTCATTTGGCCCATTTTTGCGAGATTCTATAATTTTGTAGTGAAATCAATTTCGATGGTCTATTTGTACATACAAATGTAATTTTAATACTAGACCTATTCATTACTACATATGATTATTACTATTGTGAAATTAGGTTGTAGATTGTGTGGAAATGGCTCCTTTAAGCTGAGCCCCTACGACACATAATGATTTCTCAGTACTCTGATCAATTCAATCATCATAACTTGACATCTTTATTCACTTGTTAGTAGTCAAGACTTGGTATGTATGCATACATGAGCATCATGGCATACTGCACAATCCAGGTGTTCAACATATCCCTGCAGGTAAATACTTTTGACTTATTTTGCCCTATTTTCATCAAGCCATCACTACATGTCAGCATAATCTCAAGTAAATATCCACACTTATACAATAACATTCAGACACTACGTAAACATAACCATGTACACGTATATCATGTGTATCCTACAATGTACAACATAGTCAAAAATAACAAGAAGAGGCCATTAACAAATCTCCTGCATCAGTCCTGTATCAGTCCCATCTCCATAGTAATACACACAACATAATCTAATTATGAAAATCTTTACATGGAAGGAAATATTTCATTATAATTGGTGGAAACTGATCTATCAGGATTGTGATGTCATCTTATGCAATTAAGCATAGAAATAACAATAACTCCTGATAAGTCCTACATATTTGGTAAGTAGCACATACTTCTCTATGACGTGTATCTTGTGAGGTTACGTTACCATCAGAAAAGCGATCCAAATACCTGGACCTAATAGTCATGTGACTTTGTAAAGCTGACATGAATAACAAATACAATTCAAATTTGTGCTAAGAAATTACGTACTAAGTTATTAAATCAAATTTGCCTATTTATTATTATCTTTGTATTTTACAACTAAAATAATACCAATGAAATTTTCACAAATTTTAACTAGATTACTTTTCAAAGCTAAACTAATCTATTAAATATTTCAAAAGGAAAAAAAAAAGAGAAAAAAATGACAGTGAATAATGGTGGTTCTGAATCTTTTATACAAGAGGAATGGACATATTACTAAGCTATCTTGTTCTATGAAAGTACAAAAATAAACTTTTATCCCATGGCAAAATCTGAGGATTTTAAATAACATTAACTATTTCTTTAAACTTTGAATACAAAGACATATGTGCATGAATTCTAAGGTATAATCTTAACATTCATTAGATTTGTCACAGATAATTACAAAAAAGAGATACAAACTAAAAGTATATGTATTATGAATGCAATAAATATACTCAGTCAAGGCAAGAAGTCTGTAACATCTGTGCATGAAATGTACTTCTACATAAATAAGCAATGAAGTGATTTTGGCAAGGTATTGGAAGGATCTTGTACTCACAAGGATATATCACTCGTTCTCCAATGGTCCACATCAACTTGTGTCCTTTTTATGTCTAACAGATATACACATATGAACAGAAAGGATAAACATGTACATGTTTTAGAAAAGGTGATCTTCCATAGACTATGTTGAAAAAGGTGAGTTTATTACTTTACTTCAAGGCATTACATACATCACAATATGTAGCAGGTGTATGTTGCAAAGTGAGAAAGGAATGATCTTAAAAACATCTTGAATGCACCTTAATCTGCAAATACCTTTATCATATATCTTTCATAAAGCTTCTTCTCATCGTCGCAAAAATTTGAAATACAACTGCCAACTGATGGAAAGCAAGAAGTTTGTAGAAGATGTGTCCCCATTGTCCATGGGTCATCATAAAGCACAAACTGTTACATCATGTTATTAGAACAGTAAGTCCTGGTGAACGAAGGACTGTAAATCCTTTATTCCATACTAATCTATATTTATTGTTTTTTATCAATGTTTCTGAAATGAATTCCGTAACCAAGAAACTGATACTGTCTAATTAGAATTACTTCCTTTTACAAATATCTACATGTTCCAAGTAGAGAGAAAAAAGGCAACTAAAGGAGTGTTTCAAATAACAAACACTTATTGACCTTCAGGTTTCTGGCAAATTTGGACATGGGTATTTCTCATACCAAAGTTTACTGACATAGGTGTTACAGTATTACACACTAAGTGACATGTGTATTGGAGGATGTTACTGTATTACACACTAAGTGACATGTGTATTGGACTAAGTGACATGTGTATTTGAGATGTTACAATTTTACACAAGAGACAGGTGTATGACCTATTGATGTAATCATTCAGTTCCATGATTTTTCTATTTTCAGAAATCTATAGAACAGATAATCAACAAAATGGATTCCAATGGTTGTATTTGATATGGTAAAGCAATCATCATCTTTAAGCTGATGGTTAATATTGAACATCCTTAGTTCACTTCCAAATGTAACGAGTTAAATTTTGAAAAATATTTCAACATCAATGATTCTGACATCTTTGGCATTTTCACCTTAGGTCAGAACAGAGCAGAAGATAATCTTATTTCAATTTTGGACAAGATTTCTGAAAATAAAATGTGATTTACTTCATCTTATTACTTTGATTTACTTCATCTTATTACTAGGAAAAACTGGAATTAACAAAATACACTGTGCTTATTGGGATAATGCACAGAAATATCAAGGAATCTTGGGAAACAGCCAACACCAAATAATTAATTACTAATGCATAACTATTCTTTACACTTAATAATGGATTGATAGTATATAATAATTATCCATTGACCAAATAATAATACATGCAATTATTCACGATCGGGGAGTATATTATAGAATGATCAGTCATACCAGTACACATTAACACTTTCAGACACTTCAAATGTAAGGGTGTCAAAAACCTCAATAATCAATTCAAATTAAAACTGAAAATTAAACTGAAAATAGAATACATATCTGCTTTGAATTGAAAATAGAATGCATGTCTGTTAAAGAATTACATGCACATAAAAACAGAATGCATATCTGCTAGAATGGAATCTTTTTCCTACCCTCCCACTTATTATGTCAGTGTTTTATACTGAATTAACAACTAATCTTATAAATTCTATAAATCTTACAGCCACCCATAGTACTGTGATTCTAAATAAAATAAATATATATCTAGGTGGGATACCTTTTAAAGCAGCTTGTTCACAGAATTAAAAGTTGTATCTAAAGGAAACTGTGACATATGTTCAATGACAAGTAAAATAATAGAAGAGCAAGTCAATGAACTTGATATAATATAATACAGGATTCCAGCTCTTTGTGCTTAAACTACACAATGAGTACCTCTAAGGGACAGCATCACACAGTGGGAGACATATGTTAGCTGCCTATTACTGTCATTATGTAGGTATATTACATTTCCCATAAGGTAAGAAAATCTGACAAAAGTATATTTTCATTTAAGAAGTACAAAATTCTAAAATTATATGTACATACTGAACTGCATTTTTCATTATACATGTAATGTGAACAAGAATTCTGAAATTACTGATGAATCATTACACATCACCTACCAGTCTAAAGCAAATTGTCTTTGGTGTAAATTGATCTGTACCGAAACGAAACAAAGCCACACATCATCTCTTATTTAAATATCTGTGTCTCAGAATGAAATCAAGAAATCTGGATTTTATGCATAGTTAAGGAACATACCTCTACCAAAAGTACGTCACATGACTTGGTTCAAAACTAACTTTAACTTCCTATAATTAGAGAATCATTATAAAACACATGCTGATATAGATGTATTCTTAAACTGGCTGAACCCTGTGTACCTAGTATTTATTTCTCTTTCTTTATCATACAATTTCCCATATTTTCAATTTTACTTATGACCTTGACATTTGCTTGTTTGATTTATGAATCAATAAGCATTTTCTCCTCATAATTATGAATATTTCCATATTTGGCTTGAAACTGATGCATGTTTCACCTTATTTCACTTTAGGTTCTGATGCAGTGACATAAATATTTGACTTTTTTAACTTTCTAAAGCCTTAGACATTTTCCTCATTTCATTATCAAATCAGGTTTGAGTCTTTACTTAAGTTAATATCTGAGAACTGTTTTATCATGGAATAACTGGAGGAATGCTATAGTTTTTTCTGCTTTGCCTGTACAAGATTAACAATAAATGAAGGTGAGACTACCAGTACAACATATGTCTACCATTCTGTGTGTGCATGTCAGTGGCTAAACATGAACAAATGATGACATTGGAGTGATACATTCTCTTCAATTTATTCTTTGTTTTTAATTGAGTCAGGATATGACAAAGTCTGATGAGATAAAAATTTCAAGGACTCTTATGAAAATCGTTGATCAAGCTGCTTTAAATTTGAGACCATTATTACATTGAGGCCCTGATTATTAATGCTCTACATGTCTATGAAGTAGTAAGGATTGATGTAGTTTTTGTACATGAGATCCATCGGTGACTTGTACACACTACAATGTCAGACTGCATGAGACACATACACACATATAGCACTGTTGTATCACACAGCTGTCGTTTCCAGTCCCTCCCACTCATCGTCTGTATCTGTCTCTGATAAATCATACTCTGGTATTTCATTTTCGTCACTTAATGCCTCATTGGAAATGGCGTCCGTGCTACCACTTCCTGAACCAGTATCACTGTTATTGCCATAAGCTCCTCGTGGTCGATCGCCTATGTGACGTTTACTGAGCATAACTTGAGCATGATTATTATCAACAGTCAGGGATGAACAAGAACTAGAAGACTCTATCCGGCCTACCATACTCTGTGAAGTGGAATTCTCCACTGATGGAGGTATATAAAGTCTTTCATCAGTTTTTGATCTTGTTTTCTGTAAAGGTTTTGGGACTTCTAAATTTGTACTGATATGTTCGTTTTCTGGGGTAGTAAAATGTAATCTCACCTACAAAAAATATTTACAACCATCATAAAATCTGTGAAAAAAAAAACAACAACAAAAAGCATTACTTCATGTCAAAGTCTGCTACAAAGAATTTCTCAAAGAATGACAATCGAGTTGCAAATCCATTCCCTAATGTTAATAAACTTTAAATGTTCTGAAACTGATTCTGATTGATTTGCTAGATTTGCTGAGATTTCAAGTGTCCTGTCTGTACTCATAAGCAAGACAAAGACTTAGCATCACAGCTCTAATCACAATTTTTATTGTTACATATATCGTCAGCAGATCTTAATTCATTATCTTGTGACTTCAAATGAATGGACAATGAATGACCTGAAAGTAATGGACACAATGGCACTCACAACCCCTTACCACAGTGGACATCTATCATTCCATGGACTAGTCCAGGCAAATTACAGTGTGAACAGCAATTAATTGCAACAGAAACTTTTTTTTGCAATCCCTATCACTCTAGGCAGTAATGATTGAGATGTAAAAAAAAATCAATGAATGTTATATTAGGAAATGTTATGATAGAAAATGTTATGATAGGAAATCTTGATAATGTACATTTTCCCAAATTTCTTCATCAAAAAACAAATTTATCTGAAAATTCATATAAATGGTATCAGATGTCTATCCATAAAACATTCTTTATACATAATTGCAATGACTATGTTGATGTAGGAACCAAAATTGGACAGAATTGATATGTTTCACAATAAAAAAAAGTCTCATTTCAATTGTATATATACCCAATGATTCAAATGAAAACTTTTGCTGTAAAAATGCAAAAACAACTTGCACATAATACAATGTTGTGTAAGTTTGACTGGCAAACAATTTGTTATCATCTAAAATGAATATATACTCATATTAATGTTAAGAGAAATTTTGTCAAACAATCTGTTGGATTAAAACATTTTTGTGACCAAGGCCACTAATCCCAATTTCCAGCATACTGATTTCTGCAAAAACAGAATTTGCTACAATTTGAATTTATTGGAGTATGAATATCTGTCATACAACACATAAAAAATTGTTTCACAGTATAACATGATCTAGCGTTCATACGACTTTATAAAGCTGCACCACATTGACTCATTTTTGACCATGAGTTATGAAATATCCTACAAAATCCTACAATGTCAGCCTTCATTAGGAGATTTATGATAGAGCACAAGAGCTTGGTAGACTGATTGTGACCATACTCTAACGTATGGTCATATCTGCTGATACAAAAATCTAGGAGTATGTTTCTATTCACTCTTCCATAAAACACAATATTTCATTGTGATGATGTAAGCCGAGGTCCGACACCCTATATAATTATGAAGACATAAATTGAACAATTGAAAATTGTCTGAATGTCATAGTCTTTTATAACCATGGAAGGGTGACTTCATTCTGTGCAGATTTTGCTAACAATAAACCCAGATTTTGTAAGTGTATATAAAGAAGTATCGTCTAATGCGTAAACAATTATTTCTGAAACGTTTTAAAAATTAGGCCAATTTTGCGAGTTTGTGAACCATGTCCTTAGCAAAATGACATTTTAATTATATTTGTACTAAGTCTCAGTATAAAATATAATGAAATGAGAACCATGTGTATAAATAACACATTATTTAGAAAGCCAGCAAAATAAAGCTCAAGTCTATATTACATTCTAGATAAATGGTGTTGAAACTTCAATCTATATTGCATTCTAGATTTTCGGTTTTGAAATGGACAGTATGTAGGTTTCTATATTCCATAAAAACACATTTACATCAATTGTCTAATATTCTTACAAATGTTCTACAAATAAAATTCTTATTAATATTATTAAAATAATAATGTAACTATATACCCACAGAATAATTAGAATTCATTTAGGGGGTTTCCATTTTCCAAAATAATGCATTTTTATCAAACCAAAGGTACTTTTGACCGAATTCTAAATGCTTTTAATTCACTTTCAATCCAATAATATTAAATACAATTTAAACTACTTTTAAGTTAACTTAATTGGACTAACAAGAAGGAATGGAGAAATATTCTTGTTTGAAAATGATAAAAATTGTCTTTCCAGAAAATCCATCAAACAGTTTGGAGAGTTAAAAGTAATTTTCCTCTTCGTTTATTTCCTGTGCAAGTTTTGAACATCATGTAAGAATATGAATATGACAAAAAACTTTGCAATTAGAGTTCCTGCCCCCTTTTTTCATCAATTACTTAGAGTTCCTGCCCCCTTTTTCATCTATTACTTAGAGTTCCTGCCCCCTTTTTCATCAATTACTTAAGAGTTCCTGTCCCCTTTTTCATCAATTACTTAAGAGTTCCTGCCCCTTTTTTCATCAATTACTTAGAGTTCCTGCCCCCTTTTCATCTATTTTGACTGGACTAAACACTTGGAACCAAACACAAAACCAGATGCCCCTATCCAGACTTCTTACTTTGAAGTTAAGACTAAAACTTTTATTGGAGACCAGGTAACAGAAATCTCTGGTAGATTCATGATGGAGGGGTCTTACCTTGAAGTTAGGACTAGAATATGTTATGGAGACTAGGTAAGATCTCTGAAAGGGGTGTGATAGAGGAGAGTTCTTACCTTGAAATTAGGACTGAAGTTTTTGTGTGACTTGTCCTTGTTAGCTTTATCAAGCTCCATCTTGGGTAAGGTCAATGTCAGATACTGAGTACACATATTGTCATCATGGTTATCAGATTTGCCATTTCTACTGTCTCTCATATTGGGTGTGTTATATTCATCTTTACCCACAAAAAACGTGTTAAACCAAAACTGGAACATAATATCCTGTAAAGAGAACAACAAAATATGTTGAATCTAAACAGGTACATACTGGTAGGGCAATTAAAAAAATAGTTTGTTTCTCAAGCCTCTTCTTTTTTTATTTGAAAGGGTTGATGGGTGGGGGTTTTTTTTCCTCTTTTTTCTTTTGTTTTTTTTTTATATTGTTGGCGTCTTTGCTGAAATAGTCTAGTTTCCATAACTGTTCATCACTTAGATAATCATCTATGAATATTTGTACTTTAGCACACCTTAGTTTCAAAATTGTGCAGTTTGTTGTGAGTCTAAATTAAAGACTTGTAGCCCGTTTCACTTACATTTGTAGACGTAACCCTAATTGATCCTGTAAATCAGGTAATCAGGGATAAATCCTCGAAATTGTACTTCATGTAACTTCAATGAATTTTCATCATAACTATATGCTTAAGATTCTTTGTGAAACGTATTATCATAGTAAGCTGTGCTTACAGATTCAAAGACGTTTACGTCTACTAGATGCTGATGGCCACATGTTCCTCCAATATCTTGAATATACAATGAGAAATAACTCATATTCCAAATAGTATGAAAAAATCAGATTTTTGTTTTGGGAAAGGGAAAAAAAAAGAATCACAAAATGCAATAAAAAAAAAAGAAGAAGACAGATGTGCAGTGTCTAGAAGGATGTGGTCGGAATGTTCAATTCAGAGAAAGCAACTCATTATCATCTCCCACTCATTATATACACTTGAGTACATTGAATTTGCACACTGGTTTGTTTTTTACATTTAACTTCACTTGATTTCTAAGGTAAGCACTGTACATAGAATAATCCAATCCAAACAGTGTTTGCATACATCAGTCTTTATATGATCAATGAACTTTCAGTATGTGCTTTGATTATAACAATGAAGTTGTTTGATTATGAAATGGGAACTGATTTTTATGTCTATTATCTGCGTCTTTTGCAAGTTTTACATTTAAAGTCACCTACAAGGAGAAATTAAAAAAAATTTACCTGTAAATGTGCAAAAATGATGCCACAAAGTAAAAAATGCTATATCAGATGGAACCAAACACGACCACATTTCTTTAGTAACCCTTTTAAAATCACTCTGATACATTCATTTGTAGATCTATAAAGTAAACTGCCTGTCTGAACAAAGTTTGTCATAAGAGTGTACCTTTTGGGGGCTATGTTGCTGTGCCCTTGATCCACCCCTTGGTGGATCTGGCAAAAAAAACAGCATCAGGGTATCTTGAGTTTCTCCTTTAGTTCTGAAGAATTCCATCAGATCTAAATTTTTGTGAGGAACAATTTGCCTCATCAATACCAAAAAGAAAAAAATATATCTAATCTTCTTATGATATGTATAATCTGTACACATTAGTAAACTGTATAAATAAAATCTACTTACTCTTTTCATGATTCTGTGTTTGTTGAGGAAGACAATTTTAATATCTCCACACAATGGTACTGACTGATCTATCCCCATGTGGAATCGATCCTGGCCCTTCTTGACATCATCATAGGTTTTGGAGGAGAAAACCTTCACTTTCAGTTGGAATACTTCAAAACTGGGAGCTAAATTAAATAAATTGGAAATTAATATTCAATGATTCTGACATTATTACATAAAAACAATGCTTGAACATACAACCTGTAGAGGCCAGCTCAACATGACAGCAGATCATGTAATGGCATTATAATATATCAATATCAAAAGGAGATTAGTGTCATGACACTTAAAACAATGTACCACAGTGTACCTCTATGGACTCCTGATGTCATGTGACTGGTCACCCACAACAATGTACCACAGTTTACCTCCATGGACCCAGTGTACCTCCATGGACCCCCGGTGTCATATGACTGTGGCACTTACAACAATGTACCACAATAGACGTCCATGGACCACTGGTGTACCCTGGATGTGGCATTTACAATGATCTACCACAGCAGGCATTCATGAAGCCCCGATGTTACATGACTGTGACACCCACAACAATGTACCACTCTGGACAAACATGAAGCCCTGGTGTTATAACTTCTGACCAACAAATGGAGACCATGCTTTTGGAAGGAAAAACCATATGCAAATTCTAATTTTTTTAATGAAATGAATATAATGCAGATGAAGACTACAAACTGAAAGGATCTTGTTTCATTACCTACACAAGAGGCAGAAATGGGCCTATATCGCTCAACTGAACACAATTTGCTTATTCAACTGACAGTTTGAAAAATTTGCAGATAAATATAAATATATCCCCTGTTGTTTATTGTGTTGTGATTATATTTTGTGCTGAATACTGAGTTTAAAATTTGATTCATCATCAACATTATGCAATTGTTTAAACAGGCCAAATAAAAATTCATAATCCTTAAATCTATAACAATTTACAGCAAATGAAAGCTAAAACACCTGAAAAAAGATCTGGACGAAATCATCAACACTTAAAAGAGACCATGAATACTTCATTCCACTAAGTTTCATCAAAATAAATCCTGTGTTTCAACAGCAGTAGTTGAAATTGTTGAAAAATGCCCCCTCCCCCCTTTTTTTTTGCAGTCTTAAGAAATTCATAAGAAATTAAGATAATGACAAAATTCTTTCACAGTTACATTCCTTATCATAATAATGATTAAAAGAAACCAAATTAAAGCAATACTGCAACTAAAGGAGAAAAATTGCATTTTTCAGCATTGAAATTACCAAGTCCCAAAATTGCTGAAAAAACATCAAAAATCTGATTTAGGAATGGAATACAAAACAACAGCACTTCTTCACACACCCTTCTTTATCATTCCTATGTATTCAGTTTGTCTCTGTAAGCAGTTGGTCTGAAGAAGAAGTCTGTCAAAGGAGGCTATACTCTGTTGATGGATCAAGAGGGGACCATAAGTACTTCATGCCTACAAAGTTTCATAAAATACGTCTAGTGCTTCTGAATCAGAAGTTGAAAATGTGAAAAGTAGACGATGCTGGACGACATGCTATCACAATAGCTCACTTGATACATTGGCTTAGGTGAGTTAAAAATTGACTTTAATTTGGAAACCTTTCAGAAATAATTGCTCACTCCTCATAAGATACTTCAGATCTATATAAATGCTATCAAAATTTTAATTTAATGTAAAGATTTGGCATATTCTTTTGCAAAAACAAGTCCATCTCATACTCATGAAAATGGGTACTTTGGTAACATCTGCACAAAACAGAATGTTGACTGATTGATTGATTGATTGACTGATTGACTATGGTTTTATGTCATGATTATTTCATGTTTATGGTGATTGCATCTGTCTGATGCATTGCATAGAAATTTATGCCTTTGCAACAGACCCTCCTGAGCAGTGAGGGATCTTTTACATGCAAGGCTTACCGTAACACGAGGCCTTGGTTTTTACTGTCTCATCCAAAAGACAAGTAGTATGCCCATGGTGGGAGAGTTGAACCCAGGACCTTTCGGCCACAAGCTGAGCATCTCATCCACTGAGCCACACCGGCTTCATAATACAGAATAAGAGACAAGATTTCATAAAGACGGACAGACAGGCAGACAAACAAACACTACAGCGACTACATAATACAGAATAAGAGACAAGAGTTCATAAAGACAGACAGACAGGCAGACAAACAGACACTACAGTGACTACATAATACAGAATAAGAGACAAGAGTTCATAAAGACAGACACACAGACAGACAGGCAGACAAACAGACACTACAGGGACTACATGCTCCTCTGAAATATCTAAGGGAGTATAAAAAGATGATAATCATCAGAAACGATTGCATAGGGAATGTGTTAAGACGTAAATTGTGAGATTTATAACTCAGACCATAAGGAATGAAAAGTCTTACAAATGAATTATAACTTAATGGAAAGACCTTGACTTTTAAATATTAAAGCAATATCAAAACACTTTGACATAAAATTAAAACAAAACTGTTTTTTGGAATATATATCTTATCTAGTAACAATTTTTGGTTCTAGTTCAGAATCATACAGAATATTTTTCACATTAATGCACGAGTCATCACTAAGCATAAATCATGAATGTATCATGGACAGATAGACAAGAACTACAGTGTAGTACTTACAACATCCTGCACTGGAGTTGAACATGGGAATGGTAACAAACTCGATGCCTCGTAAGAGAAGCGTGATGGGTTTATACTCCAGATGATGCTTGATGAGGTAACCATAGTATTCTACATAGCGGATCTGGCTTGGAATTGTCACACCCTGATAAACACACAAAACTTAATCCCTTATTAAAACATTATAACATATAACTTCTTACACTGTAATAAACAAACAAAGGTTAATCCCTCACTAAAACATGTCAAGATGAGCATCTGATTTCACACAGGCTATTAACCAGCATTAGTATCAAAATGGCCTGCTGATTTCAGACAATTACCCAGTATTAGCGACAAATTAACCATCTGATTTCTGAAAAACGGTTATATAACCACTAAATTAGTCATAAGACAAGAGAGCTGAAAAATGCGTCCACCGCGCTCTACGTCACGTGACATCACACGTTTCTTCAGTGGATTTACTATTTGTAGTGACAACGTGTACAAAGACAACTTTTTGTGAAATTATTTTTCTGCAATATAGGATTTTCCATGCATGTTTTTCTTATATTTTGGATTATATTGAACTGTTCTCATCCCTGTGGAGAAATGGGTGACGGAAAAGAAGAGAATGTGAATGTGAACATCGAATCAAGTGCCGTTATTCGGACACTTAAGCCACTCTATATGAAGGACAGCGATATACAGTTGGGTGATCAAACGCAACGCATGACCGATTATGACATAATGGCCAGTGTTACAAAGCAGATCGGTGACGAACTTCATTGCTTACAATTGGATCGTAACTTGTGGCGTCTGTATCTTAAAAGTAAAGAGGCGAGAAGTAAACTTCTTCAAGAAGGACTGTCTTTAAAGAGTATCAGTGTATCTTTGTACGACACAAATCCCTACGGAGCGGGAATTACAAATCCTATCCAAACTACCCTGAAGGTACGTATTTGTGGTCTACCTTTATCCGTGGACGATTCAGCAGTGACGGAACTGCTTGAGGAGCTTAAGGTCAAGCCCACCAGTAAGCTCATTTACGAGAAAATACGCAATCCAACCACAAAACGTATGACCAGTGTTCTCAATGGTACTCGATTCTTTTACATGGATCCTTTAGAGGAAGGAAAATACTTACCAAGGAGCAACTTGTGTGCCGGTCTCAGTGTTAGAATATATCACTACGGTCAACCAAAACAACAACTAGATTTAACCTGTACAAATTGCTGGAGAACGGATCACACAAAAAATTACTGCAAAAATAAAGCGTGTTGTAAAGTATGTAAAAAGGAAGGACATAGTCCTGGTGATGAAGCATGTGAGGAATATGAACAGCAGAAGAATCTTACTCCTTTCAACGGTACTGGAGACGTATTGTCTAATTTTTACCCATGTTCTATGGAAGTCTACGGCATTACGCACAAGTCAGCAGAGCACGCATATCAATACACGAAATCTATCAGATGTGGTGACCTGGATGCGGCAAATAAAATCAAAGATGCACCAGATTCGTTATTCGCTAAAAGGATCGGCGACCAAGTGAAACCCAATCAAGAGTGGATAGAGAGTGAGATGAGTGTCATGGAGGAGATAATTGAAAACAAATGTGTACAAGTGCCACTATTCAATGAGAAATTACGATCGGCGAAACGCACCACAACCTTCGTGGAGACAACTTACAGCAACAAGTGGGGTTCAGGTCTTGATAGAAATGGCACTCTGAATACGAAACAAGAGAAATGGCCAGGGAAAAATTCACTTGGAATAATACTATCTAAAGTTGCGAAAAAGGTGCGAAAACGAAAACATAGCGACCAGTGGACCCGCCCGAAAAATAAGCAGAAAACGAAATCGAACTCAGGCCAAAGAGATATAGCCGTAATGCTATACAACCTTCGTGTTACCTCGGACACCGATTCCGTATTGGGCTACAATGCCACGGACAGCGATAGCTCAGATGCCGGATCAGTGTCGAAACCCGGCGCTCCCCCTTAGAAACATTCCTACAGAGTTATCGTTCTTGTGGAAACGAACCTGAACTGAGTACTGGACTGCCCTTTATGAACTGTAGACTGGACTTTCTACATGGTATGATCTATCTAATTAGTTGTAAAGTTTTTTTTTTTTATGAATATAACATAAATGAATCAATTTAATTGTATATCTATAAATACTCGTGGGCTAAATTCTCACGAGAAAAGAAACAAATTATTTGAATGGTTAAAATTGAAAAATTTTGATTTGGTTTTCATACAAGAAACTCATTTTATAGCGCATAAAAAAGAAATCTATGAAAGACAATGGGAAGGCAAAATTATAAATGCTTACTCAGACTCTCAGTTTAGTAGAGGTGTGTCTGTTTTTATCAGAAATGGTTTAGACATAGATGTCACAGACAAATATGTATCAAATGATGGTAGAATTATTATATTGAATACTTCATTGAATGAAAAATTGTATACCTTTGTGAATGTTTATGCCCCCAATGAGGAAAATTCTAAAGTAACTTTCCTAGATAATATCAAACTTAAAATAATGCAACATGCTAAATACCAAGAAAATATGTTCATTTTTGGAGATTTTAATACTAACTTTGAAAAGGAAAACGATAAAAGTACTAAAAAGTTAACCAAATTTTTATCACAATTAGATCTAGTTGATGTTTGGATCAGTGTAAATGGTGACGTTAAGGGGTACACTTGGTGTGATAAAGATGACATACCAAAAAGTAGAATCGATTTTGTACTTACGAATCAAAGTAAGGTGAATTATGTAAAATCACTCATTGTAAGACGTGTACCTGGTAAACAAGGTCACGGACTTAGAATGACTGATCATTGTATACCTTGTATACTAAACTCAGAATGACCTCATGACATGACACGTCTTACAATGAGTGATTTTACATAATTCACCTTACTTTGATTCGTAAGTACAAAATCGATTCTACTTTTTGGTATGTCATCTTTATCACACCAAGTGTACCCCTTAACGTCACCATTTACACTGATCCAAACATCAATCTGAAAAGAGTAATCTGAAAAGAGGTCCTGGTTATTGTAAACTAAACTCTGAATTATTATGACTACAAAAAAGGAATTAAATCTATAATCAATAACTTAGAAAAATGTGACCCACTCATAAGGTCGGAAACTTTCAAATGTAATGTAAAGGAATTTTCAATAAATTTTTCAAAATCATTAAGTTTAAAAGAAAAACGACGCGTTGGTGACCTAGAAACTGAATTACATGAAATAGAAAAGAGAGCTTGCCAAAACATAGATATGAAACATAAAAAGAAATAGAAAGTGAACTTGACTTAATACACTCAAGAAAAGCAAAAGGTGCGCAGTTACGCTCCAAGGTTAAATGGGTAACCGAGGGAGAGAAAAATACAAATTTCTTTTTATCATTAGAGAAAAAACACCAAGAAAACAATACGATACGGGAACTTATAACGGAAAATGGAAATATACAAGGAAGTGGTGAAATAATCGATGAACTGCGAAATTATTATTCAACCTTATATAAATCTAAGAATATAAAAAGCATCGATATTGACAATTATTTACAAAATTCAAAAATTCCCACTATATCGGAAAAAATGAAAAACCTATGTGATCAGAGTCCTACCAAAGTTGAACTAAGGGAAGCTATTTTAGCTCTTAAAAAAGGAAAAAGCCCTGGAAATGATGGTCTGGTTTCGGAATTTTATCAAACCTTTCTTTATGAAATTGAAGATATACTTTTTGATGTAATAAATTGTATTTATGAACAAAAAGAAATGAGTTTCTCACAACGTCTTTCTATTATTACATTGTTGTTTAAAAAAGGAGATCGAAAAATGTTAAAAAATTACAGACCTCTTAGTCTGACTAATACCGACTACAAAATAATAGCTTTCATTTTTGCTAGAAGAGTAAGGACAGTGATTGATGATGTAATCGGACAGCAGCAATCAGCGTATATTAAAGGAAGAAACATAAGCGAAAATGCCAGATTAATTTTAGATATATTTGATTTTTGTGATTTAAATGAGGAAATGGAATTTTATTATTCTTAGATTTTGAAAAAGCATTTGATTCTGTTGAACATAATTTTCTGTTTAAAGTTTTAGAAAAATTCAATTTCGGACAGAATTTTATTTCTTGGATAAAATTTTTTATACAAAATCTATTCTTCGAATTAAAAATAATGGTTGGATTTCTGGATCATGTGACATGTCACGTGGTATAAGACAGGGGTGCCCGATTTCGGCTCTATTGTACCTTTTTGTTGGAGAAGTACTAGCTATAAAAATAAGAGAAAATTCTAATATTCGTGGTATAACAATTAATGACGTAAAAGAAATAAAAACTATTCAGCATGCAGATGACCTCACACTTTCCGTAATGGATGAAGATTCTCTTGAAATATCACTTAAAGTAATAGACAATTTCTGTCAAGTAACGGGAACAAAGGTCAATTTAAATAAAACTGAATGCATCCTTCTGGGAGGCTTCAGACATAAATACAAAGAAATTTTCGGGATCGAAGTGACTGAGAAAGCTATTAAGTGCCTAGGCATATATGTAGGACACGATAAGACAGACTGCTATGAAAAAAATTGGACAAAAACACTAGATGACATGCAAAAACTATTCTAGTCCTGGAAAAAACGAAATTTAACTCTATTTGGGAAAACGTGCATCATCAATTCTTTGGCAATTTCTAAATTTATATATAAATCTACAGTTCTACCCTTTCCACATGAAGATTTTTTAAAGAAAATTAAAACAGCAATCTTTAATTTTATATGGAACAAAACCGATAGGATTAAAAGAAACACTTTAATTGGGAAAATAAAAGATGGGGGAATTGGCGTGGTAGATATCAAATCAAAGTTAAAATCACTGAAAGCATCTTGGGTTTCAAAACTATTTAATAAACCAGGTGTTTTGTTTGATATAGTAGAAAGTTATTTGAAAAAATGTCATGTTCCGCCAGAATATGCCATAAAGACAAATGAAAAATATTTAGAAAAATTTGATTTAATAAAGCATCTTCCAATTTTTATAAAGAAATGTTTTCTAGTTTTAATGAATGTAAAAAGATATCCCCGATAGATAGCATGTCATGCACTAATATACTTCTACAACCATTATGGTGTAACACGCATATCAAATATAAAGGTAAAACTTTACATTTTCCAAACTGGATTAAATGTGGATTTCTTCATGTTAAAGATATTTTCGAATCTAACGGAGAATTTAAATCTTCAAAAAGAATTTTTGATGAACTCAAAAATAAAAAGAACTGGATATGTGAACTAAAAATGATACAAATGGCCCTAAAACATATTAAACGCATTCTTGAAAAGAAAGAAATTATAATACCCAATGTTTTTGATAAATATGCTTTTTCATTCTATACAGGTTACACAACTTTTCTTGATAAAACATGCTCTTTTTACTACGACAATCTCTTGAAAATCAGGAATAAAGCTCCAATTCATCAGTCCTCGCTCTCAAGAGACTTGATGATAGAAAGGTGTAAATGGCCTAATATATACTATTGTAAAATTAAGGCCATTAAGAATATGATAATAGCAGAGTTTAATTACAAGTTATTGAACAATATTTTATGTACTAATAATTACTTGTCAAAATGTAGATTGCGAGAAAATTGTTTTTGTGATTATTGTGAAAACTGTGTTGAAAATATTAAACATCTTTTATTTGATTGTGGTCTATGTAGAAAAATTTGGAAGAAATTAGGGAAATTGATTAAATTTGATATTAAATGGAAACACATTATTGTTGGTTTTTATCAAGAGGTCAATGAAACTGCTACTTTTTTAAATGAAATTATTTCATTCATTGCCTATAGCATTTATAAATATAAAATGACAACCCGATTTGAAAAGAAAACAGAAAGCGAAATATCTTTAATATATTATGTAAAAAATGCTTTGATATTTATGAATTATATATCTCTCAAAGAATTTATTCAAAAGTTGATAAAATCAATTTAAGAGTGTATGTATATATGTGTATCTATGAGGATATATATGTTTACCATTTATGAGTGATGATTGTTATCAACTCCTCCTGACCCGGGTTGAGTTGAATTGTATAAAGGGTTTATATTGCAAATAAAAACTGAAGAAAAAAACAAAAAAAAAAACAAAAAAAAAAAAACCATCTGATTTCTGACATGCTATAAATCAGTATTACTGACAAAATAACCATTTAATTTTTGACAGGCTATTATCAGTATAATTGCCAAGATAACCATCTGGGACCAGTTGTTTGAAACTTTAACCACTGGTAAAGGTAACCAGTGGTTATAGTTTTATAGACAATCTGATTTATAAGATTTCTATTTAAAAATCTAAATTACTTTACAAAGCTACAAATCAATACACAGACTATGACTTAAAGTCTTCTCATTTCAAAGTCATAGATGAAATTTAACCACTGGTTAACCTAACCAATGTTAAGTTTCGAACAATTGGCCCCTCATTTCAGACACGATTTTAACGAGTATTAGTGGCTGGATAACAAACTGATTTCAGATACGATATATACTAGTATAAGTTCCATGATGACCATCTGATCTCAGATAGGACAGTGGCATAGGGTCTTTCATCTACCTACCTTTTCATCCCTGGTTCTTGTTTGTCCATAATATCTTAAAGCTTCATCAGCATCTTGAAATTTCCCACGATGCAACATATACGCACATATCATTACACCTGTTCTTCCCTAAAACAGACCAAATAATGAAGATCACTTTTCATGACATGGAAACAAGTGGTCAAGACATAATAATTATAATTGAGAACTTCATTTTTTTCTGCTTGGAAATCTATTTTTATCTAAATATACAGAGCATTTATTTTGTTGGCCATACCTTTCCAGCTTTGCAATGAATGGCGGCAATATTACGACCATCTTGTCTTAGCCAATCATCCAAGTCTTCACAAAATGGCTTTATCAGTTCAAGTCTTGGGGGATTGTGGTCATCAAAGGGGTAGCATACAACTCGTTTGTGGAACTTCCCCACATCATATGTTCTCTCAGAGCACCTGCAAATCAAATATATTTCATTAAATTAGAAACTGTTACATGCGTAAGAAACTACTTAAAAGTCGATAACATATCACTATAATAGATAGACATAAAATATCACTGTTATAGACATATTATTAGTATTTACATCACACCGGGAAAATTTCACTCACACCAATGTATTTCAGTGCTCTAAATTGTGAACAAAACACCCACATTTGCGACCTAAACTTTAATTTTGCGACCAAAATATGACTAAATTCGCAAAAATGCGACCAATTTTTTTTCAACTTGGTAATTCCGTCTTTTGTCCGTGTTCAAAAGTTTTTGTTTTTTAGAATGCTCAAATATTGTATTCGGAAGTTATAAGGATTTACCGATCTCGCTTTGTTTATTTTCACTTAAGTCTGATGCATTTGTTTCATTGTTTTAAACCGATCAACTACAGTTTTTATTCAGAAGTAAAACCAATTAATGGCTACCAAACGAACGTTGGCCAACTTTGGCTTTGGTTCTCATCTAAATTAGCAGCATTAAAAGATGCCAACGCATCAAAAGATGATAAACTTTCTAAAAAATGGACAGCCCCTGCTGCCAAGGGGTTGTCTGAATTTTCTTGGTTGCGTTATCGCGAGGGCAAGATGTTATGTGTCGTTTGCTCGGACTATCCATCATTGGCAGGGAGGACCGATTTTGCAACAATCAGTTGTACCTCTTTTAAGAGAGAAAGCGTTGTAATACACGGATCAAGTAAGAAACATGTATCTACTGACATGTCCCTGAAGTGTTTGGATGATAGAAACAAATGTGATACTGTTTCAGTCTTTTAAAAACTGCAATCTAGAAAAAATATTGCACATTCTCATCCTGGGAAAACTACAGTTTTGATGGTAAAAACATAACATTTCTAGATAATCAATGAGGCCCTTGAATGATCCCAATAACAGTGCACCAAGAGGTTTGCAGTGGCAATGGTCATGGGTTAATCATAGGTACCACACTCTTTTCTACCACTAATAACAGCACCAAGAGGTCTGCAGTGGCAATGGTCATGGGTTAACCCAGGTACGACACTCTTCTCCACCAATAATAAAAGAGTGCCAGGAGGTATGCAGTGGCAATGGTCAAGGGTTAACCCAGGTACGACACTCTTCTCCACCAGTAATAAAAGAGCACCAAGAGGTCTGCAATGGCAATGGTCAGGGTTAACCCAGGTACCACACTCTTCTCCACCAATAATAAAAGAGTGCCAGGAGGTATGCAGTGGCAATGGTCAAGGGTTAACCCAGGTACCACACTCTTCTCCACCAGTTATAAAAGAGCATCAAGAGGTCTGCAATGGCAATGGTCAAGGGTTAACCCAGGTACCACACTCTTCTCCACCAATAATAAAAGAGTGCCAGGAGGTCTGCAATGGCAATGGTCAAGGGTTAACCCAGGTACCACACTCTTCTCCACCAATATTATCAGAGCACCAAGAGGTCTGCAAAGATAATGGTCAAGGGTTAACCCAGGTACCACACTCTTCTCCACCAGTAATAAAAGAGTGCCAGGAGGTATGCAGTGGCAATGGTCAAGGGTTAAACCTAGGTACAAACACTCTTCTCCACCAATATTATCAGAGCACCAAGAGGTCTGCAAAGATAATGGTCAAGGGTTAACCCAGGTACCACACTCTTCTCCACCAATAATAAAAGAGCACCAAGAGGTCTGCAATGGCAATGGTCAAGGGTTAACCCAGGTACCACACTCTTCTCCACCAATAATAAAAGAGCACCAAGAGGTCTGCAATGGCAATGGTCAAGGGTTAACCCAGGTACGACACTCTTCTCCACCAATATTATCAGAGCACCAAGAGGTCTGCAAAGATAATAGTCATGGGTTAACCCAGGTACCACACTCTTCTCCACCAATAATAAAAGAGCACCAGGAGGTATGCAGTGGCAATGGTCAACGGTTAAACCTAGGTACAAACACTCTTCTGCACCAATCATAACAGAGCACTAAGAAGTCTGCAGTGGTAATAGTCATGGGTTAACCCAGGTACCACACTCTTCTCCACCAATCATAACAGAACACCAAGAAGTCTGCAGTGGTAATAGTCATGGGTTAACCCAGGTACCACACTCTTCTCCACCAATAATAAAAGAGTGCCAGGAGGTATGCAGTGGCAATGGTCAAGGGTTAACCCAGGTACCACACTCTTCTCCACCAATATTATCAGAGCACCAAGAGGTCTGCAAAGATAATGGTCAAGGGTTAACCCAGGTACCACACTCTTCTCCACCAATCATAACAGAACACCAAGAAGTCTGCAGTGGTAATAGTCATGGGTTAACCCAGGTACCACACTCTTCTCCACCAGTAATAAAAGAGTGCCAGGAGGTATGCAGTGGCAATGGTCAAGGGTTAAACCTAGGTACAAACACTCTTCTCCACCAATATTATCAGAGCACCAAGAGGTCTGCAAAGATAATGGTCAAGGGTTAACCCAGGTACCACACTCTTCTCCACCAATAATAAAAGAGCACCAAGAGGTCTGCAATGGCAATGGTCAACGGTGAACCCAGGTACCACACTCTTCTCCACCAATAATAAAAGAGCACCAAGAGGTCTGCAGTGGCAATGGTCAAGGTTTAACCCAGGTACCACACTCTTCTCCACCAATATTATCAGAGCACCAAGAGGTCTGCAAAGATAATAGTCATGGGTTAACCCAGGTACCACACTCTTCTCCACCAATAATAAAAGAGCACCAGGAGGTATGCAGTGGCAATGGTCAACGGTTAAACCTAGGTACAAACACTCTTCTGCACCAATCATAACAGAGCACTAAGAAGTCTGCAGTGGTAATAGTCATGGGTTAACCCAGGTACCACACTCTTCTCCACCAATCATAACAGAACACCAAGAAGTCTGCAGTGGTAATAGTCATGGGTTAACCCAGGTACCACACTCTTCTCCACCAATAATAAAAGAGTGCCAGGAGGTATGCAGTGGCAATGGTCAAGGGTTAACCCAGGTACCACACTCTTCTCCACCAATATTATCAGAGCACCAAGAGGTCTGCAAAGATAATGGTCAAGGGTTAACCCAGGTACCACACTCTTCTCCACCAATCATAACAGAACACCAAGAAGTCTGCAGTGGTAATAGTCATGGGTTAACCCAGGTACCACACTCTTCTCCACCAGTAATAAAAGAGCACCAAGAGGTCTGCAATGGCAATGGTCAACGGTTAACCCAGGTACCACACTCTTCTCCACCAATAATAAAAGAGCACCAAGAGGTCTGCAGTGGCAATGGGCAAGGGTTAAACCTAGGTACAACACTCTTCTCCACCAATATTATCAGAGCACCAAGAGGTCTGCAAAGATAATGGTCAAGGGTTAACCCAGGTACCACACTCTTCTCCACCAATCATAACAGAACACCAAGAAGTCTGCAGTGGTAATAGTCATGGGTTAACCCAGGTACCACACTCTTCTCCACCAATAATAAAAGAGTGCCAGGAGGTATGCAGTGGCAATGGTCAAGGGTTAACCCAGGTACCACACTCTTCTCCACCAATCATAACAGAACACCAAGAAGTCTGCAGTGGTAATAGTCATGGGTTAACCCAGGTACCACACTCTTCTCCACCAATAATAAAAGAGTGCCAGGAGGTATGCAGTGGCAATGGTCAACGGTTAAACCTAGGTACAAACACTCTTCTGCACCAATCATAACAGAGCACCAAGAAGTCTGCAGTGGTAATAGTCATGGGTTAACCCAGGTACGACACTCTTCTCCACCAATAATAAAAGAGTGCCAGGAGGTCTGCAATGGCAATGGTCAAGGGTTAACCCAGGTACGACACTCTTCTCCACTAATAGTAAAAGAGCACCAAGAGGTCTGCAGTGGCAATGGTCAAGGGTTAACCCAGGTACAACACTCTTCTCCACCAATAATAAAAGAGCACCAAGAGGTCTGCAGTGGCAATGGTCATGGGTTAACCCAGGTACCACACTCTTCTCCACCAATATTATCAGAGCACCAAGAGGTCTGCAGTGGAAATGGTCAAGGGTTAACCTAGGTACGACACTCTTCTCCACCAATATTATCAGAGCACCAAGAGGTCTGCAAAGATAATGGTCAAGGGTTAACCCAGGTACCACACTCTTCTCCACCAGTAATAAAAGAGTGCCAGGAGGTATGCAGTGGCAATGGTCAAGGGTTAAACCTAGGTACAAACACTCTTCTCCACCAATATTATCAGAGCACCAAGAGGTCTGCAAAGATAATGGTCAAGGGTTAACCCAGGTACCACACTCTTCTCCACTAATAATAAAAGAGCACCAAGAGGTCTGCAGTGGCAATGGTCAAGGGTTAACCCAGGTACCACACTCTTCTCCACCAATAATAAAAGAGCACCAAGAGGTCTGCAATGGCAATGGTCAAGGGTTAACCCAGGTACGACACTCTTCTCCACCAATATTATCAGAGCACCAAGAGGTCTGCAAAGATAATGGTCATGGGTTAACCCAGGTACCACACTCTTCTCCACCAATAATAAAAGAGCACCAGGAGGTATGCAGTGGCAATGGTCAACGGTTAAACCTAGGTACAAACACTCTTCTCCACCAATGACAGAGCACCAAAAAGTCTGCAGTGGTACTGGTCATAGGTTAACTTGAGGTACCATTTTATTCTCCACTTATAATAATAGAACACCAAGAGGTCTTCAGTGGTAATGGTCATCAGGTCACCATCATAAAAGTGACTACTTCCACAAAGTCATAAATACTTGGCTAAACTTAATTTTATAGAAATCAGAATAACACTTTAGCAATCAAACTCTTTAGACAAAGTCTGCCTTTGACTGAATTTTTGTACTGTAAACTTAACCAGAATAATGTACTCAATTTTACAATAGTTTTCACTGGTGGATATAGAAAAGAGTTTTCCTGATAAATATCACAATCAGTACAAATTATAGGCCATTTGGACCAGAGTCAAAATAGCTGTATATTAAATATGAATGTATTGTATCTGGTGAGTATTTCCTTAAAAGTCTATATATGACACCTTTCAGCATTTACAAACAGGAACCATTGGATAAACTTTATACAGCATACCATAAAGAAATTCAATACCCATTACATCATAACTAAAACTGCATATGCTATAATACACATCGTTTACACCTAGCGTGTAACATTTCAGGAAAGTTTTGAGCAATTCCCTAAACAAGATAATCATGTATGAAACATCAACCTTGTGGTGTACAAACAAATATTGTAATGACAGTTTGGCCATGATACATGTCAACGTTGTTTTACTGCAAATATGAGCACATTATATCTAATAAGTTTTCTAGGAATTACTAAATTCTACTTGGTCCCACTAGACATGCGTTTCAGCTTCACTATTTAATAATGAATGATTCCAGGTCAAAATGCAAAGGTACTTGACTATTTTTCTTTTCCTTTTTTTTCAACAGAATTTGTCTCTCAGATCCCATACAGCTCAATCTTAGCATGATAAAAACTGCCAGAATTTGATCCCAAACAACTCAATGTTGGCATGATAAAAACGCTAGCATCTGATCCCAGACAACTCACAGTTGGCATAATAAAAACTGTCAGGATCTGACACCACACAACTCAAAGTTGGCATGATATAAAATGCCTGGATTTGATCCCAGACAACTCTCTGTGGGATGATTAAAACTGCCGGGATCTGCTCCAGACAACTCACTGTTGGCATGATAAAAACTGCCAGGATCTGATCCCAGACAACTCTAAGTTGGCATAATAAAAAATGTCAGGATCTGATACCACACAACTCTAAGTTGGCAAGATATAAACTGCTTAGATTTGATCCCAGACAACTCCCTGTGGGATGATTAAAACTGCCGGGATCTGCTCCAGACAACTCACTGTTGGCATGATAAAAACTGCCAGGATCTGATCCCAGACAACTCTAAGTTGGCATAATAAAAAATGTCAGGATCTGATACCACACAACTCTAAGTTGGCATGATATAAACTGCTTAGATTTGATCCCAGACAACTCTCTGTGGGATGATTAAAACTGCCGGGATCTGCTCCAGACAACTCACTGTTGGCATGATAAAAACTGCCAGGATCTGATCCCAGACAACTCTAAGTTGGCATAATAAAAAATGTCAGGATCTGATACCACACAACTCTAAGTTGGCATGATATAAACTGCTTAGATTTGATCCCAGACAACTCTCTGTGGGATGATTAAAACTGCCGGGATCTGCTCCAGACAACTCACTGATGGCATGATAAAAACTGCCAGGATCTGATCCCAGACAACTCTAAGTTGGCATAATAAAAAATGTCAGGATCTGATACCACACAACTCTAAGTTGGCATGATATAAACTGCTTAGATTTGATCGCAGACAACTCTCTGTGGGATGATTAAAACTGCCGGGATCTGCTCCAGACAACTCACTGTTGGCATGATAAAAACTGCCAGGATCTGATCCCAGACAACTCTAAGTTGGCATAATAAAAAATGTCAGGATCTGATACCACACAACTCTAAGTTGGCATGATATAAACTGCTTAGATTTGATCCCAGACAACTCAATGTTGGCATAATATAAAATGCCATGGTCTGATCCCAGACAACTTACAGTTGGCATGATTTAAACTTTCAGGATCTGATCCCAGACAACTCAATGTTGGCATAAAAAATGCCAGGATCTGATCCCAAGCAACTCACTGATGGCATGATAAAAACTGCAGTGATTTGGTCCCAGACAACTCACAGTTGGCATCATATAAACTGCCTGGATTTGATCCAACATAACTCATTGTTGGCATGATAAAAACTGCCAAGACCTAATCTCAGAAAATTCACTGCTGGTATGATGTAAGGGGCAGGCTTCGTGTAGAGGTTAAGCACTTGGCTTGCGGCACCGACGATACGGGTTCAATTCCCCGGATTGCGCCACTATGTAAGTATGTTGAAGAGGTTGGTAACCTCCTGCTTCCATGTCACAATATAACTGAAATATTGTTGAAAGCGACGTAAAACACCAACCAACCAAGCAACTGGTATGATATAAGCTGTGAAAATAGAAACATTTACCTATACATGTGGACCAATTTATGACAATGACACAAAAATATGTGAAAAAGATTAAGTCAGAATTCCTTTTTCCCCTTCTTTTTTCTTCCTAAAATGACATAATTAACATGTTACATGCTGCAAAACATTTAAAATTTTGTTTTGTTTTAAAATGAACAAATAAATGTTCGCCTTTAGCAGGGTTTTAACTGCTTCCCTTTAGCATGCCAGAACTGGCCTATACAAAAACTAGGAACAAGCTGTTAGTGAAACACTAATGCCTCCGGTGGCACCAAAGTCCAAAAAGTTAGTTTT
Source organism: Pteria penguin (assembly GCA_035048485.1). Lineage (NCBI taxonomy): Eukaryota > Metazoa > Mollusca > Bivalvia > Pterioida > Pteriidae > Pteria > Pteria penguin. The sequence goes on from CM068580.1 coordinate 2,438,769, forward strand.
AGTGTGAAGGTCATTGTCAAGGTCAAAAGGTCATTGACCTTAGCGCCATTTGAAAGGGCTTCATTAGTTGAGTATGCACATCAAATATGAAGTCTCTATCCCTCACGGTTCAAAAGTTATAGCAAAGGTTAAAGTTGACAGACAAACAAACCAGGCAAAAACAATATGCTCCCTATCTATCGATCCAGGGGGCATAAAAAGTTGTAAAAATCAAGAAAACTATTAAAATTTGGACATGAAACTTTCAAATAAACCTTCAAATAGATATTTTCTAGTAAAGTTGGCACATAAGCACTTTAATACCTCTCTGTAAATATTGAATATATCAAGAAAATGACACAAAAATGTTGAAAAGACTAAGTCAGTAGATTTTCTAACATGACTTACTTAGTTATTGAGTACTGCAAAAACCATAAAAACTTATTTTGTTGTAAAATGAAATGAAAATATTTTTGCCCCCGCAGATGTTAAACTGCTATCTTTCAGCAGCCTAGAATAGGCAAATATCGAAATCAGGGGGGAAAATCGTAAAAAATAAAAATCAAAATTAAAAAAACTAAATGAAAATTTAACATGGTACTTTCATTTAACTTATGAAATGCTTAAAAAAAAAGGTTGCCAAATAAATGCTTTACTGCTTCTCTAAACCAGAAATAATGACACCTCTTAAAACAACCTTCTAGATCACTCTGATGCATTTCGTTTTATGATCTATGCAGCCAGTCTGAAGAAGTTTGTCAAAAGAGATACCTTCTTGGGGCTATGCCATCCAGCTATGGATACACCCTTTCACAGATCTGGCCATAAACAGTAACATCTGTAGGGGACCTTGGAGTTCTTTATATCTATAGGTCTCATCAAAATCACTTCATTAAAGCAAACTGTTCTGAAGTACAAGTCCATCAAAGTTTATCATTATAAGCTAATAGTATAACCTCCCCCCCCCCAACTCCTAGACTTACGGGTATTTTGTGTTCCATTACTTTCCAGTTTACTTTTATTACAATAAAATTAATAAAAATACTACACAAAATCAATGCATTATACATGTAGGTAACCTAACTAAGAAACCTACAACATTAGTGTATAATGTATACCCTATATAGAGTCAAGGTGGCTAGTAGTATCTGAGAAGAAGATTTATAAATATTGTTTTGTGTAAGCTTATGTAAAGTTAATGACCCCTGGGGCAAGTACAAATACTGATGTAGAGCCTTCTCTGAACCAAATATGACAATAGGTCATAAGGATGCTGTGTACATACATGTAGTATGAATTGTGGTTATTAGAAATTTTTTTAAGTCTTAACACAATATGCAGTACATGTAACCACTGTCTCAGACATACTGATCCTTCTCTGCCACCATCTCAACAAAACTGTTGCTCCTTAGCTTTTGGATAATAAAAAGACGCATAAAGCATGACAGACAACAAAGAACAAATATCACGTCAGGACCACCTAACTTGAGACTTCAGGTTAGGCAAACTAAAAATTATTCAGTATTAAGGACATTAAATACTTACAAATTATATACTCTGTAATGATCTTTGTGTCTTTCATCTAAAAATCTGAAATATTGCAATATATTGTAAAATAAGTGAAGTAATTTTGGATACAACTGCAAGTTTTTAGAAAAATATTGAGTGGAGAGGAAGAAACACAATAAAAAATGCAGAAAAATGACAAGTAGATGCCAAAATTCAAACCAAAAGTATATAAATGTAGAAACATATTTTTTTTTAATTAATTTCCTTTTATTGAAGGAAAATACTTCATTCATATGATTGTCTGCTTTACAAGGTTGAACTTTCCTGTTCTAGTGTATTGTTCATTGTAAACAACTGCACTAATAATATTCTTAGATTCCTAAATACTTTTTACAATGTACTTCATTAGTCAGTCTGTGAGAAATCTTTTATATCAGTCAGTCTGTGAGAAATCTTTTATATCAATCAGTCTGTGAGAAATCTTTTATATCAATCAGTCTGTGAGAAATCTTTTATATCAGTCAGTCTGTGGTAAATCTTTTATATCAGTCAGTCTGTGGTAAATCTTTTATATCAGTCAGTCTGTGGTAAATCTTTTATATCAATCAGTCTGTGAGAAATCTTTTATATCAGTCAGTCTGTGAGAAATCTTTTATATCAATCAGTCTGTGAGAAATCTTTTATATCAGTCAGTCTGTGAGAAATCTTTTATATCAATCAGTCTGTGAGAAATCTTTTATATCAGTCAGTCTGTGGTAAATCTTTTATATCAGTCAGTCTGTGGTAAATCTTTTATATTAGTAAGTCTGTGATAAATCTTTTTAATTAATCAGTCTGTGGAAAATCAGTTTTTATAAGTAAGTCTATGGGAAATCTTTTTCATTAGTAAGTCTATGGGAAATCTTTTTACATTTTAAAAAGTTGCATAGTCTCTATTAAATGAAAAAAAATCAAGTCCAGATCATCACTTTGTGAAGGATTGGATTTTAGATTTTCCAAAATTTACTCTTAATTCAAAATCAGAAACTGAAAGGATCATATGCTAAAACAGGAGATATTTTTCCAGTAACACTGGTAATACACATTTATGATAATTTGTATTGTTTTTGTTTCATAACAGCCTTGACGTGATGATCCACCGTAACCATTAGAGTTATGTATCCAAAACATGTGACATGTCACAATGTCACCCATCTTATTAGTACTGGAAACTTGTGACATATCACAATGTCACCCATCTTATTAGTACTGGAAACTTGTGCCATATCAGAATGTCACCAATCTTATAAGATGGTGCTGGACATGTGCCATATCAGTATGCCACCATTCTAATTAGATGGTGCTGGACATGTGCCATAGCAGAATGTCATCAATATAATTAGATGGTGCTGGACATGTGCCATGTCAGAATGCCACCAATATAATTAGATGGTGCTGGACATGTGACATATCAGAATGTCATCAATATAATTAGATGGTGCTGGACATGTGCCATGTCAGAATGCCACCAATCTAATTAGATGGTGCTGGACATGTGCCATATCAGAATGCCACCAATCTTTTTAGATGGTGCTGGACATGTGCCATATCAGAATGTCACCAATATAATTAGATGGTGCTGGACATGTGCCATGTCAGAATGCCACCAATATAATTAGATGGTGCTGGACATGTGCCATGTCAGAATGCCACCAATATAATTAGATGGTGCTGGACATGTGCCATGTCAGAATGCCACCAATATAATTAGATGGTGCTGGACATGTGCCATATCAGAATGCCACCAATATAATTAGATGGTGCTGGACATGTGCCATGTCAGAATACCACCAATATATTAATTAGATGGTGCTGGGCATGTGCCATGTCAGAATGCCACCAATCTAATTAAGATGATATCAGAGACATGTGCCATATCAGAATGCCACCAATCTAATTAGATGGTGCAGAACATGCACAATATCAGAATGTTATCCGACTAATTAGATGGTGTCAAAGACATGTGTCATATCAGAATGTCACCTGTATAATCAAATTACCAACCAAATATATGGTGACACATATCAGAAAGTCACCAGTCTAATCAAATTACCAACCAAATATATGGTGACACACATGTTTCATATCAGTATGTTACCAGTCTTATTAAACGTTGAGGAGACATACGTATAAGAATGTTGTCTATCTAATTTGATGGTGACAGAGACATGTGTCATATAATTATTAGAATGTCACCAACCTTATCAAATAATGCCTTCATGTCTGAATGTTAATTGTTTAGTAAGAACACTGTCTTTTTGTACTTTTTACTACATATTAGTGTCATCTTGTGTGAAGGTGTTATCTGTACATGATATGTACCAGTTGATGGTGTGGCACATGTTCTAGATGATACATACTACATCTATTGCAGTAGTTCCTGGTTGTTGCGATAAGGATGTGTATAATGTTATATACATTAATACAAACAATTGAATGTTCTTCCTACAGTAAAACATGTTTCTCTTTTGAACTTCTGTCAACATTCTAGGGGCCCATCTAGCGGAGATCATAAACATGCCCAAGATATCGATTAAAAGTGGTTGAACAGCCCAATAACTTATGCCAACTTTCCTGGTTATATCTCAGAGGTTTCGCCTTCTCTCACACATGACCATAGTGCCCATAGTATTAACGATTTTTTTTTTGTGGTAGTGTTCTTGGGATGTCCAGATCGTTCATTATCTTCCACACTTTCTTCACCTTCTAAATTCAGCACCCCATGATTTAATGGCACTATAAGAAGGTGACTCCTTCCCCAGTATTTTCAGGAACTCTGTTGACTCTCATTATTGAATAAATCAAGTCAAATGACACAGTGTTTTTTGTTTGTTGTTTTTTTTTTTAATTTTTTCAAAGGTGTCTGTGCCTTTTCATTTGGTTGGAAATTTTTGATCCCATTTGCATATATTTGGGAAAATTAAGAAAATTTTGGAAAAAATTAATGAAATTTCCATTGGAAGGGTTCCTATAACAAATCTGATATGAAGCGTAAAAAAAAAAATGAAAACCTGTGTATAATAAATTAAGTCAGAATTCCTTTGTCCAACTTTTTTTTAGTCTACAATAAAATGACTTAGTTGAAGCTTTCTCAGGTAAAAAATGAAATGAAAACAATTCTTGCCTTTAGTGTGGTTTGAACCACTATCCTTCAGTATGCAAGGACTACCCTTTATATAGAAACAAGAGGTCCAAGTGGGCCTACATCATTCACCTGACCTTAATTTGCTAATTCAACGAAAATTCAATTAAGCAAGTGAATTTGAATCACCCATTGTATGGGAAATTTTCCAACTAAATATGAATAAACAACTTGCTATGCATACCTACGTATGCCCATGAATATTTCTTCACAAAAATTCCATGGAATTTATGTAAATATACATGAGCTTTTATATGAAATTTTACTACATGTATATGTATTTCAAATTTTCATAAACACAATATTTTACAACAGCCTTTCAACAAAAAACTTGAAATGTAATTTCTGTACCCTATCTCTGCTTAGATTTAAAGGTCAACAACCTCCAGACAATAGATGGTACATGTACATGTATAACCTCGTCTAAAATCAAGAAAATTCAATTTTGACAAGAAACTTTCAAATAATCCTTGAAATGGATATCGGTGACTGTATATTTTTAGCTGACAAATAAATGCTTTGTTGCCTCTTCATATTGAAATCTAAATATATTATCACTGCTTATGGGTACACTGACACATTGGGAAACAATTAGTGTTCCTTGTTGTTTTCCTATGACTAAGTTATTTTTGTAGACCATTTCAATAAGAGGATTTATCTGCCCCTAGTAAGAGCTCTCTTACTCTCTGCATATTACTGTGAGGTATATTAAGGTGATTACTTGACTGACCACATCTCACCATGGTCAACTGACCATATGAATAAATTTAATGAACAGTTGTTGCACAAATTTTATACTGCTCCTTTTCAATTTCTGCTGACTGCCTTAATAACCGGCACAGATAACTCACTTTATTGTAAGGGTCCATAAAGTTTATTACAGTGTTTTTAAAGTGGAAATTGAGGATGATATTCAGGCCCTTCCCAATGCAAAGTTTTCTCCCATTTTCCCCCGAAACTTGACTTAAAATCACCAAATTTATCAATGTTAATTCTGTCAATTTAGAACAAAATTTGAAAAGTGAATGGTTGATACATGGGCTGTCTTATTTAACGAACTTGTTTGGATCACTGAACCTTTCTTTTTGGTAAGTAACATGTACATGTATATACTTTATGCATGTTTTACTTTCATTTTCGCCACATGCATGGATGCTGGAGATGTAAACATGTGGAACACAAAATAATTAAAAACCATGGCATCACACAATTCTGAATATTACATAAAATAACAAAAAAAAAAAAACCATAAAATACTGTACGTGTACATATATTAGCGCAATCAAATTTTAGCGCAAAATGCTCGAAGGAGGGGTCGGCAGTATTTTAGCGTAGTTATAAATTAGCGCATTTGTCATGTTCGATTAGCGCAATTTATCCATTAAATCAGCGCATTCAAAACAGTTTTTGAGTAAAAAATAGTGCGTTGAAGTATCTTACTTACGAGGAATTGAAATATATGCAACACATGCGATTATTGAATCGGCTGGTATGACACATTTGCCATTGGACATAATTAACGAGTACATGTACCTGAAGTTGTTAAACCGTTGATTGGCTTGGATGACAAGCGTCGGGTCAATTACCTTACTCACAGTATATGCAGTGAATCAAATACAACCTCATTTCATTCATGTTTATCCAATAACCTACCATATCATTGAAAGCAAAACACCTAGTTACAATGATAAGAAATAATTTTTTTTAAAGAAAGACATATAGAAAATAAAATGCCATTCTTACGTTTTACGGACGAAGCCATTGTTTTCATAAGTTGATATAAAATAAATTACTTGTATCGCTGACCGCTCTTTGCCTATAATTACGTAATAGACGGTATTGTAGAAGCGATATGCTTAGCGGGGGATTAATTCCTAACTTTCAAACCACGTTTTTTTTTAAATTCTTGCATTGGTTTTGTGATAATCATATCGACAGTGTCCGGTAATGCAAACATCTTTAATCGATCGTTACTTGTGTCCTCTTTATGCTTTATCAAAATAAATGATGAATATGTTCCTGATATTTATTTGATAGACATAAATATAGAGTTGAAACGGAAGTGCCCATTTAATTCTATCGATCTCATGTACTTTATATTAGCGTAGTGATGAATTAGCGCACTTTGAACAGTGCTAACTGCGCTAAAATATGAATCCTGCTAAAATAAGTACACGTACAGTAACTAAGGATTAACTAAAATCATTGACATTTTCAAGAAAGCACCAGAGCGAATGAGGAAAGAACACAGGTAAAAGACGAAACAGAAAAATCTGGATTTGACAGTATGATCCATGAAAAAAAAAACAAGCTGCAACAACCTAATTAACTATATTGAGAATTAGTTAATTAAACAAAGGTTTAACAATTTTTTTAATAAAACGTCTCAAAAATTTTCCCAATTTTACTGATTCTGTTGCTAATTTTTCAAATTGAAAAGGCACCTTTGAAAAAAAGTAGAAAAAAAAACAAACCACTGATTACATACAAAAAGGTATCACCTCTTTGTCTAATTTTACAATAACAGATTGCAAAAAATCCTAAAATTTACTTTTGTATTCCATTTCTCTACAATTATATTTTTTCTAAATAAAATCAGCTGAAATGATCAAATGCATTAAAAGCAACCTACCATAAGAAACCACCTGAAGCAAAAAAATAATGTACAAAAAAGGTAAAAAAGGGGGTGTCAAAAATGTTAATTTGGAAAGGGACCAAAAATAACTAACAACACATCTTATGACACCCTTTAAGATCACCCTGAAGCATTCCATTTGTCAATCTATTCAGCCAATCTGAAGATGTTTTTTAAGATAGGAACTCTCTCAAGACAATTTGATTAAAGCCATATCTCTATTCCTCTTCTCTATTTGTCCCACTGTGGATAAAGATCTGGCGAAACCCCGTAATGTTCTGATGAACTCTGATTTCCAGCCAATCAGTGGATCGGCTACAAATCCCCAGCGTGCGTGACACACAAGGTAGTTTTTGAACAGTGTTTGGTACATATTGCATCACTATCACGTGCCTAGCTGAGTCACTGATTGGCTATGGGAAATAACTGTTTCGGTGACTGAAACGTCATCAGAGTTCATCAGAACATGACCCTTTATGGGATTTTGCTGCATCTTTATCCGCAAGAGGACAAATAGAGAAGCGGAATAAAAATATGATTTTAATCAGACTGCCTCTCAAGACTACATGTATGTAGTTCCACCCTGGATCCACCCTACATGGATTTGGTCAAAAATTAACAAAACTTGTAGGGGACCTTAAGTTCATCATCCCCACAAAGTTTCAACAATATCCCTATAATAGTTCTGAAGAAGTTGAAAATCTGAAAAGTTTCACAGAAACACAAGCTGACAAGATGCATAGTGTTATGACAAAAGCTCATGTGAATCTATGGCTCATGTGAGCTAAAAAAAAGAATAAGCATTACAAATTAAATGTACACAAATGAAAATTATTTCATGCAATCTAAAAATATGGTCTAATTTAAGAAAACAAGGAAATAATAGAATTTTCAATTCTTTTTTAGAACGCATTTGGTGACAAATATTGCTGCATAAAAAGCCATATACAGGAAATACTGCATTACAAATAGCCCCTTCCATGAATAAATTTGTACGCCCTTTTTGAATCCTACATGAAGATACTGATTTGACAATACCAACAGACTAAGCTGGGGTCTTGTTTAGACTAAATTCTGTATTCTACATGCATATGATTATCTCTTTGATGTAGCATGTACATGTAATATACTGAAGATTACTGGTAGTTTGATGTAACACTTGTACATGTAATATACTGAAGATTACTGGTAGTTAGGTAACACTTGTACATGTAATATACTGAAGATTACTGGTAGTTTGATGTAACACTTGTACATGTAATATACTGAAGATTACTGTTAGTTTGCTGTAACACTTGTACATGTAATATACTGAAGATTACTGGTAGTTTGATGTAACACTTGTAAATGTAATATACTGAAGATTACTGGTAGTTTGATGTAACACTTGTACATGTAATATACTGAAGATTACTGGTAGTTTGATGTAACACTTGTAAATGTAATATACTGAAGATTACTGGTAGTTTGATGTAACACTTGTACATGTAATATACTGAAGATTACTGTTAGTTTGATGTAACACTTGTACATGTAATATACTGAAGATTACTGTTAGTTTGATGTAACTCTTGTACATGTAATATACTGAAGATTATCGGTAGTTTGATGTAACACTTGTACATGTAATATACTGAAGGTTGCTGTTAGTTTGATGTAACACCTGTACATGTAATATACTGAAGATTATCGGTAGTTTGATGTAACACTTGTACATGTAATATACTGAAGATTACTGTTAGTTTGATGTAACACTTGTAAATGTAAAATACTGAAGATTACTGTTAGTTTGATGTAACACTTGTACATGTAATATACTGAAGACTACTGGTAGTTTGATGTAACACTTGTACATGTAATATACTGAAGATTATCGGTAGTTTGATGTAACACTTGTACATGTAATATACTGAAGACTACTGGTAGTTAGATAGTTTTATTAAATCCTGACTTTACAGTAAGATGAAGACTGAGCAATACTATATTGTGATTGTTGATTGCCTGTAAAAGCATGAAGTGATTAAGTTCACAGGTATACTGCTTACCTTACGATATCATCCACATTGTTTCTGTATACCCCTTCCAGGCTCTCTGCTGGGAAGCCCATAGCAATGATGTTAGGATATATATCTTTTTTCTGTCAAGGATTCTTATCTTTTTCATAGAAAAAGGTCAAATAAATCACATAGTGGTATGTGGATGATTTGCAGCTATATGGTGTATTTTAAAATATATATATTTATTTTGGTTGTTTTGTTCTCTTTGAAAGATAAAAGACTGATATAGATATTGAGGTTACTATTAATTCTGTGGAGATCAATCTTTTCATGTAAACCCTAGCATAATAGCTGCAAATCGGTTTTCTAAATATATATTTTAAAGAAATTTTATACAGTTTTCCTCCCATAAATCAAATGGTCCATTTCGTTCCTCTTTGTTATCATGTTTTATGCTAGGATAACACTGATGAAACAGAATGAAATTTTGATGAATTCTACATGTTACCCTAATTTCTGTTTATTTAACTATTTTAGAAAATTACAACTACATGTACATAAACAAGATGGTTATTGTTTACTTCTGTCATAACACAATAACTAGTTTATTACGTGTTTTTGCTAAGGCTTCTCTTGATAGCGAAATATAAATGATTTAATTTGGAAAAAGGTTAAATCCTGTAGTTAAGATAACAAAACTTTTACTCTTTAGTAAACTAGCATGACAAATGATATTATCAGTGTCAGTTCAACTTAAATAATGTTTAGTGCCAAAACAATCATGAACAATGAATGAAAAATTAAACTTTGTAAATGAAGTAAAGACTTAAAGGTGAAAAATAACTCAATGCTTTCCAAGACAAATTCCAGTTCCGAACTCAATGCACTCCAAGACAAACTCTAGTTGTAAACTCCATAATGACCATCCATGTACAATGTATTAATTATGACAAAATGAGTGATTCATACACACCCAGTAATCATTTATATATATAAAAAAAAATTATTTTTAGTGACAACATTAACGCCAAGCACTTATATCAGACTGGTTTGTGGTGGTTTTCTGTGGCAACGTTTCTGTGACAACATTAATACACAGCATTCATTAACTGGTTTGTGATGCATTGCTGTGACAACATTTCTGTGACAACATTAACACACAGAATTAATATCAGATGACTGGTCTGTGGAGGTCTTCTGTAACAATGTTTCTCAGATGACTGGTTCGTGGAGGTCTTCTGTGATGTCTCGGACTCTGTGACAACTTTTCTATGACAATGTTTCTGTGACAACGTTAACACATAGCATTAATATCAGATGACTGGTTTGTGGAGGTCTTCTGTAACAATGTTTCTCAGATGACTGGTTTGTGGAGGTCTTCTGTAACAATGTTTCTCAGATGACTGGTTTGTGGAGGTCTTCTGTAACAATGTTTCTCAGATGACTGGTTTGTGGAGGTCTCCTGTGATGTCTCAGACTCTGTGACAACTTTTCTATGACAATGTTTCTGTGACAACGTTAACACAAAGCATTCATATCAGATGACTGGTTTGTGGAGGTTTTATGTAGTGTTCCAGCCATTTTTCAGTTAAGGAAGCAGGAAGCGGTGATGTAGGAAGTGATACTAAATGTAGCTCTAAGATATATCAGCATATCAGGACAACATGTATTAAATACATAAAAACTCTGTACATCAATCCTCATCTAAAGAAACGTTTGCTGGGTTATACTACTTTGTTGTTATATCATCTATAACAGTATTCACATGTATACAGTATAGTCACAGAAACCAGTGCATGGGTCCTTTTGATGACCAGTCTAAGACCTCCACTGGCATGACTGTGTCATGCTGTGGCTTCCCAGAAATACTCTGAACCAGAGTTCCAATTACTGGACTGAGCCCAAACAACATCATGGTAGGAAGAAGTTAAATATACATACATATGTAAACTCTTGTTATTTGCAGATCACTCTGTCATAATTGACTTCCTAGTGCAATTTGTAATCCTAATCAGGAAATATGAACATATCAATGCATATAAACTGACAACAAATTCTGTTCAGATCAAATTCACTGTAACACAACGAACAGTCTCTGTTGATACATTTGTATATACACAACAACCTGTTTGACAGTATTAGATTTGTATCGCACGGCTCACACTACTCGTTACTATTGTCACATTTTGTAAGATTTCATTCTAAGATATGACAGAGTTCTTTTCTAAAATGTGACATATACTATATCCCAATATTAAAAATCACCTATATTTCTTTTCATCATTTACTTTTTGTTCAATTAAAAGTGGCAAATGTTTTTACACATTTCTTTTGGTTCAATTTAAGCCCTGTACAAGGTCTCTACACAACACTGTATATTACCTTTAATCTTACTATGATACACATTGTCATTATTACTCATAATCTGGATTATCTGACCACACGTTTGTATTGTTTAGAGTTCCTCTGTTGTTAACCATCACACAGAATCAATTCCCCCATACACATTTGTAATTGTGACAAGTGACTGGTATATTGCTTATTAATACTGTACATGTAATGATGTTTATATTTAATCATTAATCACTAAATGACCTACATGTATGCACTAACCCCACCCAAAGCTGTGCAAGTTATCACTTATGCTATCACAATATAAGGACCTCAGTTTTCACTATCTCAATTATCATCCAAAGGAGAGGAGACCAAAATCTGGAAGGACTTCAACTTAGGACCTTCCCAATCTGATGTCAACACATTAATGTCCTTGTCCACAAAGACATGCCAGCTCTATCAAACTAGTAAAGCTATGAATAACAAAATCATAAGGATATACTACTAATGGTGTAGAACTTTAGAAACTCATAAAGGATACAGGTAAGGTCCAGGTCATAGCCATCTTCTGTGTATCGTCGTTTATGTTTGCTGACAAGTCCACGGATAATATTCGCCATTAGAATACGCTGGTCAAATAACGGTGCCAGACATGAGGAAATAATTCAGCCGACTGCTTCATTGACAACGACAAACGTTTGTATTACCTTATCCCAAAAGATAACCTACAACTGTAAAATATACTGTCGGCTCCATTATAATAACAATCCGATTTCTAATGACAGTTCTCTCATGCGGTCCAATCTAATCTCTAAATTATTAAACAACAGATAGAAAATTTTCCGCATCTACCTTGTGTAAAAACTATTTCAAAGACAGCACACAAGTGTTGCTCCTCTCTCATCAAACGTGAAACATGGCGTCTTCCTGGTGAATGAATTTACATGCGCGAGAAAATATAGTTCTTATTTTTTGTTGGTAAATGATCACTTCATGGATTTCAAATTCAAATCATGTGTCTCAATGATTCATATACCATAATAAATTCCATAGAATTACTGTATATAACTTAGGATGTCTTTGGAGACGAGGTTATTGATACCGCTTTCTCTGTAGGTCAAACATAGCGAGTACTGACCCAGTGCCCCATAAACAATGACCCACAAACGGAAAGAGATACTCCGGAAGGGAAGCAACTCGTATGCTATATGTTGAATTTCCCGGTGTTTCCGAATCATCTCTAGATGAAAATTGAAATATATATACTTAGTATAATGTGCCTCTTTCAACTTTTTTATTTAATTATATATATATATATATATATATATATATATATATATATATATATATATATATATATATATATATATATATATATATATAAGCACAAAAAAGGAAATTGTAACAACATTCACTATTCATAAGTATCGGATCAACCTCAATGAAGGTTAATGCAAATCGCTCGAGAAAAAGGGGTCAATATAAAATCACAGGTAAGCGATAACGATACTAAAACAATTGAAAAAAATTGCCAAATTTTCGAAGCAATCTGCTTCTTCTTCAGGACACTATTAGATAGCGCATAGAGAAACGCTCAATATGTAGCCAATTGAAGAAACCAGTTTTTATTAGACTAGTGCTTTTTATATAATTTCTATCTTTCTTTTCGTGTCTTTATATTTATGTGAGTGTTTGTTTGTGTGTGTCCTGAAGAAGAAGCAGATTGAGCACTTCGAAAATTTGGCAATTTTTTAATTGTTTTAGTAACGTTATCGCTTACCTGTGCTTTTATATATATATATATATATATATATAAATATAATATATAGATATATATATATATATATATATATATATATATATATATATATATATATATATATATATATATATATATATATATATGTGTGTGTGTGTGTGTGTGTGTGTGTGAGTGTGTGTGTGTGTGTGTGTGTCCTGAAGAAGAAGCAGATCGCTTTGAAAATTTGGCAATTTTTTAATTGTTTTAGTATCGTTATCGCTTACCTGTGCTTTTATATATATATATATATATATATATATATATATATATATATATATATATATATATATATATATATATATATATATATATATATATATATATATATATATATATATATATATATATATATATATATATATATATATATGATGTGAATCTAGGAATTTTTTTATTGTTTTCAGAGACACATATTCACATGTGTATAGGTCTCTGTTGTTTAGTTTTGATTGTTTTTGTTTTTTTTTTAAGGGTAACAAGTGTGTGAAAATAAGAAAGATTGTTATATTAAAATTCAATAACATAGCTAGTGCCATAGCTTCACGGGGGGGGGGGGGGGCATTAGGGCTATTTCCTCTATAAAGGTATACATACATATGCTGCTGGAATAAGGTTTCGCCCAATATGTAAACGGGTAGAGAGCTGACGACTCCAGCTGGGTAGAGTGCTAACGACTCCAGCTGCATGTCCATACCATAATCAGTGCAAGTTACACCTACTCCCTACATAAGCTGACTCTGAAAAGTTGAGGAGCACAGTTTGAAACTCTCAAAAACAAGTATATAAATAAATAAATAACTAAATAAATAAATAAAGAAAGAAATAGAAATTTACTTACAGATGATGAACTCTGTTTTTTTTTTATCACGCATCTTTGTTTTCTGCCTTCTGGTCAGCCCATTTCAGTTGCCATCCATTGACATCTGGACGGCATCAACTATCACTAAATCAATGAAAAAATGAATAAGTAAATAGATAGATAAATGGATGGATAAATAGATGGTGATACTGGAGGCATAGGCCGGAATTGTTTGTACTCCGAACTGATTATTGACACTATCTGTAACAAGTTGTAAGGGGGATTTTTGAAGAAGGGGAAGGAGTACCCGTCAGGAGTTTTGCTGAAAATCAACGCCTTCCACATCGACAGTATAACCCCGAGATCAACGCTAAGACCATAGGTTTTGTATTGGGTTCCTATATAGTACTATACAGACTTTTACTTGAGCGTTACACCCTGACTAACAGGGCGGTGGGGACTCTATGACGGGCCTTGTTCAAACCTTTTCACAGGAGGCAAAGTCCTGAGCCTTGTTCCCTCTGACTGTTAGTCGGGACTCCTACAGATCAAGGATGTGAGCTCGCTTACAAACGGACATAGCACGGTTTACTTATGTTGATATGTATATATTATTTTTACATATTTCTGATACTGGCATATTATTCTATAAACGTTTCGTGTGAAATTCTTGATGACCTATCATTTTGAGAAACCTGTTGATCGTTATTCTCTATATGGAGGATTATTTAAATGTGTGTCCTTTGATTGTGCTGTTTTCCTTGACCTAAGTCAGTATCGTACGTTAGTACAATCGAATATTTTTGTAATTTCGTTTTCTATGTTAATTTTACTTTTATCATGTTTTATGTGCACATCCCTGGTAGTCTGTGTCATACAGCCTGGTCATATGTCTTTTCTAGTTAATCGGAAAATTGAAACTAATACGGGAAGTAAGATAAGCCAAAGGAAATCGACACGGTATTCCGGTGAGAGAGCCAGGAAATATTTCTAAATTAGAAATGTTAAAGCGATGCGGTTTTAGATTTCAACATATAAATAAATAAAAGAAACAAAACAAACACTCTTTGCCGCAAATTTTCGGCCTCCTGGCCTTTATCAAGCAATAGTTAGAATAGTACAGTAGATCTACGTAACATCCATCTTTACATGTCTAATATAAACAAGCTTCTACGACAAAGAGTGTTTGTGTTATTTCTTTTAGTATATTTTACTTCCCTTTGGAGGACTACTTATTACATCTTATATTAATGAATAATGTTATGCATCAGTGTTAGTTGGAGGGTAAGATGGTGAATCTGCTTCAGGTCGGCGGTTTTCTTCAGATACCCTGGTTTAATCTCCACCACTAAACGCTGGCTGCCACCATTTAGGATATTAATCCTGGTGTGGTGTTATCCTCCACCACTAAAAACTGGCTGCCACCAAATAGTAGAAATAATCCTGTTATGGTTTTATACTCTCTACCACTAAATTCTGCCCTCCACCATATAGGGGAACTTAGTAGTGTGTGATGTTAGCCACCACTAAACACTGGCTGCCACTATATGCGGGGAAATAATCAGCATCAGTCATGGCGTTAAACAATAAACTTGAAAGCAAAATTTGCCTTTATTCCTTTGTCCCATGTGCATTCTGGAGGCATTGATGGTGGGCGAAGGTAGCCAAACTGGAGATATCTAATTTTCTTTGTCTCGCATATGGTTCCAGGGGCATGGATGCCAATAGTGGTGTAGTGTTTGCAAATGTCATAATAACATTGCGTCAGTTATTTTCATATGTTATATATTGTAATACTTGGGGCTCGTGAAAAGTTCCACGGTAAAGCTTGATTTAAGCATTTTTGTTGCTCTCTCTTTATATGCAGGAGTCTGGGAAATTGTGATGAGAATTTATGAATATGAGATGTGATAACTGGTCGAAATTCTTGATGACAACAATGAACACACACAAATGGTTGCAACACCTACCAGAAACGGAGCCACATTAGATCTATACATCACTAACATCCGTGGTCAGATTGAGCAGACACAGCGCCAGGAATATCTAACCATGACATAGTCTACATGGGGCTTGGGTCTACATGGAAATAGACTCTGACATCAGTAGAAACACCCAGAAACCAAGAGATATTCCGTTGTATAGGTAAGCAAACTGGAAAAACATGGCTGAAGGAAGAAAACTGCTTCATGTAAACATCAAGCAGGAGAAGAAATGCGGTGGACATTGATAGGATGTGGACGGTATCCAGGGACGCCATAGAAAACTTAATAAAGAAAAATATTCCAGCAAAGACTTAAAGACTTAAGGATAAACTGCTCCGGATAACTTGAGACATTAGATCTCTCATGAAAACGGGACAAAGCCTACAAACGTAAGAAAAAGACAAGCCATAAGGAGGATATAAAGAAAGATCTTAAACCTCAAGTACAGAAACCTTAATCATCAAGCACAGAAACCTTAAACATCAAGTACAGAGACCTTAATCATCAAGTACAGAAACCTTAAACATCAAGTACAGACCTTAATCACCATGTACAGAGACCTTAAACATCAAGTACAGAGATACTAAACATCAAGTACAGAAACCTTAAACATCAAGTACAGACCTTAATCACCATGTACAGAGACCTTAATCACCAAATACAGATACCTTTAACATCAAGTACAGAGATCTTAAACATCAAGTACAGACACTTTACTCATCAAGCACAGAGACCTTAAACACCAAGTACAGAGACCTTAATCATTAAGAACAGACACCTTAAACATCAAGTACAGAGAACTTAACAACCAAGTACCGAGACCTTATTCATCAAGAACAGAAACCTTACTCATCAAGTACAGACACCTTAATCATCAAACATAGAGACCTTTAACATCAAGTACAGAGACATTAAACATCAAATACAAAGACCTTAATAATCGAGAACAGAGACCTTAAACATCAAGTACAGAGTCCTTAATCATCAAGTACAGAGACCTTAATCATCAAGTACAGACACCTTAATCATCAAGTACAGAGACCTTAAACACAATGTACAGAGACCTTAATCATAAAGTATAGAGACCTTAATCATCAAGTACAGACACCTTAATTATCAAGCACAGAGACCGTAAACATCAAGTACAGAGACCTTAAACCTCAAGAACAGAGACCTTAAACATCAAGTACAGAGACCTTAATCATTCTGAACAGATACCTTAATCATCAAGTACAGAGATCTTAAACATTAAGTACAGAGACCTTAATCATCAAATACAGACACCTTAATCATCAAGCACAAGAGACCTTAAACATTAAGTACAGAGATCTTAAACATCAAGTACAGAGACCTTAATCATCAAGACAGAGACCTTAATCATCAAGTACAGACACCTTAATCATCAAGCACAGAGACCTTAAATATCAAGTACAGAGACCTTAATCATCAAGTACAAAGATATTCTAGGAGAGCTGAATGGTCCTATATTGAAGGCTTACTCAATCCAGTAGAGGAAGAAAGTAATAACAAAGGAACATCAAAAAGATTCTCGACTTACATCAAACACAAAAAGAGTGGAGGGGTATCATCATTAAAACAACACGGGAAACTGGAAACATACCCTTCAAAACAAGCAAACAAATTAAACGACCAAATCAAGTCTCTCCTCTCGACATCTGATACAGTTACAATCGACGTGTTCATCAATGTCAGATACATAAAAGACTAGCCATCAGACTACCCAGAAGCAAACAGCATCATTTTATCAGAGGCAGGAGTGCTGAAATTACTTAGAGATCTTAATGCACACAAAGTTGGGAGACCTGACAACATCATACATACACTGTATTAAGGAACTTGCAGATCAACTGGCACAAATACTAACCATCATTTTTAATAATCAAAGGGAGAGTGGAGAGATACCATCAGACTAGAAAAGTGCTAGAATAATACCAGCATTCAAGAAAGAAAATAAGCTATCTACCATCATATTACAGGCCAATATCATTGACGTGTGTGTGTGTGTGTGTGTGTGTGTGTGTGTGTGTGTGTGTGTGTGTGTGTTAAAATTATGGAACATACTGTAACAAGCCACATCATGAAGCAGAGAGAAATAACATCTTATATCCTTTGCAGCATTGACTCAGAAGTAAAAGATCTTGTGAAACAGCATAGGCGGATCTAGAAATTTTTGAAAAGGAGAGGGGGTGTTGCTCCCATGACTAAGGTTATGCTCTATTCGGTCTGGAAAGGGGGGTGCAGCTCTAAAACTGGTCGAAAATGACATTTGGTAAAATTTTTCGACCAAAAGGGAGGATGGGTTGCAACTCCCTATAAATCCGCCGATGCACTTTTTGGAAAATAAATATTCTGGCCCTGGAAATGCTGGAAATAAAAATTCTGGCTTTGACTGAAATGAAAATAAATATTCTTGCTACCAGCATATACATATACCAGATCATGCAAATATAACTTTAGCTGAATGTTCTATAGAAAACACGTTGATTATTTTCCGGCTCGCTTCGCTCGCCAGATTGCTCCTTATTATAAACTATAATGTGTAGTGGTTTAACTGTATAGCTCATATTTCAGCGGAATCTCTAGCATTGGACAAATCGTGCTAGTCAATATGTTCGACAAAATGTAATAGAATTGTTGCTTTTTAAAAGATATATTTGCATATTCATTTTGAGGGGCAGACAGGAGACAAGGGCTCTACCATCTGCTTTCTGAGAGATTTTCTCTTCAGATTCTTGTTTGAAGTAGTGTCATTCGCGTCTACTTGCCGTCAGTTTCCAATTCCATTTCCCAACTTCCCCTCGTGTTGTCCGCCCCTCATTTATATGCCAGAAACACCGATATTTTAACGTTTAGGTTAGAACAATTGGCCAAAAGTGGTCTTAACTGAATTTGTCTCATCTCTCACCTGAGCGTATATGCAAAGTTAATGTTTAAATTAAATCATATGCATTTCAAAATTTATATGGTGGGCATATTTGTTGACAGTGTTTCATTCCTTTTAAGTTTCATTCAAATCAGTGCAACAGGACATTTGTCAAATGATTTTAACACATTGATTCAAATATAAAATAAACACAAATATAAATTTAGAATTAGAACAAAAGTAAAACCAACAAAAATATGTATTTTCACTTAACATACAGGATAACAAAAGTAAAAACAGTTCCAAATGTGCCTACATTGTTCACCTTAGATATAGAAAACATTGCAAAATGATACTGAACAATGATTTTAGATGACCATAAGTCTTTACTTTCTTTAAAACTTTTAAAACATGTAAATTTGTATATGTGATATTAATTCTAATAATCTCTTACAGCAACCAATTTGGAATAATAAATATATTACACATAAAGGGAGAACACTCTTCCATCTTAACTGGGTAAAAAGTGGAATACTGTATGTAAAAGACCTTTTCAATGAACAAGGTCAATTAAAGCCCATCACAGACATATCAGTATTATTGCACAATAAATCGAACTGGCTATACGAATATAAAACAATACAATGTGCATTTAAAAATATGATTTTAAAATATGACTTTTCTAATGCAGTTTATACCACAATTGAGCCTTCTTTGCATTTTATGTTTTAAGATGGCTTTCACTCGATATATGATAAAACATGCAAATTTTATTATGAAAATTTATTAAAACGTAAATTTCAAAAACCCTATTATCAAAATATGTTATCAAAAGAATTCCTTATTGAAAACAAGTCATCATGGAAAAACATATACCGAAATAAAATTAAAGAAGAGCCAGATAAGAAAATAGCAGAATTTAATTATAAATCATTAAATAATTTATTGAATAATAACCCTTTTTTGAGTAAATGGAAGAAGGACGTTAAAAAACATTGTGTTTATTGTAATGCTAATATTGAAAACTCAAAACGTCTTATTTATGAGTGTGAAAATGTATAACAGCTGTGGGAAATCTTGGGTATTGTTTCAAATTTTGATATACAGTGGAAACATATTGTCGTAGGTTTGTACTTAGAAAGAAATGAAAAAAACTATATGTTATAACTATATCATATATATATATATATATATATATATATATATATATATATATATATATATATATATATATATATATATATATATATATATATATATATATATATATATATATATATATATATGTGTGTGTGTGTGTGTGTGTGTGTGTGTGTGTGTGTGTGTGTGTGTGTGTGTGTGTATTTAAGATATATCGATTCACTTTACCCAGGCATTAAATTGATTCTGTAAAGGGGCTGTTGTTATATAAGTAAAATTGAAAAAAAATTGTATATGAGAAACATCTTTGCTTAATATCTACCAAGCTTTCTCAAATTCAATCTAGAAGTAGTGAAGACAAAGTTAAAAATGTGAAAAATCAATATAACAAAAACTTTATGAAATGCTGTTTTTGCATTAGAATAACATAGTTCAATGTAAATCAAAAACGAATAAAATATTATCATTCGGACAGGAGGCCAAAATAACAACACCTCCTCACACATCCTTCTATAGTGATAAATGGAATTTCTCCCCCCCCCCCCCCCCTGGATACCAGCAACTGAGAGAGACTATACACTTCACTATAGAAACTAGTAGTATGAAGACCTATGCAATTAAAGTAGTGTTTGCATATTATTTGTTGAATTTACCTTATATTGGTACGGAAACGTATTGCTGCCAAAGTGAAATTTTTTTTTGGATGCTAAGTCGTACGTACGACATACTAAGTCGTACTTACGAGATAATAAGTCGTACGTACGACATACTAAGTCGTACGTACGAGATACTAAGTCGTACGTACGACATACTAAGTCGTACGTACGACATACTAAGTCGTACGTACGAGATAATAAGTCATACGTACGACATACTAAGTCGTACGTACGAGATAATAAATCGTACGTACGACATACTAAGTCGTACGTACGAGATACTCAGTCGTACGTACAACATACTAAGTCGTACCTACGACATACTAAGTCGTACGTACGAGATAATAAGTCGTACGTACAACATACTAAGTCGTACGTACGACATACTAAGTCGTACGTACGAGATAATAAGTCGTACGTACCACATACTAAGTCGTACATACGAGATAATAAGTCGTATGTACGAGATACTAAGTCGTACGTACGACATACTAAGTCGTACGTACGACATACTAAGTCGTACGTACGAGATACTAAGTCGTACGTACGAGATACTAAGTCGTACGTACGACATACTAAGTCGTACGTACGACATACTAAGTCGTACGTACGAGATACTAAGTCGTACGTACGACATACTAAGTCGTACGTACGACATACTAAGTCGTACGTACGAGATAATAAGTCGTACGTACGACATACTAAGTCGTACGTACGAGATACTAAGTCGTACGTACGACATACTAAGTCGTACGTACGACATACTAAGTCGTACGTACGAGATACTAAGTCGTACGTACGACATACCAACTCGTACGTACGAGATACTAAGTCGTACGTACGACATACTAAGTCGTATATACGAGATACTAAGTCGTACATACGAGATAATAAGTCGTACGTACGAGATAATAAGTCGTACGTACGACATACTAAGTCGTACGTACGACATACTAAGTCGTACGTACGAGATAATAAGTCGTAGGTACGAGATACTAAGTCGTGCGTACGAGATAATAAGTCGTACGTACGAGATAATAAGTCGTACGTACGACATACTAAGTCGTACGTACGAGATACTAAGTCGTAGGTACGAGATACTAAGTCGTAGGTACGAGATAATAAGTCGTGCGTACGAGATAATAAGTCGTACGTACGACATACTAAGTCATACGTACGAGATACTAAGTCGTACGTACGACATACTAAGTCGTGCGTACGGGATAGTAAGTCGTACTCAGGAGCGGAGTTAATGGAGCGCATTCGGCATACAGTCATATATGTATATATCCATACAGTTTTATTTACTGAATAATAACTGAGTATTGGGAAATATGCTTCCCGATATTCAGTCAATAACCTTTTTATTACATATACTGAGCTAAAAAACAGCATCCACTGTATACAATTTGAGTTATTTTCTAAACTGTAAATGCTATATTTTTCAAATTGGTATATAAGTAAATTATACATCTTATGATAACATTCAACAATCTTATCAAAATTTGATAAGCATTTCACTGATAACAGGCAGAAAAAGGTGTAAGTGGTCATTTCAGGAAAAGACAAAATTTTGATTGGAATCAAAAAATAGCATTATTGTTAAATCAAACCATTATTGCATAATATCTGGTATGACCACCCTTGTTTGCTAACACAGCACGATTTGTACTTGCATGCCATTCGCGTAACGTCTAATGACGTTTGGGGCTAGTTTATTTCATTCTGCTATAAGAACATTTTGTAGCTCCTGAATGGGCAATGGATGTCGCATGTCCGCTTTTCTACCCAATAAATCCTATATGTGCTGGCTCAGATTGAGATCATGGCTATTAGCTGGCCTTGGGAAGATGTTAACGTTATTTCGTTGAAGGTAGCGTTGAGTAAGTCGCGCGGTATGCGGGCGAGCATTATCGTGTTGGAAGGTGACCCCCTAGTGCATGTCTCTGGAGGATGAAGATAACTTCTTCTGGAATTAGAATCTGATTAGTATAGGCCTGTACATTTAAAGTACCATTTACTACTACAAATGCGCGTTTTTCCACTACCCATGATTCCACCCCATATCACAACGCTGCCACCACCAAACATGTTTCTTTGAAGGACATGTGTCAGTATACCATTCTCCTTGTCGACGGCAAACCCTGGCTCGACCATCATGACTAAGGTTGATTCGTCAGTAAAGAAAATGTTATTCCAGTCATTCCTCTTAAAACGTTAATTAAAAATGTCTACACCAGTTAACGCGAGTATTGCGATGAAAAGGCGTCAGAATCTGTCCGAAGTATGGCTGTAAGCTCGTATCGGCCTATTTCTAGCCCTTAACATATTACGTGTATAGTGTGTGCGTTGGCACCACAACGTTTGGCCGTAACTGTTGCTGGCAAATGACGTTGAAAGAGATGCGTCAACGCTATGCATGGTCATCGCGGACCGTAGTTGCACGTGGTCTACCTTATCGAGAACGATCTTTGCCAGTCGGTATTCATTGAAGAACTTACAAAATTATGCTCTTTCTCGTGTAACCAAATGCCGTGCTAACAATGGTCATTGTATATATCCTGTAGATAGTTATGTCACTATTGCTCATGCATAATTGTGCAAAAATGATGGACTTGTAAAATCTGTTGACTACTTCCAAAACACTCTGTATCCACAACTTTTCGGCCACTTGGTCTTTATGACTTGGCCTTATTCGCTGCGTTAATTTAACCAGCAGTTATGGATTTTACGGAGAAACACATAGAAAATGACACGAATGTTTTGATTTCTCAGTATTTGTGGTACCGATATAACCGGACGACCAATTCCTTTGTGGAAGCCCATCGGTTAGAATGATTAACTGATCTGTAGACCAAAGCAAGCATCTGCTATCATAAATTTAAATTGGAAGTTCAGATTATAGTTGTGGAGGTTAAAAATAACAATGACAAGAGGAAATTCCTTCATCTTCTTTTACGTATATAACATACACATATATTGCGTGTATTTCAGCAGTTACGTTAAGTACGAAACACCAGGTCGAGTTATACCCAAGACTGTGTATAACTACTTCAATCCCATTCTTCATCTTCTTCTTTAGCGAAAATGATGTGGACGGCTAGTAGGAACGTGGTGTATTTTACACTGTGTACATCGGTTGTATCTGATATACCTAAGTCTCTCCGTTACATTTGTCAGAGAGGGGCAGGCTTGGTGTAGTGGTTAAGCGCTTGGCTTGCGGCGCCGACGATCCGGGTTCGATTCTCGGGTTGCGCCACTATGTTTAAGAGATTAGTAACCTCCTGCTTCCATGTCGCGATATAACTGAAATATTGTTGAAAGCGACGTAAAACACCAATCAACCAACCAACCAACCAACATTTGTTAGAAAAGAAAATTAAAAGTATAGGTATACAATTGGCAAAATACTATTCATTGTAGGCCACGATTTACCTTTAACGATTTAAGAAATTATACGAGCTCCCAAGGCTTCGTCCCCAGGTCCCCCTACTAGGGTTTTTTCCTGGATTCACTAGACACCACAAAGCAGTCCCAGACGCATTGCCTTCACATGTGTATTTTTGCTTAAAAATTGCGCTCCGCCACATTATCATCACTTCCTGGATTCGCCCCTGGTACTTACGGCATATTATGTCGTACGTACGACTTATCATCTCGTACGTACGACTTAGTATCTCGTACGTACGACTTAGTATGTCGTACGTACGACTTAGTATGTCGTACGTACGACTTAGTATCTCGTACGTACGACTTAGTTTGTCGTACGTACGACTTATTATCTCGTACGTACGACTTAGTATGTCGTACGTACGACTTAGTATGTCGTACGTACGACTTAGCATCCAAAAAAATTTTCACTTTGGCAGCAATACGCTTCCGTATATTAGAATGTGTTTTGTTAACAAAATATAATCATAGAAAGGATGTGTGTATATGGCATATATTACACTGCAATTCTAACAATTATATATTTGCAACAAAAAGTCAAGAAAATAAATAATCTGTCCCAGGATATCAAGGAAATAAATATTCTATCCTTCAAAGATCTGAAAATAAATAATCTGACTCGACCAAAATTTGCCAGCCCCCCAGAATCAAATGGTCGTCCCCGAATAAAACTCAGGTTGTATTGGTTGATGAGGAGGACTCTAATTGCTGGAGTCCGGTGTGCTACAGGGCTAACTCAACTCTACAGTACAGTTTGTTTGCAGCATTGTTTACACCATAGCTTATTTAACCATCAGTTCAGATGTAGACTGCCAAATCTTACAAAATGATCAAACCAAACTTTCTCTTTGGGAACATCAATAGAAAATGAAATTGCACAGTTCTCATCGTATCTACATGTAGGGATAACCCTACCCCCCCCCCCCCTTCCCAAAAACAAAAACCCCAAAACAAAACAAAAAGAATAACAACAAAAAAAAAAAAAACAAACAAACAAAAAACCCCTAGAACTTTTAATGCCCTAAGCTGGCAGCTAAGGTAGTGAAATATAATTGCCACAGAACTAATATTTGAAAATTCAAACAAGGTTCAGCCATATGCAATGCACAATTTATAATTTCAAAGTCCCATAACTTCTAAAAAAAATCTGAGCAGAGCTGCCTCCCTTCATGCACATCAACATATGCTGCCCTACCTACCTGTGAAGTTTGGTGAAATTCTGGTGAACAGTTTAGAAGAAGATGCGATGACAAGGTTCAGCCATATGCAATGCACATTTTCTAATTTCAGTCCCATAACTCCTGAAAAAATTCTGAGCAGAGTTGCCTCCCTTTATGCACATCTACATATGCTGCCCTACCTACACGTGAAGTTTGGTGAAATTCTGATGAACAGTTTGGGAGGAAATGCGATGACAATGTTTCGGAATGACGGAATGACAGGGTGCAACACTGTATACCCCGACCATATATGGCGGGGGCATAAAACCAAAAACAAAAACAAAATAAAAAAAAAATAACAACAACAATTATCTACAGCTATACCCTTCTTATTTTGACTCGTGAAGAATCCATGAAATATTTAGGTTGTACCATTATTTCAAATCTAAACTGAGGAGCTCGTATCTCAAACATCTGTAAGAACGTTAACAAGAAACAATTTGGTGCAAGCACCAAAGTGTGGGCCGGAATGGGATGTTTGAGAATACTGCAAAGAATTTTAAAAACAGAATAACGTTTTAAAATTTGTATTGTACAGCCATGTGACTGATCATTAGCAAACATATAAAGACTATGATGATCGACCACAGACGTATAAATCTCCAGTATCACTTCCTTTTCAGCTAATAGTTTATATTTGGGCTCATTTAGCCCATTCAATACATAAGGCATGGCAATAGCTAGTTTATCAGACGATTAGCCTGCATTTAGTATGGAAATGTATTTTTAAAATTACTAGCCATATCATCTACTATATGTTTTAAGTCGGTGGGCTCAGTGGTTGAGGTGACCGAAAGGTCGTGGGTTCGACTTCCGCCGTGGGCACATCGGTGACCTGTCTTTTAAATTGGACAGTAGAAACAGAGGTCCCGTGTCACGGTAGGCGTGGCACGTAAAAGATTCCCCACTTCTTCGGGAGGGTCCGTTGCAGAGATATAAATTTCTATGCAATGCATCAGGTAGATACCGTCACCTTGTGCGTGAAATAGCCGTGGAGTGACGTAAAACAATAATTAATCAATCAACCCACTATTTATTTTTAACAACAAAACAACCAATCTATAAGCAACTGGAGGTTTACTGAGGTAACCAACCCTTCACTGGTTAACTTTTGGTAGTGGTGTGGCCGTGCTGGTTGGTAATCTTTTTATTCTCAAGTTTCAATTTATAAACACTAATTAAGGTTTATCGTCTTGCCAGAAGAAACAACTGTAATTGGTCCTTAGCATTCTGTATTCTGAAAGTTTTAGTAGGACTTACATCACACTGTTATTAAGTCGTAATATAACAACTCGACCATTTCCGTACGCAAACAAGAGGCCCAAGTGGGCCTATATCGCTCACCTGAGTACCTAGATTATCAGTCATGCATGAAGGAAGAATTCATTTATTTTTGCATTAATGTGACTAAGTCAACACAGATGTTGAAAATATGTCAAATTTTATTTCAGGCTAGAATAAAAAACAACACTTTTTTGCACATCCATTCAGGTGATTTTGATATTAAGCATTTCCTTTGTCTCTGCAAGAAGTCATTCAGGGCAACAAGTTAGTCATTTTCTTTAGGTGGGGCCTTTTGTTGACTGATTTCAAGTCTGGGTCATGGACAACAATTGTTTCAAATATTGTCCAGATCTAACTTAAAATTGCCTAATTTCATATGTTGAGTGTTGAGAAACATCTAAAAACTTATTTAGATGTGTAAAGAAATGAAAAAAAAATTTTGACCACAGCTGGATTTGAACCGCTACTCTCCATATTTCAATTACCAAGTGGTTGGTTGGTTGGTTGATTGGTGTTTTACGTCGCTTTCAACAATATTTCAGTTATATCGCGACATGGAAGCAGGAGGTTACCAACCTCTTAAACATAGTGGCGCAACCGGGAATCGAACGCGCCGCAAGCCAAGCGCTTAACCACTACACCACGCCTGCCCCCTAATTACCAAGTGGTATATGTACTATTGTGAGAACTGCTTTTTAGACATGGTGGCATTATCTGTTAACCAATTTGGATGAAATTTACCAAATTGATAGAGGACTTTTAGTACTTCATGTATTCCATGTTTCATTAAAATCTTTCATGTGGTATAACAGCAGAAGTGAAAAATGTGATTGAATTGTTCCTATACACCCTCATTTGGAAGTCTTAAAAAATTCATAGAAAATCCAAAAATTGAGATATTGACAAAATTCTTTCAAAGTAACAATCCTTACCATAATTATGATCACAATAGTCCATAAGAAATCATCATTATCAATTAACTAGGAAATATGACACTTTTTTCTGCATTGAATCACCAAGTCCAAAGAAATGTCGAAAAAAATTCTAAAATTTGATTTTGGAAGGGAAACCAAAATGACAATACATCTTCACTCATCCCTCTAGATCATTTCTATGCATTCTGTTTGTCTCTGTATACAGCCCGTATGAAAAAGAATATTGTTAAACGAGGGAACTCTTTTGTGACCTACTCTTGACTATGGTGGCGCCACCTGTAAAGAGGTCTGGACGAAAACAACAGAATTTGAAGAGGATCATAAGTGACTTATTTCTACCAAGATTTATTAAAATCCTTCAAACAGTTTTGTAGAAAAAGTTGAAAATGTGAAAAATGGCCAACCTCCCCCCCCCCCCCCCCCTTTTTTTTTGGAAGTCTTAAACGTAAAATTCCTAATTTCATATGTTGAGTGTTGAGAAACATCTAAAAACTTATTTAGATGTGTAAAAAAAAAAAAAATTATTTGACCACAGCTGGATTTGAACCGCTACTCTCCATATTTCAATTACCAAGTGGTATATGTACCATTGTGAGACCTACTTTTAGACATGGTGGCATTATCTGTTAACCAATTTGGATGATCCGCACAAAAAACAAAACCTTTGAAAAGGACTATGAGTACTTGCATCCTACCCAGTTTTATCACAATCCTTCAAGTTGTTCTGTAGATCAAGTTGAAGATATGAAAAATTGTCCCCCCCCCCCTTTTCTTGGAAGTCTTAAAAATTTCATAAAAAATTCAAAAATCCAGATATTGAAAAAATTCCTTCGCACCAGCATTCCTTACCATAGAAATGATTAAATGAAACCAAATGAATGCATCAATGTTTACTAAAAGAAAATAATAACTCTTTAATGCATTAAAATAACAAAGTCCAAAATAAAAATGAAAAAACGTCAAAAATTTGATTTCGGAATGGAACCAAAAATATCAACACTTCTTCCCATATGCCTCTAAATCATTCCTATGCAGTCGGTTTGTCGCTGTATGCACCCGATCTGAATAAGAAGTTTGTCAAAGGAGGGTACCCTCTGTGACCTACTTTTGTCTGTGGTGGTGCCACCTGTTCATGGATCCTGACAAAGATGACCACATTTGTCGGGGACCTTGAGTATTTGATGCATGCCAAGTTTCATTGAATTCCAGCAAGTGGTTCCGAAGAAAAAGTTCAAACTGTGAAATGTTTACACCAATTATCCCACCCCCCTTTTTCTTGAAAGTCTTAAAAAATTCATAAAAAATCCAAAACATAAAATATTGAAAAATTTTCTTCGCAGTAGTATTTCTTACCATCAAAATGATCAAATTAAACCAAATTAATGCATCAATGTTTACTGAAAGAAAAAAATACCTCTTTTCTGCATTAAAACTACCAAGTACAAAAAAACGTCAAAAATTTGATTTCGGAACGGAACCAAAAATAACAACATTTCTTCACACATCCCTCTAGATCATTCCTATGCATTCGGTTTGTCTCTGTATGCCCCCGGTCTGAAGAAGAAGTTTGTCAAAGGAGGGTACCCTCTTTGACCTACTTTTGCCTGTGGTGGCGCCACCTGTTGATGAATCCGGACGAAAAACAACAACACTTGTAGGGGACCATGTGTACTACATGCTTATCAAGTTTCATCAAATTCTGTTCAGTGGTTCTGGAGAAGAAGTCGAAAATGTGAAAAGTTAACGACGGACGACGGACGACGGACGGTGATTGATCACACTAGCTCACTTGAGCCTTTGGCTCAGGTGAGCTAAAAAAGATAAATTTTTTGGTAAAAAATGGCGATGATGTTCCGATTGGCTATTAACCAAAAGTCACTTAGGCAACGGAATAATAATTTGGTTATGAAGAAAGCGCGTCAAATATTAAAAAATTGTAAGGTAACACCCATCCCCAGAAAATATTCCAACAAATTTAATACTTCTCTGCTGTAACATACTACATTTACATGTATCTATCAAACTGGGTCAGAGAGGTGACACATGCTCTCTCCGCAGTGAATAAAATCCTAAATTTTTCATTGGTGTAAAATCCTGGTGTGTGGTCTTACTGTACCGCAGAAACGCATGCGACTTTCCCAAACTTATATCAAAGGATGGGCCGGCTAGTGCCGGTGTTATATAGTAGTTTTTCCCCCATAGTTGTCCCCCCCCCCCCGGAAAAATGGCTATATAGTAGTTTTTCCCCATGGCGGAAAAACTACTATATAGTAGTCTTTCCCCCATAGTAGTTTTTCCCCCTTACGTAACGGTTTGGAAATTATTCACAATCGTTCTGTATCAGTCAGATAACATTTGAAATACATATGTTCTATAGTAATAGCCTGTGGATCAAACCGATGGTGTTATGGTTAATGTGTTTCTAAATACTGTTAATTGTTTTGTTTGTGTGTGTATGTGTGTGTATTTATTTTTTGTTTTAAGTATTTATTTACAAGTGTTTCTTTTTATATATTTACCATAGTATGCTATTTTCTTCTATTATTTCACCGTTTACTTGCGTATAGATGTCAATCATGACGTCAGGCTGTGACTCAAGAGTAGATCCCAGGCAACTTTTCGTAATACAACATAACTAAAATAGGAATTTATCAATCAAAATGTTCCAATGACAAATATAAGAATTGAACGTGCAAGAATTCCTTGAACATTCAATTCCTAAATAAATTAAGACCGATTCATTTTATATATCACAATATCGCTCATCATGTACAGAGTACATGATGAACATGAAAATAACAGAAGGGAATTCCACCCAGGTGTCCACGATTTGCAATCTACAACAAGGCTTGTCTAGGTCGCAGATGTTGTAAATCATGATCACAAGAATGCGATTTCCTTGTCCCTTATGCAAAGTATGAAAGGTTTCATCTAAAAGTATCTATATGCTAAGTTTCAAAGCTCTACACCCTTTTGTGTAGAAGATATAGTCAAGGTTAAAGTTTTTGAAAAGTAGGTCACACTTCAAGGTCAAGGTCATTAGGTCAAAAGTCATGGTCCCAAATTAAAGATCTTATCACAAGTAATTTATATATGAAGTTAAAAACCCCTTCTCCTTTTGGTACAAAAGATACAGCCAAAGTTTAAGTTTTTGAAAACGTAGAGCACCAAGGTCAAAGTCACTAGTTAAAAAATCATGGTCCCAAATAAAAGGCCATCACAAGAAAACTATATGTGGAGTTTCAAAGCCTTGTACCTCTTGGTACAAACCATATAGTCAAGTTTTTGCCACAGGCTAAGAGTCACAGAAAGGCCAAAAACTAGATGCCCCCGAATTTCATTCCAGGGGCATAAAAACGAACTTGTTTTTCTTTTTTCCATTTGTATATATAGAGATTTCTCGGCTTAAATAAAGATATCTCGAATGAAATTCTAGTATATAAATCTCTGTTCTAAATATATGCATTTGTATTTGGAAAAGATATTAAAATTGAAGACATTTCTACTTAAGAAAATGAGATATCTCTAAATTGATTGGATATATCTCCGTATAAAAAAATTGAGATATCTCTATTTTAAATAGAAATCTATTTATTTTTAACAAGGTAACAAGCTGGATTTACTTACATGTATGTGTGAAAAGAAAATCCGGAATTTCACATTGGGGGGAAATCCACTATATAGTAGTTTTTCCCCGGGGAAAAATGGCTATAAGAGGGGGGGAAAATGGCTATATAGCCAAATTTCCTCCGGGGGAAAAACTACTATATAGCCATTTTTCCGGGGGGGGACTACTATATAGCCATTTTTCCGGGGGAAAATGGCTAGGGGGGAAAACTACTATATAGCACCGGCCCACAATAAGACTCTAGGATTCTTACAAAGAAGCCAGACCACAACTGAAATATCAAACGTTGGAAAAATGCTAGGCACCATCCATTTAGGGGCCTGATTTTTCAACCCGGCCAGATTATTTTTTTACCTCAACCTTGGGGCAAGGGAATTTTTTTTCAGTAGAGCCAGAGCAAGAATTGTTTTTATACGCCCGCATTCGTTCGTTCGTCCGTCCGTCCATCCTTATCCGGGCTTCTCCTCCTTGACTAAATGGGGAACAAAACTTTTGATGGCGTCATATGAAAGGTATGGCTTGTAGTTGTGCATGTAGGTTTCAAAGTTGGGGTCAGGTCCCTGGGGTGGGGGAAAATGGGCGGGGTCGAAAAAGCTTGTCGGGGCTTCTCCTCCCTAATTAAAGGGGGAACAAAACTTTTGATGGTGTCATATGAAAGGGTGTGGCTTGTAGTTGTGCATGTGGGTTTCAAAGTTGGGGTCAGGCCCCTGGGGTGGTGGAAAATGGGCGAGGTCAGAAAAGCTTGTCCGGGCTTCTCCTCCTTAACTAAAGGGGGAACAAAACTTTTGATGGTGTCATATGAAAGGATGTGGCGTGTAGTTGTGCATGTGGGTTTCAAAGTTGGGGTCAGTCCCCTGGGGTGGTGGAAAATGGGCGGGGTCAGAAAGGTTTTCCGGGCTTCTACTCCGTAACTAAAGGGAGAACAAAACTTTTGATGATGTCATATGAAAGGATGTGGCTTGTAGTTGTGCATGTGGGTTTCAAAGTTGGGGTCAGGCTCCTGGGGTGGGGGAAAATGGTTGGGGTTGGAAAAGAATGTCTGGACTTCTCCTCCTTAACTAAAGAGGGAACAAAAGTTTTGATGGTGTCATATAAAAGGATGTGACTTGTAGCTGTGCATGTGAGTTTCAAAGTTGGGGTCAGTCCCCTGGGGTGGTGGAAAATGGGCGAGGTCGAAACAGCTTGTCCAGGCTTCTCCTCCTTAACTAAAGGGGGAATTAAACTTTTGATGGTGTCATATGAAAGGGTGTGGCTTGTAGTTGTGCATGTGGGTTTCAAAGTTGGGGTCAGGCCCCTGGGGTGGGGTGAAATGGGAGGGGTCGGAAAAGCTTGTCCCGGCTTCTCCTCCTTAACTTAAAGGGGAACAAAACTTTTGATGGTGTCATATGAAAGGATGTGGCTTGTAGACCACATTAAAACATGATGCGGGCGTATCATGCACCCGTTAGCGATGCCATATTTTTCACCAATAGAATATTATTATATAATATTACAAATTTGATAATAAACACTTTTGTTTTTGACAAAATTCTGCTCAAACCAACCTCAGCTATGTTATACACTTTTAGTCCATCATAATGATGTCATACACATGTACTGAAATGAGGGTGAGACTAGAAGCAGGAGGGTGATGAAGGAGAGAAGGGGGTAGGAGTATGAAGGAAAGAGGGCTACCCTGGGTAACAAAAAAAAAAAACACCTGACAGAGAAATGACAAAAATTCTGAAAATGTGAGAAATGTCAGTTCCGTTTTAGTCGCAAAATCAGTCATGAATTATTAAAAGAAAAAAGTCTATGAAAATGTCAAAATTTGGCATCTTCAAACTGCCATAACTTTTGATAGGATAGAGATATCAGCAAGAGGAAAACTTAACTGAATTTGTCTCACTGAGCTCTAACCAAATACAGAATTCACCTGGAGTTGCTACTACCCCCTGTCCACCCACCGTTTTGGCATATATCCAGTACAAACATTACAGTACTCCAAGAAAAAGATAAACGCATCTGACTCTGCCGTATGACAGTAATCACCACGGAAATGTACTGTTGATAATGTAATAATTGAAAAAAAAAGACACAACTTATCACAAGAACATCTTTCGACGGTCAGTTGATATGACAGTAGTCAATCAATTGGAGTGGTCAACCTGTTTACGTGTCCTCCTCCACACTTTCCATAAAAGCACTATAATCAAAGAACATACATTTAAAACCTATTAATAATCCTCCATATAGAGAGCAATGATCAACAACTTTCTCAAGTTGAGAGGCCATAAAAATATAAACATGTATAGAATTGCTGAGTAAGACCAAGATATCAAAAATGTATAAATCGACATCAACATGAGTAAACTGTGCTCTGCCGATCTGGAAGCGAGCTCAGACCCTTGATCTGTAAGAGTTCAAATTAACAGTAGGAGGGAATGTAGTTCAGGACCATTTGTCCTTTGAAAAAGGTCTCAACAAGGCCCACCATATAGTCCCCACCCGCCTGTTAGTCAGCGTACAGGTTCAAGTAAAAATCTCTATAAGAGTGTAGAAGGGGTCAATACAAGAATTACTGTCCTTTTGATGATCTCCATGTCATATCATTGTAGATCACGAAGGCCTTTAACTATTCTGGAACCCGACGAGATAAACTTATTGGAACCTTAGATCCTCTTAAGTTTGTACACAAGATCACCGTACAAATTGGGATGGGAAATTCCATTGGATAAAAGAAATATTTCCGAAGTTTGATAAAAGTTCTGAGTAGGACCTAAAACCATTTCCGAAGGCTTTTTTAAGTTTATGATACTTGTAACCTTGAGCTGAAAGTTCCAACGTTATTCGTAATTTTTTGTATGAAAGTCCAAAACGTTAGTGCAGGCTCTGACAAATCGAAGCAACTGAATTCTATAAATACCATATGATGGGAGTCTATTCTAGGAACATCTGTAACTATCCAACTAAGGGAAATTTACAACAGGAAATCTAAAATAGTCATGTTTATCATAGATACTGGTATGAATTTTATTGTTAATTGTCTGAATGTATAGGTCCAAGAAAAATGTCTCTGTATCACAAATATTGTCTTTGTTTAACTGAAGTTCAGGTGGGTTTATGTTAGCTATATATATTTCAAACTCAGGGTTATCAATAATTAAAATGTCGTCAAGATGCATGTACATGTAACTAGAGGTACCATCCAACATCTCAATAAGATAGAATACATGAACCCAACCCCCCCCCCCACAATTAAAAAAAAATAGAAACAAATCTGCTATAAGAAGTGCACAGTTAATACCCATAGAAATCCCAACTGGTAAATCTTGCCTATAATTCAAGTAAGAAATATGGTAGGTTTGTCCATGACTGCACTGACGAAGAACAAAAGATCATAATAACATAATCTGTTGTGTTACGTATAATTCTGGCGAGCTGGAAAAGTTGAGATTTAACACCTAATTTTTTCCGAAGTTTGATTTTAGATTACCGCCCCCCCTCCCCCCCCGACGAATATCAGATGGACGGTGCCTTGCAACATCTGAAATAGCAGAGTTAAACAAGAAGAAAAGAGACAAGATTAGGTATGATGTACAAAATAGTGAATAACAAACCTGAAAAATATTTAAAATAGCCAACCAGACGATACACACACATGAACCATGATGCCTATATTATACCAACGGCAACTAAAGACACCAGAAAATGAAATGGTCAGTTTTCTGCAACACAATGAGAGACTGGAACAGCCTTAGTATGTGCCATTGATTGTTTGTCCCTTTTGTAGATAATCTATCAGCAGAATACCGTCTGCTTCCCAGAAAACCGGGGCCATAACCTTCCCAGCTGATGGAACAGTCTTTGCCTTCTTTGGCGGGGGTGAGCCAGGGTACTTCCATTGTTTCGATTGTTGTTTGGCCTCTGGGGTAAGATGATAGACGCATGTTTAATCCATAGTGACAAATCTCTGAAGAATTGGCAGGATCTTCCTCAAAAAGTTTAGGATTAGTACGTTAGTCGTCTGTAAGTCATAACAATATCATGGACTTTATTATACTCCCCCCCTCCCCCGCAAACGAATTTGGGGCGGGGGTATATAGGAATCACCTTGTCTGTCTGTCCGTCTGTCTGTCCAGAAAACTTTAACCTTGACCATAACTTTTGAACCAAAAGAGACTGGGTATTCATTCTACAAATGTATATTCCTTGTGGCAAGACCTTTCTTTTGGTACCAAAATTTTTGACCTTGTGACCTTGGCCTTGACATTTGACCTACTTTTTAAAAACTTTAACCTTAGCTATAACTTTTGAACCAAAAGAGACTGGGTATTCATACTACACATGTTTATTCTTTGTGGCAAGATCTTTCTTTTGGTACCAAAAGTTTTCACCTTGTGACATTGGCCTTGACATTTGACCTACTTTTTAAAAACTTTAACCTTAGCCATAACTTTTGAAACAAAAGAGACTGGGTATTCATACTACACATGTATATTCCTTGTGGCAAGACCTTTTTTTTTTGTTACCAAAATTTTTGACCTTGTGACCTTGGCCTTGACATTTGACTTACTTTTTAAAAACTTTAATCTTAGCCATAACCTTTGAAAGAAAAGAGATGGGACCATCACACTACACATGTGTACAATAGTAGGACTTAAAAATAACATCCCTGCGTACCCCTTTAGTACGAGGCTCACACCATATCAATCAGTCCCCGTAATGTACTCAGAACTGTCCCAATAAATATTACTGTCAATGAAAATGTTATTGTAATATTCATATTCTATCACCCTCTGGATTAATAAAAGGTAACATCGGAGTACACTGCTGTCTAAATTATACATAGAGAAAATATTTCTTCTCGTAAACAATCTTGCTACAATTTGTACTGTATGCTAATGTTATGTAAATCCCAGTTTATGATTTTCTGCCGCTCTCTCTTCTAGGAAAGATCTATTGATTGAGCCATGTCCCTCCGTCACAAAGCTTAAGCTTGCATTATTGCCTGCAGTGTCTATTAGATTGAACTAAAACTCAGATACATAGCTGAGAAAAACACATTTTTATCTACTTCCCATCTGTTTGTATTGCAAAATCCAAAAATTATCAGGTATAATTCTGTTAAAAAGTGGAGACGAGGTAATTTCTCTGGGTGATGGATACATCAATGTTTTCTTGTTATACTCCAGTCATGATGTTTCATTGTTGCTCTAGATTCATAAATTTGTAAACATTAGTTCTTGAAATAGAATAGACACAGAAATGTAATAGGAACTGGCGGGGTTTTTTTTTAAATGTATGTCTTTCAGTATTACACATGTAATGTCTACTCAGTAACCAGTAACCAACATTACCCCCCCCCCCCCCCCCAACCCACACACACACACAGAAAAAAAAAACAGAAAAAAACGCATAGAAAACCCAAACAAACAAACAAAACAAAACAAATTCAACATAGAACCAAAAAAAAACCCCCCAAAAAAACCCTAAAACAAAAACAAACCGATACAGTAAAAGGTGTGAAAGTATTGAGAGCCGGTGTAAAGCCGAATAATGACCCCCGTCGAATTATGACCGGATAGGTCATTATTCTACGTAGAAAAATGACTCCCTAGCCGTAGAATAATGAGTCAAAATCGTAGAATAAATACCCGGGGAGTCATTTTTCTACATGTTCGATCTATAGGAAAATGACCCCCATAGAAAAATGACCCTATATTGTACTTAATAATATTTGGTATTTTCCACAACATGATAAGTCTTTGAATCACTATGCTGACGGCAATAATACCCCGTGGCAACAATATTTTGTATGCTCAAATTGAATATCAAATGTTCTAACAGGATCTTGACAATAAGGTTGTGACCTTGACCTTTCGCACACGACCTTGATACACGTTCATAACACACTAGCATACTTAAAGGAACAAATATACCGAAAATGATATATACCCATTCATACAAGTAACAGATATACACTGGACAAGAATTATGCAATAGTTACCTTGACCTTTGACCTACAATTTTGGTTCAAGGTCATGGCACATTGGCATCTCCATGGGAAAAAATGTACCAAGTACATGTATGATTATTACCAATTCATACAACTGAAAGATATCACATACACAAGAATTTTACAAAAGAGTTAATAGTGACCTTTGTTCAAGATCATGACACATCGATAACTAAAAAGGAACAAATATACCTAGCACGATCATTACTCATTTATACAACTGAAATATATAGCTCGAACAAACATTTTGCAAGAGAGTCAATATAGTGACCTTGATCTTCGACCTACGATTTTGGTTCAAGCATATTTGCATCTCCAGATAAGCAAATGTACCAAGTATGAACATCTACAATCGGAACATCGTCGCATCTTTTTTTAACAAAAATCGTTGTTTTCGTATTTGCATTATGATTACATCATCTAATATCATGGAAAAACACACAAATCTATACCATAACGGATTCAGTCATGCAACCAATGCAAAGAGTTAATTGATAAAATGATACAAAATACAAAAGAATCTAGCAAAATTTTCATAAAACCTTTTAAGATAAATGCAAGATTGGTGTGGGTGGGTAGGGGTACTCCGATTTTATGATCAGCACTAGTGTTTACACATTTGAACCACGATTGGCTACAAATCATTCGGTTACTATTTCTATATTTCATGGACTCGTATTTTAACCAAAGATGCAAAACATGCGCACAAAACATGATGATAATATACCAAATTCTATAGGCACTACACTGATCCTTACATGAACAAAATCTATTCGAATGTTTCTTTAAGCTCGCTGAAGATGCATTGGATTGCAATTAGATGGATTTTAAATTATTGCAAGCACATGTGATTTACATGCAGAACTCCAAATTCATATTCATTGCTTTGAGGAGCCATATTTGCATTTTTTTTGTAAGTTTCCTAATATAGCTCCGCCAAATCTTAAGATTTTTTTAGCAAATGCTAGAGACTTAAACACTCTCTCAAGCTCCATTTTTTTATAATTGTACTCAAATTGGAGAGCTAGCTATCATGGGACTTTGATTCGAGACTGTATTTCATTTCAAACTTCGAAGCAGCTAAAGCCCCAGTGACACCGGATCGTACGATTTCTATATCGTACGATTGATGGAAATTTGATGACATTGCGATCGATCGTCGATGTTTGCTACGATCTCAAAAGGTAATCGCATACTGCGATTAATTTACGATCGGTGGTAGGTCATCGCACGACATGTGGCACGATTGGTCATGCGATTACCATAATATTGATCGCACGATCAGTCGCAGGTGATCTTAGGACCGGTCCTGAGGATTAGCAACTGATCAGGCGAATTAAACATGGTCACCTACGATCAGTTGCATGGCCAATTGCAACCAAAAGCAGCACGTCGCAGCTAGAAGGTACGACCAATCGCTAAAATGTACCACCAGTCGCACAACCAACCACGTGACCACTTGCATGCGATATCTTATACGATTGGTGGTGCGTCCATGTAGGACTAGTCGCACGACGATACAAGACCTGTCTGCGACCAATGAAACTTCTTAAATGATTGTTCAATCGCAGGTGGTTGTAGGTAAATTTTGAACATGCTTAAAACTTGGCTACGACTTATTTTGATCGTGCGATCACCCAAAATCTTTCCGATTGGTCGCACGGCTATTCTACGATTTACATCCGATTTCTATTTTTTCAGTCGCAGAAAGGTTGTATCCTGGTCGCAAGCCCGGTGCGACTGGGGCTTTAATCATCGCGATTCGTTTCTTCATAAACTTCGTATATCTGAAGTATGAAATCAAACTTAAAATTAATAATTGAAGCCCCTTTTATAAGAAAAAATAAAAATTTCTTTATAATACTTCATTACTGTCATCAAAATCAAAAATTATTTTAAAAGTGAACAATAATGAAATCAAATAGTGATTACAGGCGAGTTTCTTTAGACATACAGGTAACCCTTGAAAACCACCACGCACTATTAAACTCGGCGTTCTTATTCAACTATGACTATTAAAGTCACGATTCATATCAGAACTGTGTGTTCTGTTTCACGCCCATAATTTTCAATATTGTAGACTGCAATATTCTTCTCCAGATTGACTCAGAATGAAACATTTTGCGTAAAATTGTAAACAATTTTCCGGGGGGTTGGGATGTAATGTCTGATTG
Organism: Pteria penguin; assembly: GCA_035048485.1. Taxonomy (NCBI): domain Eukaryota; kingdom Metazoa; phylum Mollusca; class Bivalvia; order Pterioida; family Pteriidae; genus Pteria; species Pteria penguin. The sequence goes on from CM068580.1 coordinate 2,478,358, forward strand.
ATTCAGGGTTTTAATGTGTATTGTCTTGTCCCAGAATGCCATTTCGAGAGAGGGGGACTTCATATTGTGTTGTAGGGTCCTCGTATTAACCATAAAACGTCATAAGTGAGGATAATAATGACGCAAATTTACAAGTCACTTTAATTAGTTATGCAAATTATCCCTTAATTAAGCATATTCTATATAATGTCCTGGATCGTGGGAAAAGGTTTTCGTTTTATACTTCTGTCTTTATGGAAATCTCATTCTTCTCTAAACAGATGAAATAGTTCTCTTTTTCCACACCAAGTGTGCAAACTCAATTGTCATTTTATTTTAACAACTCAGGATGATAATCTGAATACACTAGGAAAAAATTGTTTGACTTCCGGTATGAACCAAGTTCTCCTGTAGATGTAAAGACTCGGAACGACTTGTCCAAGGACGCGTGTACGGGTCTAAAACACATAATTTACTTATGTTATAAATATAATAACATCCGATAAGTCACAAAATGAGGCGATATCCAGGTTTCGAAGGTCATCGGGTTTATTCAATTTATGAATCAGAATTACATACATATTAACCCTACCGATTTCGGCGAAAGTCTTTCGCCTACCGCTTTACAACTCAAATCTTCCGATTTCCTAACTTTCTACCAATTTCTCCCTTTGGATGTTTGGCTTCGGAAACCATTGTTGTTTACGAAATAAAACTTCGTTTATCCATTTCTCGTTTGATCTGGATCTTGATCGTGATCAATGAAAAAATTAGGTGGTTGAAAATAATCTCAAAAATGCATACCAGAATTATCTGAAGTATTATAAGCATCAACATGCACCATATCCACGAACTTTCAGTACACCAAGGTATATATATATAAAAAGTACACATTGAAAACATTTATCAAGAAATCAAGTCGGTTTGTAGGGGGTCATTATTCTATGGGGGTCAATATTTTTCACGAGGGGTTTGCAATTTTTGGGGCTGGTGCCACTTATTCTACGGTCGAATAATGACCCCCTTGGTCGTGGAATAATGACCGGGGGGTCATTTTTCTATGTAGAATAATGACCCCCGGTCATTATTCGACGGGGGTCATTATTCGGCTTTACACCGGTTAGCTGGAATGTGTTTTAATCAAGTGGGTGATTTTATCATATTATAAAGGAGTTTAAATTACCATTTGACATTAATGCTGTATTACTTCATATTGATGGGAGACTGACTGACAATGATGGATCTTTTACATGTTAAAACCTAAAGTAAATAAGCCACTATATGGATTTTAGATTTGATTATTTAAAAAACAAGCAGATTCACAGAGTCTAGATCCCCCGTTTACAAGGTTAATGTTTTGAAAAGTAGGTCAAATATCGAGGTCAAGATAAAAAATGAAGAGGTGGTTGTGAGGAATAAGTTTTTGAAATGTGAAAACTCTTTTGCTTGCGGTTCAGAAGTTCAACATTTTGTAACAAAATGACAGACAGACGGGTTTGAATACCCCCACGCTTCCACTGAACAGCGGGAGACTATAATTGATTGATTGATTGATTGATTTTTTGTTTCACGTCACACCACGAATATTTCACATATATGGTGACGGCATCTGCCTGATGCGGGGCATACAAATTTTGACCTTTGCAACGGACCATCCCGAAGCAGTGAGGGATTTTTAACGTGCCAGGCATACCACGACACGGGGCCTCGGTTTTTACTGTCTCATCCGAAAGACATGACACCGGCATGAACAGAGCGGGACTCGAACCCCGGCCCGGGAGACTATAAAGAAACAAGCTACTAACATCCCTAATATAAGTATGCACCTATGTTTTAAACTATGATGCATTTCAAAGTAACAAAAGTAAATTTTGGGTGGTATTAGTTTATTCTCTCACGTAAAAACATCATGTCATAGTACCTAGGTGCAAAATGCTAATAAAATTTGCTCTCTTCATACTGTCGTACAGCAAAAAGTTTGAAATTGTCTGTCCCAGAAACGAACATGCAATCAGAAACTTCATGATACCGCGTTGAATACATTTTGTTGTTGTTCGAATCTAAGCAAATGGCGATCGTCTGTCTAGTGGGACGTTCAATTACGATCTCAATTATGATCTTCATGAAGTGTTTCTTTTAGCATTATTCACGTTTTAGAAAAACAAGATGAGTAAAACAATATATCCCATTTTTAGTCAAAATGTTCTTCTTCCTGGGCTTCCAGACCATGTACCCATTCTCAAAGTAGTGTTTAAAAGCTCACTTAAACGTAACAATTATCAGAACACCTTCCTTTATTTTTATACATGTTCTTTATATTTAATATACATGTATATTTATATCACAGTATAAGAATAATGATGTAAATATCAATTTATTAGCATTTTCAGAGGAAAGGCGGGAAAATCGATCTTTAATCAATTGACTTGTGTGAAAAAGAAATGGTAATAGTCGTAAATATAAAACGAATTATTTTACTACTCATATAAACGAAACAAAACAATACAAAAAGACATAAACATACTTACTTCGCATTATGGTTGCTTGTTAGAGTAATGTCTATGTTGTCGTGGATTGTACTTGTGTTGGTGATTGTAAAATTTGAGACTGTACTATATGAATGTCCTGGTAAAAGTTATCTCCCCTTGTTTAAATATGAAAAACTTAAAGTACAGAAATTCTACTGGGTGAACATTGCTTTTGTTTATGGAACTCGATGAGTTAAGATATAACGGAACTTTTCAGCAAGAGCATAAATTTTGTCTTTTTGGGGAAAAAATATAGGTACTAACCGAAGAGTTCAATACAAACTTTAACAACCACTATTTCAATGAAATAACATAATTCCAAAAAATAAAAACCCCATCATTATTGAAGGATTATCTATTGTAAAATACTACGAACTAATATATTTATTTGAAAGATCAATGTTCTATATAATGATATTTACTTAGTTATCATTACACATAAAACTTTAATGTTGATAACTTTCGGAGTAAATGTATTAACAAAGGATAAATGGTCTCAGCTGAATACCTAAAACTGAGCAAGTTTACTGCAAATGAATAACACCTTATATGTTACACCTTTTCTTAGCGTTTCTGTTTTATGAAAAATACAATCACTAGTTTTGAACATAGTGATTTGATATACAAACAAATGAGGATCAATGGTTCTGAAATTTTGATCTCACCGGATACTCTAATAACACTTAAGCTATAAGTGTCGTAGTGGGTAATTATATCAAGATCTTTCTGTGAGTGTTGCACTCTGACGACCATAACAGTACCGGCCCTGGCCAGACTTTCTCAGAAGATACAGAATCCTGATAATACTCTCTCCGTAGACTACAGAGTTCAGTTCACCCCAGAGAGAGAGAGAGAGAGAGAGAGAGAGAGAGCACTGCTAGTCTTAGTGACGTTAGACATATTTTTGTATCTCGCATTTATTCCGACATGTTTCAGGGGGATGAACATTTTATTCTTAGAAAAAGGAGGGGTCATTCGTCCGGAATATTTACTTTTGAATGAAAGCTTCCAGGTTTTTCGGGAAAAGAAATAGAAATAAGATTAAATAAATAAAAAATAAACAAATAATAAAATAAACAATAAGAAGGAAAAAAAAAGATTGGAAGAAAAAAAGACGAAATAAATAAGTAAGAAGTCAGAAGAAAAGAAGATCAATACATTAAAAAACAAAAACAAACAAACGCCACTCAGACTAGAGAGAGAGTCTTATTGATTTGGGAGCATATGTATAATTTTCTTGGTACTAACTATTAAAACGGGTAGAGGGTCCTCCTCCATAAAAATACTGATACAGAATAAGGCAATTCTAGACCATCATCTGGTACATAAAGTGCATGTTAACTGCCTATGCCAAAAGTGCCCCAAACTAAATTGCCAATTTATTATACATGTAGTATGAAAATATACAGATTTTATAATACAATCATTACCTGTGCTGTAGAGGATATATAATACAATGATTACCTGTGCTGTAGAGGATATATCATACAATGATTACCTGTGCTGTAGAGGATACATAATACAATGATTACATGTGCTGTAGAGGATATATAATACAATGATTACCTGTGCTGTAGAGGATATATAATACAATGATTACCTGTGCTGTAGAGGATACAATGATCACCTGTGTTGTAGAGGATATATAATACAATGATCACCTGTGCTGTAGAGGATATATAATACAATGATTACCTGTGCTGTAGAGGATATATAATACAATGATCACCTGTGCTGTAGAGGATATATCATACAATGATTACCTGTGCTGTAGAGGATACATAATACAATGATTACCTGTGCTGTAGAGGATATATAATACAATGATTACCTGTGCTGTAGAGGATATATAATACAATGATTACCTGTGCTGTAGAGGATATATATAATACAATGATCACCTGTGCTGTAGAGGATATATAATACAATGATCACCTGTGCTGTAGAGGATATATAATACAATGACCATCTGTGCTGTAGAGGATATATAATACAATGATTACCTGTGCTGTAGAGGATATATAATACAATGATTACCTGTGCTGTAGAGGATATATAATACAATGATTACCTGTAATGTAGAGGATATATCATACAATGATTACCTGTGCTGTAGAGGATATAATTACCTGTGCTGTAGAGGATATATAATACAATGATTACCTGTGCTGTAGAGGATATATAATACAATGATTACCTGTGCTGTAGAGGATATATAATACAATGATCACCTGTGCTGTAGTGGATATATAATACAATGATTACCTGTACTGTAGAGGATTTATAATACAATGATTACCTGTACTGTAGAGGATATATCATACAATGATTACCTGTGCTGTAGAGGATACATAATACAATGATTACCTGTACTGTAGAGGATATATAATACAATGATTACCTGTGCTGTAGAGGATATATAATACAATGATTACCTGTGCTGTAGAGGATACATAATACAATGATTACTGTGCTGTAGAGGATATATAATACAATGATTACCTGTGCTGTAGAGGATATATAATACAATGATTACCTGTGCTGTAGAGGATACATAATACAATGATTACTGTGCTGTAGAGGATATATCATACAATGATTACCTGTGCTGTAGAGGATATATCATACAATGATTACCTGTACTGTAGAGGATATATAATACAATGATTACCTATGCTGTAGAGGATATATAATACAATGATTACCTATGCTGTAGAGGATACATAATACAATGATTACCTGTGTTGTAGAGGATATATAATACAATGATTACCTGTGCTGTAGAGGATATATAATACAATGATTACCTGTGCTGTAGAGAATATAAAATACAATGATTACCTGTGCTGTAGAGGATATATAATACAATGATTACCTGTGCTGCAGAGGATATATAATACAATGACCATCTGTGCTGTAGAGGATACATAATACAATGATTACCTGTGCTGTAGAGGATATAATTACCTGTGCTGTAGAGGATATATAATACAATGATTACCTGTGCTGTAGAGGATATGTCATACAATGATTACCTGTGCTGTAGAGGATATATGACACAATGATAACCTGTGCTGTAGAGGAGAAATAACATTTACTGATACAAGTATTATAGGCAATCAATTATTGTTGTGAATATCTGGTGAGCGAAGTGAGTCATTTTAAAAACATTTGATCCTTCAAGTTTTCTTCATAAAACTTGTGACAAAAGTGAAAAAATTCTTATCAAAAAATGATGCACAAACCTACTTGTCCCTTGGCGAGATGGAGGTCTTGTTAATACTTAGTCATTCTAGATGACCAATGTCTGTACTTGATACTACATGTAAAATCACGATTTAAATATTCATCACACTGTCAGCAAAATATTTTATTATACATTTTTTGTGCAGATTTACCGTACATGGTGGCCAACCGATCTATTTTCTTGCCAGAAAAGGTCAGACTCTTTATTTTCAGTATTTTGGACGAGAGACTAGTGCTAGTAGCACCCTCCCTCCTCCTCAGAATCAAATTGTCGTCCCCTTATACCTTTTTCGTGTTGTCAACTTTGGACGGATTACAAAGCGAAATCGGTGCATTGATTGTTATTCATCTAGCATCAACAGTTTAGTTCTTGCTTTTAGTGTCATAATCATCATCTGTTGTATTCACATGCAGCGATCGACATTTCTTTACCTATAAATCAAAAATTTAACAAATTCGTATTGTTCCTAGTTACATTTGAAGTTATATATGATAAATGAGCGAACCTCAATTTTCATTTGTACATGCCATGTGACATCGAAATAAATCTTTGTAAATGGTCTGTGAAGTAACAATAGATATTTGTACTTGGTCTGTGAAGTCACCTTAGATCTCTGTACATGGTCTGTGAAGTAACATTAGATCTTCGTGCATGGTCTGTGAAATAACAATAGATCTTTGTGTATGGTCTATCAAGTCACCACAGATATTTGCAAATGGTCTATGAAGTCACCACAGATATTTGCGCCTGGTCTGTGAAGTAACCATAGATCTTTGTACATGGTCTGTGCAGTAACAATAGATCTGTGTACGTGGTCTGGGAAGTCACCATAAATCTTTGTACATAGTATACGAAGTCACCATAGATCTTTATAACATGTCATCAGGAAGGAACTAGCATGTGTACCTGCTGAAGGTGGCAAGGTTCTCCAGGTATTCCCATGTCATCCGGAAGTTACTAGCATGTGTATCTGGTGAAGGTCACATGGTTCTCCGGGTATTCCGATGTCATCCGGAAGGAACTAGCCTGTGTACCTGCTGAAGGTGGCAAGGTTCTCCAGGTATTCCCATGTCATCCGGAAGGAACTAGCCTGTGTACCTGCTGAAGGTCACAAGGTTCTCCAGGTATTCCCATGTCATCCGGAAGGGACTATCCTGTGTACCTGCTGAAGGTCACAAGGTTCTCCAGGTATTCCCATGTCATCCGGAAGGGACTATCCTGTGTACCTGCTGGAGGTGGCAAGGTTCTCCAGGTATTCCCATGTCATCCGGAAGGAACTAGCATGTGTACCTGCTGAAGGTGGCAAGGTTCTCCAGGTATTTCCATGTCATCCGGAAGGAACTAGCCTGTGTACCTGCTGAAGGTCACAAGGTTCTCTGGGTATTCCTTTGGACTAGCGTGTGCCTGTTGAAGGTGGGAAAGGTTCTTCAGGTATTCCCATGTCATCCGGAAGTTACTAGCATGTGTATCTGGTGAAGGTCACATGGTTCTCCGGGTATTCCGATGTCATCCGGAAGGAACTAGCATGTGTACCTGCTGAAGGTGGCAAGGTTCTCCGGGGATTCCGATGTCATCCGGAAGGAACTAGCATGTGTACCTGCTGAAGGTGGCTAGGTTCTCCGGGTATTCCGAAGTTATCCGAGTGAACCATGGTTTGTATTCTGCTGTCCGGTTTGGACTAGCTTCAATAATTCGCCACACCAAACGTTATTTATTATCGGCTATCCATTTTGTTTGCCCACCAAACAAAACAAAAAAAATAGCCGATAATAAATAACGTTTGGTGTGGCGAAACATTGAAGCTAGGTTTGGACCAGCGTGTTTACCTGCTTACGGTCATTTCCTCCTGTGCAAATCAGCGTGTTTACTCGCTTAAGGTCCTCCAGTTAGGACAAGCTAGATGTGTGACATCAAACAACAAACACAAATATACAGAATCTTTGGCACATGTGTCGGGACTTATCTATCATTGATTGTCCTCCTTTGTTTTCTGTAATGTTTACGGTATTTATAGTTATTGTCATACAGATAAGTTATCTAACACTGATTTCAGTCATAATACATAACGTACTCCATTTCCCTGCATAACTATTACGACAAATCCACATGGACAAGCTGGTAACTTTGGTGGCTCTGTGTTGGACAGTGTTCTGTCTGACTTCCAGCTCTTTGTCTTCAGATAATCCCCATGTCCGAACTGATCCAGAGATATTCATGAACGTGGTAAGTTATAAAATCTAAGCTATATAGAAACATACAAGCCAGTTATGGATGTACGGCGTCTTAACATGCAGTATATCGCCATAAGGCGTCACAGTGTAAGCGAGTCGTAGACACTTGGCATCGGAGAGTAGTCAGCATGTAGTTACATGGCGTCACATAGTGTTAGCGAGTCGTAGACACTTGGCGTAGGTGAGTAGTCAACATGTAGTCACATAGTTTTAGCGAGTCGTAGACAGACACTTGGCGTCAGTCAGTAGTCAACATGTAGTTATAAGGCGTGACATGGTGTTAGCGAGTCGTAGACACTTGGCGTCGAAGAGTAGTCAGCATGTAGTTATAAGGCGTCACAAAGTGTTAGCGAGTCATAGACACTTGGCGTCAGTGAGTAGTGAGCACGTATTAATAAGGCGTCGCAGAGTGTTAGCGAGTCGTAAACACTTGGCGTCGGTGTGTAATCAGCATGTATTAATAAGGCGTCACAGAGTGTAAGCGAGTCGTAGACACTTGGCGTCGGAGAGTAGTCAGCATGTAGTTATAAAGTGTCACATAGTGTTAGCGAGTCGTAGACACTTGGCATCGGAGAGTAGACAGCATGTAGTTATAAGGTGTCATAGTGTTAGCGAGTCATAGACACTTGGCGTCAGTCAGTAGTCAACATGTAGTTATAAGGCGTCACATAGTGTTAGCGAGTCGTCGACACTTGGCATCGGTGAGCAGTGAGCACGTATAAATTAGGCGTCGCAGAGTGTTAGCGAGTCGGCGTCACCAAATGATATCACACGGATTAAATCGAACAGAAACAAGTGTCACTGTAGCGATTGAAAGGCGTCATATTTATATTTGTACATTACACTCAGTGACGTAGCTACCATATATGCTCAAGCATACACATAATTTTACCCTAGCTACACCACTGACACTTCGACAAAAGTATGAGTCGTCATAACATTAAGAGACAGAACTTCAGTAGGTAAATGATGAGGCGGACACGGTCATGCTTATCTAAGTTTATCTTAAGATACATTTTAACTGTGAAAAAGTTAAATGATTTCCCTTTATTTACATAAGCACTAATCTATGACTTGTTTCAAGATGGCCAACGTAAAATGCTTTCAGAATGCAAGTACCTGGATTGAAATATTCATGACTATGGATTGCAGTCGTTAATAAACCCACTTCTTATCGTTGTTAGGATGCTGTAAAGAGATAACAAACAGTATCATTGTTGATAAGTTTGTATCATTGTTGATAAGTTTGTATCATTGTTGATAAGTTTGTATACATTTATTTGTTATCTTATCCAATGTTTCATATACACATTGTATATGTTATGATCATATGTCTGGAAAAACACTATAACAATTACCTGGGGTATACATAATGCGGTTACTGATAAATGCGATGTCCAAGATAAATACGATGACCAAGATAAATACGATAATACGATGACCAAGGTAAATACAATAATACGATGACCAAGATAAATACAATAATACGATGACCAAGATAAATACAATAATACGATGACCAAGGTAAATACAATAATACGATGACCAAGGTAAATACAATAATACGATGACCAAGGTAAATACGATAATACGATGACCAAGATAAATACAATAATACGATGACCAAGGTAAATACAATAATACGATGACCAATGTAAAAACAATAATACGATGACCAAGATAAATACGACAACACGAGGTCTATTAAGATAAATACGACAGTAAGAAGGCCATGATAAATACATGATGCAACGGACCCTTTATTTTGGAATAGCGTCCACTTTATATGAATATTATATATCCACAGTCAAATGTACCGATATACAGAATTAATCTACATGCTTTATCCATTCCATATTGCATGCCTTTTTGTGTACTATTCCACGTTACCATGCGCCTTTGTATTATTCCATGTGACAGAGTGTCTGCGTTTGCAGTATTCCATTTTGTTCTACGCACGTAATTGTACCATGTTGTTTTGTGTCTATTTTTCGTGTTGCTGTGTACCTTGGTTTTACTATACCATGTTGTTTTGTGTCTATTTTTCGTGTTGCTGTGTACCTTTGTTTGACTATACTATGTTGTTTTGTGTCTATTTTTCGTGTTGCTGTGTATCTTAGTTTTACTATGCCATGTTGTTTTGTGTCTATTTTTCGTGTTGCTGTGTACCTTTGTCTTACTATGGCATGTTGTTGTGTGCGTCATTCCTGCTGTCGTAAATTGTTCGTATTAGAGCTTGGATTTTTCCATGTTTTGCGCATATTTGTGTTATTCCAGGTTGATCTATACGTGTGACTGTTTTTTCACTAATCCTTTCTGCAGTACTTTTTTATTCCATATTTCTTGTAGACATATATTTGTATATGTACGTTTCTGATGTTGTTATACTCCTGTATTTGTACTATTCCGAGTTGTTAAGACCTGCGTTTATACTATTCCATCTTGTACGCCAGTATTGTATTTGTACTATTCTGTGTTGTTATTTCCTGCGTTTATACTATTCCATCTTGTACGCAAGATATGTATTTGTACTATTCCGTGTTTTTATGAAATGCGTTTATACTATTCCATCTTGGATGCCTGTCTTGTATTTGTACTATTCCGTGTTGTTATTTCCTGCGTTTATACTATTCCATCTTGTACGCAAGGTCTATATTTGCATCATTCCATGTTTTATACGCAATGTATTTTACGCTTCTACTCCAGACGCAGTTGATCACGAGTAAGGGCTATCCGTGTGAGGAGCATGAGGTACTAACAGAGGATGGCTATATACTGGGCTTACAAAGGATACCTCCCCGGAAACTATCAAGTATGAAGTATTTATGTCAAAATGTTCATCCCAACATACATGTAGCTGCTATGCTAATAATCCTGAATCATTTGGCTAAAGCTCTTCGTGAAGTTTTGAGATTTCATAAGACATCCGACACTGGGGATTTATTTTCCAGACGCACTATACCTGCGATACTGTTTTGTTATTTGCACTTTTTTTATTTGTTTGTTTATTTGTTGATATCTTTAATGTCATTTGCCCCATGATTTTCCTGTCGCACAGTTTATCTGGATTATTTTTGTTTTTTAAACCCCATTTGCCCCATTATATACATACATCACGGTTAGGTATTTGCCTTATTACTGTTTAATTTTATTTTATTTTTATGTTTGTTATTTCATTATTTTTTGGGGGGGTTTGGGTTTTTTTTGGGGGAGGAGTTGTTTTGTTTTTGTTTTTTGTTTTGTTTTGTTTTGTTTTGTTTTATTTGTTTCTGTTTTGTGTCTTTTTTTTTTTCTTTTTTCTTTTTGTTTTTATTTTGGTTCTTTTTGGGGGGGGATTTCTTTATGTTTGCTTGCTTGTGTGTTTGGGTTTTTTAGGGGGTGGTATTTTCATTTTTAAAGTTTGGGTTTTTTTTTTTTTTTTTTTTTTTTTTTTTTTTTTTTTTTTGTTTGTTTGTTTGTTTGGGTCGGGGGGGGGGGGGTTGCGAATCCCACCAAAGGATGGATCCACACAATGATGCATCTCAATCTAATCCAATCTGATCTGGAAGGGCATCTTAACAAGTGATGTTGTTTGGTTCCATTCCAAAATCAAAACGATAGGTTTTTATGGAACTTGGTTAACATGAAGTACTCAAAGATCCCTTCATGTATTGCTGGTTTTCGACCAGGTCTATCAAGGAATGGATCCAGGTCAGGACAAAATAGGCCCAAAGGGTACCCTCTTACGACAAGCTTCTTCAGACGGGATTCAAACCAGAAGTACTACAGTGATCTGATATGGTGTCTCAAGGAGTGTGGTTGTTTTTGTTCCATTCCGGTATCAATTTTGGACGTCTTTTGGATCTTTGTTATTTATAACTATTTTCAGATAATTTCTTTTTTCTTTAAGATTGCCTATAATGCATTAATTTTTTTGTATTTGTGTCATTGAAAGTGTTGTTTCAAAATTTGATTTTCTTGATTTTACAGGAATTTATTATTATTATTATTATTATTATTATTATTATTATTATTATTATTATTATTATTATTATTATTATTTATTCTATTATTATGGGCCAGTGTTTGGCAAGCTGTATGGCAGCCATTTAAATTGTATGTAAATGAACAAATTGTGTTCACCTGAGCGATAAAGGTTCGTCAATGTCTCTTGTTTTAAAACGCCAGTCGCCTTATAATTCTCCTACAGCATGATCTGTTTTGTGGTATCTATCTTTATTCAGGCGCCAGTCGCCTTGCAGTTCTCCTAGAGCATGATCTCTTTTATGGTATCGATCTTTATTCAGGCGCCAGTCGCCTTGCAGTTCTCCTAGAGCATGATCTCTTTTGTGGTATCGATCTTTATTCAGGCGCCAGTCGCCTTGCAGTTTTCCTACAGCATGATCTGCTTTGTGGTATCTATCTTTATTCAAGCGCCAGTCGCCTTGCAAGTCTCCTAGAGCATGATTTGTTTTGTGATATCGATTTTTTTTCAGGCGCCAGTCGCCTTGCAGTTCTCCTACAACATTATCTGTTTTGTGGAATCGATCTTTATTCAGGCGCCAGTCGCCTTGCAGTTCTCCTAGAGCATAACCTGTTTTGTGGTTTCGATCTTTATTCAGGCGCCAGTCGCCTTGCAGTTCTCCTAGAACATGATTTGTTTTGTGATATCGATCTTTATTCAGGCGCCAGTCGCCTTGCAGTTTTCCTACAGCATGATCTCTTTTGTGGTATCGATCTTCATTCAGGCGCCAGTCGCCTTGCAGTTTTCCTAGAGCATGATCTCTTTTGTGGTATCGATCTTTTTCGGGCGCCAGTCGCCTTGCAGTTCTCCTAGAGCATGATTTGTTTTGTGATATCGATTTTTATGCAGGCGCCAGTCGCCTTGCAGTTCTCATAGAGCATGATTTGTTTTGTGATATCGATCTTTATTCAGGCGCCAATCGCCTTGCAGTTCTCTTAGAGAATGATCTGTTTTGTGGTATTGATCTTTATTCGAGTGCCAGTCGCCTTGCAAGTCTCCTATATCATGGTCTTTTATTTGAAGAATCGGTATTCTACAGCATGGTCTTTTATTTGATATGTCCGTTTTTGCGGATGCCATTCGTCTTGCAGTTCTCCTACAACATGATCTTTTATTTGAAGTATTGGTATTTGATCATGCCTGTCGCCCTGTAATTCTCCTACAACATAGTCTTAAATGTGAAGTGAAGAGTCGGTTTTTTAGATGCCATTCGCCTTGCAGTTCTCCTATAACAGGGTGTTTTATCTGAAGGACTGGATTTTCAGAAACCAGTTGCCCTGCAATTATCCTACAACATGGTTTTTTATTTGGAGAGTCGGTTTTTCAGGTCTCAGTCGCCTTGCAATTCTAATGTAGCTAGTCTGCTTTATCTAATGCTGGGGTTTTTTTTCTTTTTTCTTTTAGAGGCCAGTCTCAATGTATCTGCTATTTGTAGTGTCGTGTTTTAGACGTAATTTGCCCTGTTGTGCTCATGCAGCATGGTCTGTCCCCCCCCCCCCCATCTCTCTCTCTCTCTCTCTCTCTCTCTCTCTCTCTCTCTCTCTCTGGACACCGTCTCTCTCTGCAGACACTATAAGCCCCACAATTCTCCTGTAGCATGGTCTGCCATTTGTAGAGTCGGGTTTTTTTTTCAGATGCCAGTCGCCCCGTTGTACTCGTGCAACATGGTCTACTATCCTGTGCGTCATGTTGGGTGGAGAATCTGGTGAACGAAAGCTTGGGATTTATTCTATCGGACGCTGGTTTGGATGTCTGGCTTGGAAACAGCCGAGGAAACACCTACTCCAAACGACATAAATCGCTAGATCCCAAAGACCTGAAATTCTGGGAGTTCAGGTCGGTACTATGGTTTTATAGAAAAGAATGGACGACATAGTTGATGGCTTGGTTGAAGGTAGCGAAAAAATATACGATTAATACACAAACAGTTTACGTTCATTCAGTAATAGCTATTACTCCAACCTCCTACTCCTTAACTTCAAAAGTTAAAGCATGAATTATTTTTTTCCTAAATTTAGGTCTAACTCCAAAGGCAAGGTCAGATTTTTAGTATTAGAATAAAAAGTTGTTACCGCAAGATATGCAAGTGTGAAGTATTAAAGTTCTATCGCTTAGAATTCAAAAGTTGTAGCATAAGGGATTTTTTTCCTAAATATAGGTCAAATTCCAAGGTAAAGGTAAAATATTATTGTCCAAAAAGAAAAGTCTTCCCACAAGAAATACACATGAGAAATATGAAAGCCATATCACCTTCATTTACAATGTTATGCCTCTTTGATTGAAAGCGAGACGGAACAGACGGATTGACAGACAGACGGACAACCTTATATGTCCCTTTGGTCTACAAGATCGAGATATAAAAAGACAAATCGTGGGTATTGAAAATTAAAGATTTTTTTAAATGGCTGTAAGTCTGGCAATCTGGTTGATACTTTATAAGATCTAAAAGTAAACCTTAAATGGACGGAACGTTTTCAAAACAAAATGACCTGTATATATAATATTTTGTCACTATGATAATATTACTTTGTGCCATTAAATCAGATGAGAAGTCATCAAACATAAAAGATTGTATATTGGACTTAAAATCTTTGTTATCGCTTCGACAGTGTTGGGAATTTTTTTTTTTTTTTTTTTTTTTTTGAAAATATCTTTAGTTGTTGTGCATTCCCATAAAAGATGGATGATTGATTCAGGTTCTATTTTGCAGAAAGTACAGAGTGGAAAACCTTTTAAACTTATTTTGTGTAGAAAATCATGTGTTGTTAGGATAAAAAGATTGATTCTGTATGAAAGCCATTGTAGTTTGGTGTCAAGTCACATATTAAATGGAAGCCTTTTTGTATTATAACAAAAATTATGATCTACAGGAAGAAGCCTATTGCACTTGAGTTGACCTGTAGGAACAAGATTACTTAACAAGAGTATAATATACATCATTACATGGGTTTTGCACCTTTACCCGCTAGGCAAGGGAACTGCTTACAATCATCAAAGTGTCAGTAGCCTTGTATATTCTTTAATAATGATATTAGAACTCCCAAAAACCAAGAAGTACCTCCAGTACACTTAGTCACTAAGTTAAGTGTTTATTGTATAGGGTCCTGATGCCACATAGGGGGATAGGGTGATTCTTCTTTTTGGTTTGACTGGATAGTTTCGTTGTTTTCAATAGTATATATTCGAAAGAGCACCACAAGATGTTCGATATTCCAGTTCTAGATAAAATTCGGGGGGCGATGTAGTTTCAGCAAAAACAATTGCGATTCCCGAATGTGATGAGACCAGATTCCGGAAGGAGCGATCTTCTCTTGCCAGCTTTTTACACACGGTGAAAATGTTCTGTGTTCGGTGGCAGTCATTTAGATCATGTGTGATATCGGTAAAAAGAATGTCACTTTTCACAAAATCAATTAACACTCTGGAAAGGGGAACTTCATACTGTCCAACAATCATTCTGATTAAAACCATATCTTTATTCCGCTTCTCTATTTGTCCTAGTGCGGATCCGCAGTGGGACAAATAGGGAAGAGGAATAAAGATACGGTCTTAATCAGATTGTCCAACAATATTATTGTAACCATAAAACTTCCTTAGTGACTATTCGATGCGTTTAAGAATGCTTTCTTCGAAATGCACAAGTTTTATAACTATTTGCAGCTATGATGAAATGGCGAAGTATGATCTTCCAGCTACAATAGACTATGTTCTGGAGCAAACCAAGCAAAAGCAGCTTTATTATGTAGGCCATTCACAGGGTACTCTCATTGGCTTCATTGCATTTGAGAAACCGGAAATCGCCAAGAAGATTCATACATTCTTTGCATTAGCTCCCGTGACAGAACTTGGCCACATCACCTCACCTATTCGGCTTTTGGCTCCCTTCTCTAAAGATGTACAGGTGAACATAACGTACCATACATGAAGCTTATTACAGAAAACCAAAATATGGAAGATTATTAGTTTTAACGTAAGAATAAGTACATGTAATCAGATGTTCATTATTTCTGTCGTCTTCGTTAACGTCATCATTATCATTTTAAGGCACCTATATTCATTCGGTATTTACATGTATAAAATGTTATCTGGTTTATGTTAGGGAGCAACCATTTGATTTTTAGGGGGGGGGGGGGTAGGAGGAGGAAGACTTTGCTAAAAATCCGGCCCGAGGGGAAGGCTTAAAAATAACAATAAATAAATAAATAAAATAATCCGGCTCTGAAATTGGGCAAAAAAAATATTCAGGCCGGTGAAAGTCTTCCTGCCCCCTCCCCTAAAAATCAAATGGTTGCTCCCTTATGTGTCTTTAATACACATACTTTTGTTCAATTTAAGATAATTTTAGAGCTACTTGGAAAAGGTGAATTTTTGCCGAACACAAATTTGACAAAACTGATTGGAAAAGATGTCTGCGCCCAAAAAGAACTAAATATCATCTGTGAAAACGTGTTGTTTCTGCTGGGAGGTTACGACACAAAGGCAACGAACAAGGTACTGCTCTGTACCCACTAGTGGTTATACATGGTGTCACTACGATATGTTACGAAAGAGTAAAGTAGTATATAAACTGTAATATCACATGAGAAGAAATAAAGGAAATCATAAATCTTGCTTATTATACCGAACATTTTGTCAAGGTCGAAGGAAAAGAGGCAAAAGGAGGGGGGGGGGGCACGTTACCCCTGCCCCCCCCCCCCCCCCTTTTTCAAAAGTGGGGGCATAAGTGCCACCTCCCTTTTTTGAAGTAACTGAATGGACCTATAATAATGCACACGAGAAAGTATACACGGCTATCTTTTTTGTGCTTTACAATATTCAAGAATAGTTGTGCCCCCTCTCCGACTTTTCTTTACCCATCTATGCCACTGTTTAGTGATTTCATAAATTCCATTTAAGATATGATATTATTTTATCTAATGCATGTAAGAAGTATTACAAGAGAAGATGATTGTAGGCACTGTTTAAAACATCTACAGTAAATATGTAACGCAACAAACTATGAGTATGTGAGAGCAAAATTCACAGCAAATATAAAAAGTAACAAGTATACATGTATAAATATGTGATATGTAGAGTATTTCTATCGTTATCATATCAAACAATTACTTGTACAAAGTAGCAATAAGTTCGTCTTTTGTTATCACGTATGGAATAATTAAACAATAATTGCACAATTTTACATTGAAATTCAGAATTCGTGTCAAAAATGAATGAGTTTTTAAAATAATATATTCATTGAACATATTGTATGAGGACTTTGACTATGAACTTTTAGAGTCGTATACCTGTTTATGTTGGAGAACACCCTGCCGGAACATCGGTACAGAATATTGTGCATTATGCCCAGGTAAGTATTAGAGGTTTTGTGATAGTTTATTCTGTTTAATTGCCAAAGTAGCGTTATCATATCATACAATGCACTGTTATTCTGTTTATGGATAAATACTACGTCATACAAAGTTTATGTTACCTTATTTCTGGATAAGGTGGCGTTCCCAAATTATACAAGGTGTGTGTTATTCTATTGACGGAGAATGTAACGTTTCCATGCCATACAATGATTTGTGATTTTATTGATGGAGAATGTAGCGTTCCCATGTCATATAATGGTTTGTAATTCTATTGATGGAGAATGTAGCGTTCCTATGCCATATAATGATTTGTTATTCTATTCATGGAGAAGGCAGCGTTCCCATGCCATATAATGATTGGGTTATTCTATTGATGGAGAAGGTAGCATCCCAATGCCATATAATGATTTGTTATTCTAGTGATGGAGAATGTAGCGTTCTAATGCCATATAATGATTTGTTATTCTTTTTATGGAGAAGATGGCGTTCCCATGCCATACAATGGTTTGTTATTCTATTGATGGAGAAAGTAGCGTTCCAATGCCATACAATGATTTGTTATTCTATTGATGGAGAAGGTAGCGTTCCCATGCCATATAATGATTTGTTATTCTATTGATGGAGAAGGTAGCGTTCCAATGCCATATAATGATTTGTTATTTTATTGATGGAGAAGATGGCGTTCCCATGCCATACAATGATTTGTTATTCTATTGATGGAGAAGGTAGCGTTCCCATGCCATACAATGATTTGTTATTCTATTGATGGAGAAGGTAGCGTTCCCATGCCATACAATGATTTGTTATTCTATTGATGGAGAAGGTAGCGTTCCCATGCCATACAATGGGTTGTTATTCTGTTGATGGATAAAGTAGCGTTCCTATGCCATGCAATGTTTTGTTATTCTATTGATGGAGAAGGTAGCGTTTCCATACCATGCAATGATTTCTTTTTCTATTGATGGAGAAAGTAGCGTTCCCATGCCATACAATGATTTGTTATTCTATTGACGGAGAAGCGTTCCCATGCCATGCAAAGATTTGTTATCATATTGATGGAGAATGTAGCGTTCTTATGCCATGCAATGACTTGTTGTTCTAATGATGGGAAGGTAGCGTTCCAATGCTATACAATGTTTTGTTATTCTATTGATAGAGAAAGTAACGTTCCCATACCATACAATGTTTGTTATCGTTTTAATGGAGATGGAATCGTTCTCAAACCATAGAAGGCCTAAAATGTTATCCCAACTAGTAACGGACAGAGTAACGTAACCATATTATACAAGATTTTTGTTGTTATAATGATTGAGAAGGTATAGTGTTCCCATCATAAAAGGTTCTATTATTCCTCTGATGGACAATGTAACGTTACCATATGTTATACAGATTCTGTTTTCTGATTGGTTATTCTATTAATATAACCGTTGGTTAACTGGTTCGACGGATCGCCGTTATTTTGTTAACGTGACCGTTGGTTAGCTAGTTCGACAGATCGCGGTTATTTTGTTAATGTAACCGTTGGTTGGCTAGTCCGACGGATAGTGGTTATTCTGTTAATGTAACCGTTGGTTAGCTAGTCCGACAGATCGTGGTTATTCTGTTAATGTAACCGTTGGTTAGCTAGTCCAACAGATCGTGGTTATACTCCATTAATGTAACCGTTGGTTAGCTAGTCCGACAGATCGTGGTTATATTCTGTTAATGTAACCGTTGGTTAGCTAGTTCGACAGATCGTGGTTATATTGCATTAATGTAACCGTTGGTTAGCTAGTCCGACAGATCGTGGTTATATTCTGTTAATGTAACCGTTGGTTAGCTAGTTCGACAGATCGTGGTTATATTGCATTATTGTAACCGTTGGTTAGCTTGTCCGACAGATCGTGGTTATTCTGTTAATGTAACCGTTGATTAGCTAGTTCGACAGATCGTAGTTTTATTCTGTTAATGTAACCGTTGGTTATAGCTGGTTCGACAGATCGCGGTTATTCTGTTAATGTAACCGTTGGTTAGCTAGTTTGACAGATCGTGGTTATATTCTGGTAATGTAACCGTTGGTTAACTGGTTCGACGGATCGTGGTTATTTTCCATTAATGTAACCGTTGGTTATAGCTGGTTCGACAGATCGTGGTTATTCTGTTAATGTAACCATTGGTTAGCTAGTTCGACAGATCGTGGTTATATTCTGTTAATGTAACAGTTGGTTAGCTGGTTCGACAGATCGCAGTTATTCTGTTAATGTAACCGTTGGTTAGCTGGCTCGACAGATCGCGGTTATTCCGTTAATGTAACCGTTGGTTAGCTAGTTCGACAGATCGCAGTTATTCTGTTAATGTAACCGTTGGTTAGCTAGTTCGACGGATCGTGGTTATTCTGTTAATGTAACTGTTGGTTAGCTAGTTCGACAGATCGTGGTTATATTCTGTTAATGTAACCGTTGGTTAGCTAGTTTGACAGTTCGCGGTTATTCTGTTAATGTAACCGTTGGTTAGCTAGTTCGACAGATCGCGGTTATTCTGTTAATGTAACCGTTGGTTAGCTAGTTTGACAGATCGTGGTTATATTCTGGTAATGTAACCGTTGGTTAACTGGTTCGACGGATCGTGGTTATTTTCCATTAATGTAACCGTTGGTTATAGCTGGTTCGACAGATCGTGGTTATTCTGTTAATGTAACCATTGGTTAGCTAGTTCGACAGATCGTGGTTATATTCTGTTAATGTAACAGTTGGTTAGCTGGTTCGACAGATCGCGGTTATTCTGTTAATGTAACCGTTGGTTAGCTGGCTCGACAGATCGCGGTTATTCCGTTAATGTAACCGTTGGTTAGCTAGTTCGACAGATCGCAGTTATTCTGTTAATGTAACCGTTGGTTAGCTAGTTCGACGGATCGTGGTTATTCTGTTAATGTAACCGTTGGTTAGCTAGTTCGACAGATCGTGGTTATATTCTGTTAATGTAACCGTTGGTTAGCTAGTTTGACAGATCGCGGTTATTCTGTTAATGTAACCGTTGGTTAGCTAGTTCGACAGATCGCGGTTATTCTGTTAATGTAACCGTTGTTTAGCTAGTTTGACAGATCGTCGTTATAGTCTGTTAATGTAACCGTTGGTTAGCTAGTTCGACAGATCGTGGTTATATTGTTAATGTAATCGTTGGTTAGCTAGTTCGACAGATCGTGATTACATTCTATTAATGTAACCGTTGGTAAGTTAGTTCGACAGAGAGCGGTTATTTCATTAAAGTAATCGGTGGTTTAATTGCTGGTTCGACAGACTTCGGGTTTCGAATCTCCCAAATATGTTAAATGTATGTGGGCCATTAAGAGTGGTCAGTTAGCGGTATAAAGTCAGGCACACCATATGTCCATAACAAAGCCATGCAAGTATAATGGGTGCATGTGTCATAGCTGCTTCCTAGTCGTCAATCATTTTGTCGACCAGCTTCATAAGTGGTAGCTAGACTCACACACCCCCCTTTCCCGACCTAACACACCGCACCACACCCAAAATCACTTAATTTTAACCCCCCCCCCCCCCCCCCCACCCGTGATTGCGTTAGAGAGAATGAGATTATGTATTATCTAGCGATCCCATCCCGTGTATCGATGCATCGCACGTCATTCGATACAATTTATCGATGAATATACATGTATATATATCCTTAATCCCTACACGTAAGTAGTATATTGTGTCGGCATTTGCCAGGAATTAGTTACATATTTTCTATTCTTTATGTACTTACGCTGTGTCCATCGACCCCATACTATTGTATACATGTATTTACAGGGAGTGCTGGACGGAAAATTCCAGATGTACGACTTCGGCCGTGAAAATCAAAAACATTACAACCAGGTCAGAATAAAAGAATTACTTACTTTTCATCTTATATAATAAGGTACATTACAATACTGTTTAGGCAGTGTATTATAGACCTGCTCACTATATCGGTCGCTACGTGCCTGCTAGTGATTTGGTTGGTTGTGCAGGTTTGTGGTCATCGTTTTCGTAAAGACACCATAAACGTGCATTTTCAAAAGACTGACCTTAAATGTATCAACATATTATAGGAATTATAATGGGTTGCTCCCATTATCACATATTAACTGGTTCTGCGGCCAGTAGAGCTTATTCTCCATGTCTGTTATCTGTCTTTCTGTCTATCCATCCATCCATCCATCCCTTTGTCTGTCTCTCGACAAACTTTTTATGAGTATATCGATGACGGACTACTTGTTGATGTAGATAATTTTTTTTACTTTGTTCTACCATGCATTTCAGTCCACGCCCCCTTTATATGACGTAACGAAGGTAGCAGTACCGACAGCTATATTTACGGGAGGTCACGATGCCCTCGCCGACCCGACCGATGTCGCCAACCTCCTCCCCAAACTGAAGAATGTTATATTAAAAAAGAATGTGGAATACTGGAATCACCTGGACCTGATATGGGCAGTGGATGCTGGAACTTTGGCTTATCATCCAATTGTTGACCTTATACATAAATCATGGACTGCTAGCTAACTGAAGAGTTATCCAACACCCGTATAGGCCATTAAGTACACCGTTGTATATATTCATATCATTACACTCAACGTATTAAAGTATTATGTGAACCAAAAATGAGCAATATTTGAATGTTACTTTCTATTTCTTTCATTGTTTGTCACGATAGCAAAACATGAGAATATCGATGTAAGCCGCATGGTGAATACATCAATAAAATAAAGAAACGCAACACACAATGAAAATAAAAAGAAAAGCATGTTTAGATGCGAGTAACACTCGCGTACTGTTGCTCAAAGACAGTGGATTCGACCGGTAGAGTTATAAAGATTCGAAGAAGTCCTCCAAAGGGAAGTCCGGTACATAAAAAGTATAAGGATACTTTGAAACGTAAACATGGATTTTACTTAGCTTTGTATTTGTCATCTGAAAAATTGCTTGATAAAGGTCGTGAGGCCGAAAATTTGCAATACAGAGTGTTTGTGTTCCTTTACTTTTTAAGTAGAGTTATAGTTACATTGAATAACAGCATTTTGACATTAAAAGTACAATAATATAGTTTCAGAGCAGTTTCTTTGTGTCCAAGTTCAGTGCAAAACCATTGAAAAAAAATAAATGGTCACATTTAATGTCAAGACAATGTATTTTTTCACGTGGATTTTACCTGTATAGCAAATGAGATGTACAATTATAACAACTCACAATTGAAAATTATCGATTGCGAAAGAAACATGGATGTCCCCGGACCATACCCAACGTGCAAGTTCGTCGGACACTCCTTTTAATTTTTCTATATCGGTGATTTAGGATTGCTGAGAATTGAATCGGATTCAGCATATTATCCCAATCAACATATTTTCAGTGATCAACAATCAATCATGGGCGATACTTATTTCATCACTGTGCATAATAAAACTTGACCTAGATATCTTCATGATGTATCTTTATACCAACATCAATTCAATATCTTTATCCATTCCTGAGATAATGAGCCGAAACTGCGTATTTCAAGACATTTTCAAAGTCCAAAGGGGATAACTCTGACAAAAATAATTGAACCATATCTAAATTATAACATATTAACTTGACCTAGATATCCTCAAGATGTATCTGTATACCAAATATCAATTCATCTAGCTGTTCCTGAGAAAATGAAGAGAACTGCTACTTTCAAGAAATTTTCCAAGTCCAAGGGGGATAACTCTCACAAATATTATTGAACCATAACCAAATGATGAATTGACTTAAATATCCTTTAGATGTATCAGTATATCAAATATAAATTCAAAAAACCTATATATTATATAAATCCAATAATTATCGATTCCAGACATAATCTGCTGAAACTGCTAATTTTAAGAATTTCACCCAAAGTCCAAGAGGAATAACTGACAAATATTATTGAACCATAACCAAAAGATGAATTGACTTAAATATCCTTTAGATGTATCAGTATATCAAATATAAATTCAAAAAACCTATATGTTATATAAATCCAATAATTATCGATTCCAGACATAATCTGCCGAAACTGCTAATTTTAAGAAATTTCACCCAAAGTCCAAGAGGAATAACTGACAAAAATTATTGAGCCATAACCAAATTTGAACTTGACTTAGATATACTGAGGATGTATCTGTATGCAATTCAATATCTCTACCCGTTATCGAGATATAAAATAACTACAGGCAAGTCTAACAAACACAATTTTCAAAAATACAAATTATGTTTTGATATAAATTTATTACAATAAAATGGACATGAAATTAAAAATCTACTTTACTTCTGAACACATTTTTTATATTAAAACTACTTAATGAGAATGAAAATGAGTAAAATGTCTGGATGTACAAGTCACTTGGTTCCACAGATCTCTGCATTACACACAAACACCAGTTGTTCTATCAGGCTGCAC
Source organism: Pteria penguin (assembly GCA_035048485.1). Classification (NCBI taxonomy): domain Eukaryota; kingdom Metazoa; phylum Mollusca; class Bivalvia; order Pterioida; family Pteriidae; genus Pteria; species Pteria penguin. The sequence goes on from CM068580.1 coordinate 2,502,117, forward strand.
AAATCCCATCTATGGGCATGTCCACTTTTAAGGGCTTCAAAATGTTAAAATATTACACCAGCTTTATCACCAAGTCAATTTATCCATGACTCAATCAATTTCATAGATAATTTAAATTAAGAGTCTCAAAAATCACAAATCAGTCAATCATATACAAATCAATTTGGATTTCCATTTCTTGTCTGCATCCTAATTCATAGGGTTTTATGTGCTATCCCAATGACAAGGGTTTGTGCAGCCCAGTTCTAGGTACTACTATAATGGGATTGAATGATCTATGATTGTTGATTCTTTGCCTTCTTTCCGATGAGTGTCTTGTGAATATGTGGAATAACACCTGAAAGACAAAATATTCATTGTATTAAAATCCAGACAAGGAGTTGATTTCTTGAAACTCACTCTATCACAAGATATTTAAGTAAGATTTTTCCTCATTTTCTGCTGATGAAATTATGCACATTAACGTTTGTGTACTGATGATATAATTTCTTGATCAGTGAAATGACATAGAAAACAAAAAATATTTGCTATAGATACATGTATACAGTATTTTTAAGACAAATTTGAGAAAGATATTTATGCTTGTAGATCAAAAGAACAAGATGAACGAGAACTGTCTTTATGTAACAAATTCTCCATGGTGGAAAGTCATAAAACAAAAATTCTTCCACTACAATCTATTCCTTTCTCTTGCATAATTCACACATTGTGATCTTTATACAGAAGCTCAATTGTGTAGCTCTGGAGAAGCGATGACAAAATGACTTAACATTCTTAATCCAAAAGATTACAACTCCACTAAGAAATTTTGGATGGCATCCACCCTCACTTATATCAAGATATTTTTATCTAATGTTTTCCCTAGATCACACAGAATTATACATGACAAGCACTATATGGAACTGCTTATTTACCGATCAAATATACACACCAATAAAAGTCACATTTTGGAACACCTTGGCATGTTATGGTTCATACATGCAGCATATAAGAATGGAAAGAAAGACTTTAGATACATGCACCTTTTACATGTTTGATTGGTTGACTACATATACATGTCTTGTCTAGACGATGTCACTATCAAAATCAATATAACCTGGACTTTCAGTTGGTTGGTTGATTCATGTTTCATATCACCTTCAACTTATTGTTCATTCATATCATGACTGAGGTTACTAATCTCTTCAACAGAGTGGCACAATCTACAAATCGAGATCCTCTGCTTCACTTGCCAAGCACTCAACCATTACACTGCTACCAAGTCTGCTTACGTAAATTGAGACATTAAACAACAGAAATGCATGATAAACTTACCACCGCCGGCAATGGTGGCTCTAATCAAGGAATCCAACTCCTCGTCTCCTCTGATGGCCAGTTGTAAATGACGCGGTGTAATACGTTTCACTTTCAGATCTTTACTAGCATTACCTGCCAACTCCAACACCTGTTGAAATGATAGTTAAAATTAGGTTTCTGTTTTGGGCCACCTCTAGAAAATTCCTTTAAATTTCATGCATTTATGTGAGATCTACTGGTAAAGCATAAAATTTTTGGATTCTGATATTTAGGGAAAAATCAGAGGAAATACTCTCACAAAACACTAAAAGTAAAAAATCTTAGAACTTGGCTGAGTTTCTTAACACAACCAATGTTTTCTGGGAATATAATGGGATAGGGCCAAAAAAAAATATGTTTGTTACCTGTAACATGACCTAAAAAGATAGGGTCGGGAGGTAGGCTTTTCTCTTTTTTTTTTCTATGGAAAATGTCTTGACATTCACACGGACATACAAAATGTAATAAAAGGTATTGTTCAACATAATTCATCATGTACGACGAGGCCTGGTGCCATGGGAGTCACCATATTTGTTTTAAAAACACCAGAAATAACAATGTGAAGTTTCAGAAAACCGATTCTGGTAATTGTGGCGCTTGTAAATGGCGGGAAAAAAAACAGAGTCGGCACCATTTTTGAGGTTACAGGAAACAAAGATTTTTTTTTTAAGTCTAGGTTTTCCCAAAAACTATGGCTTATTTGTTAATTCTGTATAAAGAATGCTGCAACCCCAAACTAAGTTCATCTAATTGTATTATCAAGGTTTTTAAAGCAACAATGTTTAACATCATCATATCAGAAAAAATTGTGATTTTATATACTATAAAATGCATTAATTAATAAATTGCAAAACGTTTTTCCAGTTCTATGCAAGTACTGCTTGTTATATGGCGCAACATCTGTGCAATAATTGCAGACATAATTTCTCGAAGTCAGACATCTGGGTATATGATAGCAAGCATTCAGAACATTTGGGGTAAAGCATCAGACTTTATCATAAAGAGCAATGTGTATTCCGGGAGGAATTTAGGTAAAAAGGAATAATTAAAATATTCTGTCATCCAAACAAGTAAATTTTGAATACGTTTTACACATTTTATATTAAACCACTTCCGAATTGCGCCAATGATAACCCCGAGTTTTACTCTTAGTGTCATGACCAGACTCCTCGGGTATCTACGTAGAACAGTACAGACAGTGACGTCATGCCAACCTCGAGAATAATGCCTTCACTTTCTAATCATGATTTATGAAGTAGATTGAAGAATTTCCAGTTTCTTCAGCACGATTCTTAAGAAACATCAACCCCCCTCTAGTTTCTAAGAGTGTCACCAGCAAAAACCTGAGTAGTGGACAATACCACTGGGGTTTTATGGAAAACACTGCTCATTTGTGTCATACCAAGTCTGTGCTATTTTACAAGAACCTTTGTTTTGATAAAATAAATAGTTTACTGTTAATAAGATTTTTTGTCAAATTTCTAGAATCATACAAGAAATTAGACCAAAAACATCTTAGATATGGTAAAATTTACGTATTTTATTGAAACAACAGGTTCACAAGTTTTGTTTTATGGAAGATGAATTGTGGTATGAGGAAACTTTTAAGTTAAGGAAACTTCATGCGTAATGCAGATGCATTTGTACTTCCAAGTCAATGTATGGCATTTAAAACTTGCATAAATGGACTACGAAATTAATTTCAAATGTAGACTATACATTAAGTGTACACTGCATTACTTCCAAAGATATAAAGGGAAAGAACTGTTGTAGGACGCCATCTTGGATCACATCAAAACATAAACAAACACATTTTTCATTTATTTTTTTCCATAAAGTTGAATGAAAAGTGCACTATAAATCCCAAATTTCTGTGGATTTATGCAAAAAATTTATAAGTAATAAATAAAATTAATTAATAATGACCGATAATCCTAATTTACATTACTTAAGAAAAGGGGGAGGGGATTCCGTACTTTAAGCATCCTTTCTACATGTTGGCGGGAACTTACCTCGGCGGTCAAATATTCGAGGATAGCTGCACTATAAACTGCTGCAGTAGCACCCACACGCCCATGACTTGTCGTTCTGTTCTTTAAATGTCTGTGGATACGACCTACGGGGAACTAAAGGACAAAACAATTACTGAATTTCTGAAAAGTTCGTGCCCTGCATTAATGTTACTGCAAACTGCCTCAAAAAACGACTTACAAACTACAAAAATGTTGCAGAGTAAAATAATTTGCATAACATGTTACCTGCAATCCAGCCCTAGCAGAACGAGAAACTGCTTTTGCCTTCGCTTTTCCTGAGTCTTTCCCTGCTTTGCCTCCTGCCTAAAAATAGAAATTACGTTCATTATTTGACTCAAAACGTAAATCTATCATATACATATGGAATGTAATAACATTAAAGCTTACTGTAGCATCAATTTTTCACGTCGATGGTATCGCTTTGTCGTCGATTGCAGATGATTGTACTTACCATTTCGATATCTTGATGGTTTCCCTTGTACTAATGACGCTACAACAACTGGCCGCCAATTTGCACGGATATAGCTCAAGGTCACGTGACAAAATAGACCAATCACTTCCGTGTTGACTATACACAAAGAGAAGCGTCATGAGAGGCATATCAAACCTATTGTCAAGTAAATCTAATTATTTAATTAACTCACGTGAGTAAAGATAATCATTCTTAGATATGACATGCTCGCTGCTCAGTACAGAATTTAATATGTAAAACAATACAACTAATTCAAGAGGAATAACTTTGTTTTGTATGCCAACATGCCGCGTGAAAAATGAATTGTTCATAATCGATGCCACAATCATTAAAATATGAACGATTTTATGACTGGCAGAAGAAAAATGCAAATAACGTGTTTTATATTTATTCATCAAAACAGCACTTCATCAAATGCACATAATTTTTGCAATACATATGCCAATACTTAATGAAAGTACAGGACTATTCCTACATCATAATAAGTCATGTAATATTGTCATTTCATGAAATATAATGCAGAGGGTGTTACAAAGCAGAAACATGGATATGTCTGTCTGTGGTTCTTTTGAAATATCCCTTATATAAGTCTTTCAGATTAGAATATATTAAGAAATATTACTTTGTAAAACCTTCTGTCTTTAAACTAGTACAACTTTTCAGTTCCCAAAACATTAAAGAACTCTGCAATTTGGGGAAATTTATTAATAATGCTTTTATCTTGCGAAACACCACTCTTAATTAAGATACATATATGTATTTATATATTTATGTTCCACTGTACTTGATCTTATTTATGTATATTATCGATTATTGTACTATATCATGTATATGTGATGTATCTATAAGCTGCATAGCTTTTGATTAATAAACAATACAATACAATACAAAGCCTTCTGGGAACGGTCTCCGTCCACCGGAGGTGATAAACGCGTTACGTAACAGAGTGTACTACGGCGTCAAATCATGTGGAGAAATTGACATGTTATGTTCAATCATCTCTGCGGCTAAAATGTCACATCTATAGGAAATTGTTAAACCGGTATAAGCATTTCCACTCTGAGATCAAAGTAATTTATTTGCTTTTAACTATTTATGACTTTGATCACAATAAATTTAGGTAAGTCACATGATCACATGTCCCAATAGCTACTATCTTTTTTAGTTTAAACATATCTAATTCGGAATATTCTTGACACATTGATGATTTATATCATTACATGACAAGGGATCTGGAGAAAAATCTGAAAATAAAATCTTTTAATTCAGTATTTGCGGATATGCAGCCACAATCAGTTTTAAGTTGCGCATACGATAATAAATATAGAACATATATACCATTTAATTTAGTCAGAGACATATATACACAGAGACTGGAAACTCCCATTGAAAGCTATATAGCTCCCTGACATAAGTAACATTTCCCGAAAGGCATCTCGATAAGCCGGAAGTCCGCCATATTGTTCTCGGCATTCATTCGCTTGAGAGCATTAAGCTTGCAAAGAAGAGGAATTTTCATCGCTTTTTAAACAAAGGTAGTTCAGATAAGTAAAAAAAAGCAATATACTAATCATTTGAATCATAAAACATTTCATATATGATCTATTCAATGTGAAGACATAACCCCGATCAGAAGCCATTAGTTGTGATAGACCTCTGAAAACATTCGCTTGGGTTTATGCAAAACATTTACACAATATTGAAGCACATGCCACCATTTTTCGTTTATAGCACCATCAATGTTTATTATAGTCATAGTGCTTTAATTTTCATATGAAATATCTGTAAATCATGCATAATTACCCGGTCGTATTTGAGGACCTCGCGACATTTTTCTCCTCACTACCGATCCCGCTGAGAAACGACAACGGCAAGAAAAATTGTTAAAACAACAAAAATTAATGTCCTTTACATGACTAAACTCACACGTGTGTGTAAAGAAAGGTTTCAGACACATTTTATATCATTGGGTGTAGAAGACTTTATTCGTTATTTGATTTTAATCCAATTTTATCTACGCGGTAAATATTCAATCGTTTTTAACAAGAAAACCCATACCATACCATATAGAGCAAAATGATCATATAACCTGTCGATATATATATTGTTTTTATATTGAAAGTCATACTATAATCATCAAAGAAGTCATAGTTGTTATTGTAGTAAGAACTGAAGCAGTTATAAACACGTAAGGGGACATCTTGCAATGCAAATTTTCTGTGGCCGGCGGGTCGCCATTTTGTTTTTGTTGTTTGTGTGGGTTTTTTTTTTTCTTCTTCTTTACAAAGGAGTAAATCTTGTTCGTATCACGTGAAGTGTGCACAACAGGTACAGAAATTATTTTGTTTTATGATTTACCATCTGAACATTAAAATAAACATTAAATTGTTATTTACTACCTTCCTAGATGCATTGATTGCTCAGCCTTATAAGGTAAATTTAAACAACTCCTATAAAATGGCAACAAGTGCTGTTTAGAAAATAAAATAATAAATAAATAAATAAAAATAATAAGTGCGGGGGGGCACAGACACATTTACAAATTAAAGTTGCCATTTAAGTACGAATTGAAGAAGTTATCAACACGTAATTGGACATATTGCAATGCGAAATTTCTTTAGACGCCTGGATCGCTTCTTTACATAGGAGGGAGTAAAACAGCTCATACCATGTCAACAGTGCATAAAACATTATTTTGTTTGCTATTTACCATCTGAATTTTTAAATAAACACAACATTGTTATTTACTGCCCATGAATGACAAAGACAGACGCTGGTGCTTCCCCTGGGGTGGTGAACAAACAGCAGTAAAGGCAGGGGCATTGATTGCATATATCAACAACTCGTAAATGGCAACAAACGCTGTTTAAAATGAATAAATATATAAATAGAAATAATTATTTTAAAAAAGCAGGAAATGAAGGCGTCTCAGTAAAATCTTGGTTTTAAAAATATTTTTTATAATGATTAATGATACAAGTTTGTCTCGATTTTGTTAGAAAGAAAAAGGAGAATATTATTTCTACACATCGATAGAATTAACAAAAATATATATATATATATAAAAGAAAAAAAATAATAATAAGTGCCCGTAGAATTTGAACTGAGGTGCGTCGGCAGGAAACACCAACTGCGCTATACGTCCCCGGGCGATATCCGACGGTTAAAATCGGTGTATTGTAGAGCGCGGTCACCTAATTAGCATAACAAAAGGACGTGCATCATATGCCGGACGAAGCGGCGAGTTTCCAGTCTCTGTGTATATATGTCTCTGATTTAGTGCACCATATGCGCATTTCGACAATTTTGAGTTTGGAAAGATGGAAATTTGCGTAAATCATTTTGAAATTGCACATATTATATAACAGGCTACACTTGTTAAGATGTATGTATAGTCATTTACTGGAGTCATACAAAATCACCGTACCTTATAATATACAACAAGCTATATGATGAAATGTATGTAAAGTCACTCACAATAAGAGTCATACGAAATCACTGTACGTTATAATATAATATATAACAGGCTACATTTGATGAGATAGGTATGTATAGTCACACACAAGAGTCATACAAAATCACTGTACGTTATAATATAATATATAACAAGCTACATTTGATGAGATGTATGTAGAATCACACACTAGAGTCATACAAAATCACTGTACGTTATAATATAATATATAACAAGCTACATTTGATGAGATAGGTATGTAAAATCACACACTACAGTCATACAAAATCACCGTACGTTATAATATAATATATAACAAGCTACATTTCATGAGATGTATGTAAAATCACACACTAGAGTCATACAAAATCACCGTATTTTATAATATAATATATAACAAGCTACATTTCATGAGATGTATGTAGAATCACACACAAGAGTCATACAAAATCACTGTACGTTATAATATAATATATAACAAGCTACATTTGATGAGATGTATGTATAGTCACACACTAGAGTCATACAAAATCACTGTACGTTATAATATAATATATAACAAGCTACATTTGATGAGATGTATGTAAAGTCACACACTAGAGTCATACAAAATCACCGTACGTAATAATATGATAAATAACAAGCTACATTTGATGAGATGTATGCAAAGTCACTCACTAGAGTCATACAAAATAACCGTACGTTATGATATGATAACAAGTTATTTATTGATTGGTTTTTGTTTAACGTCACACCACGAATATTTGACGTATATGGTGACGGCATCTGCCTGATACGGGGCATACAAATTTTTATCTTTGCATCGGACCCACCCGAAGCAGTGAGGGATCTTTAACGTGCCATGCATACCACGACACGGGGCCTAGACTTTAACTGTCTCATCCAAAAGACAGGCCACCCGCTTGACCAGAGCGGGACTCGAACCCCGGCCTCCCGATCAGGAGACCAGCGCGATACCACTAGGCCACGCCGGCATGAATAACAACTTACGTTGTTAAGATGTGTGTGTAGTCATTCACTGGAGTCATTTAAAATCACTGTACATTACAAAATAACCCGAATAGACTAATTCCGAGTTTTTGATTACTCTACAATCTCGCGTCTGACTCAACTGCTTCACGTCTAACTCATCCAATTCACGTATGACTCTACTACCGCACGTCTGACTCTACCACGTCACGTCTAACTCTACAACTTCACGTCTGACTCTACTATCTCGCGTCTGACTCTAGCATGTACTTCACGTCCTACACCACTTCTTTATGTCTGACTCTACTACGTCACGTCCGACTCTATGACTTCACGTTTGACTCTAGTACTTCACTTTTGACTCTACTACATCGCGTCGAAATCTACTATCTCGCGTCTGACTCAACAACTTCTCACGTCTGACTCTACTTTCTCGCGCCCGACTCTACCGCTTTTTCAAGTCTAACTCTACTACCTCATTTTTGACTCTACTACTTCACGTCCAACTCTACAACGTCACGTGTGACTCAACTACTTCACGTCCGAATCTACTACTTTACTACTGGGGCAGGCTTGGTGTAGTGGATAAGCGCTTTGCTTGGGGTGCCGACGATCCGGGTTCGATTCCAGGGTTGCGCCACTATGTTTAGGAGGTTGGTTACCACCTGCTTCCATGTTGCGATATAACTGAAAAATTGTTGAAAGCGACGTAAAATACAAATCAACCAACCAACCAACCGACTCTACTACTTCACCTGTGACTCTACTATCTCGCGTCTGACTCTACTTCTTCGTGTCTGACTCTGCTACTACTCCATGTCTGACCCTACTACTCCATGTCTGACTCTACTATCTCGCATCTGACTCTACTATCTCACGTCTGACTCAACCACTCCATATCTTACTCTACTACTCCACGTCTGACTCTACAACTTCACGTCTGACTCTACCACTCCACGTCTGACTCTACTTCCTCACGTCTGACTCTACAACTTCAGGTCTGACTCTAATATCTCGCGTCTGACTCAACTGCTTCACGTCCGACTCTACTACTTCACGTCTGACTGTACTACTTCACATCTTACTCTACTAATGCACGTCTGACTCTACTACGTTACGCGTGACTCTACAGCTTCACGTCTGACTCTACTATCTCGCGTCTGACTCAACGACTTCACGTCTGACTCAACGACTTCACACGTGACTTTACCACTTCACGTCTGACTCTACTATCTCGTGCCCGACTCTACTGCTTCACGTCCTACTCAACTATTTCATGTCTAACTCTACTATATCACGTCTGACTCTACTTCTACATGTCTGACTCTACTGCTTCACGTCTGACTCTACTTCTACATGTCTGACTCTTCTACTCCACGTCTGACTGTACTACTCCACGTCTGACTCTACAACTTCACGTCTGACTCTACTACTCCACGTCTGACTCTACTACTCCACGTCTGACTCTACAACTTCACGTCTGACTCTACTACCTCATGTCTGACTCTACTATCTCGCATCTGACTCTATTATCTCACGTCTGACTCTACTATCGCTCGTCTGACTGAACTCCTTCACGTCCGAGTTTACTACTTCACGTCTGACTCTACTACTTCGCGTCTGACTGTACTCTGTACTACTTCACGTCTGACTCTACTAATGCACGCCTGACTCTACTACATCACGTGTGACTTTATAACTTCACGTCTGACTCTACTATCTCGCGTCTGACTCAACTGCTTCAGGTCCGAATCTACTACTTGACGTCTGACTCTACTACTTCACGTGTAACTCCACAACTTCACGTCTGACTCTACTAATACACGCCTAACTCTACTACATCACGTGTGACTCTATAACTTCACGTCTGACTCTACTATCTCGCGTCTGACTCAACGGCTTCACGTCCGACTCTACCACTTCACGTCTGACTGAACTACTTCACGTTTGACTTTCATGTGTGACTCTACTACTTCACGTCTGACTGAACTACTTCACGTCTGACTGAACTACTTCAAGTCAGACTTTCACGTCTGATCCTACTACGTCACGTCTGACTAAACTACTTCACGTTTGAATTTCAGACTCTACTTTTCAGTTGAACATGGATCGAATTTCATTGTATCATTTTAATCGTGATAAAGAGACATTTGTTTATTTGATTATTAATTTTTTTCCATTCTGGTATATTAATTATTTTCGAGATGTTCGAGTGTGGTGTTTTTTGTTTTGGTTTTTTATTTGTGTGTGTGTGTGTGTGTGTGTAGGTGTGTGTGTGTGTGTAGGTGTGTGTGTGTGAGTGTGTTTTCAATTCATGTTAGGAACTAATTTTAAGGCATTTCCAATGTGAGACACGAAGGTACGGCCATGTTTATTTTTTTATTTATTTTTTATTTTTTTATCGTCTATGCAAGTCAATATAAGAATTTTTGTATGTAAGATGGGACGTACGAGGGACTCGCCTAAACCAAACAGGAACATTATACCTGTCGTTCAAATAGGTAATTATATTTTTTTTGTTTTTTGGGGTTTTTTTGTGGGAGGGGTTGTTTGTTTATTTGTTCGGGGTTTTTTTTTTTGTTTTGTTTTGGTTTGGGTTGGGGGGGGGTTTAGGGGTTTTTGGGGAAAGGGGGGGGGGAGGGTTGTGTTTTTTCTCTGTTTTTTGTTTGTTTCCTTTCTTTTTTGTTTTCTTTTCCTTCTGCTTCCAATGCGCGATATAACTGAAATATTGTTGAAAGCGACGTAAAACACTAATCAACCAAACAACCAAATCTTTTTCTTTTTTTTTTTTTTTTTCTTTCTTTTCTTGAAAGGGGGGTGCATTCAGCTCTCAGTGTTACAAAGTACACGTAGAAATGGGTGAACGAGAATCCAATATGACCTAATAAATTACAAAAAAAAAAAAGATGAAAAAAATAAATAAAATGAAATGAAACCGTAATCAAGGGTATGGTACGATATATTAGGCTTGAATTCATTGGAGTTACCTCCCGTCGCCGGGCATCTTGTGTGTCGAACCATAGTTTTTCGTTCATATTCTTACCATTTTCAACCAGGTCATTAGAAACAGGCACTCGCAATATCTTATTCAAGATACTGTGACAATGTTTCAAAATAGATGACGTAGACAAGATTGATAAGAAATTTATATGTTAACTTTTGAAACCGTCCTGAAGAATCATCCAATGTTTCGCCGGCGGTAACGTTTGTGTTACCGGCGGCATGAATTATGCATTCGATTCATGAAAATAGTCTGACATACAAGATGACCGCCAATGGGAGGTAACTATTGAATATACAGACAATTCTTTTTGTTGATTTTGTAAAAGTGAAGAAGAAACTATTTTACATTTAATTTATCAATGTAACGATCGATGTTTTAATCTGCAGAATTAAATTATTGAACGGAATTGATAGATTTCATTAGTTTAAATTTGTATATCGGAACATATACGTTTTAATTTTGTGCACCAGATGAGCATTTCGACAATTTATGTCTCTTCAGTGATGCTCATGGCCAAATGATTGGAATTCTAATAAAATAGAAATATTCGATCGAAGAGCAGAGTTAAAACTAAAGTGGTCGAAAAAGGAGCCAAAGAATCAGTCTAAGCAGAGAGCTATGCATGATGGAGATACTCCTGAGTTTTAAAGTAATTTTCAAAATTTCATAACTGAAAATTTTAAATAAATAGTTCACTTCAGTACAAAAGTACTGACAACTAGACTTAAGATGCCCTCGGGAACTATCAGTCCACCAGCAGTGACACCGGCCTAGTGGTTAACAGTCCACCAGCAGTGACACCGGCCTAGTGGTTAACAGTCCACCAGCAGTGACACCGGCCTAGTGGTTATTAGTCCACCAGCAGTGACACCGGCCTAGTAGTTAACAGTCCACCAGCAGTGACACCGGCCTAGTGGTTATGATAAATATAGAACATATATACGTTATAATTAAAAATTTTATTGGAGTTATTTCCTTGTGACAAGTTGTCCACCATATTTGAGGTATATAACTGCATAACTGTTCATAAATCAACCAAATGTAATTTTTCCAAACTAGGAATACTTCCTGTGCTTTTTCAAGGCTTATGCAAATTTTGACATATTATACAATGTAAAAAAGTTTCTAAAGAAGTGTAAATATCAACAACTTTCTATAAGAAATGAATTAAGCTTAGTATGACAATGAGGCACAAAATCATACTTGACCAAAAACAAGGCCGACAAGGGAAGGTAGCCCCAACTAATTACTTATAATGAAACCCATCTCGACTGGAAATCACTTCTTGCAGCTTTCATCCAATATTTAATTTTTTACTTTCTGGAAAAGAAAACGTAGCAATTGACTTGTGTATTATTTTAATAAATGCAATCTATATATAAAAATCCAGAATTGTTAATAATGTAATACACATAAATCAGTGCAAAAGATATTTGAAATATCACTATAACATGGAAAGATACAGATATACCATCAAAAATAATTTATATATTTTTTATTTTGACAAAGAGGAATCTATGTATTAGGTAATTATATGTCCTTTAATCCTGGCTCTTGGCTAGATATATCCTCATCTAATATTGTGTGCATTCGTCTCACGGTATAATCGTAAACAACAAAAGAAATCTGTGAACCAGATTCCAATCTCATCTTGTAAATTAAAACGAAAGGAAAAATGTGACGCCCAACGTGGGGCTCGAACCCACGACCCCGAGATTAAGAGTCTCGTGCTCTACCGACTGAGCTAGCCGGGCTTATTTCTATGCTGAACTCAATAATAACAGCAAACACCTCTACATGTATTACCGGAAAGTAATATCATTTACTGGCGGCAAAAAGTTTATATCAGTATCTTTATTCTCATAAAAGATGTATGATAAAAGAGCCGCTTTTTCTCTTTTGGTTTATTGTTTAACACAAGACGAAATGATTTCATCCTTATCATGGCGGCACCTCTTTGGCAAATGGCTTCAGACATTTTAGCAGTAGAAACAGAGATCCAAACAAAACGATGAATCTTTCACGTGCACAGATCCAGAAAATTTTTATCAAGATGTTGTCAACCCAAGACATATATATGAGAGGGAGCTAAGTATGATTGATCAAATAATCATTTACGACAAAAGAAATATGTGTAACGAGAATCCTGTCTCGCTGAGAAATAAAGAAAAATGTGACGCCCAACGTGGGACTCGAACTCACGACCCCGAGATTAAGAGCTAGCCGTGATTATAAAATTAACTTTGAACGGGATTTTCCGTGTTCACAAATATTAACGGTTTTGTGCCTAATGTGATTTTCCCCTCATATCTTGACGGCAAACTTTTTACGTCCTCCCCCATCTTTTGTGAAAAACTTTATATGTAAACATAGAAATCATTTATGACAACTACGTCATCTACACTACATTACTGTTTGAGAAGTGTTATTGATACACTGTTCTAATTACCTGCATACTGGCATGCCTACCTGCCTGCCTGCCAACCTACCATGTATATATATATTTCTCTGACCTATGCTGCAACACCCTCTTTGTGAGTATTATGTGCAGTGTGCGCGTCGGTCGGTGTAGTATTTACACTGTACAATCCATTCTATTCACAATTAAAGAATAAGTTAACTTGAAACTTGATACTTGACTTAAGGTTTTGCAGGGACGTAGCTATAGACTCTAAATGATGTGGAAGTACAAAAGGTAAGGGTGCTGGGGACCGCTTAGGTTCCCAGAGGGTCCAGGACAAAGCCCTGGTAGGGGACTCAGGGGTGGGTTAGCAAATTCAAGACAAATTTAAATGCATTTTATAGGAGTTTTGTAGGCCATGTCAATATTGTATCTATGCAGTTTAAATTGATTGAAGATGCATAAGTTAAGTAATTTCGATTCAACGTTTTCTTTGGAGATTAAACATATCACATAATCATACAAACAGCACAACATGACATAGATAGATATAACTGTATATATCAAGGTATACCGAGTGTCATTTCATGTAAATGTCTCAGACGGTACTCCATTGTGAGCAAAATACAAGTCGAATACAAGGAAAGTTGTGATCAAATTTTGGGTAGTTTCTTTGACAGTCGTTGTTCATTTGCTTAAGAAAGATTTAATTGTTTAATAGTTCAAAGATTTATCGTTCAATTTGTTGCTTGCATTTCTGTTGAACAGACATTTAGCAGTCTTGAGGTAATACCAGGTGTCCGTGAGGAGTAAGCGTCTCCTGTCCGGATAGCAACGTCCGATGGCTCATCACATACCAGGTGTCCGGGAGGAGTGAGCGTCTCCTGTTCGGATGGTAACGTCCGCCGGCTCATCACATATAAGTAGTCCGGGAGGAGTGAGCGTCTCCTGTCCGGAAAGTAACGTCCATTGGCTCATCACATACCAGGTGTCCGGGAGGAGTAAGCGTCTCCTGTCCGGATAGTAACGTCCGCTGGCTCATCACATACCAGGTGTCCGGGAGGAGTAAGCGTCTCCTGTCCGGATAGTAACGTCCGCTGGCTCATCACATATAAGTAGTCCGGGAGGAGTGAGCGACTCCTGTCCGGAAAGTAACGTCCACTGGCTCATCACATACCAGGTGTCCGGGAGGAGTGAGCGTCACCTGTCCTGATAGTAATGTCAGCTGGCTCATCACATACCAGGTGTCCGGGAGGAGTGAGTGTCTCCTGTCCGGAAAGTAACGTCAACTGGCTCATCACATACCAGGTGTCCGGGAGGAGTGAGCGTCTCCTGTCTGGAAAGTAACGTCCGCTGGTTCATAACATACCAGGTGTCCGGGAGAAGTGAGCGTCTCCTGTCCGGATAGTAATGTCCGATGGCTCATCACATACCAGGTGTCTGGGAGGAGTGAGTGTCTCCTGTCCGGATAGTAATGTCAGCTGGCTCATCATATACCAGGTGTCCGGGAGGAGTGAGCGTCTCCTGTCCGGATAGTAACGTCCGCTGGCTCATAACATATAAGTAGTCCGGGAGGAGTGAGCGTCTCCTGTCCGGAAAGTAACGTCCACTGGCTCATCACATACCAGGTGTCCGGGAGAAGTGAGCGTCACCTGTCCGGATAGTAATGTCAGCTGACTCATCACATACCAGGTGTCTGGGAGGAGTAAGCGTCTCCTGTCCGGAAAATAACGTCCGATGGCTCATCACATACCAGGTGTCCGGGAGGAGTACATGTCTCCTGTCCGGATAGTAACGTCCGCTGGCTTATCACATACCAGTAGTCCGGGAGGAATGAGAGTCTCCTGTCCGGATAGTAACGTCCACTGGCGCATCACATACCAGGTGTCCGGGAGAAGTGAGTGTCTCCTGTCCGGATAGTAATGTCAGCTGGCTCATCACATACCAGTAGTCCGGGAGGAGTGAGCGTCTCCTGTCCGGATAGTAACGTCCGATGACTCATCACATACCAGTAGTCCGGGAGGAGTGAGCGTCTCCTGTCTGGAAAGTAACATCCGATGGCTCATCACATACCAGGTGTCCGGGAGGAGTGAGCGTCTCCTGTCCGAATAGTAATGTCCGATGGCTCATCACATACCAGGTGTCTTGGAGGAGTGAGCGTCTCCTGTCCGGAAAGTAATGTCCGCTGGTTCATCACATACCAGGTGTCCGGGAGGAGTGAGTGTCTCCTGTCCGGATAGTAACGTCCGATGGCTCATCACATACCAGGTGTCCGGGAGGAGTGAGCGTCTCCTGTCCGGAAAATAACGTCCGATGGCTCATCACATACCAGGTGTCCGGGAGGAGTAAACGTCTCCTGTCCGGATAGTAACGTCCGCTGGCTTATCACATACCAGTAGTCCGGGAGGAATGAGAGTCTCCTGTCCGGAAAGTAACGTCCACTGGCTCATCACATACCAGTAGTCCGGGAGGAGTGAGCGTCTCCTGTCCGGAAAGTAACGTCCGATGGCTCATCACATACCAGTAGTCCGGGAGGAGTGAGCGTCTCCTGTCTGGAAAGTAACATCCGATGGCTCATCACATACCAGGTGTCCGGAAGGAGTGAGCGTCTCCTGTCCGAATAGTAATGTCCGATGGCTCATCACATACCAGGTGTCTTGGAGGAGTGAGCGTCTCCTGTCCGGAAAGTAACGTCCGCCGGTTCATCACATACCAGGTGTCCGGGAGGAGTAAGCGTCTCCTGTCCGGATAATAACGTCCACTGGCTCATCACATACCAGGTGTCCGGGAGGAGTGAGCGTCTCCTGTCCGGATAGTAATGTCCGCTGGTTCATCACATACCAAGTGTCCGGGAGGAGTGAGCGTCTCCTGTCCGGATAATAACGTCCGATGGCTCATCATAAACCTGGTGTTCGGGAAGAGTGAGCGTCTCCTGTCCGGATAATAACGTCCGCTGGCTCATCACATACCAGTAGTCCCGGAGGAGTGAGCGTCTCCTGTCCGGATAATAATGTCCGCTACCTCATCATAAACCTGGTGTTCGGGAAGAGTGAGCGTCTCCTGTCCGGAAACTAACGTCCGCTCGCTCATCACATGCATGTAATTAAGACTAGAATGTTCATGAAAAGGTATGTCACCTGCCGAATATTATACCCTAAGTAAGCGAACTTGACCTAGACCCTCACAGAGTGTTTAGCGTATTCGTGAAAGATCATCCTTGCAAGTTTGATGAAGGTATGTTGTGAATAAATTAAGTAAAAGTCATTTGTGTAAAAGTGTGACTATTGGATGAACGGACACACTGACAGACATATATACATATATATAAAGGAAATTGTAACAACATTCACTATTCATAAGTATCGGATCAACCTCAATGAAGGTTAATGCAAATCGCTCGAGAAAAATGGGTCAATATAAAAGCACAGGTAAGCGATACTAAAGCAATTAAAGCAAGCTGTTAGCTTGTGTTTGGCTCATTTCCTATTAGATGGCGCAGGGAGAAACACTCAATATGTAGCCAATTCAAGAAACCAGTATTTATTAGACTAGTGCTTTGTATATATTTTCTATCTAAAGAAGAAGCAGATTGCTTCGAAAATTGGCAATTTTTTAATCGTTTTAGTATCGTTTTCGCTTACCTGTGCTTATATATATATATATATATATATATATATATATATATATATATATATATATATATATATATATATATATATATATATATATATATATATATATATATATCTGTGTGTGTGTGTGTGTGTGTGTGTGTGTGTGTGTGTGTATAAAGCACAAAGACACGACAGCTAACAAGGCACACTATGTTTCAATTATATTCGTTCCCGGACGGGGACTTGAAACCACGACTTATGGTACCGAATCACCTAGCTGTCGTGCATCCGACCCTTTAACCGACTGAGCTACCCGAGCTGCACGTTATGTTTGTCTATTTTGTCTATTTCTACAGGTATTTCTTCGGAAATCCAAGGTCCATAGTACTCCCAGATGTTTTACTGATTCTATATACGCCTGTGAAATCCCTCATGGTTCAAAAGTTATGACCAAGGTTAAAGTTGACAACAGACATACAAACAGACCCACAGACAGTACAAAAATAGTATATTGATCCGGGGGCATAAAAAATCTGCAAAAACGATGTAGAAACACATTAGGAAATGTAGTGACTGTTGTTATGAATGCCCCAGAGTCTGTCAATGAAACCACTCTCTGTGGGAGACAATTCCACTGCACCAATGCTAATGGGGAGAAAGAATATTTGTAATAATCTATAGAAGTAGGAATTTGTATATAAATGACAGGGAGTGTGATTTTCGAGTTCGTCTTAAAGGCTGCACTATGTATATTGGGAGGGGGCTGCCATTAACCCATATACTTTACTATGAAACAATATCAGTCTGGCACAGAAGCTTCGATGCTCTAATGGTTCCAGGCCAAGCTTGTTTAGTGACACTGGAAGTTGGTTCGAAGTCACCAGTAGTCCACATAGCTGCTTTGCGCTGTACTTCTTCTTACTTGGCGAATTCCTTGTTGGGTATATCCCATGCACATGATGCATACTCTAGTTGGTTGGTTGGTTGATTATTGTTTTACGTCACTCCACGATTATTTCACGTATATGGTGACGGCATCTGCCTGATGCATTGCATACAAATTTAGACCTTTGCAACGGACCCACCCGAAGCAGTGAGGGATCTTTTACGTGCCACGCCTACCGTGACACGGGACCTCGGTTTTTACTGTCTCATCCGAAAGACAGAACACCGGTGTGCCCCGGGCGGGAGTCGAACCCGCGACCTCTCGATCACGAGCCGAGCACCTTATCCACTAGGCCACACCGGCTTCTGCATACTCTAGTTGTGACCGAACTAGCGTCTCTATTAATTCGTTGTACATACGTAATGATAGAGGGATACTATTTATACTATTGACTCATTCAATTCATTCATTCTTTATTTCCTCTAGATTTTACAAAATACATCGGATTAATTCACATTGTGCAATTCAACATAATTATGAAAGATAAAGTGTGAATTTAATTGAAAAATAGAAGCGCACAACCAAGGTTCAAACAGTTCGATTATATTTTTGTGCCATTCCTCACGGATACTTGTGGTGAAAGCGCATGCGTAAGCTGCATGTTCAAAAATATTTTGGTTAGCCATAGCGCAAAGCGTACATAATTCTATATGGTAATGTGGAACCATTGTGCAGAGTTTTGAGATGAATTTGCATAATGAAGTGTCATGCATAGTTTTTGTTAGGTGCCAAGAGGTTGTGGAATCGAAACACCAAGTTGTACCATTTGTAATTCGAATTTCTCTCCTATTGATATATAGTCGGGATACAGATCTGTGTACAATTTTCTTCCATGCTAGTTTGTCAGGAAAGGTACCATTACTAAGCCAAGTTTGTCAGGAAGGGTACCATTACTAAGCCAAGTTGTCATAAAATCCATTCCTCAATATTCGGATGTAATTTGGAGAATGTCGGGAATAAATCCGAATTGCATACTTGTTTGGGAAGAGTCTCTGCAAATGAGAACAATTTTAGAAGAAAGATTTTCTTGGGAAGGTAATGATTATCTAATCTACAGAGACGGCACACGAACATTACGAATGTCAATCTCTGATTCAGTGAGTAACAAGCCTACCTAACCCTCTGTCATGTCCGATCGTGTTTGCATTGGCAAATTCTGAGAATGTTTACAAACATAATGTTGGAAAATATTTAAACGACGGATGTCTTGAGATTATTCCACAACTCACAGCCATAGAGGACAGACGGACGGACAACTGTTTTGTAGAGATGTATCAGCGAAAGAGGATTCGAAAATGTCAAGATCTTGTTTGTGACTCCAAAGTAGGATTTCCTACCCTTATAAATTGCCAACAGTATTCGTTCAGAAAGAGTACACTTATTGTTTACAAGGGCTCCACGTGGTTATAACTGTCACTGATCGCAATTGTTTTATCACCCATTATTCAAGTAAACTGAGATGAAGTTTATTTACAATATAAGCGTTGGCACGGAAAATTACAATGCAAGATTTATCTGCATTTATGTCATACACCTGTCTCGTCAACACATTTATTAATGCATCTTGCAATGCCTAGCATAGATTGTCTCTTGCTCTGTTTTCCCAAGAATGAAAACAACAATAACAACGTCTTATGATTGAAAATGTCATTTATTAAAAATGACCAAAACTATTGGTTGTGGAGCGATGCCCCCACATAAAACATACAATATTTACAAACATAAATAGAAGCCGGTGTGGCCTAGTGGATAAGGTGCTCGGCTCGTGATCGAGAGGTCGCGGGTTCGACTCCCGCCCGGGGCACACCGGTGTTCTGTCTTTCGGATGAGACAGTAAAAACCGAGGTCCCGTGTCACGGTAGACGTGGCACGTAAAAGATCCCTCACTGCTTCGGGTGGATCCGTTGCAAAGGTCTAAATTTGTAAGCAATGCATCAGGCAGATGCCGTCACCATATACGTGAAATAATCGTGGAGTGACGTAAAACAATAATCAACCAACCAACAAACATAAATATGTAGGAAAACAATGATTATCAAAATTGGGAAAAGGTGGGATCGAAAAAAGGTTACACACTATTATATTATAGTATATACCTAAAGGTGGAGACGTTATTTCATGAACAGGACAACCTTACAGCATGAAATATGGGGTGGTGGTGAGAAAACGAAATTTAGATCCACAGTTATAGTTACAATCTTTCCACGATAAACAACAAAGCTTAAGTGACGCTAATTGATTATTCATGAGGTCACGCGAACAGTCACATGAAACAATCACGTGACCACAACATAGAATGTGATTGGATGAAATGCTAATTCATTATTAATGAGGTCACGTGAAACAAACATATGATCATAAAACAGATTCTGATTGATTGAACATTTTCTGGAGAAAATATTACTCTCGTTTTAATCGAAACATAATAATTCTCGCATGTGATGCCCTAAATGATATCATATCCGTAATATAGTTTTATGTCATACACCTGTCTCGCCAACACATTTATTAATGCATCTTGCAATGCCTAGCATAGAGTGTCTCTTGCTCTGTTTTCCCAAGAATGAAAACAACAATAACAACGTCTTATGATTGAAAATGTCATTTATTAAGAATGACCAAAACTATTGGTTGTGGAGCATTGTCCCCACATAAAACAAACAACAGTTACAAACACAAATATGTAGGAAAACAATGATTATCAAAATTGGGAAAAGGTGGCATCGAAAAAAAGGCCATAAAGTCTGACAACAGGATGTTGTAATATTGAGGCCTGTTACGGCGATAGCGCAATACACATAATGTCGTTCGCCAAGGTAGGATTGTTGCAGTTTACGTAAAGTATGCCGAAACATGGATTCGAATCCTAGAGTTTGCGAAGTAAATCGTTGATAGAGACAAGATAGAGAAATGTAGACATAACTCCACCTTGTCTCACGCCCTTATGTACCGGAAACCACCTTGATTGAACAAAATTCACAATAACTGAATTTATTGTTTCTGTGTAGCAGTCAACAACCAAAGACCACAGTGTGCCATTGATTCCTGATTCGTAAAGTTTTGCAAATAAGCCATGTTGCCAAACTGTGTCAAAGGCCTCACTGGTATCAAGAAAAGCTGCAAAAATATTACTCTGTTGCTGCTATATTCTTGAATTTTAAAAAAGGAGATAGCAACGCCCAACATGGGGTTCGAACCCACGACCCCGAGATTCTCGTGCTCTACCGCCTGAGCTAGCCGGGCTTATTTCTAACCAAGAACTGAATGATATCAGCAATTATCTCTACATGTATTACCGGTCTTGCGCTAAACTAATGTTATCATTTATCGGCGGCATAAACGTTTATGTTTTATCAAGATGTTGTCAACCCAAGAAAAACATTCGAGAGGGGGGGGGGCTAACTATGATCAATCAAATAATCATTTACGACAAAAGAAATGTGTAAACGAGAATCCTATCTGTATCGCTGTGTAAGTTAGAAATAAAGAAAAATGTGACGCCCAACGTGGGGCTCGAACCCACGACCCCGAGATTAAGAGTCTCGTGCTCTACCGACTGAGCTAGCCGGGCTCGTTAAAAGATGATTACCCTAGTACAGGATTTTCAGTGAGTAAATGTGGGTTCACTGGTTTTGCACCTAAAGTGATTTTTAGCTCGCCGGGACAAATGTCCGGGGGCTAATGTCACACCCCGGCGGCCGCTATCTGCCATCCGCGTCCTAATTTCTATTGAAACGGTCGGCTCATACCTTCACCACCGTTTCTATTTCACCATTCATATTTTGTGTGGGAAAACTTTGCTGATAGAAACTGGGTCATTGCATCCAAAAAATGGAGTGACAGGCACAAATCACTTACCTTTTCAGCTAATTAAATCCTTAACTATTCATATTAATCCATTTTCTTGTAAAACAATCCATGTATACTCGAATAAATACTTAACAAATTATTTGGTGTATTTCTCCATTACTTTCAAACGGCCATGTTCAAACTAGATTGAGTGCGCATGTGTGAGGCCATGAGGTTAAATAGGAAAAAAAATTAAAGCCTAATTTTTTTTTCATAAAATCCTGCCAGTTAAATTGCAGATATCTTAAAAACACTTTAAATACAAATACTTAATAAATGTCTAGGAAAATTTCAGTGAAAAACAACCCTTTTCTTCATTTTTATAACCATGTTTCCCTTGGATGCCCCCAGTAATTAGAACTCTTCAGCCAGTGAAACCACATATTGACATGATTTTAAATGGCAGTTTGGAAGTAATAGAGAGCTACACCAAATATTTTGTGATGTATTTATTCGAGTATACATGGACTGTTTTTACAAGAAAATGGATAGATATGAATAGTTAAGGATTTAATTAGCTGAAGAGGTAAGTGATTTGTGCATGTTACTCCATTTTTTGGATGCAATGACCCAGTTTCTATCAGCAAAGTTTTCCCACACAAAATATGAATGGTGAAATAGAAACGGTGGTGAAGGTATGAGCCGACCGTTTCAATAGAAATTATCCGCGTCCGTGTCCGCCGTCCGAAAAAAAACCTTTAACCTGGGCTATTACTATTGAAACATATCGAACTTGGACATTTCATAAGTAGATTCCTCATAACCAGGGTTTTCATTAGTGCCATCAGGACCTTTACCTCAGGCATTGCCTGGGGAGTCATTCCCTTCTTACAAAGATACTTAATCACTACTCTGACATCAGATTCTCCGTTTATGTGGTTTGACTTGCCCTTCGATTTTTAACAGCGAATTTCGTGACAATGACAATGACAATATTTATATCTCATAAATGTACATAGATAAATTGAAGAGATAATATAAACTATAATAACATATATATATAGTACATGCGTGAAGATTATAACAAATGCATTTTTACATATCATAATATAAGCGGTAATAAATACATTATGTGTATAATTAATAAACGACAATGGATTTTAAAGTTCAGAACAAGTGAGTTGAGAATTTAACCCGGAGGGCAAACTCTCTCTTTAACGACCTCAATAAATTTACATAGCTTCTTAAGTAAATTGACATTAGTTGATTGAAAAAGTTCTTTGAATTTTTGAGAATTTGGTCTTAGACAATAAATATTAGGAATATATAGGTTTCTAGCTTGTATAATATCATAAATATTACAATCGAAAAGGTAATGAAATTCATCTCCGATTTCATTTGTATTACACATGTTACACTTTCTATCTTCTCTTGGTACGTTATTCCAGCGGCCAGTTTCAATAGGTAATTTAAAATTACATGTTCTAAATTTACAAAGTATTTTGGCCGCTTTAGATGGCAATATATCTAAATATTTTTCAAATTGTAAATCATCTTTAAAAATTCTATAATTACAACATTTTGATGAATTCAAAACACAGCTTCTCCAGTTTTGTAAATATTGGTCAGTGAGGATTTTTCGGACTTCCAATTTTAACCATTGTATATTACAATTAAAGGGGTAATCCCATAAGTGAGTAAGTCCACATTCATTTAAAATATTTTTGACAAATTTCAACCATGGTGATGAGTGTGTATACATTAATTTATATAACATCGATGAAATTTTATTATCATGGTTGAAATGTAGTTTTGACCAGAATGTAATAACTCTTATTTTAACATTTATCATAAGTGGGTATCTGCCAAGTTCACCATAAGCCATAGCATTTGGAGTTTTGTTATTAACATTCAAAATATATTTACAAAATTTAAGATGTAATTTTTCAATTAATATCAAATTGGCGAATCCCCATATTTCAGAACCATATAATAATATAGGTTGTATAATTTTATCAAACAGATTTAGTTGACAATCAATAGATAGGTGATTTCTTTTAGCCTTGGATAAAACACTGTACATGGCTTTAACTGCTTTATCGTATTGCTGTTTAATATTAAATTTGAATGATCCATTTTTTGAAAAGAAAACGCCGAGATATTTAAAATTATCAACAATTTCAAGTTTTTCATTTTGATAGTAAAATTCATGATTTGGGTCCCTCCCCCTTCCAAAAATCATAACTTTAGTTTTATCAACATTTACTTTTAGTTTCCACAATGTACAGTATTCATCAAAATTATTTAGTTGTGTTTGTAATTCATGTGCTGATTCACATAAGATAATAGTATCGTCAGCATACAACAATACAAAAAGTTGAAAAAATACATTGAATTCTGTTTCATACATTTGAGTCAAGCGAGATAACCCTTGTGAATTTTTTGACTCTAAGAAATTTTCTAAATCATTTAGAAATATGGCAAAAAGAATGGGAGACAGGTTTTCACCTTGACGGACGCCAATCTGGCATGGGAAGGGGTTAGAAAAAATACCATTTAATTTAATTTTAGCTTTTATACCATTGTACATGTTTCTAATCTTTTTTTTAAATACTACTCTCTCTCTCCAAAAACGTTCTATAGGACTGAATAATGATTTGATTTGGGTTTTTTTTATCGTATTAAAGTATATTGGACCCAGAACTTTTTGATCATACCTCGTATGTATTCGTTTATCAAATCTATATTTCCTACTAAAGGTGAAGGCCTGCTTCTAGCTCTGATTCATATTGAACACAAGAAGTATTTGAAAATGACGAATTTCTCATATTCTTTACCTTGTATTCAATCTGTAAAACAGTTTAGCACCAAATTTCTTAATATATTAAAGATGTTAGAGAAAACAAAAACTGTCTTAGTTTTCCTGTCTAGTAAGGCTCGGAAGTTTACCAAAATCGTTTAAACGGAAAGCATTAACCGAAACGGTGCCGTTTAATCGGCCCGCTTCTCTATTGCGTTATTATATCGTCATAAATTCTTAGGCCCTCATCCTTGAGATATTTATTGACACCTACAAACTTACACACTATTGTGGTTTTTCAATATTTGAGGCTTTGATCCTTTAAAACCTGCACAAAGATCGTATGTGTCCAGCATCAATAGAGGACATGAAACAAATTCAGCTGTAGATATTTAATAAACTTCAAACATTAGAATTAACACATGCTGAAGTAAAGAATACTGAATTGAACAAGAGTTCACAAATATTAGATATTTTACTTGCTCTAGCAATCTTCCATTTTCGTCGGTAGCTGGTAGGGTAGATAAATCGGGTAGTGTAGAAGTTTGTGGAATGTGTTCATGTTCACCAGAATCGCGCTCATTTTTATGAGTAGAGGAACCTCAGGTGTCGGATTCGCCTCAGGAACTGTTTTGCATCTCTTGAATTTCTTATTCAAAAATATTAGTTTGTTAACTGTGTCGTACTTTAGAGACGAACGCAGCTTTGTAACAAAAAGTATCACATATACAAGCGAGGTAACTCTGGTCAACGTCGTTTAAACGTTTAAATATGTGCTGTAACCGACACGCTACCGATTATACGTTTAAACTTCCTACCCTTACTGTCTAGTCTGTGGTAATTCCTCAGTCTAAAGAAAAAAATGCATACTCGTAGGCAACTGAAAAAGACCACTCTTTCTATTTCCGTTTGAAGATTCGATCCCAGATAGCATGACTACGTCGGCCCAACGTCGATATATGGTTGGCATCGTCGCATTACGTCGGCGTAGGGTATACAACGTTGGGCCAATGTTGGTCCGATGGAAACCGACAGTGATAAAGTTAATGTTGGCTATCAATTGCAAGGCCAACGTCGGACCAATGTTAACATTTTGACATTAGAAAATAAAGATTTTTTCACGGCCACTTTTGTGGTAGTGGGGTGGGGTTGAAGGGTGGTGAAGTTTGACTTCATCATTTATACATTTTAATTCTACGAAATATAAGCGATCCATTCCTAATATGGCTAGGTCATGACTGAATGAATGAATTTATTTGTAATCTACTTATCAAATTATCTATATTTATTAATTCATTTTTAAACATTTATTTATATTAACTTTTTGTTTAACTTTTGTAAAAAAAAAAAGGGGGGAGGACACAGTTGTTCTGCCTACACATATGCATCAATCAGTTATCTTGCGTACTTCTGCTGATGAGGCTACTAAGAAATAGGTCAGCAAATACCTTATGCAATATTCCCACTGAAACTAGCCGATCACCGGGTCATCAGATAAGGAACGGTCAGTAGTGCTCAGCATGCAGCGAGGCGCACCCTCGCATAATTTTGAATTCTGTTGGATAGAACGTACTCTTGTGCAGCTCCTACGTTAGATAGTTTTGGACGTGAAGCGTATAATCTGTTGCAACTTTAAAATGTAAGTAGTATTTCGGTACACATTTATTCATTCCTCCATTTTAAAAAATTTATATGCGAATTTCTAAAGCAAGTAGAACTACTTTTTCCATCTGAATTACTGAAATCAGGTTCGTAGATTTCTATTAGATATGCACGTGTATATTTTGTTAAAGTCGATTATATATACAATTGGAATTTTGATTTTTCTTCATTATTATCTTAAATTTATCGCTAAAAGACTTCTTTCTGAAATTTAATTAAATGCATGTAAATACATGGCGGAATATTTAAACACTTATTGTCACGTGATATCGTACGGTGTCGTAGGTCACATGATCGTTAGATTGGCAACTGCTATATGTTTTCCTGTTTTCTGTTAGCATTTAAGTATGCGCTGTATTACACACCTTTGCGATAATCGTGACTATTACATACAGTTAGCACAATCTGTATTTATTTTTGTAAGTAGTTTAGGTCAATTTACTCAAAGACTGATTGCGGGAAAAAAACAGTAATTGTGATTATGTAAATTCCTACTGCATTTTTAAAATATTATGTTTTTCTTCAACAGATGCAATAAGGAAAACAGGCTGTGCTCGTCAGCTTCCGATGTAGAAGTATGCACCATTTGTAGACTCGTTCAGAAATGCGGAAGATCGAGAGGGAGGGGGAGAGAGAAGAAATAAAAATAATGAAAAGGAGATCAGAGGAAAAAACCGGACGATGATGGAAGTCAGATTGAATGAATAGTGACATACCAAGTGTTGAAAGTAGCATAACACTATGAATGTGTATATATTTTTAACATTTATAAATCACGATTGTGTTCATTTGATAAATGATTTTGATATTAAAACATACTTTAAGCTTAACTTTTAAAATTCAAGTCATCTATTATGATAGTGTTTATGATTTCAGCACATATTTGCTGCCAGTTTATGATTTTCTGTGGTACTGTATGTCTGCAAACGGCGAAAGTCAATGTTGTAATGCATACATTGAGAACTAATACTGATTTAGGTTTGCAATATGCTGCCTTATGGATTAGATTGTTGACTTAAAAGGAATTATCCAGCTGCATTTGACCTGAGCAAGACAACGGACGAGATAAACCTTCTTTTGGCCAATTCACGGCCAACGTACATTTTAGTCGGGGTAACTTTGTTGGGCCAACAGTGGGCCAACGTCTGTAGTAAATATAATATGGGATCTCTTTGTTGGACCAACGTTGGGCCAACGTCGGTAAAGGATATGATTGGCATCTCTTTGTTGGACCAACGTTGGGCCAACGTCGGTAAAGGATATGATTGGCATCTCTTTGTTGGGCCAATGTTGGACCAACGTCGGAGAATCAATTTCCACAGTTGGCCCAACGTTGGGCCAACACGTTGGACCAACGTTGCGCCGATGAGCAAGATTACATTGGGCCAACGTCATATGCCAACGTTGGGCCAACGCAACTGTCGTCGTTGGCCCAATGTTGGGCCAACGTACCCATGCTATCTGGGATTCCCGAGTTGCGCCACTATGTTTAAAAGGTTGGTAACCTCCTGCTTCCATGTCGCGATATAACTGAAATATTGTTGAAAGCGACGTAAAACACCAATCAACCAACCAACCGTTTGAAGATACGTGCAACGATATGTTTTCCTTGGAACGTACCATTTTGTTAATGGGAGATACCGTCATTAACTGCGGTCCTAATATTAAGGAAGGAAATGAAACATATTCCCGCAAAAATGACGTAAAGCACAATGGTACGTTTTTGTACCAACTCCAATCGATGTTACTAACTGATAGTACAAAAGCGCCGCCTAACGGACGGTACCCTCCCATTTTAAAAGTCCTTTTGATGAATTCTTGGACATTTTTATCGTAAACTCAGGGCAGATGCAGAAAGGTCAATGACGGTTGGATTGGGGTAGTAGAATTCACCCTTCCATAAAACGCAATTTTTCATTGTGATGACGTCATCTGGAGTCCGACAAAACTCCGACAAATAACTGTCTGAATGACACGTGCTGTTACGACTGACCATGGAATGGTGAATTGAAGCCGAAGGCTGCACTGAAGCGCGTAGCGCTGAAAGGGATGGATGCAGGAGGGCCACCCCCTCCCTGTTGGTGAAGATCCGGGTGGCCTTCCCTGGAAAATTTTCGGGAAAATGTTTCAAAGTGGAGCATTCTAAGCACATTCTGAGATGATAAATGCACCTTTCGAAAGTGAAATTTAAACAAGAGGCCCAAGTGGGCCTATATCGCTCACCTGAGTACCTAGATGATCAGTCATGCATGAAGGAATTTCGCTCTACTATGACTTAATAAAATATATCAAGTATATGGTAAATATCAATAAAATGTACAAAGAAGTTCTTGATCCCTTCTTCATCCAGAGAGGAGGAAGTCGGAAAAACACCCTCAGATAAGAAATAAATGCTAAATATTATTTATGCAAAGTATGTCGAAAAAAGGTCAAAACTTTTATTTCGAAATGCAACCAAAAATAACAACACTTCTTCACACATCCCTCTAGATCATTTCTATGCATTTGGTTTGTTTCTGTATGCACCCGGTAGCAGTTTGTCAAAGGAGGACACTCTCTGTGACCTATTTTTGCCCATGGTGGCCCCACCTCCCGATGGATCTGGATGAAATATAACAACACTTGTAGGGGACCATTAGTACTTCATGCATACCAAGTTTCATCAAATTCTGCTCAGTAATTCTGGAGAAGAAGTTGTAAATGTGAAAAGTTAACGACGGACAGACAACGGACAACGATTGATTACAATAGCCCACTTGAGCCTTCAGCTCAGGTGAGCTAAAAATACCTCTTTTCTGTATTGAAATAACAAAGTAAAAAACAAAAAACCTGAAAAAAGGTCAAAAATTTGATCTCAGAATGGAACCAAAAACAACAGCACTTCTTCACCCATGCCTCTAGATCATTCCTATGCATTCAGTTTATCTCTGTATGCCTCCAGTCTGAAAAAGAAGTTTGTCAAAGGAAGGTACCCGCTGTGACCTACTTTTGCCTGTAGTGGCGCCATCTGCTGACTAATCCGCACAAAAAACCAAACCTTTGAAAAGGACTATGAGTACTTGTATCCTACCCAGTTTTATCACAATCCTTCAAGTTGTTCTGTAGATCAAGTTGAAGATATGAAAAATAGTCCCCCCCCCCTT
Organism: Pteria penguin; assembly: GCA_035048485.1. Lineage (NCBI taxonomy): Eukaryota > Metazoa > Mollusca > Bivalvia > Pterioida > Pteriidae > Pteria > Pteria penguin. Next base: position 2,531,760 of record CM068580.1, read on the forward strand.
TTCTTGGAAGTCTTGAAAAATTCATAAAAAATTCAAAAATCGAGATATTGAAAAAATTCCTTCGCACCAGCATTCCTTACCATAGAAATGATCAAATGAAACCAAATGAATGCATCAATGTTTACTAAAAGAAAATAATAACTCTTTAATGCATTAAAATAACAAAGTCCAAAATAAAAATGAAAAAACGTCAAAAATTTGATTTCGGAATGGAACCAAAAATATCAGCATTTCTTCCCATATGCCTCTAAATCATTCCTATGCAGTCAGTTTGTCGCTGTATGCACCCGATCTGAATAAGAAGTTTGTCAAAGGAGGGTACCCTCTGTGACCTACTTTTGTCTGTGGTGGTGCCACCTGTTCATGGATCCTGATAAAGATGACCATATTTGTCGGGGACCTTGAGTATTTGATGCATGCCAAGTTTCATTGAATTCCAGCAAGTGGTTCCGAAGAAAAAGTTCAAACTGTGAAATGTTTACACCAATTATCCCACCCCCCTTTTTCTTGAAAGTCTTAAAAAATTCATAAAAAATCCAAAACATAAAATATTGAAAAATTTTCTTCTCAGTAGTATATCTTACCATCAAAATGATCAAATTAAACCAAATTAATGCATCAATGTTTACTAAAAGAAAAAAATACCTCTTTTCTGCATTAAAACTACCAAGTACAAAAAAACGTCAAAAAATTGATTTCGGAACGGAACCAAAAATAACAACACTTCTTCACACATCCCTCTAGATCATTCCTATGCATTCGGTTTGTCTCTGTATGCCCCCGGTCTGAAGAAGAAGTTTGTCAAAGGAGGGTACCCTCTTTGACCTACTTTTGCCTGTGGTGGCGCCACCTGTTGATGAATCCGGACGAAAAACAACAACACTTGTAGGGGACCATGAGTACTACATGCTTATCAAGTTTCATCAAATTCTGTTCAGTGGTTCTGGAGAAGAAGTCGAAAATGTGAAAAGTTAACGACGGACGCCGGACGACGGACGGACGACGGACGGTGATTGATCACAATAGCTCACTTGAGCCTTCGGCTCAGGTGAGCTAAAAACTGCATCAGGACCACTAGAAAATGTACAAATGTGGAAAATATGGCTCCACATGAAGCTTGGGCCATTTCTTAGTCTATCAGACCTCTTGTAAAATGTAATAACAAGAAACAATTTGGTGCAAGCACCAAACAATGGGCCGGAACACGTGCGTGTTGAGGGGAATGCACACGCGACATTTAAATTTGCAATGAAAATGGGGTGCTTGAAGTTTAAGTCTTTCCTGTTTTGATACCTGTCAATCAATTTTCACAATTTTTGCACACCAGTTTCTATACCCCAATATATTTAATTCCCAAAATTTTTTAAAATAATGAATCTATTGAATTGGCAAGTGAGCAGTTTGTAAATTGTGCACCGAACTGCACAGCTGCAGCTTTGTGCATACAAGAAATTTTGTTATGATATATCTAAATCGTTAGTTTGATTATACGTCTATGACCTATTGCCGTTGGATTTTTCAAATTCTTAATCGAACACTCACAAATAAGAATTTTATAAGCTGGGGTCATCGAATATTCGTGTATAAACAAGGACGCCTCTGTCCATGTGTTTAACATGAGGGGCGGATCGCGGTATAAACAGTGATAATCACGACACGCGAATATAGTAAATTAATTTTTCTATGTATGTTTTACTTCTTATGTCAATATTCACGGTGTATTATAATATTGTCAACCATAACTTAATTCGTAAATTATTTACTGGAATTTCTTATGATCCACCCCTACTGATGTGAATTGTAAATCGCCATTTTACATGGGTTGAAGAGAAATTCTACTATATGTGACAGTTCTTTCAAATCAAAGGACAATCGTTTGTAGATATATCATCAAACTGACGATTGAGATATCTCTTTCCAAAATACATACCATGCACATGCCTGTGGCTGTGCAGCCAGGTGCATTATGTGCACACTGGTCTACTGCAAAATCTACATGGAATTCAAACTCAAAATTTTTGGGAAATAAAGCTTTTCATATATAGATAACATTCTGTAAAAATGATACGAATAGGTTATTTAGTGTCCAAGCGAGATAGATTTCAATTTTTAACACCCCATTTTCACAATGGCGCCGTCCATTCCCCTTAAAACTATGAAGTACATTAAAGGCTGATACAATTTTAATACACAACGAGCTAGCTTACAGTGTCGCATGCAACACTTGTCCCCTGCCTTCGTCAGTCTTTGAAACACAACTTCTAATTCGTTCCAACATTAGAAATTAATGTTCGTCATGTACTATTGCTAACAGGAGTTTCATCTGAAAACCCGAAATCTATTTGACATACTTATTTGACCTATTGACCCCAAACACAATCCCATGCAAGCTGTCTTCATGTACTATCACTGTGTAAAGTATTTTTAATATTAAAGATTTCTATAACTGGTTATCATCTGGAAACCCAAAATCCATTTTTAGTAACAGTGACCTACTTATTTGACCTACTAATAGCTATTAACATGTTAGCATATACGTTCACAATGGCAATCAAAATTTTGTGTTAAACAAAGCTTAGAAAAGAAATAAATCCACAAATGTATATTGCAGAAATATAAACCACATAAAACATATTGAACTGCAATTTTATTCTAAATATCATCCATTCTGGACCCAGGTTTCAGGAAAAAAATCAAAGGACCTGAAGGTCCTGAAAGATACTCTTACTCACATCTTGTTGTGAGTAGAGATCTATTTGTATCTCAATTAAAGGACAACCCGACCTCATTTTGTATGAAGTTGATTGAAATGAAGTATGTTAATGAAAATAATGTAGTGCACAGAGAAACCTGTTCATAAGGTTATCCATCATGTGTGATTCAATGGCAGCGGTGGGTTTAAATTGAAGGGGGGGGGGTGTGTGTGCGCAGATTTGGCACCAAAATGGCCAAGTACTGTAACTAATACACATGTGGGCCTCCCTTTTCGGAAATCCTGGATCCGTCACTGCATGGAGTGTCCATCTTTTCCAGTTAATAGGTGTTTTTAATCTTTATTTATACTGATTTGTATATTTAAAGGCTAGATTGATTATTCAAATTATGCGATGGGATTAATGAACTAAAAGCAACAGTTTACCACGCAATACATTTTCCCTTTAGTAAAGGCTACATGCTGGGTTATGATGTTTCCACATACGTCCCTAATTCTCAATAACGACAGTGTATTGCAATGAAAATAGTGAGATTCTCAGCTCTACTCCCACTTTTGATATCGGCGGTTTGATGAACAAAGTCTCTCTGGCCATCTCTCACAAACCACCGATATCAAAAGTGGGAGAATCACGGACTACAATAAAAACTGTGAAGTCGTCCCTAGACAAGTATATTTGACTGTAGTTCGGATAAAAGAAAGTAGAAATAAAAATCATTTCATAAAACACATCGTTATACATTTGTAGTTTGGAATGTGTTGTCTTCGTTATTATATGAAATGTGCAAAAAATATTTAAAATGTGAAAGTTAACAGAAAGAGAAGAGACGAGGAGGTCGGCAATTATATGTACGAATGTTGGTCAACACAATTCGGACATCCTCGACCTTTACGTAGGTACAAGTAAAGGGCAAGGTTCTTCCGAATGGGTCAACATGAGTGTTGATCGTGTACATAAATTCATACACCGTCGTTTTCGCCTTAGCGGTAGGAGGGGACGTTTTCTAAAAGAATTCACACGATTGTGGTCAAAACTTATCTTTAAGAAAAGACTTACAATGAATCGATTAAATCATCACAGCTGTCCTCACTAACACAGATATAGCACTATTTCTTGAAATTCTTCAATGGTTGTAATTGGGTGACCTTTGAACTTTTAGCACGATGACAGTAAGATACTCCTTGATTGCAAACCGGGTTTGCATATTACGTTGTTGTCTAATCTGGAAATGCGCATGTGCGACATGATTATGCTGCATGCTGGGAAAACATAACCTCCAAAAAGTAGTTGCTTTACTTTACGAGGTCAGACAGTATAAGTTTTGTATTGTCCATGACATCGATATTTCTAATGCTCTTAAAAGGAAAAGGAATGAAGAAGAATACCCTTGCTTTCAAAGACAATGCTCATTACTAAATCAATGTTACAGTTGAGCGTTCCAAACGAATAGTATTTACCCTACTTTCAAACGCAGAGAGGAGTATATGAGGATAGAGCTTTTAATAGGATAGCCATTATGATTTGGGGGTGATTTTCTTTAGTGATTGCATATAAATGATAAATAAATCTTACCTGCATTGTATTCTAAAAATAAAAAAAATACTTTAAAATACTTATTTTAGATAAATTAGCGGATGCCACATAAACATGTAGAATATGAAGGATATTCATTATTCGTGTAACCTTTCCCACGGCAGCAGTGGTATAATCCAACAGAGTTTTCCCGCGCAATACTTACTAGATGTTCGTACCTTTTCGCGTATGTACATTATCTCGAAGTTCAGAGTAAACGAAGGCGGAGTATCAAGGATTTCCAGCAGTATAATTGGTGGAGCAATTACTGCGCAGTTTGTAACATTCTTTGTACTTATGCAAACTTCCCCAGCGATTATTTGCGCCAAGAGGCCTCGACGGGGATTGTAGTTTGTGTCCTTTAGGTGTTGAAAGTTGGTGGAGCAAGTACTGCGTAGTTTGTATGATTTCTTCCATGTCTAACTGTACTTAGGGTGTTCGAAATGTCTAATCGGTGACAACCCGACGAATATGGTCAGCTTTCCCAACCTAAGTCTAAACATAAATAAACATTTTAAAGGAGGTATTAACTATTATTTAGACAACAACTTAGCTAACATCATACAAAAATGTCTTCATTTTAAACTGACCCACAAGTACCATTTTCCTCGCAATTAAAAATGCTACAGGGTTTGCACTCTAATTTTTTTTTAATGTTACACTTGTAAAGGAGTATCATCTTAAAAACCGTTTGTGTAAGGGTAACACACAAGTAACCCGAATGTACGGCTTATGTAAGCATAATAAGGCACAGTCCATAGTTCTTCTAATGGAAAGGGGGGGGGGGGGGGTTACCGTTTGTGCAAAAAATTAAAAAGAAAAACTTTTATAAGTATATTAAACGAGCAAAGCCAATTTCACAAGATAACGGAAAACTTTATTTCTACAAATTTTATGTGAAAAAATATTGCTCTTAGTGATCCTAGCATAAATATCAGAGTACACCCTTGAAGGTCAAATGGACGGTGCCTACATCTAGCGTATTTAGGTCAAACAGTAAAATGTGTGGGGAACCGAAATAGAATGTCTTTGAATAGCTCTTAGTCTCGCTTATATTTTTCAATAAAAGTTGGCAATCAAAATGATTTTATACTACAGTCATATAAATCTATCAGAACGTGTCAGCGACTTTACAGGTGGTCAGCCACACTGAATTAAATCCTAATTTTACCATTGGTGTAAAACTCTTGGGGTATGGTTTTACTGTACAGCGGTAACGCATGCGACTTTCCTAAACTTATATCAAATGATAGGCCGGCTGGCCCACAATGATGATCGACCACAGACATATAAATCTCCAGTATCACTTCCTTTTCAGCTAATAGTTTATATTTGGGTTCATTTAGCCCATTCAATACATAAGGCATGGCAATAGCGAGTTTATCAGACGTACGGATTAGCCTGCATTTAGTATGGAAATGTACTTTTAAAATTACTAGCCATATCATCTACTATATGCTTTAAGTCGGTGGGCTCAGTGGATGAGGTGACCGAAAGGTCTCGGGTTCGACTTCCGCCGTGGGCACATCGGTGACCTGTCTTTCAAATTGGACAGTAGAAACAGAGGTCCCGTGTCACGGTAGGCGTGGCACGTAAAGCAATGCATCAGGTACATACCGTTACCATGTACGTGAAATAGTCGTGGAGTGTTAGAGAAGCTACACAAAGAAAGTAAGTTAAGTTTTGGTAGTGGTGTGGCCGTGCTGGTGGGGAATCTTTTTATTCTCAAGTTTCAATTTATAAACACTAAGTTAAGGTTTATCGATCGTCTTGCCAGAAGAAACAATTGTAGAATATAATTGGTCCTTCTTAGCGTAGCATTCTGTATTCTAAAAGGTTTAGTAGGACTTACATCACACTATCATTCAGTCGTAATATAACAATTCGACCATTTCCGTACGCAAAAAAGATATATTTTTTTGTAAAAAATGGCGATGATGTTCCGATTGGCTATTAACCAAAAGTCACTTAGGCAACCGAATAATAATTTTGTTTATGAAGAAAGCGCGTCAAATATTTAAACATTGTAAGGTAACACCCACCCCCAGAAAATATTCCAACAAATTTAATACTTCTCTGCTGTAACGTACTACATTTACATGTATCTATCAAACTGGGTCAGAGAGGTGACACATGCTCTCTCCGCAGTGAATAAAATCCTAATTGTGGGCCGGCCCTAGCCGGCCCATCCTTTGATATAAGTTTAGGAAAGTCGCATGCGTTACCACGGTACAGTAAAACCACACCCCCAAGAGTTTTACACCAATGGTAAAATTTGGATTTAATTCAGTGCGGATGACCACGTGGAAAGTCGCTTACACGTTCTGATAGATTTATATGAGTGTAGTATAAAAATTATTTTGATTGCCAACTTTTATTGAAAAATAAAAGCGAGACTAAAAGCTATTCAAAGACATTCTATTTGGTTCCACTACATGTTTGACCTAGATACGCTAGATGTAGGCACCGTCCATTTGACCTTCAGGGGTGTACTCTGATATTTATGCTAGGATCACTAAGAGCGATATCTTTTTCACATAAAATTTGTAGAAATAAAGTATCGTGAAATTGGGTTTGCTCGTTTAATATACTTATGAAAGTTTTTCTTTTTAATCTTTTGCACAAACGCCCCCCCCCCCTTCATTAGAAGAACTATGGACTGTGCCTTATTATGCTTACATAAGCCGTACATTCAGGTTACTTGTGTGTTATCATTACACAAATGGAATTTTTTTTCTCTGAAACCTTGGTTCAGAATGGATGATATTTAGAATAAAATTGCAGTTCAATATGTTTTTATGTATTTTATATTTCTGCAATTAACATGTGTGAATTTATTTCTTGTATAAGCTTTGTTTAACACAAAATTTTGATTGCCATTGTGAACGTATATGCCAACATGTTAATAGTTATTAGTAGGTCAAATAAATAGGTCACTGTTACTAAAAATGGATTTTGGGTTTCCAGATGATAACCAGTTATAGGAATCTTTAATATTGAAAATACTTTACACAGTGATAGTACATAAAGACAGCTTGCACGGGATTGTGTTTGGGGCTAGTAGGTCAAATAGATTTCGGGTTTTCAGATGAACTTTCTGTTAGCAATGTACAATTTTGAAGTAGATTTACACAGTAATAGTACATGACGAGTATTAATTCCTAATGTTGGAACGAATTAAAAGTTATGTTTCAAGGACTGACGAAGGCAGGGGACAAGTGTTGCATGCAACACTGACTGTACGCTTGCTTGTTGTGTATTAAAATTGTATCAGCCTTTAACGTACTTCATAGTTTTAACACGCACGTGTTCCGGCCCATCGTTTGGTGCTTGCACCAAATTGTTTCTTGTTTTATCATTGGTGTGTAAAATCCTGGGGATGTGGTCTTACTGTACTGCAGAAACGCATGCAACTTTCCCAAACTTGTAACACGGACGCGTATCTAAGCGAAAGTGATCTCTTCAATTATTGACGGTCATCATCATGGGACCGGGCACTGGCAAACTGGCAAATCGGTACCCAGATTATGCGTTCACTAGTATTACCGTCCACGCCAAACCTAGTAGAGAAATGCAAAGCCTTACCTGCCATCGGAAAAAGCGACCATGACATTGTGATGATAGACCTTTCCATCCTCACACACCATCAGCAGTCAAATCCCCGAAAGATTCTTCTATGGGACAAAGCAGACAAAGGAGCTGTCTGTCAACATATACATTCAGCCATGGATAACATTACAAGAAAGACCTACACTACAGCCAATGATATCTGGATTGATTTCAAGAAGGCTATAACATCAATAGTAGAAAACAACATACCATCCAAGATCAGCAGGAAGCGTTACTCTAACCCATGGATGACAACAAAGGTCAAGCGGTTATTACGGCAACGTCAGAAGGCTTTCCATAAAGCACGCAGCACAAAGAAGCCAAAGGACCAAGCCCGATACAGGCATCTCAAGGCAACAGCCCAACGTGAAATGAGGATGGCCCATGACGATTACATCGACCAGACAGTATGTGGGGACATGCAGAATAACAGCAAGAGGTTTTGGTCATACCTGAAAAGCAAGCGCCAGGACACACAGGGAGTAGCACCACTAAAGAAGACAGATGGACTCCTCTACAATGACACAGAGTCTAAAGCAGAAATACTCAACGAACAGTTCCACTCTGTCTACACAAGAGAGGACAGGACATCAATGCCAGACAAAGGTACAAGCCCTTACCCAGCGATGCCCTCAATCAAAGTTGGACAGACAGGAGGTCTCAAGCTACTTAGGAACATCCACTCTCACAAGGCGACTGGACCTGATGGAATACAAGCCAGGCCCTTACATGAGTATGCAGACCAGATTGCTCCAGTGATGACCAAGATATTTCAGATCTCACTTGATTCAGGTACCGTACCAGATGATTGGCGCACAGCTTCTATCGTACCAGTATTTAAGAAAGGAGACAAACACCAGGCCCCGAACTACAGACCAGTTTCCCTGACATCAATCTCGTGCAAGCTACTGGAGCACATCATTCATAGCCAGGTTGTGGACCACTTTGACCAACACTCCATCATTACCAACAATCAGCATGGCTTCAGATCTAAACGTTCCTGTGAGACACAACTAGCCACCACAGTAGACAGTATTGCCCGCTCCTTGGACCAGGGAAGCCAAGTCGACATCATCCTTTTGGATTTCTCCAAAGCCTTCGACAAGGTCCCTCACCAGAGATTACTGCATAAGCTAGACTACTATGGAGTTCGAGACAACACCCTGCTTTGGATCAAGGACTTCCTCAACAACACACAACAGCAAGTCTTACTTGATGGTCATACTTCAACAAGTGCAGATGTGTTATCAGGAGTGCCACAAGGGACCGTACTTGGACCATTACTATTCCTGACCTTCATCAACGACCTCCCAGATGTTACCCAGTCAGAGGCCCGATTGTTTGCAGATGATTGCCTACTATATCGCAGGATCAACAGTGAAGAGGATAGCGACATGCTGCAGAAGGACTTAACAGCACTTGAGGAATGGGAAAAAACGTGGCAGATGTCCTTCCATCCAGAGAAGTGTGTGGGAATTCAAGTAGCCACTAAAAAGAAGACTATACCAGCAAACTACAGTCTACACAACCATCAGTTAGAAGTTGTTGACTCCAGCAAGTACTTGGGTGTTACGATTAGCAACGATCTACAATGGAAAAAGCATATTGATGCCATTACAGCCAAGGCAAACAGGACCCTAGGTTTCCTCCAACGAAACCTCAGAGGATGCAGAACAACAGCATGGGTCAGAGCTTATGAAGCCATTGTACGTCCAACCCTGGAATATGCTGCCTCTATCTGGGACCCACTCTCCGTCGGACAGATCAACCAGATAGAGAAAGTCCAACGAAGAGCTGCACGTTTTGCCACAAGAAATTACTGGGACAGGACACCAGGCAGTGTCACCAACATGGTCAACTCGTTAGGATGGGAACCACTACAGATAGGAAGAGTAAGGATCCGCCTTCTACTGTTCTTCAAGATCCAGCACAACCTAGTGGCCATCCCAGCAGAGCAGTATCTCATCCAGACTGACATCAGAACCAGGGGAAAGCACACCATCCGAATACCAACAACAACAAGGAGGAATGTATACCGGTTCTCTTTCTTCCCACGCACCATCAGGGATTGGAATAAACTACCATCATCAGTAACATCATCCTGTTCTTTGGAGGAGTACCAGACAGCACTCAGCAACTTACCACCAGCTCAGTTTAGTACAGAGTAAGGAATTAAGATTTTAAAGATTTTATTGTTTTAATTGTAACACCCTGACCTTTTCACACAACTAACCGGGCCTTCTAACTAGCGCAACGCGAAAAGGGGTCCAGACCCAGAAACCTAATAAACCCGAGCACACACAAAACTTCCTACATGTACCTCACTCATGCACCATCTAAAACCTTACTCCTTTTTTCTTTTTTTTTTCACTGCCTTCTGAGGCTTTTATCTTGACTGCCACATGAAGTATGACACTCATTTATGAGTACACTTCGTAATGGAAGAAGAAGAAGAAGAAACCTGTCCCCCGCAGATAACTACTAGGGCTGACACTATTTTCAGTAGTCGGATTCGAAATCGGCGGAGTTGAAAAAACTATTTTTATGATTTCTTATTTAATACGCATAATGTCGCCATAAAAAATTGGCATAAGTTATGATGATATTAATAGCCCTTTACACTGTAAATTTCATCAAATTCTACTGGATACTTTTCAATATCGAGCACTGTTGACTCCGCCAACACACTATTTTTAGTAACTTAGTCGGATATGAAACAGGCGGAGTTGAAAATCTAATTTTGCTATTTCTTCTTAATTACGAATTCAATAGCCATGAAAATTGGCATGTGTTATGATGATGTCAATACCTATCAACACCGAAAATTTCATAAAGTTTGACTGGACACTTTTCAATATCGAGCGCTGTTAATTCCGCCAACACAGTATTTTTAGTAGTCGGATTTGAAGCAGGCGGAGCTGAAAATCTAATTTTACTATTTCTTCTTTAATACGCATTCAATCGCCATGAAAATTGGCATAAGTTACGATGATATTAATTGTCCTTTACACTGTAAATTTCATCAAATTCTACCGGATACTTTTCAATATCAAGCACTGTTGACTCCGCCAACACACTATTTTTAGTAGTCGGATTTGAAACAGGCGGAGTTGAAATGCTTTTCTTTCTTTTTTTTTTTTTTCTTTTTTTTTAATATTTCTTCCTTTAGAATACGCATTTTATCACCATGGAAATTGGAATGAGTTATCAGGCGCAGATCCAACCGGGTGAGGGATGGGGGCACGTGCGCCCTCCCCGGCCCCACCCGGCAGTGCCCACCGAAGACCATTTGCCTCACAACCATCTCATAACATGCCTGGAACAAAACAAATTCAGTCTGAAAATAAATACAGACTAAAAAAAACGTGAAGCCCGTTAGCTATAAAACAGAGATGGATTGTAATGTTTGTGAATTACCAAACTTGTTTGAAGACGTGGTACAATGCGATGGTAAAAGATGCAACAAACGGTATCATATTAAATGTGCCAATATTGATAAAACTATCAACAGTTGTACAGAATTTCGTTGTGATTGTTGTCAATAATCTTTTTCATTTGCATATAAATAATGAAATTCAATGTTTGAAAAAATAGATAGATAAATAGACAGACAGACAGACAGACAGACAGATATATAGATAGATAGATAGATAGATAGATAGATAGATAGATAGATAGATAGATAGATAGATAGATAGATAGATCGATCGATCGATAGATAGATAGATAGATAGATAGATAGATAGATAGATAGATAGATAGATAGATGGTCTAGTTGAGAAGACCTCCACGTGGTTAAACCTGGGCAACGACATATCGGCTGACATCCTCAAGACACACAACATAAGTAATATTCTATCGACAGTGTTCGTAGCTAATGATTTGACATCATCTTCACGCATTCATGGCGATTGACTGCATATTAAAGAAGAAATAGTCAACATTGGCGGATTTAGAGGGGGCGTGTGGGGCGCATGCCCCCTCTAAAATTCACAAAGTTAAGGTTTTAAGTTACGAAATACTTCGAAAACCATAAAAATATAGGTTTGTTTATATTTTCCGTCACTTGCTGTACTGATGGCTGTACAAAATGGCCATTCCTCAACGTGTTTTGCAGGCTTAAAAACTAAAATCCTGCATCCGCCCCTATGAAAATAAGATTTTCAACCGCCTGTCCAAATCCGACTACTAAAAATAGTGTGTTAGCGGAATCAACAGTGCTCGATATTGAAAAGTATCCAGTCAAACTTTATGAAATTTTCGGTGTTGATAGGTATTGATATCATCATAACACAATTTTCATGGCTATTGAATACGTAATTAAGAAGAAATAGCAAAATTAGATTTTCAACTCCGCCTGTTTCAAATCCGACTACTAAAAATAGTGTGTTGGCGGAGTCAACAGTGCTCGATATTGAAAAGTATCCAGTAGAATTTGATGAAATTTACAGTGTAAAGGGCTATTAATATCATCATAACTTATGCCAATTTTTTATGGCGACATTATGCGTATTAAATAAGAAATCATAAAAATAGTTTTTTCAACTCCGCCGATTTCGAATCCGACTACTAAAAATAGTGTCAGCCCTAGTAGTTATCTGCGGGGGACAGGTTTCTTCTTCTTCTTCTTCCATTACGAAGTGTACTCATAAATGAGTGTCATACTTCATGTGGCAGTCAAGATAAAAGCCTCAGAAGGCAGTGAAAAAAAAAAAAAGAAAAAAGGAGTAAGGTTTTAGATGGTGCATGAGTGAGGTACATGTAGGAAGTTTTGTGTGTGCTCGGGTTTATTAGGTTTCTGGGTCTGGACCCCTTTTCGTGTTGCGCTAGTTAGAAGGCCCGGTTAGTTGTGTGAAAAGGTCAGGGTGTTACAATTAAAACAATAAAATCTTTAAAATCTTAATTCCTTACTCTGTACTAAACTGAGCTGGTGGTAAGTTGCTGAGTGCTGTCTGGTACTCCTCCAAAGAATAGGATGATGTTACTGATGATGGTAGTTTATTCCAATCCCTGATGGTGCGTGGGAAGAAAGAGAACCGGTATACATTCCTCCTTGTTGTTGTTGGTATTCGGATGGTGTGCTTTCCCCTGGTTCTGATGTCAGTCTGGATGAGATACTGCTCTGCTGGGATGGCCACTAGGTTGTGCTGGATCTTGAAGAACAGTAGAAGGCGGATCCTTACTCTTCCTATCTGTAGTGGTTCCCATCCTAACGAGTTGACCATGTTGGTGACACTGCCTGGTGTCCTGTCCCAGTAATTTCTTGTGGCAAAACGTGCAGCTCTTCGTTGGACTTTCTCTATCTGGTTGATCTGTCCGACGGAGAGTGGGTCCCAGATAGAGGCAGCATATTCCAGGGTTGGACGTACAATGGCTTCATAAGCTCTGACCCATGCTGTTGTTCTGCATCCTCTGAGGTTTTCAACTCCGCCGATTTCGAATCCGACTCCGACTACTAAAAATAGTGTCAGCCAACTACTAGGCATAGTAGAAAGGATCTAAATATTTGAAGAAATAATTACCAGAATTCACTATATTAAACGTTATATCTTTATATGCCGTTTATTAGAGCAGTGCAAGTTTTTTATTTGAAAAAAAAACTTTAAAAAAAGAAAAATTCATAGCCCACGTGGGGACTCGAACCCCAGACCCTCAGATTAAAAGTCTGATGCTCTACCGACTGAGCTACGTAGGCTTACAAGTAATCGGAGTGAAAAGAAAGTAGGGACAGGTTTTACGATTTTGCTAAATTACATTGCGTAAAAGTCACCCACTAATATCGACTATATCTGTATTTCGATCCCGATGTAAACATTTTACAAAATTGAACATTTTCGTGATATTACAAGATTGATTTTTTTTTTCTTTAGACTTCACCCGATAGGCTTTTTTTAATGATGGTGACTTCAACGGATAGACCTTCTTCAGGACCCTAGGAAGCATATCAAAACTGTGTGCTGGCGGTGGGGGGGGGGGGGGGGGTAGCAAACATAGAAACCTAAAATTTTGTTTCGTCTCGTAGAGTGTTAAAATAAGCGATCGTTGATTGACCCGAAAAATGGGAAAGGGGGGCTGTTCATTCGGGCCGGTTCTTTACGGGATTATATTACAGTTAAACATGCACTTACAGCCTTTCAGAAAATCGGTTTTACCAGCTATCGGAAAAGTAATATAAAAACAAAGATTATTTTCCTAATAGACATTTTCTGCAGAATATGCATGTATAAAGAAACTATATAACCCAGACTACTTTGATAAGGAAAAGGGTGGCTTATCCTTTCCTTAACTGCAATCGGCCTCGGCCGATTGTTGCAAACCTCGTCGGGGGTTTGCATATTACGTTGTCTAATCTGGAAATGCACATGTGCGACGTGACTATGCTGCATGCTGGGAAAACATAGCCTTCAAAAAGTAGTTGCTTTACGGTACTTTACGATGTCAGGCAGTATAAGGTTTTTATTGTCCATGACATCGATATTTCTAATGCGCTTAAAAGGAAAAGGAATGTAGAAGAATACCCTTGCATTCAAAGGCAATGCTCATTACTAAATCAATGTTACAGTTGAGCGTTCCAAACGAATAGTATTTACCGTACTTTCAAACAAAGAGAGGAGCATATGAGGATAGAGCTTTTAATAGGATAGCCATTATGACTTGGGGATGATTTTTTAGTGAATGCATATAAATGATAAATAAATCTGTACATGCAATGTATTTTAAAAATAAAAAAAATACTTTAAAATACTTATTTTTAAATAAAATAGTGGATGCCACATAAACATGTATAAATATGAAGGATATTCATATTTTGGAAATCAACATTCGTGTAACCTTTCCCACGGTAGCAGTGGTATAATCCAACAGAATTTTCCCGCGTAATACTAATTAGATGTTCGTACCTTTTCGCGTATGTACATTATCTGGCTATAGAAAATCTCGAAAAGTTCAGAGTAAACGAAGGCGGAGTATCAAGGATTTCTAGCAGTATAATTGGTGGAGCATGTAAAATTCTTTGTACATCTGCAAACTTCCCCAGCGATTATTTGCGCATAAGAGGCCTAGACGGGGAGTCTGTGTTCTATAGGTGTTGAAAGTTGGTGGAGCAAGTACTGCGTAGTTTGTATGATTTCTTCCATGTCTAACTGTGCTTAGGGTGTTCGAAATGTCTAAACGGTGACATCCCGACAAATATGGTCAGCTTTCCCAACCCAAGTCTAAACATAAATAAACATTAGAAAGGAGGTATTAACTATTATTTAGACAACAACCTAGCTAACATTATACAAAAGCTAAGCTTGTTGCAAACCCCGTCGGGGGTTTGCATATTACGTTGATGTTTAATCTGGAAATGCGCATGTGCGACATGATTATGCTGCATGCTGGGAAAACATAGCCTCCAAAAAGTAGTTGCTTTACTTTACGAGGTCAGACAGTATAAGTTTTGTATTGTCCATGACATCGATATTTCTAATGCGCTTAAAAGGAAAGGGAATGAAGAAGAATACCCTTGCTTTCAAAGGCAATGCTCATTACTAAATCAATGTTACAGTTAAGCGTTCCAAACGAATAGTATTTACCGTACTTTCAAACGCAGAGAGGAGTATATGAGGGTAGAGATTTTAACAGGATAGACATTATGACTTGGGGGTGATTTTCTTTAGTGAATGCATATAAATGATAAATAAATATTACATGCAATGTATTCTAAAAATAAAAAAATACTTTAAAATACTTATTTCTAGATAAATTAGTGGATGTCACATAAACATGTATAAATATGAAGGACATTCATATTTTGGAAATCAACATTCGTGTAACTTTTCCCACGGTAGCAGTGGAATAATCCAACAGAATTTTCCCGCGTAATACTAATTAGATGTTCGTACCTTTTAGCGTATGTACATTATCTGGCTATAGAAAATCTCGAAAAGTTCCGAGTAAATGAAGGCGGAGTATCAAGGATTTCTAGCAGTTTAATTGGTGGAGCAATTACTGCGCAGTTTGTAACATTTTTTTGTACTTATGCAAACTTCCCCAGCGATTATTTGCGCACAAGAGGCCTCGACGGGGAGTTCGTGTTCTTTAGGTGTTGAAGTCGGTGGAGCAAGTACTGCGTAGTTTGTATGATTTCTTCCATATCTAACTGTACGAAATGTCTAAACGGTGACCTCCCGACGAAAATGGTCAGCTTTCCCAACCCAAGTCTAAACATAAATAAACATTAGGAAGGAGGTATTAACTATTATTTAGACAACAACCTAGCTAACATCATACAAAAGGGTCTTCATTTTAAACTGACCCACAAGTACCATTTTCCTCGCAATTAAAAATGCTACAGGGTTTGCATTCTACGCCTTTTTAAAAGCTAAGCTTGTTGCAAACCCCGTCGGGGGTTTGCATATTACGTTGATGTCTAATCTGGAAATGCGCATGTGCGACATGATTATGCTGCATGCTGGGAAAACATAGCCTCCAAAAAGTAGTTGCTTTACTTTACGAGGTCAGACAGTATAAGTTTTGTATTGTCCA
Source organism: Pteria penguin (assembly GCA_035048485.1). Classification (NCBI taxonomy): domain Eukaryota; kingdom Metazoa; phylum Mollusca; class Bivalvia; order Pterioida; family Pteriidae; genus Pteria; species Pteria penguin. The sequence goes on from CM068580.1 coordinate 2,548,184, forward strand.
TGACATCGATATTTCTAATGCGCTTAAAAGGAAAAGGAATGAAGAAGAATGCCCTTGCTTTCAAAGGCAATGCTCATTACTAAATCAATGTTACAGTTAAGCGTTCCAAACGAATAGTATTTACCGTACTTTCAAACGCAGAGAGGAGTATATGACGATAGAGCTTTTATAGGATAGACATTATGACTTGGGGGTGATTTTCTTTAGTGAATGCATATAAATGATAAACAAGTCTTACATGCAATGTATTCTAAAAAAAAAATACTTTAAAATACTTATTTCTAGATAGATTAGTGGATGCCATTTAAACATGTATAAATATGAAGGATATTCATATTTTTGGAAATCAACATTCGCAAAACCTTTCCCACGGCAGCAGTGGAATAATCCAACAGAATTTTCCCGCGTAATACTAATTAGATGTTCGTACCTTTTAGCGTATGTACATTATCTGGCTATAGAAAATCTCGAAGAGTTCCGAGTAAATGAAGGCGGGGTATCAAGGATATCTAGCAGTTTAATTGGTGGAGCAATCACTGCGCAGTTTGTAGCATTCTTTGTACTTATGCAAACTTCCCCAGCGATTATTTGGGCACAAGAGGCCTTGACGGGGAGTTTGTTCTATTTAGGTGTTGAAGTTGGTGGAGCAAGTACTGCGTAGTTTGTATGATTTCTTCCATGTCTAATTGTACTTAGGGTGTTCGAAATGTCTAAACGGTAACAAATATGGTCAGCTTTCCTAACCCAAGTCTAAACATAAATAAACATTAGAAAGGAGGTATTAACTATTATTTAGACAACAACCTAGCTAACATCATACAAAAGGGTCTTCATTTTAAACTGACCCACAAGTACCATTTTCCTCGCAATTAAAAATGCTACAGGGTTTGCATTCTAAGCTTTTTTAAAAGCTAAGCTTGTATATTAAGATAGTTTGAGTTAATTCGCTTTGAGAGCGCATGTGCAAACCCCATTAGCGTTGCATGTTGGGTAATAATGTAGTACTAAGTAACAATATTAGCACATCATTCTGCTGTAAATATTGAGATTTCTAGAAAGAAATCTTATAAAATGTCTACAATTAAAAAAAAGAGATTTGCTCACTACAAAAACCAAGTTATTTCCGAATATTAACGATAACATCCGAGAGACTTTCCTAAAAAGGAAAAAGGCGCGCCTACTAAGGAAAAAATGAGGCGTGGCTTTAGAAACTTTAGCGGGAAAATTCACAACTGCGCATAAAAAGATGGTTTCAGAAACAATTACATGTAATTCCTATTTACATAAATCCATTTGGCTTTGTGACCAACAGCTTGAAGATTTAATGCTATTCCGATTGCAACCTAAGCTTTTAAAAAGCTACGCTTGTTATAAACTCTAAAGGTATAATACAAGTGGTGAAGTCCTACACCTGGCATGATTTTCTGTATCGAAGAAAAAGGGGATATGACTTCACCTGACATGTGTAATGTTTGGTATTTTATTTAATGAAGAGAGTCAGTTCTAGCTATATACTTATTCTGATGATCTGATATTCCTATGGCCTGACTACTAAACATAAAACAATAAACAGGTGTAGGAAGTGGGAAAGTTAAGATAAACATACAATCTGGTTATTGGGAGCGTTATGGCTCTAAGCTGTCAGAGTTAATTTACATCGTGATTAAGTGCTGATAAAGATATAAATATTATCTGGACATTACAATATGTTTCACTGATATACGACCGGGGGATACTTCAACTCATAAACTTTACATACAGGTATTGGAAGGGAATGTGACTTTACCTTTACGAGAATAAGAAAGGAATATGATTTCATTAAGTAGACTTTCTATACCGAATTGTCTCCGGGAGGTAACTTCACCTGACAGACCTTATGCATCGGTATATAAAGGGAAGGTAACTTCACCTGATAGACCTTATGTATCACCATTTAAAGAGAAGGTTACTTCACCTGATAGACCTTATTTAGCGACATATAAAGGGGAGGTGACTTCACTTGACAGACCTTACGTATCGTTATATAAAGAGAAGGTAAGTTTACCTGATAGACCTTATGTATCGTTATATAAAGAGAAGGTAAGTTTACCTGATAGACCTCATATAGTTGGTTGGTTGATTGGTGTTTTACGTCGCTTTCAACAATATTTCAGTTATATCGCGACATGGAAGCAGGAGGTTACCAACCTCTTAAACATAGTGGCGCAACCCGGGAATCGAACCCGGATCGTCGGCGCCGCAAGCCAAGCGCTTAACCACTACACCAAGCCTGCCCCGACCTCATATAGTGGCATGTAAAGGGGAGGTAACTTCACATGGTATACCTGATGTATTGCCACGTTAAGGGAAGTTACTTCACCTGATAGACTTGATAGACTGAAAATTATGGAAAATTAAAGAATACAAAGAAATCATGTTAACAATATGAAAAAAGCTGCGAAAGGAAACTACTTTCTTGACCTTTATGAGAACTTAAATTCATTTTCCAACACTAACCACAAAGATTTCTGGAAAATTATTAGACCACTCATTAAAGATAATAACCATTCTTTTACCCTACCACCGCTACTGAATCCAAATAATCACGAAATCGCGATAAGTGATAAAGAGAAAGCCGATATTTCAAGTATAGAAGATGACTCGACAGACGAACCAAACTTTGGAAAAAGATCATTGAATACAATCGAAAATATTAGTATCGAACAGAGCGAAATAGAAGACATAATAGGTTCTCTTCGACTACATCGACAAAAGTCAATATTTCGAGATTTTCCGACAAATGCGAAAGTGAAATTGAGTTACTAAATCTCGAGATGGTATTTTTAAAACAATAACTCGACATAAAATTCTCGTTAGAAGCATGTTTATTGCAACATATCAATAAAAATGATGTCAATAATTCTTGATTTTCATAGCAATGCGACTTTATTACGACGATTTATTTTAAAATTGACATAAGGGAAATCGCATAAATTTATCTTGACTTAAAGAAAATCAACTAAGTGTTTTATAGATGACAAGTTGCCCAAAAGAACTCGTTTAAGGACAGTTTACGGCAACTTTTCGACTTCATTGCGTCATCAAGTTTTATTAATCTCGGCAAGTCAGTTTTATTTTTGCCATCTTACTTACTTACAATGCAACAACACCGGGCGCCAAAACGCTTCCGTAACAAATAGCGGAATGATCGAGTAAGTTAAAGTTCATTTATTGGATTATAGGTTGCAAGTTCGCTGTGAAAACGCTTATTAGTCACCAGAGGCTTGTACATTCCGATACCGGCTGGTATCGCTAAAATTCCAACTTTTGATGAACAAAGTCTCTCTGACCCTCGAATCCCAATTCCCAATTGATAGGTGATGATTTGGATTTCCATCCTTTTCTTGATTTCTTTGTATCAGGCAACAGATCATTCAAAGGTCTTGCAGTTTTAGAAAACCCTTCTATAAAACGCTTATAATATCCCACAAAGCCTAAAAATTGTCAACTTGGACAGGATTAAATGGTGTAGGCCAGTTCTGTACTTTATCAATCTTATCTGAATCAGATTTTACCCCGTTATCTGAAACGGTGTTGCCTTTGTATTTAACTCTTTTCTTAAGGAAAAACTTCCTCCAATCTCTCTAGATGTTCTTTGTAGGTACGAGTATTGATAAAAACGTCGTTCAAGTAAATGTAGCATATATCCAAATTACCGGTGCGTTCACTAGTCAGAATAGCATCCGATAATGTTGATACAATCCTAACGGGCCTACCGTAAATGTGGTACATTCCATAAGTTCCTCTTCAATATCTATTCGGTGGCACCCACTTTTCACACCTAATACTGTGAAATGTCTATTTCCAACTAATGTATTTAGTATCTCCTCAATTCTTGACAGTGCATATGAACCTTTTTCGTTCTAATAAGTTAAACTTTCTTAAGTCCACGCACATTCCCAATCCATTGTTTTTCTTTCTACAAAGTACAACGTTGCTTGACCATAGGGACATAGATTTTCGAATTATCCCAGCATCTAGAAGTTGTTTGTGATGTTGCCTCACTTCATTGAACATTGATAGGGGCATTCTCCTTGACCGTTGTTTGACTGGCTGCATATCGTTCAACTCTCATGCAGGTTTTCAGGTAACTTAACAAGGAAGTTTTTGCAGGAAATCAGTCAGTGACAATGTATGTTATATCATGTGTTCAGATTCTCTGCCCTTCTCCCACTTTTGATATCGACGGTTTGTGGGAGAGGGTCAGAGAGGTGATTCGGTGCCATAAGTCGTGGGTTCGAGTCCCAGTCGGGGAACGAATATAAGTGAAATATAGGGTGCCTTGTTAACTGTAGTGTATTGTGCTTTATATGTTTGTCTAATTTGTCTTTATTTCTACAGGTATTTCTTCAGAGATCCAAGGTCCATTGTATACTCCCGGGTGTTTCACTGTTTCTATTTGTGCTTTATATATATTTATTTCTCTTTCAGTGATTGTATTCTTTCGGAGGATCCGCCTGCGTTTACGTCGGGTAAATCCCTTCACTTTCCGCGGCCGTGTTGTCATGCATACGATTAGCTAATGATTGGCTATTAAAGCTCCATTTTTTGTGGAGCTCGGGTAGCTCATTCGGTTAGACGGTCGGATGTAAAGATGATGGATAAATCCAAAGCACAAGTCCAAAAATCATAAAACCAGAGGACATACAAAATCAGTGAAAATGAAAAACAAATGGAAAATAACAAAATATGTCTACTTGAAGAGCATATGTGAACCCCTGTGATGGAGTGAGATCAGGTGCCCGGGGAGAGTGAGCATCTCCTGCTTGCTAGCAACACCCGTCACATATACCCAATAGAAAGAGTCAGATCGTGTGAATTCCATATGTATTTCTATATGGAGAAGTCGAAGTAGGTAACCTTCTAGTATAGAAGGTGTCAAATCTGTGTAAAATGATCGGAATCGGTCTCAGTCTGGATAACGAGATATCATATGGAGTAATAAGAGTCTCGTAACGACCATAGAATTTCCTCAGTGACGTTGCTAGTCTAGCACATATATAACCCTGGTTGAGCAGTTTAACTGAAAGTCGCCTAGCCCTCAGAACAAAGTCACTGTAATTTGAACATGCTCTGGATACAATGTAGCTTGTGAGAGCGAAATTGAAATTGTCACCTTTGTCATAGAGTGAGGTGTTCAATTGACCATTAATGTCGAAAGACAACATAATATCTTAATACGAAGTAGAATTACTACTTTCTGTGGTTTCTTTGACCTCAAGTTCACTTGGATAGATGATGCTAAGGTAATCCGCGAATGAAGGATTATTAATTGAAATTGATGCATGACAGCTAGGTGATTCGGTGCCATAGCTCGTGGGTTCGAGTCCCAGTTGGAGAACGAATATAAGTGAAACATAGGGTGCCTTGTTAACTGTAGTGTCTTTGTGCTTTATATATATATTTACCCGAAGTCTTTATTTTCTACAGGTATTTCTTCGGAGATCCAAGGTCCATAGTACTCCCAGGTGTTTCACTGATTCTATTTGTGCTTTATATGTTTATTTCTCTTTCAGTGATGTATCCTCTTAGGGGATCCGCCTGTGTTTACGTCGGGTAAATTCCTTCACTTTCCGCGGCCGTGTTGTCATGCATGCGATTAGCTAATGATTGGCTATTAAAGCTCCATTTTTGTGGAGCTCGGGTAGCTCAGTCGGTTAGAGGGTCGGATGCATGACAGCTAGGTGATTCGGTACCATAGGTCGTGGGTTCGAGTCCCAGACGGGGAACGAATATAAGTGAAATATAGGGTGCCTTGTTAACTGTAGTGTCTTTGTGCTTTATATGTTTGTCTAATTTGTCTTTATTTTCTACAGGTATTTCTTCGGAGATCCAAGGTCCATAGTACTCCCAGGTGTTTCACTGATTCTATTTGTGCTTTATATGTTTATTTCTCTTTCAGTGATGTATCCTCTTAGGGGATCCGCCTGCGTTTACGTCGGGTAAATTCCTTCACTTTCCGCGGCCGTGTTGTCATGCATGCGATTAGCTTATGATTGGCTATTAAAGCTCCATTTTTGTGGAGCTCAGGTAGCTCAGTCGGTTAGAGGGTCGGATGCATGACAGCTAGGTGATTCGGTACCATAGGTCGTGGGTTCGAGTCCCAGACGGGGAACGAATATAAGTGAAATATAGGGTGCCTTGTTAACTGTAGTGTCTTTGTGATTTATATGTTTGTCTAATTTGTCTTTATTTTCTACAGGTATTTCTTCGGAGACCCAAGGTCCATAGTACTTCCAGGTGTTTCACTGATTCTATTTGTGCTTTATATATATATATATATATATATATATATATATAAATATATATATATATATATATTTATCTATTTATTACTTATTTATTCATTTATTTATATATACTCAATAACTGAATAATTTTCCAAGTTTTTGAGTATTTGGCAAAGAATGAGTATATTTAGGTAAATATCCAACTCTTAATTATCTATATTTTGATAAAATAAAATTATATTCGTTTTCTGTTTGAATTGAAGAGCAGCATAAAATGTCATATTTTCTCTAGGTATATTCCGATGTCTTCCAGTTTCCAAACATAGATTATATGAAGTACAACGTAATCTGGTCGTGAAATGTTATCAATGAAATCTAAATATGGCTCTAGTTCAAAGGTTTTTTAAATGACGAGTAAAAATCTAATCTGGTCATTGATCGAATATTAGTTCTTCAATTTTGTACAAATATGTCTAAAGTCATCTGTTTAACAATAAGAAAGTAACTGAATTCTATATTTTCAAATCTTTAAAGGTCATTAAATCCCAATTCATCCAACAAGTCTTTAATTTTGTATGCCCAACAATATATATATATGATTATTGAATTCAACATTGTATTTTCCCTTTGATACATCTTATAACGATTATGTATATGACACAGTTATGACATTTTTCTTTTTCCTGCCATTTCAGGTTGTGAAAACTGCCTGTCTTCATATCATGAACAAATAAAATGTGGAAAAAAAGTTGTTCTTTATTTATTACAAATGTCAGTTTTATACACCATTAAATGTACAACAGTGCGAAACGTATGACAACTATCATCATAGGGACAGGTGCGGATCTTGAATGGGTGGAGGGTGGGAGTGTTTCATTCCAGTGAACTTGCATCCTTGCGATATGTAGTCAGTAAACAAAACGATATCAAAATAAATCCGAATAGCGATAAACAATGCCCGATTCCTGGACTCGTCGTAATCCAGAACTGCCCAAATGATGAAACATAATACGGTACAAAAAACAGAGGAAATTCGGAAAACGGTCAAGCTTGGTTTAAAACTTGATTTCTTTTCAGCATTTTAACGTCATTAAACATGGATAAAATAGAAATTGACTTATAAGTCATTATAATGAGGTTCTAAGTTCCGTTCCGGTTCCGTTTCGGTGTTTAACCTTGCTGTTCCCGTGTTTGGGTGCCATTTCGGTGTTTCGTCTCAAAAATCTCCAAAATTCCAAACCATACATCAAAATAGGTGTTATAACTTTATTGTACAAAGATAATTTTGCAGAAACTTTGAAATCCAGTTTTCTAAAAAAAACATAAAAAGAAATATAGCTGTATTGGCTTGCTTAGAAAGCAGTTTTACTGCAAGTTTCATTCTACCATTGTAAGTAAAAAACGAATAAGTATACCGAAAGGTAAACCATATCTCATATCAGTAGTCAATGGAATAAAAAGGACAATATCGTGAATAGTGTCATATTCAGACAAATGCAAACCCCAATAAAATCGAGGTGAGATCAGGTGCCCGGGAGGAGTAAGCGTCACCTAGTTGCATGCTACACCCGTCGCAAAAATTATGCAACAACTTTTCAAGTCGAGGAAGTAAATGAATAAATATACACATATGAACACATGAAGGAGACAAGAACACGAAGTCAAATTATCCTTTTCAAGGCATGGAACGTTGTTTAACTGAAATGCACGTGAACTAATGTCTGTATGCATACGTATTATGTCAAATCAAGTATAGTCAAAAGTTAAAATGGTTAGTTTGTACGGCCAAGTCCCAAAATATCGGTTAACATTCTGGAAAGAGGAATGTGAAATTGCACTAGATTCCTATATCGACCATAGAACTTCCTCAGTGAGTAACATAGTGTAACACCAAGGTATGTAAAATGATCAACAATTTCCAGAATTTTATTTTCATATGTAAAATGTTTTGTATTTCTTTTTTAAATACACATTTTCAGTTTTATAAACAGGAATTCCCCATTAATTATTTACCAGATTACCTTCCAAATAAACCATAACCCTAAAGAAATCGCCTCATTATTGTCTCATTTTGTATCCTTGCTTATATCTATTCCTCATATTTTCAATTACTTAATCTCAAATTGTGTTACTTCATTGATTGTATGCTGTATTACCACTTTCTCGCAAGTTCTTGTTAAATATTTTTCTCCCAATTAGTTTTGCTTGTTCAAGTGTTCGGGAGAAGAAAGCTTAGAGCAATTTTTTCTTATCCCTTGTATATGAAATATTTAATTGTGAAAGTATGCAAACTTTCTAAATAAAATATGTTTAAACTAATTTCCCATTTATTACAGTATGCTTGCATTTTGTCAAATAAGGATTGCAATCCATTTGCTGTTTAGGCAATAAAACAGTGTCGTCAGCAAAAAGTAATATTAAAATAGATATATTGTCTATATTATAAAATAAATTTGCGTCATCGATTTTCAATGCATTTTCCATATCATTGATAAATACATAAAATAAAAATGATGACAAGGGTTTGCCCTGTTTTACAGACGCAAGTACGCAAACATATGGATGACACAGACTACATATAAACAAACCGGCAACTTTGACACAGGTTAGGAAAAACTTCTGACGAAAGATCGGGGTAAGTTATTATTGCCAATCGTTTGCTTAATGTTTATATATGTTAGATATTTCCTCCATTTGGCACCGAAATGCATAGAATCCTGCCGGCCATTCCTTTTTTTCAAAATTGCAAGTTTACGCAACGTAAGGAATTGTGGCATATAGGGCCAATTACTGCGGCTAGGTTGTATGGGAACATTCTGTTTCGTATTAAATCAGTCGTTGTATAGAAATGTATACGAAACATGTGTACATATACATTGCTACTCCTTGGTGGAACTTTATGATCTGTCTGTAAAAACCCACTTTTAAAAAGTTGATTGTACGTTTTTCCGTAAATGTTTTCGTATCCGTTTTCTCCAACTATACGTGGCTTTTTACTCCTAGTCAGATTTTAGTCGCATGCGCTAAATTTATTACCATTTCCTGTTTTCGAAGGGAAGATAGAGAGGAAAGTTTTCGTTTAAGTTTGAGGTATTAATCGTGTTTTCTTTATAGTTTAAAATGCTTATTATTATGCAACTTAGTTATACATTTAATTATTGGCTGTATTTTGTACGTAACTTTGTATATGATCATATTTATGCCCTTAATGTTAGGGTGGGTCGGGTCAACAATTTGAGGAATGTCATCGTCATGATTCATTTTAAATTCTCATGCCATATATGGATAAACATCATTGAAGAATTTAATTAAATAACAACAGGAATGCTTAGTAGATTTTGATATTATTGAATTGTTACAGGTAATTGGATTCTAACTTTTCCATTCGAGATCAGTTCTAAATTTTTAGCCTACATGTATTTAATTTTTAAGTATTTTCCTCTAAAACAGGGACAAGTTCACATTCTCTCAATTCTAGACAATCACTCAAATCTTTAATAATCTTTGTTTTCAGTTATCAATTTCAGAGACTGAGCAGAAGTAAACAAGTACTTAAATTGAAGATTTTTGTATTTTTACAGTGTCAGTGTGTAGATTCACCGAATGAATAGGGATTCACCAAAATAAAATTACTTATCACCGAAATAGAACTTGTATGGTCATCATAAATTGTTTTTTATGAGAAAGAATAGTAAATTTCAATAGAGCGCTACTTACAATGCACAAGTGTTATTTTGGTCGATAAATGCGTTATTTCGGTGATTTATAGTGATATTTCAGTGAATTCCCAATATTTCTACGTACCGGTAATTTTACTTCAAATGTGAAGAGGTGGGAGACAACCTCTCATTTTAAAGACAATCTTCTTCCAATATTGGAAGAAATCAAAATGCACAACAACCTCTGTTTTCACTGAAAATAAGATTTTGAAATTGGAATGTGAAATTCGAAAGGGCATGTCTGTATAGTATATTAGTGTTTCATCTAAAGCGAAATAGCATGGCAGTATATTACGAATATTTGGTAACACTTTCCGTACAACATTACGTAATGGTCTAAGTCAGCTGTTTGACCCGCTAAATATCCGCCAAAACCTGTGTACTGCACTGTCTGCTACTTTTCAGGTGTTAATTGGGGCAATTTAATCAATGTTACCTTCTTAGATTTAGAATACATCCGTACACGATGAGAGTTTGACATGGTTGTCTGAATGCCAAAATAGTAATTTTGCAGGTCAAATTCACATCTGTTACCAGTCAGATATTAAAGAAAATTAAAGGATGTTTGAACTTTAAAAGCAATTATTCTAGGATTATACGAAAAGTAAAACATTAAATGAAAAGTGACTGGTTTACATAGCAGGTCACGATCGCTACCCATTTTAAATGCTTTACTTAATATCATTTAACAAATTTTCTCAATTTGACACCAAATATTTAAAGATCTACTCTCCACATTTCCTCTGATAATTTTGAACATTGTTTAGTAATTCCGGCAAAGATGATATTTCAGAACATCTTTTTCATTTGATACAACAATATCATCATAAGTAGTTGCAACAAGAGAGGCAACAAACACACCAAGTGTATTGTATTCACACTATCAGACGTGTCGGTTTTTTACGATCAAAGAGCTGAACAACATAACTGATCATAAAACATAACTTTTTGGTATTTTTAGAATCAAGGGCTAAGTCCTTGCTAGAATCAATAGAATATCTACGATCTGTAAGTGTAAGTCAATAAATGTGAATGAACATTAACCATTATAATTTATTACTATTACTTAAGTACTTTGAGCTGAGACAATTATTTGGGCCAGCAACTTATTTACAAAAATCATGGTATAAAGCAGTCACAAAACTAAAGTAACTAATAACCTTAAGGGGACAGATACACTTTACATTTCCCATTTTTAATGCTTCCAGCAATTTCCTCTAAGATTTTGAATTTGAATTATTCAAACGTCAGTCACACATCCTTCCTGTAGCACCAAGAACCAGGAGTTTATTTGTGAAGGAAAATTGGGTGGATGTTCGAGGCTAAGAGAAATTTTTGTTTTGATAGTAGCAAACTGTTTTCTTTATTTTCATCAAAATATTGGTCAGGTTAATTAAAAATTTATATCAACCCAGAAATACAACTGCACATCAAGGACTTATAAACTTGTTTATGTCTTTGTGCACATGCATACTTCTAGATCCCATATAACATTTCGTTTAATAACACATTCTTTTCAGCCAAAATAATGGCATTTCATTCAAATATTTAAGTTATGTAAAAAATAATGATACATTGTAAAGACTGTTCAAGGTACAATAACAAAACTTGCAGTATCTCATGTTGCCAGTTATAGACAGAAGGGACTGTGCTGGTCTTGGAGAAGTTTGAATAAATTTTTATGAACATGTAACAGTATAAGTTTACAAATTGGGAATTTATGCAATACTCAAAAGCATATAATGATTGCAATAATGTAATTGTAACAGATATTAAGTAATTATAGCTCCTACAACTGTGAAAAGGAATTTATTCTGAAGAGAAGCTGGAATTAAGATTTTCAACCAAAGCAATGTTAAGGATTGCAAATTACATCAAATTATCAATAACAATTGTCTTTTACATTTTCAGATATCATCTATGTAAATAAAATGAGGAAATAATGCAATTTTAAACTAAATTTTTTAATATATTTGGTGACATTTAAAGTTGCTAAATTAAGTGCCCTTTTTACCAAATACCACGTTAAAAAGTGCCCTTTTGATGGGGAAATTTGTGTGCCCTTTTGGAATCCTAGATTTAACACTATATATCGAATATATTTGCAAATGTTCAGTCTCAGGGGTTGGTATTGGTGTAAATAAAGTATGGCAATATTAAAAACTGTTTACTGCAATTAATTAATTTCAAAATTTCATTATTTATTCACTGGAAGAGAGAACTTTGGATGTACCGCTAAAACTTAGTACTATACATACATGTAATGCATGGAATAAGCAGAACAATAGAGTTTGCCCATGTGATGTCATACTGCTAGCATTAACGACCATGTCGGAGTACAACACTCTGACTTTTTCCATTACTACCATGTAAACTTCTTTATAGTTTTGAGAAATTTACTAATTATCAGGGTAGATTTCGTGACTTCAGTCTTGATTAATCAGTATATATAATAAATCAGTTGAATATTTTCAATAAAACATTTAGATATACAATATGATTCTATTACAAAATTAAGTTAAATCAAGCAGTTTTGTATGGGCAGTGATGGATAAAGTCCGAGACTTGTACTCCAAGGAGGGAGTTAATTCTAGTTAATTTTAGGAAAACTGGGTAGTATGGGAACACACTATACATGTAGTAAAACTCAAGGAGTTAATATGTAGATTGAACCTGAAATAGTCTGTTGTCACAGTGGTGAGCTCCTTACCATTGGAGGCCACTGATTTTAAAGAGAGATATCACTAGATATCATAAGATAATGAAATATCTGACCTGAACGAATTTATTTTTCAGCCAGAAAAACTTCATTCAAGATGTCAAGCAGAAAAACAAAGGGAAAGGTTACGAAGAAAAGGGCACAACGTGCTACTTCCAATGTGTTTGCCATGTTTGACCAGGCTCAGATTCAGGAGTTTAAAGAAGCCTTCAATATGATTGATCAAAATAGGGATGGATTTGTTGATAAAGAAGACTTGCATGACATGCTGGCCTCTCTAGGTATCTATTAGCATTCAGTTCAGATATTGTGTGTACATGTATGATGTAGTAGCAGTACAGTATAGTTAAGTGGTCTCTAGATAAACAAATGTAAGATTTTATCCTGATTATACTGTTGTAAGTTTCTGTATTTTGTAGGCATTTCCTCTAATTAATTTGGGATTTCAGCTGAATTATTAATAATATTAACTGAGCCAACCAACAGTTTGCCATAAACAAATTTTTTACCTTTTCAATTTTAAATGTCCATCTTAATAGCAATGTTTAATTATGATTAAATGAACTTTATTCAAAAATCATTTCTAAAGATTTTTCCAAAGTGGGACCAGTAAAACTCCAATTTACTCGCTGAGTCACTCTTGTGGAGTTGCGTGTCTCTTGGGTTCAATCTCCATTGAAATAACTACATGGTAAATCTAAAACACTTTCCATGATACAGCCTTCTCTAGAAGAAAAGAATAAATTGCAGTTGCATTTACAATGTAGCTCAAAGTTAAAGATCACAATATGTTTCATGTTTACCTGTATTTGCATTTGCGTAGAATATTCTTTGAAATATCACTACTTAGAAGGTTTCATGATTACCAGGGTACCCAGTATGTCAAATTAGAAATTGACTCACATTTTCTCTAGGATTTAATTTAGAAGCTACATGGGTCATTTATATTTTCAGGAAAGAACCCTACTGACCAGTACTTGGAGGAAATGATGAGCTGTGCTCCTGGACCTATTAACTTCACCATGTTCCTTACAATGTTTGGAGAGAAGTTAAATGGAACAGATCCAGAGGATGTTATCAAAAATGCTTTTGCTTGTTTCGATGAGGATATGTCAGGTTAGTGAAAGTTAAGTCACAACCAATCAGAATTGATGCCCAGTTGCCTGTTTTCACCTTTTTATTGAAAAAAAGGAGTTTTGGGGTTATACCTATTTTGTCTGTAAAATTTAAATATTCCACATTTGATGACTTTACCGAAGACCTTGATGAACTGCTAGTTTTGTATACTTATGCCTCTTTACTTTGGCATACAGTGTACCATTGTATCCATCATCCTGTCAGAACTAAATTTATATTCTATTTCTATTATAAGATATCTTGCACTTACTATAAAGTGGATAAGTAATGAAACTTGATTACATTTTATAAAATCATTGTCAGATATTTGTATGAAATAGAGATAGAAAACAATATGCATGTATGGCTGCTTACAGTTAACTATAGCACATACATGTTATTACAGGAACAATAAGTGAAGACAGATTGAGGGAACTATTGATTACCATGGGCGATAGATTTACAGAAGATGAGGTAAGCCTATAAATTGTATATCACTTCATTATAACTTAACAGATTTACACATAACATGTATGATTGATTTATAGCAGATCAACTACAGTGATGCTCCGTTAAATCCGGGCTCCGTTTATCAGGAAAATCCACTTTCTGGACAAGAAAGTGCGGGAACGGATTTCCCAAATGATATTTTGATCCGGAAATCCGCGTTCAAGAAAATATGGGTACGGAATTCCAAAAGTACATAAAATTTGCTCCGATAATCTGGACAAAATTTTGCTTTCCGGACTTAACTGTAGCAAGTAATTGCAGTTTTAATTAATACACTGCTTATCTCCTCTCTGCGCCGATTGTTTGTTTAACAGTTAAACGACGCGTTTACCTGGTCACCTACCTATGGTATGTTAATTGCCTATCCAATTAAGAATTGACCGCTTGTGGGGTAGTCAATCGTCATTTTAGCAGTCATTTATGATTGCTTTTTAATGAGTCAGTACACGCTCACGCCAGAAATGAAGATTACTGTTAGTTGAATGATAGTAAATAAAAGTAAATTGCCGACTTCGCAACTGACATTGTTAATTAAATATTTGGTCTTTAGATTGTAACCAAACTTTAAGTATCGTCACTCTTCTATCTGAGATCGATAATTGATAACGTATCCTTACTTAGTGCTCATTACATTATTTTGTAGAGAAGTTTTAACTTTAAGTTATTCTTCTGTTTTATAGTTATAGAAAATTTTTATATTTAAAACATGAACGCTGTATTAATTTATTGGGACATTCACTTCTAAATTTGTAGGACACAGCAGGAAGTTAAATAAACACTCCGATCGCGATAGAAGTGAAATTAGTTAGACAAGCGCGAGGTATATACAAAGGCGGCTGTCAACATTTAAATAAAGGACAGAGAGTTGAAAAATCTTGCAGGTTTCAGAAATTTGGCTGCCATTAATGAACAGTTTACTAAAGATGTTAATACATTAAATACGTAATAGATGTATATTTCTTCGTATACAAATTAAACGCATATAAGGATTATTACTTGTGTTTTATCATGTACTGTATACACCCTTCTTTTATCAAGAAACAAGATTTTTTTAACATCTAATGTACCGGTACTATGATCCAGTTATCCGGAAAATTTGTTTATCCGGACAAATTGGCCGGGAACAAACGTGTCCGGATAAACGGAGCATCACTGTACATGTATTATTGTTATTGTACATGTATATGTGACTGATTTCTAAAAGATCAGCTATAATTGTTATTGTACATGTATGTGTGATTGATGTACAGCAGATCAGCTATTAGTATTATTATTGTACTTGTATGTTTAATTTATTTACAGCAGATAGGCTATTAGTATTAATTTTAGTATTGTAAATGTATATGTGATTGATCTATAGCAGATGAGGTATTATTATTATTGTACATGTACATGTGATTGATCTATAGCAGATCAGCTGTTCTTATTATTGTGCATACATGTGTGATTGATTTATAGAAAATCAGCTATTATTATTATTATTGTGCATGTATGTGTAATTTATCTATAGCAGATCAGCTCTAATTATCATTATTGTACATGTATTAGTGATTTATATATAGAAGATCAATTATTATGATATTGTTGAAATGTTAAATGCAAAGCATTTTGTGATTACATGTAATTGTGAGGGGTTTTCACAAAAACTGTGTTGAATCATGTAACTTTAATGTAGTGGCAGAACCAGGGCAAATATTAAGACTTTACCAAAATCAAGAGAAACATTAGATCTGTTCATATGGTCATTATCAATCTTTCTAATCTACATGTACATACGGATAGAGTCTAATCTACATATGGATAGAGTTTAATCTACATATGCATAGAGTCTAATCTACATGTGCGTAAAGTCTAATCTACATATGTACCAAGTCTGATCTACATATGTACCAAGTCTGATCTACATATGAGTAGTCTAATCTACATATGTACAGAGTCTAATCTACATATGCTTAGTCCAATCTACGTATGCATAGTTTAATCTACATTTGTGTAGAGTCATATTTACATATGTATAGCATCTAATTTGCATATGCGTAGAGTCTAATCTACATATGCTTAGTCTAATCTACATTTGCATAGAGTCTAATCTACATATGTAGAGTCTAATCGACATATGCGTAGAGTCTAATCTACATTTGTGTAGAGTCTAATCTACATTTGTGTCTAGTCTAATCTACATATTCATAGAGGTTGTTATCAGAAATGAAAGAAAAGAGAAAACAAAAATTAACTTTAGGGACTTGAACTTGGCTTTGAAATACGGTAAAATGAACCTTGGCTTCAGCAACTTCAATAACAAGTTTAAACTGTTATTACATGTGATAGACATACCGTACAACATCATGCGAGAATTATGTTATATTTTTCAGGTTGATGAGATGTTCAGAGAGGCACCAATTAAAAAAGGCATGTTTGACTACGTGGAGTTTACACGAATTTTAAAGCATGGAAAGAAAGATGAATAAATATTGAGAGGACACAGTGTTATGCATTCCATACAGATATTACTGGCATGTAATCTCAAAATCTGGAACCAATTCATCAAAAATGTCTTCTTTCGCATGCATTAAAAGACAGTTCTCTTGTGTTTAAGCTTACTTTTCTAGTGCTTTTTGCATACTCTTCTTTAGAGATGCATACCAGGTATACATTCCATTCTTGAAATTTTTCAGTTTCTATTTGACATATTTGATGAAGTTGATCTTCAGATATATTTAGGCGCCATTACACTTTTGAAAAGTATGTATCATTGACGTAAAAGAGTAGTATAAGTGAAGTAGCTAGCATTACTTACAAATGAAGTATCCCTTTATAATTGTAAGACAGTTTCAGATGAAGTACATATCAAGGTAGAGTTAACTAATCTTTGTCTTGTGCGATATCAAATTTCACAATCATACAAGTTTAATTCATATGCATTTTAAGTGCCTATACATACAATTTGCAAACTTATCTCATTTTATGAACCATTCCACTCTGTTCCAAGGATTAATGTTTGTTAGACTTTTTCCAGCAATTTGTTTTATATATAAAGAATAGGACCAATATATTTATCATATGTTATTAGCATCAACTTGTACATAAATCATGCAATGACTTTTTATAACAAGTACTGAATAAATATTATTCACAATTCTGGTGCATTCCATTTTGTATGATACTGAAAGGTCTCCATCAGGATTATAAATTCATATCAGAATTATACAATTAATGTCTGAAATAAAGAATGCATGGGGACATATAATTGCCACAATTTATGATCAGAGAATGTATCTTTGTGAGTCTAAGTCTTGATCAATAGTTATCACTTATGTCCAAATCTTAATTCATGGTGATAACCAGATCCATGCTCTATGTCCTCCTTTCTGACCGCATGATTGCTATGGCAGCGAAGTTCAATGACTGTTGGGTTTAGCTTGAGGCCTTGAGCTAAGAGATCCCAGGTTGGAGTCCAAATAATGTTGATGTGCTATTTTTGTCAATGAAACAGTTAAAACCAAGGTCCCATTTCTTGGTAAATATTTAAAGCCTTGAGGATGATATCTTGGATTTTCTGGCTGCCATTCTTTGATAAATAAGTTTCCTTTCTATTTTTAGCGCGCCTGAGCTGTAAAATCAGAGAGCTTTTTAAATCGCTGTGTAAACTTTATCAGTTTGAATAAGAATAGATAAAATATTTCATAGAATCCTAAATATCTAGACAGGTGACCACTAATTCATAACGAGGCTGACCTGGGTTCAAGTGACGCGTTATCGGATGGATTTCGTTTTGTTTCATTCATTTAATCTAGAATCAACAAATATTGACAGAATTAATTGCACCCTCGAGGCTAAACATCACGAGCCTCTCTTAAATTACATCAGATATTGTATACCAATGCTGTGTATGCTACTGCAGATGAATTAATTATCTACACGCAGTGTGTACAGCTTGTTATCTGCCCTTACCGCATGTGCTATAAATACTACTAGCTGGAGAGAGAGTAGCCTTTACAGAATGGCGGTGGTCACCTGTCTCTTCGCGCAGCGATAACAAACAAGAAACAATTTGCTGCAAGCACCAAAGTGTGGGCCGGAATGGGATGATAATAAAACAGCAAAGAATTTTTAAAAAACCAAAATAATTTTTTAAAATATCCAGTATCACTTCCTTTTCAGCTATAATAGTTTATAAAATTGGTTCATTTAGTCCATTAAGTACATAAGGCAATAGCGAGTTTATTAGACGTACGGATTAGCCTGCGTTTAGTATGGAAATGTACTTTTAAAATTACTAGCCATATTATCTACCATTTGTTTTAAGCTGATGGGCTCAGTGGTTGAGGTGACCGAAAGGTCTCGGGTTCGACTCCCGCCGTGTGCACATCGGTGAACCGAGGTCCCGTGTCACGGTAGGCGTGGCACGTAAAAGATCCCCCACTTCTTCGGGAGAGTCCGTTACGTGAAATAATCGTGGAGTGACGTGAAACAATAATTAATCAATCAATCTACTATTTATTTTTAACAACAAAACTTAACCAATCTATAAGCAAATGGCTGTTTGCTGGGGTAACAAACTTTCATTTGTTAAACTTGTGGTAATGGTGTGGCCATACTGGTAATCTTACTATTCTCAAGTTTTAATTTATAAACAATAATCAAGGTTTCAAAATCGTCTTACCATAATAAACAATTGTAAAATATAGTTGGTTATGTTAGCCCTTCTTAGCGTAGCATTTTGTATTCAGAAACGTTAGAAGGACTTGCATCACACTATCATTCAATCGTAACAACTCGTCCATTATAGCACACAAATAAGATCTATGTTTTTTTTTGTAAAAAATGGCGATGATGTTCTGATTGGCTATGATTAACCGAAAGTCACTTAGGCAACCGAATAATAATTTTGCTTATGAAGAAAGCGCGTCAAATATTAAAAAATTGTAAGGTAACACCCATCTCCAGAAAATATTCCAACAAAATTTTTACTTAAACTAGCGAAAACCTCGAAGATACTACTCTTACATAAATACATCAAACTGGGTCAGCGAGGTGACACATGCTCTCTCCGCAGTGAATATAATCCTAATTTTATCATTGGTGTAAAATCCTGGGGGCGGGGCCTTGCTGTACCGCAGAAACGCATGCAACTTTTCCAAACTTATATCAAAGGATGGGCCGGCCCACAACGAGCAGATAACACCAACCTATCCAGTTTAAAGACAAGAAACAACCTGGTTGCAAGCACCAAAGTGTGGGCCGGAATGGGATGTTTGATAAAACTTTAAAGAATTTTTAAAACAAATATGTATTGTACAGTCATGTGACTGTTAATTAGCAGACATATAAAGACCATGATGATCGACCACTTCCGTTGGTATTTCAGGAAATAGTATAGATCTATATTTGGGATCATTTAGACCTATTCAGTACTTATAGCGATAGCGAGTTTATAGTCTTATGTATTAGCCTGCATATGATATGGAAATGTACTTTTAAAATTACTAGCCATATCATTTACTATTTGTTTTAAACGGGTGGGCTCAGTGGATGAGATGACCGAAACGTCCCGGGTTCGACTCCCGCCGTGGGAACATCGGTGTCCCGTCTTTCAAATGATAAATTTCTATGCAATGCATCAGGCATATACCGTCACCATTTACGTGAAATAGTCGTGGAGTGACGTGAAACAGTAATTAATCAATCAATCTACTCTTTATTTTCAACAACAAAACATAATCTATAGGCGACTGGCTGTTTGCTGGGGGTAACCAATCCTTTACCGGTTAACCTTATGGTAGTGGTGTAGCCGTGCTTGTTGGCAATGTTCTTGTTCTCACGTTTTAATTCATTAACAATAATCAAGGTTTTTCTTCTTGCCAAAAGAAAGAATTGTAGAAAATAGCACGTCATATATTCTAAAATTGTAAGGTAACAACCCCCTCCCCCGAAAATATTCCAACAAATTTTTTAAATACTCCTCCTCTGCTGTAACGTAAATCGGCGAACGTCATGAAGATACTACGCTTACATAAATCTATCAAACTGGGTCAGCGAGGTGACACATGCCGTCTCCGCAGTGAATATAATCCTAATTTTATCATTGGAGTAAAATGCTGGGGGTGTGGCTTTACCGTATCGCAGCAACGCATGCAACTTTCCCAAACTTATAACAATCGATGGGCCGGCTAGTGCCGGTGTTACATAGTAGTTTTTCCCCTATAGTAGTTTTTCCCCTTTACGAAACGGTTTGGAACTTGCACGCGCTCGTTCTTTTTGTATACATTAGATATAACATTTGAAATACAAATTTAGTACCGTAATAGTTTGTGGATCAAACCGAAATTGTTATGCTTAAGGGGTTTCTATATACATGTATTATCAAGTGTTTAGATATAAAGGTGTACAAGTCTTTCGTTTTATATATTTACCATATTGTGGTATTTTCTTCTATTGTTTCATTGTCGTTTATTTGCGTGTACATATCATTCATTCTACCAGATTGTAATTTTCTATCCGATCACTCAACGAATATGACCGCCAAGGACTTGGTTGATGCATTTTCAACTTCTTTTCTGAATCCGCTGCATGGAATCATTGGCGGCAAGTCTGGACTGTATGGTGACCAATCAAGAATTGGAGCGTTGTTGCGAGTCAGAAAGTCACGACAAATCCTAGCAATATGGGGCCTCGCGTTGTCCTGTTACATTAATGGATAAGAGGAAGGACGTGTGGTCCCAAGACCTAATCCCGATATCTTATTGCTGTAAGATTGCCATGGATAACCACGAGATGCTTCCACGCCATGAGATATCCCCGCCCAAACCATAACAGACCCGCCCCCGAATATGTCGACGTCGATAGACAAGTTGTCGTCCATCTGACCGTGCGTGAAGCGAAACTCGTCAGTGAACAACACATCTCCAATGGGCCAAACAAAACCGATTAGGCGCATCATAAGGAGTACGCATGTGAAATATGAACCTGTAACGGTTGGAAAGTTATGACCAATGTTAAAGTTTCCTGAAATGATGGCCAAAAGTCGTGTTGGACGTCATTACATTTGCACGTCAAAAATTTGGGTATCGCCTGAAATGGCTCATCTTAAGGTATATATATGTGAAATGTGAAAGCCCTACCTATAACGGTTGGAAAGATATGGCAAATGTTAAGGTATAGTGTCAAAGCCCTACACCTTTTAGTACAAAAGATATAGCAAAGGTGATAGGTCTCATCACAAGGAATCTATATGTAAAATTTCAGAGCCCTAAACGTTTTAGTACAAAAGATAAAGCAAAGGTTAAAATTTTTGAAGATTAAATCAAGCTCGTAGGTCAAGATCACTAGGTCAAAAGTCATTGTCCAAAATGAAAGGTCTCATCACAAGGAATCTACATGTATATGTGAAGCTTCAAATCACTACACCTTTTGTGCAAACGATATAGTCAATGCTTTCCCACTGAGTCAGAGTCACAGACAGGTGAAGAACGAGATGCCCCCGATTTTGATTCCGGGGACATGAAAAAGAACTGTTGGTGGTTGTTTTCCGTAAGTATATATGCAGATTTCTCGGATTAAATAAAGATATCTCGAAATTCTAGTAGATATATCTCTATTCTAAATATATACATCTGTATTTGGAAAAGAAATTAAAACTGAAGACATTTCTATTTAAGAGATATCTCTAAATTCAATTGATATATCGTCTGATCAAAAGTTGAATATCTCTATTTTAAATAAGAGGGGAAAAATAGCTATACAGCAAAATTTCCCCTGGGGGGAAAGACTATTATATAGCCATTTCTTCCGGGGCAAAAACTGCTATATAGCCATTTTCCGGGGGGGGGGATGGCTAGGGGGAAAAACTACTTTATAACACCGGCCCACAATGATGTGTATATGTCACATGGTCTTCCCCATATTTGGAAAAGTTCCCACGGTATCATACAAAATGGGAGCTGAGAAAGTTTTCAAATCGCCTACAAGATATAAAGGACGATAGCCTGGATTAAGACAGAATTAGATGGCATACATGAAAATAAATTAAATAGAACTAACATGTAAAGTTTCATTTCAAATCAACCGATGAAGTGCAATTGTGATTCACAATCGGCTTGCGTCATTACGGCGAATGGCATGGCGTTTAAGTCTTTACACATGAGCACATACAATAAACGACCGAATGATAACCAATGTATTAATTAGGACGATGTATAGAAGCTGATAGCCCTAGTATCAGCGTTAGTGTCAGCGTTAGTAGCGTAGGCCAAAACTGTAACCTAGACCATGAAACGTTAGGCTTCCATATTTCACATGAAATGGTAACAACTCGTCTATTCCTATATTTGTGAAAACATGGCGATGGTGTTCCGATTGATTTCTCATGTACATTCTTTGTGATAAGACCTTTGACATACTTTAAAAAAATATGTAAGTGGTCAGCTACTAGGATAAGGAATTACATATTTCACAGTGTATTCCTTATGAGTAGACATTTCTGTCCATACTAAATTTTTTGACTTCATAATGAATTTGCCCCACTTCTCAATAACTTAAACCTTGTCCATGACTGGTCAACTACTAAGGTAAGGGCTTTTATGTTTTAAAAGAGTGTTCATAATGAGTAGACCTCTCTGTCTGTACCAAAGACTTTCACCCTGCAAAGTCACAGTATGACCTATTTCTTTCTTTTTTTTCTTAAACTTTATTCTTGTTTATCACCGATAATTGATGAACAGCTAGTAGGAATTACTATTTCATATGTGTATTCCTTATAGTTATATCTTTCTGTCTGTATCAACATTTTTGAACCTGCAATCTTGACCTTGAATGTGGTTCAAAGCTCTTATCTGCGGTCCTCATATACACAAGAATGAAATGAAACATATTTGTGCAAGAATGGCGTAAAGAACAATAAAATGTTATTATGATGTCATAATCAATATCACTTATAACACTTTATTTCCTCATGACAACGGACCCCATTAAGAAACTGTTTACAATACATCTTCCTCTCTGACAAAGCCCCACCGGAGAGCTATGTTGCCCTCTGACAACTTTCATTCACATTTTGATATTATATGATATATGACTATTGGTGCTTAAGCTTTCATCTTTACTCTATTCCAAAAAAAAAAAACCCCAAAAAACAAAATCGGAATTCAACAAAAGGGATGAACACAAATGTTCAGTTTCTGCCACTTTCCACGGCTTTATATCAAATTTAGCTCGACGCCTTTGTGGCTCTTCAGGCCTTTGATTTAACCAAATGTAATTGGAAAAAAACACAAAGGAATGCAGTTTTTTATTCAGGATTTGATAGGAGAGACCTATTCCGCTCGGGTACTTGGTCTCTCCTCGGACAGGAGAGACTTATTCCACTCGGGCATTTGGTCTCTCCTCTGACAGGAGAGACTTACTCCGCTCGGGTACTTGGTCTCTCCTCTGACAGGAAAGACTTACTCCACTCGGGCATTTGGTCTCTCCTCTGACAGGAGAAACTTATTCCACTCGGGCACTTGGTCTTTCCTCTGACAGGAGAGACCTACTCCGCTGGGGTACTTGGTCTCTCCTCGGACAGGAGAGACTTATTCCACTCGGGCATTTGGTCTCTCCTCTGACAGGAGAAACTTATTCCACTCGGGCACTTGGTCTTTCCTCTGACAAGAGAGACCTACTCCGCTCGGCTACTTGGTCTCTCCTCGGACAGGAGAGACTGATTCCACTCGGGCATTTGGTCTCTTCTCTGACAGGAGAGACTTGTTTCACTCGGGTACTTGGTCTCTCTTCTGACAGGAAACACTTATTCCACTCTGGCATCTGGTCACTCCTCTGACAGCAGAGACTTAGTCCACTCGGGCATTTGGTATCTCCTCTGACAGGAAAGACTTACTCCAGTCGGGCACTTGGTCTCTCCTCTGACAGGAGAGACTTACTCCACTCGGGCATTTGGTCTCTCCTCTGCTAGGAGAAACTTATTCCACTCGGGCATTTGGTCTCTCCTCTGACACGAGAGACTTGCTCCACTCGGATACTTGGTCTCTCCTCTTATAGGAGAGACTTATTCCACTCGGGCATTTGGTCTCTCCTCTGACAGGAGAGACTTACTCCGCTCGGGTACTTGGTCTCTCCTCTGACAGGAAAGACTTACTCCACTCGGGCATTTGGTCTCTCCTCTGACAGGAGAGACTTGCTCCACTCTGTTACTTGGTCTCTCCTCTGAAAGAAGAGACTTGCTCCACTCGGGCATTTGGTCTCTTCTCTGACAGGAGAGACTTACTCCACTCGGGCATTTGGTTTCTACTCTGACAGGAGAGACTTACTCCACTCGGGCACTTGGTTTCTCCTCTGACAAAAGAGACGTACTCCATTCGGGCACTTGTCTCTCCTCTTGCAGAAGAGACTTACTCCACTAGGGCATTTGGTCTCTCCTCTGACAGGAGAGACTTACTCCACTGAGGCATTTGGTCTCTCCTCTGACAGAAGAGACTTACTCAACTCGGGCACTTGGTTTCTACTCTGACAGGAGAGACTTACTTCACTCCGGTACTTCGTCACTCCTCTGACAGGAGAGACTTACTCCACACCGGCACTTCGTCACTCCTCTGACAGGAGAGACTTGCTCTACTCGGGTACTTGGTCTCTCTTGTCCGAGGAGAGACCAAGTACCCGAGCGGAGTAGGTCTCTCCTATCAAATCCTGAATAAAAAACTGCATTCAGTTGTATTATTTTCCAATTCTATGTAGTTAAATCAAAGGCCTGAAAAGCCACAAAGGCGTCGAGCTAAATTTGATATAAAGCCGTGGAAAGTGGCAGAAACTAAGCAATTGTATTTATGCTTTTTGTTGAATTCCGATATTTTTTGAAATAGAGTAAAGATGAAAGCTTAAGCACCAACAGCCCTATATCATATAATACAAAAATGTGAATGAAAGTTGTCAGAGGGCAACATAGCTCTCCGGTGGGGCTTTGTACAAGTACAAGCTCGCTGCAAACGTAGTTCAGTGTCAATAAATTAAGACAAACTACTACAGTTCTAATGGGAATAATGTTCCATATGGTCATGACACATTCCTACCATTAGTCATGACACATTCCTACCATATGGTCATGACACATCCAAGTGCCCGAGTGGAGTAAGTGGGAAAGGAGAGTCCTGTTTTATAGTTTAAGATACATGAAAGTAAATACAATGTAACAAATCCTAAATGTTTATTGAAGACTGATATAAATAGATCATTTTCAATAAATAAGATGATACAAATGATATGACAATTGTATGGTGAGGTACATCTATACTCGGATATAGCCTTAACTTTTACTGGAAGATCCAAAGAGAAAATAACTTTCATATACTAAAACAAATTCTAAGTTTGCATGAAGTGTATGCCTGTACAAGTTTAAATCTAGCTTTACACAGATTTTTTTCTAGCTTGATACCTAACTTACACAGAGCCCTATCTACGTAGGATCACAGACTTTGATTTCTGTATATGCCTAAACATGATAAAGGTTAAGCCGCATTAAATTATAATGCATAGAAATACATTTTTCATCACTTAAGCTTCAGGTAACTCCTCCCTTAGTTTTGTATCAGTGACACCTTCACTTAAGCTTCAGGTAACTCCTCCCTTAGTTTTGTATCAGTGACACCATCACTTAAGCTTCTGGTAACTCCTCTCTTAGTTTTGTATCAGTGACACCATTACTTAAGCTTCAGGTAACTCCTCTCTTAGTTTTGTATCAGTGACACCATCACTTAAGCTTCAGGTAACTCCTCTCTTAGTTTTGTATCAGTGACACCATCACTTAAGCTTCTGGTAACTCCTCTCTTAGTTTTGTATCAGTGACACCATCACTTAAGCTTCTGGTAACTCCTCTCTTAGTTTTGTATCAGTGACACCATCACTTAAGCTTCTGGTAACTCCTCTCTTAGTTCTGTATCAGTGACACCATCACTTAAGCTTCTGGTAACTCCTCTCTTAGTTTTGTATCAGTGACACCATCACTTAAGCTTCTGGTAACTCCTCTCTTAGTTTTGTATCAGTGACACCTTCACTTAAGCTTCAGGTAACTCCTCCCTTAGTTTTGTATCAGTGACACCTTCACTTAAGCTTCTGGTAACTCCTCTCTTAGTTTTGTATCAGTGACACCTTCACTTAAGCTTCTGGTAACTCCTCCCTTAGTTTTGTATCAGTGACACCATCACTTAAGCTTCAGGTAACTCCTCTCTTAGTTTTGTATCAGTGACACCTTCACTTAAGCTTCTGGTAACTCTTCCCTTAGTTTTGTATCAGTGACACCTTCACTTAAGCTTCTGGTAACTCCTCCCTTAGTTTTGTATCAGTGACACCTTCACTTAAGCTTCTGGTAACTCCTCCCTTAGTTTTGTATCAATGACACCATCACTTAAGCTTCTGGTAACTCCTCCCTTAGTTTTGTATCAGTGACATCTTCACTTAAGCTTCTGGTAACTCCACTCTTAGTTTTGTATCAGTGACACCTTCACTTAAGCTTCTGGTAACTCCTCCCTTAGTTTTGTATCAGTGACACCATCACTTAAGCTTCAGGTAACTCCTCCCTTAGTTTTGTATCAGTGACACCATCACTTAAGCTTCAGGTAACTCCTCCCTTAGTTTTGTATCAGTGACACCTTCACTTAAGCTCCTGGTAACTCTTCCCTTAGGTTTGTATCAGTGACACCATCACTTAAGCTTCAGGTAACTTCTCTCTTAGTTTTGTATCAGTGACACCTTCACTTTAGCTCCTGGTAACTCCTCCCTTAGGTTTGTATCAGTGACACCATCACTTAAGCTTCTGGTAACTCCTCCCTTAGTTTTGTATCAGTGACACCATCACTTAAGCTTCAGGTAACTCCTCCCTTAGTTTTGTATCAGTGACACCTTCACTTTAGCTTCTGGTAACTCCTCCCTTAGTTTTGTATCAGTGACACCATCACTTAAGCTTCTGGTAACTCCTCCCTTAGTTTTGTATCAGTGACACCTTCACTTAAGCTTCTGGTAACTCCTCCCTTAGTTTTGTATCAGTGACACCATCACTTAAGCTTCTGGTAACTCCTCCCTTAGTTTTGTATCAGTGACACCTTCATTTAAAAATTCAAACCACTGCAAACCATACCATCTCCTCAAAAATGAGACAAGAATACAAGATTTTCCCAGTTATTTGTCATACTGTGGTCCTGTCTCTATGTATACCCAATATGACAGATTCTTAAATATCTAGTTTATATGTATACATAAGAATATATCATTAAATATGAAAATTATAATTAATGCAAACAATCCACATCATTTATCTTCACTTTATTTAATACTCTCAAAACATTGGTAGAGGTCAAATAAAGCAGCTTTATATACCAGATTCAGGTCTTATACTAGATTTCCTTTTAAATACGCTCTTATGATTATTGTTAGAATTTCTTTCCATTGTTTACAAGTCAAACTACCATTCCTTTGTAAAATTTAGAAAACTGAGAAACAACAGATACGCCATATTAATTCTTAAGTTGTGGCATAAATTTTTTGAGTTTTCTGTTATGCTATTTAAACACATTTAATCAATTAGATTTTTGACAAAAGATCTCTACTGCAATAGCTTGGCATTAAGATAGTAAATCAAACGATCATGAAGTACTTTTATTCTTGTTCATTCTGAGCTATGGTCTAATTAAGTTACTGGACTCCATTGAATATTTCAAATTCTTTTGTATCCAAAATCATCAGTAAATGGTGAATAATTAGTAGCATAAAAATTTACATATCTAAGCAAAAATTGCACATTATATGTAATAAAATTTATGATTTAAGCAAATGAGCCACCTTAACCAGTAAGGGTTGATAACAATTTCTTCTTTGTTTTCTGATGCAAAGTGCTGTACCTTACCAACAGTGGCCATTAATAGTGGTTGGTTGGTTGATTGGCGTTTTACGTCACATTCAACAATTTTTCAATTACATCGTGACATGGAAGCAGGAGGTAACCATCCTCTAAAACATAGTGGCGCAATCCGGGGATCAAACCAGGATCGTTGGCGCCGCAAGGCCATTAAGAGTGACCTTGACCCCTGACTACATCAATTTGAATCATGCCCTAGGGTCTTCTGTTCTATATCCAAAACCATACAAATGATACAATCAAAACCTATTCTATTTCCTTTATTTACTCATTTTATCCTAATTTGTAATTATCTAAAAACAACTCCAAAGTTCATCTGTTGGATTAGCATCAAGAAATTTCATCTATGTCTCAAAGTAGACTAAATTCACTTTTTCTATTGTCTTTTTAGTAAAGAGTGACTTTGATTTGGATAGGAAATCTCCCTCTCTCTCTAAAAAAAACCCCAAAACAAATAATAAAACAAGCAAACAAACACACAATGCTTTCTTTTCCAATTTGGAATAAATAAATTCATTCTAATACATCAACACTTGCTTTACGTAAATTTGAACAGAAATAAATACATGACTTTAACATGGTACAAAAGCAAAATGTCCTTGTGAAACAAGAATGCACCTGGCATCAACAACTTTCCTAATAGCAAGTCAGTTGACTTCTTGAAAACAAAAGACAGACAGACAGACCATGAACTGTATGCACCTGGAGCATTCTTAAAAGGGACCTGAATTACAAGGGCTGATAACAACCCCAGTCCTTTATTGGACTGAATACAAAGCTTTGGCATTTATGTTATAATCACTGATTAATGGTCAGAGGTACAAAGGGAGAACTGACCAATGAGAATGTGAGTAACTAAACAGATAATCATGTCTCATAAAACCGCATATGTTTTTGGTCAAAAATAGCTAACATACAAATTACTTCTTCTTTTTCCACTACTAAGAGTACTACTCTAAAGTTGAGCGTTATATTTCATGATTGATTTATTGTAATTTGAATGTCTTGTCTTTCCTTCCTGGTGAGAATACAGAATAAAAAAAGCCAAAGCATATATCTATACAGAAATATGTAATTCAGCATCTACCTAGAAGATCTAAGCATCCTTTCAATGAAATAATCAGGTTTAATAGCATATACAGAGACAGATCGATAGAGACTTGTTGCTTACGACCAGATCTACTTATCTCCTACATTTAATAGGTCTATCAAGACTAAAATAAGTATGTTATGAAAGTTCTAGATGAATAAAAAATTTAAACAATGATTATAGTAGATCGTAAATTGTAAAAATATAGCCATAAATTTAATTTCTAGAACTATTGTGAAAGACTAGCAGGTTTGACATTCCTTTGTAAGGACATACTGACATCTGGAGGTAAAACACTACTATCTTCCCACGGTTTCTCATTCACCTTATCCCTAGATGGCTTAGAACACATTCCACTACCCACCTCCTCCTCTACAATGATTACAGGCATCATCAGGGAGAGTTCATTAACACAGTTTGAGGAGGCATGTTCAGTGGAGGTGGGAGCTGTAATATTGGCACACTCAACATTTTGAGCAAATAACGCGGGAGAGGTTTGGAATGTGTCACTGCTTATCACAGTTGTCTGACTAGGTAATACCGGAATATTTTCTTTCTCTATATGTTCGGTAATGTGTGATACTTTGGGGATTTCGGGCACTGTTCTGAATCTGATATTACTTCCTTGCACTCTATGCTGAGAGACATCAGAAAGTCCACTCGCCAAACGACTCGTTTCGTAATTTAGTGTAAGGTTGGAGATCTTAGGTCTAGAGAGTAATTCCTCCATGGAGACCTCTCCTACACTGTATTTATGTGAGGTATATGCTGATAGTTTGCCTGACATTTTATCGAGGGATGAAGCATGTACAATCATTGCAGTAGGCAAGCTACGTCTGCGATGATAATGGCTGGAAGGCACACTGTCTCTTCGGATTGTGACACACGTAATTTCTCGTCGCAAGCAGGTAGGTGGCATGCTATGCCGCCTCTGCTCAGGGTCCCAACCATTTTCTGAGATTTCTCGTAAGGGAGATAAGCTTCTACAGCTCCCCCTTCTGCTACTTCCCTGAGAATTTTCTTCATCATTGTCAGCAAGATGAGTAAAATTGAGAGGAAGTCTTGATTCTTTCACAATATCACTCATTTCCTCTTCCAGATTCTCCATCACATTCTCATCTTCAAGGGAAGAGCTATCTTCACCTTCTTCCTTTCCTAGGCTTGCCTGCTTCTGTTCCTCCTGTAGAACAGCTTGCCATTTTGTCTGATTTATTTCAATGTTTTTTAACATGTCTTTGCTTAATTTAGAGGGTAGAAAGTGATGCCATTCTTGAAACAAAGGATAGACTACATACTGCATGAAACCTACAATAGATTGGAAACAAAAAATATAACTGTATAAATTGAAAGTTTTCTGAAAGGAGAATAATTACAAACAAATTTTAAGAAACCTTACTGGACTGTAGTTATCAAAGGAACATTTGTCATTGGTGCAGGTAATTTTTACAGAGGACTGTCAAAGTGATTTAAGTGCATCTATTCCATGCAGACAATGTCAGTGTTATACTTTACTACCAAACAACTCATTAACTGGCAAAGTTTAAAATAAGAGGCTGACTGTTTCCTTTCAACAAAAGACACAAACTTATGCATTTCTCTATTTCTGAAAAAATAGTACATGCCCAATTGATGTGAAATCAATATTATAATTACTTTGATTCAATTTCTGAACAATGACAGAACATTATTTTACACGTATCTTATACATTAGGACCAAACAGCTTGACTTCTACATGCATGTGGGTGGTGTAGTGTGTCCCAACAGAATGAGTACAACGTAATGAATCACTAAACTCATTAATATCAGATTAACTCTCACAAAAACATACCCTAGTGACATTCATAGGCCCCTGGTACTATCTAATTACAGCCCTCACAACAATGTACAATCATGGAAGATATTCATAGACCCCTGGTGCTATCTCGCCGCAGCACTCATAACAATGTACCATGGTAGACATTCATACACCCCTGGAAATATCTCACTGTGGTAATCACAACAATGTACCGTCATAGACATTCATAGACCCCTGGTAATATCTCACTGTGGCACTCACAACAATGTACCATGGTAGACACTCATAGAACCCTGGTAATATTTCACTGTGGCACTCACAACAATGTACCATGGTAGACACTCATAGACCCCTGGTAATATCTCACTGTGGCACTCACAACAATGTACCATGGTAGACACTCATAGAACCCTGGAAATATCTCACTGTGGTACTCACAACAATGTACCATGGTAGACACTCATAGAACCCTGGTAATATCTCACTGTGGCACTCACAACAATGTACCATGGTAGACATTCATACACCCCTGGAAACATCTCACTGTGGTAATCACAACAATGTACCATTGTAGACATTCATACACCCCTGGTAATATCTCACTGTGGCACTCACAACAATGTACCATGGTAGACACTCATAGAACCCTGGTAATATCTGACTGTGGCACTCACAATAATGTACCATGGTAGACACTCATAGAACCCTGGTAATATCTCACTGTGGGGCACTCATAACAATGTACCATGGTAGACATTCATACACCCCTGGAAACATCTCACTGTGGTAATCACAACAATGTACCGTCGTAGACATTCATAGACCCCTGGAAATATCTCACTGTGGCACTCACAACAATGTACCACGGCAGACACTCATAGAACCCTGGTAATATCTGACTGTGGCACTCACAACAATGTACCACGGTAGACACTCATAGAACCCTGGTAATATCTCACTGTGGCACTCACAACAATGTACCACGGTAGACACTCATAGAACCCTGGTAATATCTCACTGTGGCACTCACAACAATGTACGATGGTAGACACTCATAGACCCCTGGTAATATCTCACTGTGGGGCACTCACAACAATGTACCATGGTAGACACTCATAGAACCCTGGTAATATCTCACTGTGGCACTCACAACAATGTACAATGGTAGACACTCATAGACCCCTAGTAATATCTCACTGTGTGGCACTCACAACAATGTACAATGGTAGACACTCATAGACCCCTGGTAATATCTCACTGTGGCACTCACAACAATGTACAATGGTAGACACTCATAGAACGCTGGTAATATCTCACTGTGGCACTCACAACAATGTACAATGGTAGACACTCATAGACCCCTGGTACTATCTCACTGTGGTACCCAAAACAACATTCACACACCCCTTGTAAGATCTCACTGTGGCATCCACAGCAATGTACCATGGTCGACATTCATAGAGGTTGTTGGTGTATTTATTCATTATTCAAAAGCAAAATGTGTATATAATTGTCTCTTTGTCTATAAGCAAGCTAGGCCCTAGTGAAATCTGTGGAGCTTACCTGACTGTATATTAGCCACTGTGTTAGTATGTCTGTTACACATTGGGGTTACAGGGATATGTATACTTCCTTCATAATCACCTGGAATTACAAAAAAACACTACATATAACATTCCTTATCATGGGCTCCACTACATTTTATATACATTTACATGTACAATATACATATGTTGAGTTAATATTTGATGTTTACCTCTATACTAGAATGATTTCCTACAAACTTTGGTATCAGTAAATGTCAGGAAAAATTGTGTAATTGTATCTGTCTGGAGAAGTGTGACATTGTACCTGTCTGGGGAAGTGTGTCATTGTACCTGTCAGAAGTCTGTTATTGTACCTGTCTGGAGAAGTCTGTCATTGTACCTGTCTGGAGAAGCGTGACATTGTACCTGTCTGGGGAAGTGTGTCATTGTACCTGTCAGAAGTCTGTTATTGTACCTGTCTGGAGAAGTCTGTCATTGTACCTGTCTGGAGAAGTGTGCCATTGTATCTGACAAGTGAAGTGTCTTATTGTACCTGTCAATGTACAAATGTACCTGTCTGGAGAAGTGTGTCATTGCACCTGTCTGGAGAAGTGTGACAGTTTTCTCAAGTCTGTCATTGTACCTGTCTGGAGAAGTGTGCCATTGTACCTGTCAGAAGTTTGTCATTGTACCTGTCTAGAAAAGTATGCCATTGTACCTATTTGGAGAAGTGTGTCATTGTTCAGAAGTCTGTCATTAAGCCTGTCTGGAGAAGTGTGACATTGTACCTGTCAGAAGAAGTGTGTCATTGTACCTGTTTGGAGAAGTGTGACCTTGTACCTGGCAGAAGTGTGTCACTATATCTGTCTGGAGAAATGGGTTATTGTACCTGTCTGGAAAAGTGTGACATTGTACCAGTCAGAAGTGTGTCATTGTACTTTTCTGGAGAAGTGTTAATCTACCTGTCATTAGTTTGTCATTGTACCTCTCTGGAAAAGTGTGTTATTGTACCTGTCTGGAGTGCTTGAATGCTGATTTCTTCATTCAGTGTGAATGTTACTTACCTTGCCTGAAGAATTCTTCACACACTCTCTCACTCCATTGTTTGCTAAGGCTCCATTCTCTACATGGATTACAAATATCTGCACATTTCAGAGCGATCTATATAAAATTTAAAATAAAGATAAGAAAATAGATTCCAACAAAACTTGTTCATGAAACACTACAGCCTTACCTGTACAATAAATGATGTAAGCAGAAGAAATGCTGTTGATCTCTCCACAAAAACACTGGGATCAGAAATAATTCCAGTATGTTTACATCGCTCTAAGAATATCGTACTTCTCTGGTAACGACACCTGTCTGATGCAATGCACAAAAATTTAGACCTAAGCAATGAACCCACCAAAAGTATTGAGGGATCTTTTATGCAATGGACCCATTCAAATCAATGAAAGATCTTTCATGTGGCAACTTCCATCATGACAAGAAATTTTGGTTTTCACTGTCTCATCTTAAAGACATGACACTGAAAAGCAGCTGATTGGATTCTAACTTGGAATCTCTTGGTCACTAGCTAAGCACACCACTAGCTAGGATATATCAGCTCAGTATATCTGGTAACCTACCGATTTCTATCGCAAAGAAAGATAACTCTTATTTCAAAATCCGGTATCTAAGAATTTATATCAAAGAAAATATCTAGTGGCAATTCAATATCAACAATATTCTCTCATACCTACAACATGAAATGACGGTGTTCTGGATTATTCTTACCTGCAGCATGAAATGACGGTGTTCTGGATTATTTTTACAGTCTAAATCTCCACTTTCCAAGAGTTTCTAAAAATAAGGAATGAAGAACAATCTAAGAATTACTTTGTCATGAATCTTATGAAAGAAAAATACAAAATAATTTCCTTCACTTCTATTCTTTATGCAATTCAAGCAATCAGTGTGAAACAGGCAAATAAGCTGATTACATTATACAAGTATTGCTGAAAAATGAAAATGCTATTCCTGTTTAGTGGATAAGATACTAAGAACAGTTATGCAATGTTAAAGATGATTAAACAACAATGTCATATCAACTAAAGATGTCACAAACTTCATACATAATATATGTAGGTAGAAGTCTTGACTAAGTGGGTCCCACCAACATTTACCAATGACATTGTCTTACTATACTTTGACCTTGACATGCTTCTATACTAAGGTTACCAATACCACCTGCTAGTTACACAGAAAATATGAAAAACTGACCCTGAACTTGCTCATGAATTCTTGTTGTCTTGTTATATCTGTAGCTAATACCAAGGACTTTAGTTGCCATTCTATTTCTTGCCTACAATACAAATCTGTGTATTAGAATCATATTTTTGCTGATCACTTGACCATACACCAGGCTTCTGATCAGAACCATACTTGCTGATCACTTAGCCATACAGCAGGCATCTGATAAGAACCATACTTGCTGATCACTTGACCATACACCAGGCTTCTGATCAGAATCATACTTGCTGATCACTTAGCCATACAGCAGGCATCTGATAAGAACCATACTTGCTGATCACTTGACCATACACCAGGCTTCCGACCAGAATCATACTTGCTGATCACTTAGCCATACAGCAGGCATCTGATAAGAACCATACTTGCTGATCATTTGACCATACACCAGGCTTCTGATCAGAATCATACTTGCTGATCACTTAGCCATACAGCGGGCATCTGATAAGAACCATACTTGCTGATCACTTGACCATACACCAGGCTTCTGATCAGAATCATACTTGCTGATCACTTAGCCATACAGCAGGCTTCTGATAAGAACCATACTTGCTGATCACTTGACCATACACCAGGCTTCTGATCAGAATCATACTTGCTGATCACTTAGCCATACAGCAGGCATCTGATAAGAACCATACTTGCTGATCACTTGGCCATATATCAGGCTTCTGATAAGAACCATACTTGTTGATCACTTGGCCATACACCAGACTTCTGATAAGAATAATGCTTGCTGATCACTTGGCCACTGAACTACTGTCAAACACACTGTTATGTTAATGATAGAATTAGATACACATTTGGATGTTGATGCACATTGGTTATAGCCTGCACTAACTTTATAAGGAATACATACAGTTGTTCTGGACATATAAGCATAACTTACAGTTGTTCTGGACATATAGGCATAACTTACAGTTTTTCTGGACATATGAGTATAACTTACAGTTTTTCTGGACATACAACTTACAGTTGTTCTGGACATATAAAGATAACTTATAACTTACAGTTGTTCTGAACATAGATGACTGAAGAGCCCAGTCTCGTACAGTACACCAACTGCCGTTCGCCAGTGATGATTCTCTAAAACTGATGTATTCTGCAAAAAAAAAAAACCCACTGAAACACATATTAGAATTAAAGGTTACTGTGCAAGTTTTCACCCAAACTAACAAAGTATCGTTAAATCTGCTTACAGAAATTTGAGTATGCCTTGCAGTGAAACAGAAGTTTTTGACAGTGGATTTGCTGCTACTCTGTCAGGTTTTGTAAACACACATATGCAAACAACATTCTAGTGAATTTGACCTTATTGATGAATATTATTGTATAAATATTCATGTTTGACATGATAACATGTTTAAAACTGCAGTGCAATATAAATCCCCTTGCAGTTTTAGAACTGGCTAACCAATGAGAACACTTGTTACAAACAAGATGCATAAGAATACTTATCATAATTGTTTATCTAGAAATCCTACATTGGTATCGCTTCCTAAGTCATAGGTATTCCATCTTCAATACACATGTATATGAATACCAAAAGAAATGAGTTACAGTAAATGACAAACATGAATTTTAATTCACTTTTTTGTCCGTAAAGACTTTTATATATCACCGATGCACTGTTATTTTGACCTTTTCATATACTAACTCTTAAATACAACATAGGGCAGAAGTATGACACAAACAGAATCTAAGAACATGTATAAGGTATGACTGTACAATGACTTTAACTGTTCTTACTTGGTAAAGACTTGCTAAATGGTTGGAGGTTGCTATAAGAAAAGTTTGGTTGACTCCAGGATGGTCAAGGTCATGGGTCATAGCAGCTAAAAGTGATGTCATGACCTCAAAAGGAGGTACTGCATAATTCAACTGAAAAATAAGGTAAAATGAATGATTATTATAATGCCTTTGACGTGCTATACCACAGACAACATGCACACATTGTTACGTCCTTATAATCTATACCTCTATATGGATGTGCCATACCACAGACTACATACATATACTGTTATGTCCTTATAATCTACATCTCTATAGGGATGTGCCACACCACAGACTACATACACACACACTGTTATGTCCTTATAATCTACATCTCTATATGGATGTGCCATACCACAGACTACATACACACACTGTTATGTCCTTATAATCTACATCTCTATATGGATGTGCCATACCACAGACTACATACACACACACTGTTATGTCCTTATAATCTACATCTCTATAGGGATGTGCCACACCACAGACTACATACACACTTTGTTATGTCCTTATAATCTACATCTCTATAGGGATGTGCCATACCACAGACTACATACACATATTGTTATGTCCTTATAATCTACATCACTAAAGGGATGTGCCACACCACAGACTACATACACACACTGTTATGTCCTTATAATCTACATCTCTATAGGGATGTGCCATACCACAGACTACATACACACACTGTTATGTCCTTATAATCTACATCACTATAGGGATGTGCCATACCACAGACTACATACACACACTGTTATGTCCTTATAATCTACATCTCTATATGGATGTGCCATACCACAGACTACATACACACACTATTATGTCCTTATAATCTACATCTCTATAGGGATGTGCCATACCACAGACTACATACACACTGCTATGTCCTTATAATCTACATCTCTATATGGATGTGCCACACCACAGACTACATACACACACTGTTATGTCCTTATCATCTACATCTCTATAGGGATGTGCCATACCACAGACTACATACACACTGTTATGTCCTTATAATCTACATCTCTATATGGATGTGCCATACCACAGACTACATACACACACTGTTATGTCCTTATAATCTACATCTCTATATGGATGTGCCACACCACAGATTACATACACACACTGTTATGTCCTTATAATCTACATCTCTATATGGATGTGCCATACCACAGACTACATAAACACACTGTTATGTCCTTATAATCTACATCTCTATATGGATGTGCCACACCACAGATTACATACACACACTGTTATGTCCTTATCATCTACATCTCTATATGGATGTGCCATACCACAGACTACATACCTACACTGTTACGTCCTTATAATCTACATCTCTATAGGGATGTGCCATACCACAGACTACATACACACACACTCTTATGTCCTTATAATCTACATCTCTATATGGATGTGCCATACCACAGACTACATACACACATTGTTATGTCCTTATAATCTACATCTCTATAGGGATGTGCCATACCACAGACTACATACATACACACACGGTTATGTCCTTATAATCTACATCTCTATATGGATGTGCCATACCACAGACTACATACACACACTGTTATGTCCTTATAATCTACATCTCTATAGAGATGTGCCATACCACAGACTACATACACACACTGTTATGTCCTTATAGTCTACATCTCTATATGAATGTGCCACACCACAGACTACATACACACACTGTTATGTCCTTATAATCTAAATCTCTATATGGATGTGCCATACCACAGACTACATACACACACTGTTATGTCCTTATAATCTATATCTCTATATGGATGTGCCACACCACAGACTACATACACACACTATTGTGTCCTTATAATCTACATCTCTGTATGGATGTGCCATACCACAGACTACATACACACACTGTTATGTCCTTATAATCTACATCTCTATAGGGATGTGCCATACCACGGACTACATACACACACACTGTTATTTCCTTATAATCTACATCTCTATATGGATGTGCCATACCACAGACTACATACACACACTGTTATGTCCTTATAATCTACATCTCTATATGGATGTGCCATACCACAGACTACATACACACACTGTTATGTCCTTATAATCTACATCTCTATATGGATGTGCCATACCACAGACTACATACACACACTATTGTGTCCTTATAATCTACATCTCTGTATGGATGTGCCATACCACAGACTACATACACACACTGTTATGTCCTTATAATCTACATCTCTATAGGGATGTGCCATACCACAGACTACATACACACACACTGTTATGTCCTTATAATCTACATCTCTATATGGATGTGCTATACCACGGACTACATACACACACTGTTATGTCCTTATAATCTACATCTCTATATGGATGTGCCATACCACAGACTACATACACACACTGTTATGTCCTTATAATCTACATCTCTGTATGGATGTGCCATACCACAGACTACATACACACACACTGTTATGTCCTTATAATCTACATCTCTATAGGGATGTGCCACACCACAGACTACATACACACTGTTATGTCCTTATAATCTATATCTCTATATGGATGTGCCATACCACAGACTACATACACACATTGTTATGTCCTTATAATCTACATCTCTATATGGATGTGCCACACCACAGACTACATACACACACACACTGTTATGTCCTTATAATCTATATCACTATATGGATGTGCCATACCACAGACTACATAAACACATTGTTATGTCCTTATAATCTATATCACTATATGGATGTGCCATACCACAGACTACATACACACACTGCTATGTCCTTATAATCTACATCTCTATAGGGATGTGCCATACCACAGACTACATACATACACACTGTTATGTCCTTATAATCTACATCTCTATATGGATGTGACACACCACAGACTACATACACACACACACTGTTATGTCCTTATAATCTACATCTCTATATGGATGTGCCACACCACAGACTACATACACACACACTGTTATGTCCTTATAATCTACATCTCTATATGGATGTGCCACACCACAGACTACATACACACATTGTTATGTCCTTATAATCTACATCTCTATAGGGATGTGCCATACCACAAACTACATACACACATTGTTATGTCCTTATAATCTACATCTCTATATGGATGTGCCACACCACAGACTACATACACACACGTTGTTATGTCCTTATAATCTATATCTCTATATGGATGTGCCATACCACAGACTACATACACACATTGTTATGTCCTTATAATCTACATCTCTATATGGATGTGCCACACCACAGACTACATACACACACACTGTTATGTCCTTATAATCTATATCACTATATGGATGTGCCATACCACAGACTACATAAACACATTGTTATGTCCTTATAATCTATATCACTATATGGATGTGCCATACCACAGACTACATACACACACTGCTATGTCCTTATAATCTACATCTCTATAGGGATGTGCCATACCACAGACTACATACATACACACTGTTATGTCCTTATAATCTACATCTCTATATGGATGTGACACACCACAGACTACATACACACACTATTATGTCCTTATAATCTACATCTCTATAGGGATGTGCCATACCACAGACTACATACACACTGTTATGTCCTTATAATCTACATCTCTATATGGATGTGCCACACCACAGACTACATACACACACTGTTATGTCCTTATCATCTACATCTCTATAGGGATGTGCCATACCACAGACTACATACACACTGTTATGTCCTTATAATCTACATCTCTATATGGATGTGCCATACCACAGACTACATACACACACTGTTATGTCCTTATAATCTACATCTCTATATGGATGTGCCACACCACAGATTACATACACACACTGTTATGTCCTTATAATCTACATCTCTATATGGATGTGCCATACCACAGACTACATACACACACTGTTATGTCCTTATAATCTACATCTCTATATGGATGTGCCACACCACAGATTACATACACACACTGTTATGTCCTTATCATCTACATCTCTATATGGATGTGCCATACCACAGACTACATACACACACTGTTAC
The DNA here is from genome assembly GCA_035048485.1 of Pteria penguin. Taxonomy (NCBI): domain Eukaryota; kingdom Metazoa; phylum Mollusca; class Bivalvia; order Pterioida; family Pteriidae; genus Pteria; species Pteria penguin. The sequence continues at coordinate 2,589,003 of CM068580.1, forward strand.
ATCCTTATAATCTACATCTCTATAGGGATGTGCCATACCACAGACTACATACACACACACTCTTATGTCCTTATAATCTACATCTCTATATGGATGTGCCATACCACAGACTACATACACACATTGTTATGTCCTTATAATCTACATCTCTATAGGGATGTGCCATACCACAGACTACATACATACACACACGGTTATGTCCTTATAATCTACATCTCTATATGGATGTGCCATACCACAGACTACATACACACACTGTTATGTCCTTATAATCTACATCTCTATAGAGATGTGCCATACCACAGACTACATACACACACTGTTATGTCCTTATAGTCTACATCTCTATATGAATGTGCCACACCACAGACTACATACACACACTGTTATGTCCTTATAATCTAAATCTCTATATGGATGTGCCATACCACAGACTACATACACACACTGTTATGTCCTTATAATCTATATCTCTATATGGATGTGCCACACCACAGACTACATACACACACTATTGTGTCCTTATAATCTACATCTCTGTATGGATGTGCCATACCACAGACTACATACACACACTGTTATGTCCTTATAATCTACATCTCTATAGGGATGTGCCATACCACAGACTACATACATACACACTGTTATGTCCTTATAATCTATATCTCTATATGGATGTGCCATACCACAGACTACATACACACATTGTTATGTCCTTATAATCTACATCTCTATATGGATGTGCCACACCACAGACTACATACACACACACTGTTATGTCCTTATAATCTATATCACTATATGGATGTGCCATACCACAGACTACATAAACACATTGTTATGTCCTTATAATCTATATCACTATATGGATGTGCCATACCACAGACTACATACACACACTGTTATGTCCTTATAATCTACATCTCTATAGGGATGTGCCATACCACAGACTACATACATACACACTGTTATGTCCTTATAATCTACATCTCTATATGGATGTGACACACCACAGACTACATACACACACACTGTTATGTCCTTATAATCTACATCTCTATATGGATGTGCCACACCACAGACTACATACACACACACTGTTATGTCCTTATAATCTACATCTCTATATGGATGTGCCACACCACAGACTACATACACACATTGTTATGTCCTTATAATCTACATCTCTATAGGGATGTGCCATACCACAAACTACATACACACATTGTTATGTCCTTATAATCTACATCTCTATATGGATGTGCCACACCACAGACTACATACACACACGTTGTTATGTCCTTATAATCTATATCTCTATATGGATGTGCCATACCACAGACTACATACACACATTGTTATGTCCTTATAATCTACATCTCTATATGGATGTGCCACACCACAGACTACATACACACACACTGTTATGTCCTTATAATCTATATCACTATATGGATGTGCCATACCACAGACTACATAAACACATTGTTATGTCCTTATAATCTATATCACTATATGGATGTGCCATACCACAGACTACATACACACACTGCTATGTCCTTATAATCTACATCTCTATAGGGATGTGCCATACCACAGACTACATACATACACACTGTTATGTCCTTATAATCTACATCTCTATATGGATGTGACACACCACAGACTACATACACACACACTGTTATGTCCTTATAATCTACATCTCTATATGGATGTGCCACACCACAGACTACATACACACATTGTTATGTCCTGATAATCTACATCTCTATAGGGATGTGCCGTGCCATACCACAGACTACATACACACACTGTTATGTCCTTATAATCTGCATCTCTATATGGATGTGCCATACCACAGACTACGTACACACACTGTTATGTCCTAATAATCTACATCTCTATAGGGATGTGCCATACCACAGACTACATACACACACTGTTATGTCCTTATAATCTACATCTCTATATGGATGTGCCACAACACAGACTACATACACACACTATTATGTCCTTATAATCTACATCTCTATATGGATGTGCCACACCACAGACTACATATACACACACTGTTATGTCCTTATAATCTACATCTCAATATGGATGTGCCACACACCAGACTACATACACACACTGTTATGCCTTTATAATCTATATCTCTATAGGGATGTGCCGTACCACAGACTACATACACATACTGTTATGTCCTTATAATCTACATCTCTATAGGGATGTGCCATACCACAGACTACATACACACACTGTTATGTCCTTATAATCTACATCACTATAGGGATGTGCCATACCACAGACTACATACACACACTGTTATGTCCTTATAATCTACATCTCTATAGAGATGTGCCATACCACAGACTACATACACACACTGTTATGTCCTTATAATCTACATCTCTATAGAGATGTGCCATACCACAGACTACATACACACACTGTTATGTCCTTATAGTCTACATCTCTATATGAATGTGCCACACCACAGACTACATACACACACTGTTATGTCCTTATAATCTAAATCTCTATATGGATGTGCCATACCACAGACTACATACACACACTGTTATGTCCTTATAATCTATATCTCTATATGGATGTGCCACACCACAGACTACATACACACACTATTGTGTCCTTATAATCTACATCTCTGTATGGATGTGCCATACCACAGACTACATACACACACTGTTATGTCCTTATAATCTACATCTCTATAGGGATGTGCCATACCACAGACTACATACATACACACTGTTATGTCCTTATAATCTATATCTCTATATGGATGTGCCATACCACAGACTACATACACACATTGTTATGTCCTTATAATCTACATCTCTATATGGATGTGCCACACCACAGACTACATACACACACACTGTTATGTCCTTATAATCTATATCACTATATGGATGTGCCATACCACAGACTACATAAACACATTGTTATGTCCTTATAATCTATATCACTATATGGATGTGCCATACCACAGACTACATACACACACTGTTATGTCCTTATAATCTACATCTCTATAGGATGTGCCATACCACAGACTACATACATACACACTGTTATGTCCTTATAATCTACATCTCTATATGGATGTGACACACCACAGACTACATACACACACACTGTTATGTCCTTATAATCTACATCTCTATATGGATGTGCCACACAACAGACTACATACACACACACTGTTATGTCCTTATAATCTACATCTCTATATGGATGTGCCACACCACAGACTACATACACACATTGTTATGTCCTTATAATCTACATCTCTATAGGGATGTGCCATACCACAAACTACATACACACATTGTTATGTCCTTATAATCTACATCTCTATATGGATGTGCCACACCACAGACTACATACACACACGTTGTTATGTCCTTATAATCTATATCTCTATATGGATGTGCCATACCACAGACTACATACACACATTGTTATGTCCTTATAATCTACATCTCTATATGGATGTGCCACACCACAGACTACATACACACACACTGTTATGTCCTTATAATCTATATCACTATATGGATGTGCCATACCACAGACTACATAAACACATTGTTATGTCCTTATAATCTATATCACTATATGGATGTGCCATACCACAGACTACATACACACACTGTTATGTCCTTATAATCTACATCTCTATAGGGATGTGCCATACCACAGACTACATACACACACTGTTATGTCCTTATAATCTACATCTCTATATGGATGTGCCACACCACAGACTACATACACACACACTGTTATGTCCTTATAATCTACATCTCTATATGGATGTGCCACACCACAGACTACATACACACATTGTTATGTCCTTATAATCTACATCTCTATAGGGATGTGCCGTGCCATACCACAGACTACATACACACACTGTTATGTCCTTATAATCTGCATCTCTATATGGATGTGCCATACCACAGACTACGTACACACACTGTTATGTCCTTATAATCTACATCTCTATAGGGATGTGCCATACCACAGACTACATACACACACTGTTATGTCCTTATAATCTACATCTCTATATGGATGTGCCACAACACAGACTACATACACACACTATTATGTCCTTATAATCTACATCTCTATATGGATGTGCCACACCACAGACTACATATACACACACTGTTATGTCCTTATAATCTACATCTCAATATGGATGTGCCACACACCAGACTACATACACACACTGTTATGCCTTTATAATCTATATCTCTATAGGGATGTGCCGTACCACAGACTACATACACATACTGTTATGTCCTTATAATCTACATCTCTATAGGGATGTGCCATACCACAGACTACATACACACACTGTTATGTCCTTATAATCTACATCACTATAGGGATGTGCCATACCACAGACTACATACACACACTGTTATGTCCTTATAATCTACATCTCTATAGAGATGTGCCATACCACAGACTACATACACACACTGTTATGTCCTTATAATCTACATCTCTATAGAGATGTGCCATACCACAGACTACATACACACACTGTTATGTCCTTATAATCTACATCTCTATAGGGATGTGCCATACCACAGACTACATACACACACTGTTATGTCCTTATAATCTACATCTCTATAGAGATGTGCCATACCACAGACTACATACACACACTGTTATGTCCTTATAATCTACATCTCTATAGGGATGTGCCATACCACAGACTACATACACACACTGTTATGTCCTTATAATCTACATCTCTATAGGGATGTGCCATACCACAGACTACATACACACACTGTTATGTCCTTATAATCTACATCACTATAGGGATGTGCCATACCACAGACTACATACACACACACTGTTATGTCCTTATAATCTACATCTCTATAGAGATGTGCCATACCACAGACTACATACACACACTGTTATGTACTTATAATCTACATCTCTATAGGGATGTGCCATACCACAGACTACATACACACACTGTTATGTCCTTATAATCTACATCACTATAGGGATGTGCCATACCACAGACTACATACACACACACTGTTATGTCCTTACAATCTACATCTCTATAGAGATGTGCCATACCACAGACTACATACACACACTGTTATGTCCTTATAATCTATATCTCTATAGGGATGTGCCATACCACAGACTACATACATACACTGTTATGTCCTTATAATCTATATCTCTATAGGGATGTGCCATACCACAGACTACATACATACACTGTTATGTCCTTATAATCTATATCTCTATATGACGTATCTACTTTGTATTATCAAGGTCATAGAGCTAAGCAGTGGAGATAGTGGATGAACCCTGTGATCTCTGTGAAGAATGCTGTTGAGGAGGATTTAGGATTCTTTATCTTAGTAAAAGAATCATGTGCTGGGGCCAGTTGTTCGAAACTTTAACCATTGGTAAAGCTAACCACTGATTAAATTTCATCTGACTATATTTTTCAAAATGAGAAGACTTAAAATCATAGTCTGTGTACTGATCTGTAGCTGATGAAACAAGCTTTGTAAAGTAATTTAGATTCTTATACAGAAATCTAAATTATATTAATTGTCTCTAAATGTTAACCACCAGTTAGCTTAACCAGTAGTTAAAGTTTCAGATAACTGTTCCCTGATGTATATTTGTGTGATAAACATATTTATAAACTTCTTTTGTCGGTGGACAGATTCATTGTACACTCTATCAAATTCTAAGTAATAATGCAAATGTGTCAAGAGTCAAGAATCGTCTTTGCAAATCTGAACTAAAAGCACTAAACTAAAACAAAAGGCCCAAGTGGGCCTATATTGCTCACCTGAGTACCTAGATGATCAGTCATGCATGAAGGAAGAATTCATTTATTTTTGCATTACTGTGACTAAGTCAACACAAATGTCGAAAATATGTCAAATTTTATTTCAGACCAGAGTAAAAAACAACACTTTTTTGCACATCCATTCAGGTGATTTTGATATAACACATTTGCTATGTCTCTGCAAAATGTCATTCAGGGCAACAAGTTAGTCATTTTCTTTAGGTGGGGCCTTTTGTTGACTGATTTCAAGTCTGGGTCATGAACAACCATTGTTTCAAATATTGTCCAGATCTAACTTAAAATTGCCTAATTTCATATGTTGAGTGTTGAGAAACATCTAAAAACTTATTCAGATGTGTAAAGAAATGAAAAAAAAAATTTTGACCACAGCTGGATTTGAACCGCTACTCTCCATATTTCAATTACCAAGTGGTATATGTACCATTGTGAGACCTACTTTTTAGACATGGTGGCATAATCTGTTAACCAATTTGGATGAAATTTACCAAATTGATAGAGGACCTTTAGTACTTCATGTATTCCATGTTTCATTAAAATCTTTCATGTGGTATAACAGCAGAAGTGAAAAATGTGATTGAAATGTTCCTATACAGCCTCATTTGGAATTCTTAAAAAATTCATAAAAAATCCAAAAAGAGATAATGACAAAATTCTTTCACAATAATATTCCTTACCAAAATTATGATCAAAATAGTCATTAAGAAATCATCAATATCAATTAACTGAAAAACATGACACTTTTCTGCATTGAAATGGCCAAGTCCAGAAACACGTCAAAAAAGCGTAAAGTTCTATTTGACGGATCTTAACCCTGAACACAATTTTTAATAACCCATCTTTATAGATTGTTGAAATGCAATTAGTTTGCCCATTTATGTACTGGTTCTGGAAGAGAAGATGTTTGAAGAGGGGAACCGTTTTGGGCACTTTTGGCCCCGCCTTGGATCCACCCCTGAGGAAATCTGGATCCCGAACACAGTTTTAGTAGGGGACCTTGAGTACATCATTTACACAAAGTTTGATCCAAATTTGCGATGAAGTTACAGAGAAGAAGCCGAAAATGTGAAAAAGTTAATGACGGACGGACAACGACGACGATGGACGGCGCACTATGACTATAGCTCAGTAAGCCTTTGGCTCTGGTGAGCTATAAACAAAACCAAAACAATAATAAGTTATTAAATATGTTGTGGTCATGATATGATGATAATTTGTTGTTATTTTCATACAGAAAACTGACCTCTTCTTCTTGAAGGTAACAATGCATTGCTTGTGTTACATCTGCTGCATGTACTGCATTATGGTATGGGTTGTTGTCATGGTAACCATCCTCTATTAAACCTTCACAAAAATAATTGAAGTAAGATCAAAATATGGTAAACTTATTGTCTGTTTGAAATGCAGAATTACCTTTTGAAGAATTCACATTGAGTTAATTCAAGTCATTGGTAGCATGTTTTTTCCACATTAAAATTTATAAGAACTATTTTATGTGTTACACCTAAACAGGGGATTGGTATCTCTCAAAATATAGTTTAAAACACAGAAAGTGAGCTTTAATTGGCTTAGATGAGTTAAAAGTTCTCTGTATTGACACATCTGACTCTCTATTTCCCCAATGGTGGGTTACGGACTTACTAAACGTTCTGAGGAGCTTGACTATGTCCAGGTTAAATTTGTTGATGAGATCATAATGTTGGAAAAGGTGAACTGCAATGTGGAACAGTGGTCTCCCTGTGAATAAACGTACAATACAAATCATGACAAAGCTTAGAACATTTGTAACATTCTTCCAGAAATTCTGAAGATTAATCAAATACTCGGGAAACATTTAGGTCTAATGGCATACACTTAATTTGTAGAACAATTTGGGAAATTCATCCTGCAGGTACTTAGGTATACTGATAAGTGATTAAGAAAACAAAACTGATCTGTATACCAGTAATCAATTGACAAATCAAAATCACCACCTGCATATGATGTCTCAATTAATCTGAAATGCAAGAAAATTTTCAAAATTGAATTTATGGCCATATCATTCACAGAAATAAACTACTTTTGTAATTATGGTCAATTACGGTCAATCAGGAAGATGGACTATTCAGTACTGAGCATCTATGTGGTATAGTTGGCTGGATAAAGTCTAAGACAACATTTTATATTACATTGTAGTTGCTTTGAAATCACACATTTACAACACAAGATATTTAAAATGGAGTTTTTCTATTATTCCTCCAGGTAAAGAAATATATAAAATACATAACAAAATTTGGTGTATTATGAAAAAAACCTAATATTTTTAGACCTTTTCTGTTTTTGGAACACTTACAATGGAGATTTGTTATCTTTCAGTATATTTTACCATAGATTCTAGCAAGTATTGAATATTCATCATCTTCTATGTAGAGCATGCATCTTATTCCAGGTCTGCTTTCACGTTTACCCTGAATATCCTATAATACTCAGGTTGACACAGGAGACGTTTACTCCTCCATGCTACCTACATACTGCCCCTGTCATGCTACCTACACTCTGCCCCTGTCACACTACCTACACACTGCCCCTGTCATGCTACCTACACACTGCTCCTGTCATGCTACCTAAACACTGCCCCTGTCATGCTACCTACACACTGCTCCTGACATGCTACCTACACACTGCACCTGTCATACCACCTAAACACTGCTCCTGTCATGCTACCTACACACTGCCCGTCATGCTACCTACACACTGTCAATGTCATGCTACCTACACACTGCTCCTGTCATGCTACCTAAACACTGCCCCGTCATGCTACCTACACACTGCCCCTGTCAAGCTACCTACACACTGCTCCTGACATGCTACCTACACACTGCACCTGTCATACCACCTAAACACTGCTCCTGTCATGCTACCTACACACTGCCCGTCATGCTACCTACACACTGCTCCTGTCATGCTACCTACACACTGCCCCTGTCATGCTACCTACACACTGCTCCTGACATGCTACCTACACACTGCTCCTGCCATGCTACCTACACACTGCCCCTGTCATGCTACCTACACACTGCTCCTGAGATGCTACCTACACACTGCTCCTGTCATGCTACCTACACACAGCTCCTGCCATGCTACCTACACACTGCTCCTGACATGCTACCTACACACTGCTCCTGTCATGCTACCTACACACTGCTCCTGCTATGCTACCTACACACTGCCCCTGTCATGCTACTTACATACTGCTCCTGCCATGCTACCTACACACTGCTCCTGTCATGCTACCTACACATTGCTCCTGCCATGCTAACTACACACTGCTCCTGACATGCTACCTACACACTGCCCCTGTCATGCTCCTGCTATGTTACCTACACACTGCTCCTGACATGCTACCTACACACTGCCCCTGTCATGCTACCTACACACTGCTCCTGACATGCTACCTACACACTGCTCCTGCCATGCTACCTACACACTGCCCCTGTCATGCTACCTACACACTGCCCCTGTCATGCTACCTACACACTGCTCCTGAGATGCTACCTACACAATGCTCCTGTCATGCTACCTACACACAGCTCCTGCCATGCTACCTACACACTGCTCCTGACATGCTACCTACACACTGCTCCTGTCATGCTACCTACACACTGCTCCTGCCATGCTACCTACACACTGCCCCTGTCATGCTACTTACACACTGCTCCTGCCATGCTACCTACACACTTCCCCCTGTCATGCTACCTACAAATTGCTCCTGCCATACTACCTACACACTGCTCCTGACATGCTACCTACACACTGCCCCTGTCATGCTACCTACACACTGCTCCTGCCATGCTACCTACACACTGCTCCTGTCATGCTACCTACACACTGCTCCTGTCATGCTACCTACACACTGCTCCTGACATGCTACCTACACACTGCCCCTGTCATGCTACCTACACACTGCTCCTGCCATGCTACCTACACACTGCTCCTGACATGCTACCTACACACTGCCCCTGTCATGCTACCTATATACTGCTCCTGTCATGCTACCTACACACTGCTCCTGCCATGCTACCTACACACTGCTCCTGACATGCTACCTACACACTGCCCCTGTCATGCTACCTACACACTGCTCCTGCTAAGCTACCTATACACTGCCCCTGTCATGCTACCTACACACTGCCCGTCATGCTACCTACACACTGCCCCTGTCATGCTCCTGCTATGCTACCTACACACTGCTCCTGACATGCTACCTACACACTGCCCCTGTCATGCTACCTACACACTGCTCCTGACATGCTACCTACACACTGCTCCTGCCATACTACCTACACACTGCTCCTGACATGCTACCTACACACTGCCCCTGTCATGCTACTGTCATGCTACCTACAAACTGCTCCTGACATGCTACCTACACACTGCTCCTGTCATGCTACCTACACACTGCTCCTGTCATGCTACTTACACACTGCCCCTGTCATGCTACCTACACACTGCCCGTCATGCTACCTAAACACTGCCCTGTCATGCTACCTACACACTGCCCCTGTCATGCTACCTACACACTGCCCCTGTCACACTGCACCTGTCATGCTACATCACACTGCTCCTGTCATGCTACCTACACACTGCATCTGTCATGCCACCTAAACACTGCACCTGCCATGCTACCTACACACTGCCCGTCATGCTACCTACACACTGCCCATGTCATGCTACCTACACACTGCCCGTCATGCTACCTAAACACTGCCCCGTCATGCTACCTACACACTGCACCTGTCATGCTACATCACACTGCTCCTGTCATTCTACCTACACACTGCACCTGTCACGCCACCTAAATACTGCTCCTGCCATGCTACCTACACACTGCTCCTGTCATGCTACCTACACACTGCCCCTGTCATGCTACCTACAAACTGCTCCTGTCATGCTACCTACACACTGCCCGTCATGCTACCTACACACTGCCCCTGTCATGCTACCTACACACTGCTCCTGACATGCTACCTACAGACTACCCCTGTCATGCTACCTACAAACTGCCCCTGTCATGCTACCTACACACTGCCCGTCATGCTACCTACACACTGCTCCTGTCATGCTACCTACACACTGCTCCTGACATGCTACCTACACACTGCTCCTGCCATGCTACCTACACACTGCTCCTGTCACGCTACCTACACACTGCCCCTGTCATATTACCTACACACTGCCCCCATCATGCTACCTACACACTGCACCTGTCATACCACCTAAACACTGCTCCTGCCATGCTACCTACACACTGCTCCTGCCATGCTGCCTACACACTGCCCCTGTTATGCTACCTATACACTGCTCCTGTTTGGGGGTTTGGTATCTCTATACTTCACTAGTGCTGTACTAGGGGGTTTGGTATCTCTGTATTTTACCTGGTATTGTACTAGGGGGTTTGGTATCTCTATATTTTACTGGTATTGTACTATGGGGATTGATGTCTCTTTATTTTACTGGTATTGTACTAGGGGGTTTGGTATCTCTGTATTTTACCTGGTATTGTACTAGGGGGTTTGATGTCTCTATATTTTACTGGTATTGTACTAGGAGGTTTGGTATCTCTGTATTTTACCTGGTATTGTACTAGGGGGGTTGATGTCTCTATATTTTACTGGTATTGTACTAGGGGGTTTGGTATCTCTGTATTTTACCTGGTATTGTACTAGGGGGTTTGGTATCTCTATATTTTACTGGCATTGTATTATGGAAATTGATGTCTCTATATTTTACTGGTATTGTACTAGAGGGTTTGGTATCTCTGTATTTTACTGGTATTGTACTAGGGGGTTTGGTATCTCTGTATTCTACTGGTATTGTACTATGGGGATTGGTGTCTCTATATTTTACTGGTATTGTACTATGGGGTTTGGTATCTCTGTATTTTACCTGGTATTGTACTATGGGTTTGATGTCTCTATATTTTACTGGCATTGTACTAGGGGGTTTGGTATCTCTGTATTTTACTGCTTTTGTACTAGGAGGTTTGGTATCTCTGTATTTTACTGGTATTGTACTAGGGGGTTTGGTATCTCTGTATTTTACTGGTATTGTACTAGGGGGTTAGGTATCTCTATATTTTGCTGGTATTGTACTATGGGGTTTGGTATCTCTGTATTTTACCTGGTATTGTACTAGGGGCTTTGGTATCTCTGTATTTTACCTGGTATTGTACTATGGGTTTGATGTCTCTTTATTTTACTGGTATTGTACTATGGGGTTTGGTATCTCTGTATTTTACCTGGTATTGTACTAGGGGGTTTGGTATCTCTGTATTTTACCTGGTATTGTACTATGGGGATTGATGTCTCTATATTTTACTGGTATTGTACTAGGGGGTTTGGTATCTCTATATTTTACTGGTATTGTACTAGGGGGTTTGGTATCTCTATATTTTGCTGGTATTGTACTATGGGGTTTGGTATCTCTGTATTTTACCTGGTATTGTACTATGGGGATTGATGTCTCTATATTTTACTGGTATTGTACTATGGGGATTGATGTCTCTATATTTTACTGGCATTGTACTATGGGGTTTGGTATCTCTGTATTTTACCTGGTATTGTACTAGGGGCTTTGGTGTCTCTATATGTTACTGGTATTGTACTAGGGGGTTTGGTATCTCTGTATTTTACCTGGTATTGTGCTATGGGTTTGATGTCTCTATATTTTACTGGTATTGTACTATGGGGTTTGGTATCTCTGTATTTTACCTGGTATTGTACTATGGGGATTGATGTCTCTATATTTTACTGGTATTGTACTATGGGGATTGATGTCTCTATATTTTACTGGCATTGTACTATGGGGTTTGGTATCTCTGTATTTTACCTGGTATTGTACTAGGGGGTTTGGTGTCTCTATATTTTACTGGTATTGTACTATGGGTTTGGTACCTTTATATTTTACTGGTATTGTACTATGGGGATTGGTGTCTCTATATTTTACCTGGTATTGTGCTATGGGTTTGATGTCTCTATATTTTACTGGTATTGTACTATGGGGTTTGGTATCTCTGTATTTTACCTGGTATTGTGCTATGGGTTTGATGTCTCTATATTTTACTGGCATTGTACTATGGGGTTTGGTATCTCTGTATTTTACCTGGTATTGTGCTATGGGTTGACGTCTCTATATTTTACTGGTATTGTACTATGGGGTTTGGTATCTCTGTATTTTACCTGGTATTGTACTATGGGGATTGATGTCTCTATATTTTACTGGTATTGTACTATGGGGATTGATGTCTCTATATTTTACTGGCATTGTACTAGGGGTTTGGTATCTCTGTATTTTACCTGGTATTGTACTAGGGGGTTTGGTATCTCTGTATTTTACCTGGCATTGTACTATGGGTTTGATGTCTCTTTATTTTACTGGTATTGTACTATGGGGATTGGTGTCTCTATATTTTACTGGTATTGTACTATGGGGTTTGGTATCTCTGTATTTTACCTGGTATTGTGCTATGGGTTTGATGTCTCTATATTTTACTGGCATTGTACTATGGGGTTTGGTATCTCTGTATTTTACCTGGTATTGTGCTATGGGTTTGATGTCTCTATATTTTACTGGTATTGTACTATGGGGTTTGGTATCTCTGTATTTTACCTGGTATTGTACTATGGGGATTGATGTCTCTATATTTTACTGGTATTGTACTATGGGGATTGATGTCTCTATATTTTACTGGCATTGTACTATGGGGTTTGGTATCTCTGTATTTTACCTGGTATTGTACTATGGGGATTGGTGTCTCTATATTTTACTGGTATTGTACTATGGGGTTTGGTATCTCTGTATTTTACCTGGTATTGTGCTATGGGTTTGATGTCTCTATATTTTCCTGGTATTGTACTAGGGTGCTTACCACATGTTAGTAGATCCAGAGTGAAAATATTGAGGTCCCATGTACTGGCATTTGACAGAATACACTGTAAGAGAAAAAAGGTGTGTATTATAATTACAGCATGGTAGACCAGCATTACGACACAAGAGAGAGAACACACCTCATTATAAACAGCACTGGCTTTCTTATAATAAAAACAGAAAAAAATAAATATCCAAACTTGATAAAAGTCATGAGGATGACAATTTGGGATACTAAGTGTTTCTGTTTTTATTATAAATGTATAGATAGAATGTACTGCTCTATGCAAACATAATTCGATAGTATTTTGATGAAATGATAAACCTTGCATTGCTAATTTGCTATAGAAGTATCTTTGCACTCAGAGTCTGCATTAACACTTTCGGAGTTATATCATAGTATTTCCATGTTGGGAATCTGTGCTAACACTTTCAGTGTTGTATCAGAGTATTTGCACACTGGGAGTCTGCACTAAAACTTTCAGTGTTGTGTCATAGTATTTTCATGCTGGGAATCTGCACTAAAACTTTCAGTTTTGTATCAGAATATTTGCACACTGGGAGTCTGTGCCAACACTTTCAGCGTTTAATCGTATTTGCACACTGGGACACTGCAATAACACTTTCAGTGTTGTATCAGATTATTTGCACACTGGGAGTCTGCACTAAAACTTTCAGTTTTCTATCATAGTATTTGCACACTGGGAGTCTGTGCTAACACTTTCAGTGTTGTATCAGAGTATTTGCACACTGGGAGTTATTGCTAACACTTTCAGTGTTTAATCGTGTTTGCATGTTGGGAGTCTGCAATAACACTTTCAGTTTTGTATCATAGTATTTGCATGCTGAAAGTCTGCACTTACACTTTCAGTGTTGTACCACGGTATTTGCACCCTCCCTAGATACTGTAGAGACATGTATATGAGTATATGTCTCTAAACGTATGAAGGGGGGGAACGGACCTATGCTGTAGCACTTGAATAACATAAATTTCTCTCTAACGAAAGCTATGCACTGTGAGGACAATTGTGTCGAACTGTAGTACTTCGACCTCCCTTCTACAAATATTTCAGAGTTCAACTGCCTGCGCCAAAACATATACACATTTAATTCATCAGTAATCACGCCGAAGATCTTTCTCTTTAATTTGATGACGAAGGTTTAAAGTGTAACACGAAGTATAAAAGGACAATGTAACTTATCTGTTACTCGTGCAGTATTATATAAGACATGAAGCAAATCGATCTGATAGCAATCATTACCCGTACCAAGTTAAACGACACGGCGCGAATCCAAACGAGATGCGGAGGGACACGACGCAAATACAGGTGACTGCACGTGAAGCCAAACGACAAGGTGCAAATATAAATGAATGAGCGCGAGGCCAAACAACAAAGCGACATTCAGAAGGACACGACGCAAACACAAATGACTTAACGCAAAACTTAAAGACAAGACGAGAATCAGAAGGACACGAAGCAAATAGAAATGACTGGATGCAAAGCCAAACGACAAGGCGCAAATACAAATGAGTGAATGCGAAGCCAAACAAACGGCAAGACGAGAGTCAAAAGGACACGACGCAAATACAACCAACAAAACGCAAATCCAACCAATGTGACGCAAATCCATAAGAATGGACGTGAATCTAATAGATACCATGCGAAATCAAACGCCACGTTGTGAAACCAAACAATAGGATAAACATTATCATGACAGAATGCAAATCGAAAAGACATGACAGAAATCCACAAGACATGACGCAAATCCAAAACAACATTTCAAGAATTCAGTCAACAAAACACGAATCTAAACGATAAGACAAGAACCTTGACGAGAGGAAGCCAATCCAGATGAAAAAAAGGCAAAGACGAAGCAAATCCACAAGACAACGATCGAATCCTAGAGACTGAATTCGAATCCAAACAATACCACGCAAAACCGAACGACACGACACAAATTCAAACAATACCACACAAAACCCAACGACACGATACAAGTCCAAACAATACCACGCAAAACCGAACGACACTACACAAATCCAAACAATACCACGCAAAACCCAACGACACGACACAAATCCAAACGATATGACAAACATCCACACGACAAAACGCAAATTCTAAGACGACAGGAATACAGAAGACATAACACAAATATAAATGAAAGACCGAGAATCCAGATGACATGACGAAAATCAGAACTACATGACGTAAATCCATACGACAGAACGTGAATCCAAGCGACAGAACGTGATTCCATACACGTATGACAGAATGTGAATCCGAACAACAGAACGTGAATTAATATGACATAACGTGAATCCGTACGACAGAACGTGAATCCACGCGACATAACGTGATTCCATATGACAGAGCGTGAATCCGAACAACAGAATGTGAATTAATATGACAGAACGTGCTTTCATACGGCAGAACGTGAATCCAAGCGACAGAACGTGATTCCATATGACAGAACGTGAATCCGAACAACAGAACGTGAATTAATATGACAGAACGTGAATCCATACGACAGAACGTGAATCCAAGCGACAGAACATGATTCCATATGACAGAATGTGAATCCGAACAACAGAACGTGAATTAATATGATAGAACGTGATTCCATACGACAGAACATGAATCCAAGCGACAGACCGTGATTCCATATGACAGAACGTGAATCCGAACAACAGATAGTGAATTAATAAGACAGAACGTGAATCCATACGACAGAACGTGTATCCATATAACAGAACGTGAATCCATACAACAGAACGTGAATTCAAACGAACATACTCGATCCCAATTTACAAATTGCGAACTCAATCGAAAGGACACGAATTCGTAAGACAGAATGTCAGTTCAAAACAATATGCAAAAAAAATCCACAGAAACAAATCCAATAAACTAGACGTAATCCTAAACAAAATGACGCAAATCTAAATGACAAGACGCGAATCAAAACAATAGAACACAATCCAACGGCAGTACATGAATTCAAATGACAGCACACAAATTCAAAACAGGTCGAATGTAAGTGTCAGATGCCAACACTATGACAGAAAACCAAACCTATATGACTGAAAATGACGGAGGCATAACGAGAGTAAGCAAATTCTCAATGAAACAGGTGGATCAAAACGACAAGAAAGGAAACCACTTGATAGAAGACTGAAGTAGCTTGAGAAAACCGTATGAAAAATATACAGAGATACTAAAGTACGCCGCAATATACTGAAACCGACAGCATAGATACAACGGACTATAAAGTATCAGCTTACACAAGTACGAAGAAGACAATGTGTGAACTAAAACAGAAAACTATAACACAAGAAACGAGGCAATGTATTGACTGAAACAAGAGTCAGAAAGAGGAGCAGAAGGAAGTGAAACTGTATCATGCAAGACAAAGAAGAAGTGTGTTCACTAACGGACAAGAGAAGGATCAAGTCTGTACTGAGGATGTATTGAGAGAGAGAAGTGCAACTTTTATATGTGACATTGTTACCTTACTCTAGTAACATGTATATAAAGAAAGGGAACCTGTAATACGTATATCGTGTGCATGATCATCCGTGTCATACGAATCACAGGAAATAAAAACTTCAAATTTTAATTTCAGAAATTAATTGGGGTGGTAAATACTACAATTAAATCATGACATTTGTTATTTTGTATTCAACACTCCCCCCCCCCTACCTTTCCAGGTTAATTTTTACAAAATCAAAATATGACAAAAGCATTCAAACCCATCATGTAACATGCAAGATAGTATTAGCGAAACAGCAGTACTAACAAGTTACTAAGGACTTGAGCTGACCTGAGCTTGGTAACAGTACTGTTTATCCAGCAGTGAAAGGTTGTCAGGGGACATTAAAGTTCCACAACTCTTCTTCGACCGGCGCTTACGCATCGTACGGAACCTCGAGCTCCAGCGACTCTTGTAAGTCTTCGACGATAACCCTAAAAAATGATATTCATAATTCTAAAATTGAATTGTAATCATAATGATAAAAATAAACATCAATAGACCCTTTCACGTTAACTGCGGGACTAACGTTTTGAGGGAAAATAACGTTTCCTGCATACTTTTGATTAGATATAAACTGTCATGTCATTTTGCGAGAGCAGTGATGATTTCTTCCGCCAGCTTAACTTGAAAAGATCTATAGATTTTTATCTTCAATTATATACGATGTAAGGGGCACAATATGCTCTTTCATGTTAACTACCGAACTCACGTTTGCGCCAATAGGAGAGAACTATTTACGAGGTAATACGATACTGATTGTAGTCTCTGTTATTTTGGTGATGATTTCTATAGACCCTTTCACAATAACTGCGGGACTGACGTTTTGGGGGAAGAAATAATTATTGTTCCCGCAAAAGACGTTAGAAACAATCAATTTCTGAATATGACGTCAAATTTTTACGGGAAACGTAATTTTTCTTCCCCCCAAACGTTACTACCGCAGTTAAGGTGAAAGGATCAATAGACCTCCACATGTTAGCTGCGCAGCTGTACTTTTGGACGGCAAAATAATAAACGTTCCCGCAAAATCGACCAGAATGACGTCAGTTGACGTGAAAAGGGCCTAAAGATCTTTTCACATTTTAAAAATGTGGGACAGACGTTTGGAGTGTAAAATACTAACGTCCCCATCCTTTTTGACGTCAAAATATAGTACTAATTATGTCTTACGCCATTTTGATGATATTGCCACTCAAAACGTCAGTTCCGCAGTTAACATGAAAGGGTCTACTCAAGAATAAGAAGGAAAAAATCTACCCCAAATCATTTCCTCCCCCCGCCCAAACTAAGCCCCCAAAAACAAAAACAAAAAAAAAAAGAAAGAAAGAAACAAGAGGCCCAAGTGGGCCTATATCGCTCACCTGAGTACCTAGATTATCAGTCATGCATGAAGGAAGAATTCATTTATTTTTGCATTAATGTGACTAAGTCAACACAGATGTTGAAAATATGTCAAATTTTATTTCAGGCTAGAATAAAAAACAACACTTTTTTGCACATCCATTCAGGTGATTTTGATATTAAGCATTTCCTTTGTCTCTGCAAGAAGTCATTCAGGGCAACAAGTTAGTCATTTTCTTTAGGTGGGGCCTTTTGTTGACTGATTTCAAGTCTGGGTCATGAACAACAATTGTTTCAAATATTGTCCAGATCTAACTTAAAATTGCCTAATTTCATATGTTGAGTGTTGAGAAACATCTAAAAACTTATTTAGATGTGTAAAGAAATGAAAAAAAAATTTTGACCACAGCTGGATTTGAACCGCTACTCTCCATATTTCAATTACCAAGTGGTATATGTACTATTGTGAGAACTGCTTTTTAGACATGGTGGCATTATCTGTTAACCAATTTGGATGAAATTTACCAAATTGATAGAGGACTTTTAGTACTTCATGTATTCCATGTTTCATTAAAATCTTTCATGTGGTATAACAGCAGAAGTGAAAAATGTGATTGAATTGTTCCTTTACACCCTCATTTGGAAGTCTTAAAAAATTGATAGAAAATCCAAAAATTGAGATATTGACAAAACTCTTTCAAAGTAACAATCCTTATCATAATTATGATCACAATAGTCCATAAGAAATCATCATTATCAATTAACTAGGAAATATGACACTTTTTTCTGCATTGAATCACCAAGTCCAAAGAAATGTCGAAAAAAATTCTAAAATTTGATTTTGGAAGGGAACCAAAATGACAATACATCTTCACTCATCCCTCTAGATCATTTCTATGCATTCTGTTTGTCTCTGTATACAGCCCGTATGAAAAAGAATATTGTTAAACGAGGGAACTCTTTTGTGACCTACTCTTGACTATGGTGGCGCCACCTGTAAAGAGGTCTGGACGAAAACAGCAGAATTTGAAGAGGATCATAAGTGACTTATTTCTACCAAGATTTATTAAAATCCTTCAAACAGTTTTGTAGAAAAAGTTGAAAATGTGAAAAATGGCCAACCCCCCCCCCCCCCCCCCTCCTTTTTTTTTGGAAGTCTTAAACATAAAATTCCTAATTTCATATGTTGAGTGTTGAGAAACATCTAAAAACTTATTTAGATGTGTAAAAAAAAAAAAAAAAAATTTTTTTTGACCACAGCTGGATTTGAACCGCTACTCTCCATATTTCAATTACCAAGTGGTATATGTACCATTGTGAGACCTACTTTTAGACATGGTGGCATTATCTGTTAACCAATTTGGATGATCCGCACAAAAAACAAAACCTTTGAAAAGGACTATGAGTACTTGCATCCTACCCAGTTTTATCACAATCCTTCAAGTTGTTCTGTAGATCAAGTTGAAGATATGAAAAATTGTCCCCCCCCCCCCCCCCTTTTCTTGGAAGTCTTAAAAAATTCATAAAAAATTCAAAAATCGAGATATTGAAAAAATTCCTTCGCACCAGCATTCCTTACCATAGAAATGATTAAATGAAACCAAATGAATGCATCAATGTTTACTAAAAGAAAATAATAACTCTTTAATGCATTAAAATAACAAAGTCCAAAATAAAAATGAAAAAACGTCAAAAATTTGATTTCGGAATGGAACCAAAAATATCAACACTTCTTCCCATATGCCTCTAAATCATTCCTATGCAGTCAGTTTGTCGCTGTATGCACCCGATCTGAAAAAGAAGTTTGTCAAAGGAGGGTACCCTCTGTGACCTACTTTTGTCTGTGGTGGTGCCACCTGTTCATGGATCCTGATAAAGATGACCACATTTGTCGGGGACCTTGAGTATTTGATGCATGCCAAGTTTCATAGAATTCCAGCAAGTGGTTCCGAAGAAAAAGTTCAAACTGTGAAATGTTTACACCAATTATCCCACCCCCCTTTTTCTTGAAAGTCTTAAAAAATTCATAAAAAATCCAAAACATAAAATATTGGAAAAATTTCTTCGCAGTAGTATTTCTTACCATCAAAATGATCAAATTAAACCAAATTAATGCATCAATGTTTACTAAAAGAAAAAAATACCTCTTTTCTGCATTAAAACTACCAAGTACAAAAAAACGTCAAAAATTTGATTTCGGAATGGAACCAAAAATAACAACACTTCTTCACACATCCCTCTAGATCATTCCTATGCATTCGGTTTGTCTCTGTATGCCCCCGGTCTGAAGAAGAAGTTTGTCAAAGGAGGGTACCCTCTTTGACCTACTTTTGCCTGTGGTGGCGCTACCTGTTGATGAATCTGGACGAAAAACAACAACACTTGTAGGGGACCATGAGTACTACATGCTTATCAAGTTTCATCAAATTCTGTTCAGTGGTTCTGGAGAAGAAGTCGAAAATGTGAAAAGTTAACGACGGACGACAGACGATGGACGACGGACGGACGACGGACGGTGATTGATCACAATAGCTCACTTGAGCCTTTGGCTCAGGTGAGCTAAAAACAAAAAAACAAAAAAAAAACAAAAAAAAAAATAAAAAAAAAACATACAAAAAATTATCGCCCCTTTCAAAATAAAAACAACAAGAGCAACGCCTAACGTGACTTAATACGCCCGTCGCTTACTTTGGACGGGATCAATGTGAACGTATGGTTTTATTACCTCCAAATTTGGGTCTCTTTGGTAATACATTTATGAAATATTGAAAGCCAAAAGGTGGCTTTCCCTATACTATTTAAGCATTCTGTAAAAGTTTCATGAAAAATAACTGACGTTTATTTAAGTTATCGCGTTACATAGCATATCCATAGCATCTTATCATAGTAAAAATCCAAGTTCCATAACTCCGTAACGACAAAACAGAATTTGCTAAAAATCAAAACGCCGCTTCCCCTATCCTATTTAAGCATTCTGTATTAGTTTTATGAAAAACAGTTGACATTTACTAAAGTTATTGCGTTCCATATCATCTTACTATAGTAAAAATAAAATCCAAGTCCCATAACTCCGGAACGACGAAACGGAATTTGCTCAAAATCGAAAGGCTGCTTCCCCAACATTATCGAAGCATTCTGTATGAGTTTCATGAAAAACAACTAACGTTTACTTAAGTTATTGCGTTCCATAGCATCTTTTCATAGTGAAAATAAAATCCAAGTCCCATAACTCCGGAACGACATAATGGAATTTGCTCAAAATCGAAAGGCGGCTTCCTCTACATTATCTAAGCATTCTGTGTGAGTTTCATGAAAAACAACTGACGTTTATTTAAATTATCCGTTCCATAGCATCTTTACATAGTAAAAATTTAATCCAAGTCCTATAACTCTGGAACGACAAAATGGAAATTGCTCAAAATCAAAAGGAGGCTTCCTCTACACTATTTAAGCATTCAGTATGAGTTTCATGATATACAACTGACGTTTACTAAAGTTATTGCCTTCCATAGCGGACGGACGGACAGACAGACATCGCCATACCATAATATGTCCCGTCTTTCTATGGGCAGATAAAAGGAAAAGATTCAAAGGACCTGAGGTCCTGAAAGATACTCCTACTCACGTTTTGTTGAGTAGAGATCTATATGTATCACACTAAGGACACCCCGACCTAATTTTGTTAGGTTATGTTATTACAAATGAAAGACTAGAACTGTCCTAACGGGACAAATATTCCCCCCCCGCGGCACCAAAATTCAAAATAGGGCATAGACCAAGGACAAAAGCAATGGTTTCAAATAAAAGATCTGTTCATGAGGAATCTCATGTGCAATATAAAAGATCTACTACATGTATTTACAATTCAAGGCAGAAACATCAGATACATGGTAAAGTTTCAATTCACAAATATATCAGGGGCAGCAATTTCGCGAAGATAAAGTCTCGTGAAGTTATGGCTTAGGTTAAAATTTTTAAAAAGTGAGTCAAATGTCAAGGCCAAGGTCACAAGGTCAAAAATTTTAGTACCAAAAGAAAGGTCTTGCCACAAGGAATATACATGTGTAGTATGAATACCCAGTCTCTTTTGGTTGAAAAGTTATGGCTAAGGTTAAAGTTTTTAAAAAGTAAGTCAAATATCAAGGCCAAGTTAACAAGGTAACAAATTTTGGTACCAAAAGAAAGATCTTGCCACAAGGAATATACATGTGTAGTATGGATACCCAGTCTCTTTTGGTTGAAAAGTTATAATCAAGGTTAAAGTTTTCTGGACAGACAGACGGACAAGGTGATTCCTATATACCCGCAAACGAAGTTTGGGGGTATATAGGAATCACCTTGTCTGTCTATAAAAATAAGGTAGTGCACAGAGAAACCTGCTCATAAGGTTATCCCATTATATAATTCAATGGCAGTAGTGGATTCAGAAAGGGGGGGGGGGGTTGTGCATCCCCCATCTTAACATTTGCCTTATCATTTCATTATAGCCAGTGATCCCCACTACCAGGGCCAAATCAAGGAGGGTGTAATGATATGGACATGGGTAGATATTGTAATTCATTATTAGATTTCATTCACATAACAAAAATATAAAAAGAAACATAAAAACATTTGCCCTATCATTTCATTTTATCACATGCGCCCACCCCCACCCCCCCAAGAGGATTCAGGAACTCATTTAGAACTGATAGAAATATATTAGCACATACATTAAGTTAAAATACAAAAAGAAATCAGTAAGAATGAAATTCCAAGACTTTAACATCTGTTCTACCAGACTGTGTGTGGACGCTGGTGCCAACGCAGACGCCGGGGGTACAGCAATGGGCTTCGCCGTCCGTTATAATCTGTTAGGCGGGGCTCGTGTACTATGAGTTAGAAACGACGTTGAACGTTAGCAACCTTATGACATCATACGAACGTTTCATTGTTCTTTGCGTCATTTTTGCGGGAATACGTTTTATTTCCTCCCTTAACATTTGGACCGCAGTTAATTGCGGCGAAGGCCATAGCTCTTCTGCACTGAACATAAATAAATAAATGAATGAATAAATAGACAAAAACACTCTCCTCCCCTCCCGCCCAAGAAAATACCTCCAAAAACCCGTTAGTCCCGCAGTTAACGTGTAAGGGTCTACACCGGACAAACCGCTTTTTATTGGATTATCGTTAAGGCGTTTTATAATGCTTTGAGTAGGACGTCACTGACTGAAATATGACGCAAATCTGAGAGGCAAAAATTCAATAGTCCGATAGTGTCCTATAGATCTATATCATGTAAAATCAGATAAAGGTCTATAAACAATGAATTCTTGAAAGAGATGCATCTGGAACACTGATAAACAAAACAAGCGTAAATGATTAAACACTCCCCGAGGGAACTGTTGACGCAACATCCCAATATCAAAATCAATCCTTTGTTCTATATGATTGTTCTGCATAATTAGGAAGTGGAATATGTAAAGTACGCATGTTCTTTCCATCTAAGAGGTGGGCTATGTAAAGCACATATGTTCTTACCAACTAGGAGGAGGGTTATGTAAAATACGCATGTTCTTTCCATCTAAGAGGCGGACTATGTAAAGCACATATGTTCTTACCAACTAGGAGGAGGGTTATGTAAAATTCGCATGTTCTTGCCATCTAGGAGGTGGGCTATGTAAAGCACATATGTTCTTACCATATAGGAGGCGGACTACGTAAACTACACAAGTTTTCACCAATTAGGAGGTGGAATAAGTAAAATACGTGTTCTTACCAGCTAGGAGGCAGATAATGTAAAGTACAAATGTTTTTACCAAATAGGAGGTGGACTATGTAAAAAACGTAAGTTCTTACCATCTAGGAGGCGGACTTCTGCTTCGGAGAGTACAGATCTCTGTTTCTCTTTGGCCTGCTCTGGTTTGGGTTTCATCCGGACATCTCCTGAAGTTAAAAAAACTGTTTTATAATATACCATTTATAAGCTTTATCGTGCACCGCAGAATAGCACTGATCGACTGATAAAGACATATTAATTACTAAGGAAATATCATTGACGATTATTAAGGAAAAATCTCGGGCCCAAATGTCTGTATAATAGATAGGTAATAAAGGATCTCTACACACTAAATCACGGGCCCAAATGTCTCTATAATAGATAGGTAATAAAGGATCTCTACACACTAAATCTCGGGCCCAAATGTCTCTATAATAGATAGGTAATAAAGGATATCTACACACTAAATCTCGGGCCCAAATGTCTCTATAATAGATAGGTAATAAAGGATCTCTACACACTAAATCTCGAGCCCAAATGTCTCTATAATAGATAAGTAATAAAGGATCTCTACACACTAAATCTCGAGCCCAAATGTCTCTATAATAGATAGGTAATAAAGGATTTCTACACACTAAATCTCGAGCCCAAATGTCTGTATAATAGATAGGTAATAAAGGATCTCTACAAACTAAATCTCGAGCCCAAATGTCTGTATAATAGATAGGTAATAAAGGATCTCTACACACAAAATCTTGGGCCCAAATGTCTCTATAATAGATAGGTAATAAAGGATCTCTACACACTAAATCTCGAGCCCAAATGTCTGTATAATAGATAGGTAAAAAAGGATCTCTACACACTAAATCTCGAGCCCAAATGTCTGTATAATAGATAGGTAATAAAGGATCTCTACACACTAAATCTCGGGCCCAAAAGTCTGTATAATAGAGAGGTAAAAAAGGATCTCTACACAAAATCTCGGACCCAAATGTCTCTATAATAGATAGGTAATAAAGGATCTCTACACACTAAATCTCGGGCCCAAATGTCTGTATAATAGATAGGTAATAAAGGATCTCTACACACTAAATCTCGGGCCCAAATGTCTGTATAATAGATAGGTAATAAATTATCTCTACACACTTAATCACGAGCCCAAATGTCTCTATAATAGATAGGTAATAAAGGATCTGCACACACTAAATCTCGGGCCCAAATGTCTGTATAATAGAGAGGTAAAAAAGGATCTCTACACACAAAATCTCGGATTCAAATGTCTCTATAATAGATAGATAATAAAGGATCTCTACACACTAAATCTCGGGCCCAAATGTCTGTATAATAGATAGGTAATAAAGGATCTCTACACACTAAATCTGGGGCCCTAATGTCTGTATAATAGAGAGGTAATAAAGGATCTCTACACACTAAATCACGAGCCCAAATGTCTCTATAATAGATAGGTAATAAAGGATTTCTACACACTAAATCTCGGGCCCAAATGTCTGTATAATAGATAGGTAATAAAGGATCTCTACACGCTAAATCTCGAGCCCAAATGTCTGTATAATAGATAGGTAATAAAGGATTTCTACACACTAAATCTCGAGCCCAAATGTCTCTATAATAGATTGGTAATAAAGGATCTCTACACACTAAATCACGAGCCCAAATGTCTGTATAATAGATAGGTAATAAAGAATTTCTACACACTAAATCTCGGCCCAAATCTCTGTATAATAGTTAGATAATAAAGGATCTCTACACACTAAATCTCGAGCCCAAATGCCTGTATAACAGATAGGTAATAAAGGATCTCTACACACTAAATCTCGAGCCCAAATGTCTGTATAATAGATAGGTAATAAAGGATTTCTACACACTAAATCTCGGGCCCAAATGTCTGTATAATAGAGAGGTAAAAAAGGATCTCTACACACAAAATCTCGGACCCAAATGTCTCTATAATAGATAGGTAATAAAGGATCTCTACACACTAAATCTTGGGCCCAAATGTCTCTATAATAGATAGGTAATAAAGAATCTCTACACACTAAATCTCGGGCCCAAATGTCTGTATAAAAGATAGGTAATAAAGGATCTCTACACACTAAATCACGAGCCCAAATGTCTCTATAATAGATAGGTGATAAAGGATCTCTACACACTAAATCTCGAGCCCAAATGTCTGTATAATAGATAGGTAAAAAAGGATCTCTACACACTAAATCTCGAGCCCAAATGTCTCTATAATAGATAGGTAATAAAGGATCTCTACACACTAAATCTCGGGCCCAAAAGTCTGTATAATAGAGAGGTAAAAAAGGATCTCTACACAAAATCTCGGACCCAAATGTCTCTATAATAGATAGGTAATAAAGGATCTCTACATACTAAATCTCGGGCCCAAATGTCTGTATAATAGATAGGTAATAAAGGATCACTACACACTAAATCTCGGGCCCAAATGTCTGTATAATAGATAGGTAATAAATTATCTCTACACACTAAATCACGAGCCGAAATGTCTCTATAATAGATAGGTAATACAGGATCTGTACACACTAAATCTCGGGCCCAAATGTCTGTATAATAGAGAGGTAAAAAAGGATCTCTACACACAAAATCTCGGATCCAAATGTCTCTATAATAGATAGGTAATAAAGGATCTCTACACACTAAATCTCGGGCCCAAATGTCTGTATAATAGATAGGTAATAAAGGATCTTTACACACTAAATCTGGGGCCTAAATGTCTGTATAATAGATAGGTAATAAAGGATCTCTACACACTAAATCACGAGCCCAAATGTCTCTATAATAGATAGGTAATAAAGGATTTCTACACACTAAATCTCGAGCCCAAATGTCTGTATAATAGATAGGTAATAAGGGATCTCTACACGCTAAATCTCGAGCCCAAATGTCTGTATAATAGATAGGTAATAAAGGATTTCTACACACTAAATCTCGAGCCCAAATGTCTCTATAATAGATTGGTAATAAAGGATCTCTACATACTAAATCACGAGCCGAAATGTCTCTATAATAGATAGGTAATAAAGGATTTCTACACACTAAATCTCGGGCCCAAATGTCTGTATAATAGATAGGTAATAAAGGATCTCTACACACTAAATCTCGGCCCAAATCTCTGTATAATAGTTAGATAATAAAGGATCTCTACACACTAAATCTCGAGCCCAAATGCCTGTATAACAGATAGGTAATAAAGGATCTCTACACACTAAATCTCGAGCCCAAATGTCTGTATAATAGATAGGTAATAAAGGATCTCTACACACTAAATCTCGGGCCGAAATGTCTGTATAATAGAGAGGTAAAAAAGGATCTCTACACACAAAATCTCGGACCCAAATGTCTCTATAATAGATAGGTAATAAAGGATCTCTACACACTAAATCTTGGGCCCAAATGTCTCTATAATAGATAGGTAATAAAGGATCTCTACACACTAAATCTCGGGCCCAAATGTCTGTATAAAAGATTGATTGATTGATTGATTGATTTTTGTTTTACGTCACACCACGAATATTTCACGTATATGGTGACGGCATCTGCCTGATGCGGGGCATACAAATTTTGACCTTTGCAACGGACCCACCCGAAGCAGTGAGGGATCTTTAACGTGCCATGGATACCACGACACGGGGCCTCGGTTTTTACTGTCTCATCCGAAAGACAGAACACCGGCATGACCAGAGCGGGACTCGAACCCCGGCCTCCGGATCAGGAGTCCGACGCGATACCACTAGGCCACGCCGGCTTCTGTATAAAAGATAGGTAATAAATGATCTCTACACACTAAATCACGAGCCCAAATGTCTCTATAATAGATAGGTAATAAAGGATTTCTACACACTAAATCTCGGGCCCAAATGTCTGTAAAATAGATAGGTAATAAAGGATCTCTACAAACTAAATTTCGAGCCCAAATGTCTCTATAATAGATAGGTAATAAAGGATTTCAACACACTAAATCTCGAGCCCAAATGTCTCTATAATAGATAGGTAATAAAGGATCTCTACACACTAAATCTCTATAATAGATAGGTAATAAAGGATTTCAACACACTAAATCTCGAGCCCAAATGTCTCTATAATAGATAGGTAATAAAGGATCTCTACACACTAAATCTCGAGCCCAAATGTCTGTATAATAGATAGGTAATAAAGGATCTCTACACACTATATCTCGGGCCAAAATGTCTGTATAATAGATAGGTAATAAAGGATTTCTACACACTAAATCTCGGGCCCAAATGTCTCTATAATAGATAGGTAATAAAGGATCTCTACAAACTAAATCACGAGCCCAAATGTCTCTATAATAGATAGGTAATAAAGGATCTCTACACACTAAATCTCGGGCCCAAATGTCTTTATAATAGATAGGTAATAAAGGATTTCTACACACTAAATCTCGGGCCGAAATGTCTGTAAAATAGATAGGTAATACAGGATCTCTACAAACTAAATCTCGAGCCCAAATGTCTCTATAATAGATAGGTAATAAAGGATTTCAACACACTAAATCTCGAGCCCAAATGTCTCTATAATAGATAGGTAATAAAGGATCTCTACACAAAATCTCGGACCCAAATGTCTCTATAATAGATAGGTAATAAAGGATCTCTACACATTAAATCTCGGGCCAAAATGTCTGTATAATAGATAGGTAATAAATGATCTCTACACACTAAATCATGAGCCCAAATGTCTCTATAATAGATAGGTAATAAAGGATCTCTACACACTAAATCTCGGGCCCAAATGTCTGTATAATAGAGAGGTAAAAAAGGATCTCTACACACAAAATCTCGGATCCAAATGTATCTATAATAGATAGGAAATAAAGGATCTCTACACACTACATCTCGGGCCAAAATGTCTGTATAATAGATAGGTAATAAATGATCTCTACACAATAAATCATGAGCCCAAATGTCTGTATAATAGAAAGGTAATAAAGGATCTCTACACACTAAATCTCGGGCCCAAATGTCTGTATAATAGAGAGGTAAAAAAGGATCTCTACACACAAAATCTCGGATCCAAATGTATCTATAATAGATAGGTAATAAAGGATCTCTACACACTAAATCTCGGGCCCAAATGTCTGTATAATAGATAGGTAATAAAGGATCTCTACACACTAAATCACGAGCCCAAATGTCTCTATAATAGATAGGTAATAAAGGATTTCTACACACTAAATCTCGGGCCCAAATGTCTGTATAATAGATAGGTAATAAAGGATCTCTACACACTAAATCTCGAGCCCAAATGTCTGTATAATAGATAGGTAATAAAGGATTTCTACACACTAAATCTCGAGCCCAAATGTCTCTACAATAGATAGGTAATAAGGGATCTCTACACACTACATCACGAGCCCAAATGTCTCTATAATAGATAGGTAATAAAGGATTTCTACACACTAAATCTCGGGCCCAAATGTCTGTATAATAGATAGGTAATAAAGGATATCTACACACTAAATCTCGGCCCAAATCTCTGTATAATAGTTAGATAATAAAGGATCTCTACACACTAAATCTCGAGCCCAAATGCCTGTATAACAGATAGGTAATAAAGGATCTCTACACACTAAATCTCGAGCCCAAATGTCTGCATAATAGATAGGTAATAAAGGATCTCTACACACAAAATCTCGGACCCAAATGTCTGTATAATAGAGAGGTAAAAAAGGATCTCTACACACATAATCTCGGACCCAAATGTCTCTATAATAGATAGGTAATAAAGGATCTCTACACACTAAATCACGGGCCCAAATGTCTCTATAATAGATAGGTAATAAAGGATCTGTACACACTAAATCTCGGGCCCAAATGTCTGTATAAAAGATAGGTAATAAATGATCTCTACACACTAAATCACGAGCCCAAATGTTTCTATAATAGATAGGTAATAAAGGATTTCTACACACTAAATCTCGGGCCAAAATGTCTGTAAAATAGATAGGTAATAAAGGATCTCTACAAACTAAATCTCGAGCCCAAATGTCTCTATAATAGATAGGTAATAAAGGATTTCAACACACTAAATCTCGAGCCCAAATGTCTCTATAATAGATAGGTAATAAAGGATCTCTACACACTAAATCACGAGCCCAAATGTCTCTATAATAGATAGGTAATAAAGGATTTCTACACACTAAATCTCGGGCCCAAATGTCTGTATAATAGATAGGTAATAAAGGATCTCTACAAACTAAATCTCGGGCCCAAATGTCTGTATAATAGATAGGTAATAAAGGATCTCTACACACTAAATCACGAGCCCAAATGTCTGTATAATAGATAGGTAATAAAGGATTTCTACACACTAAATCTCGGGCCCAAATGTCTGTATAATAGATAGGTAATAAAGGATCCCTACACACTAAATCTCGAGCCCAAATGTCTATATAATAGATAGGTAATAAATGATCTCTACACACTAAATCTCGAGCCCAAATGTCTGTATAATAGATAGGTAATAAAGGATTTCTACAAACTAAATCACGAGCCCAAATGTCTGTATAATAGATAGGTAATAAATGATCTCTACACACTAAATCTCGAGCCCAAATGCCTCTATATTAGATAGGTAATAAAGGATTTCTTCACACTAAATCTCGGGCCCAAATGTCTCTATAATAGATAGGTAATAAAAGATCTCTACACACTAAATCTGGAGCCGAAATGTCTCTATAATAGATAGGTAATAAAGGATCTCTACACACTAAATCTGGAGCCGAAATGTCTCTATAATAGATAGGTACTAAAGGATCTCTACACACTAAATCTCGAGCCCAAATGTCTGTATAATAGATAGGTAATAAAGGATTTCTACACACTAAATCACGACTTTAAAACATTTATACTCTGCGAGAAATAACAAATTTCAAACAGTTTTCTTCTTCTTTTATTTGAGTATTGCTACACAGAAAAGGTACGATAACCCATCTCTATCCTACTTATCGGGGTTTCAATTTCCATCCATAGATCACCAGATGGAATAACCATACGTGCTGAGGACTGTGTATTGGATGGAACCTTACTGTTATTGTACATGTTATCTGCTGATCTTTCCATAACAAATATATCCCATTATACCTTGGGCAAGTTAAATATGGCACATGTGTCTTCCCTTAAATGACGTTAATCAAACAATGCATTAAATCAGTATTTCTAATATGAAGATACCGTTACTACTAGTACAGTGTAAAGAAAACAATACAAACTGTACGAAATCCGTAACCCTTATATGAAGATACCGTTACCACTAGTACAGTCTTCAGAACACAATGCAAAGAGTACGAAACACGTATTTCTAACAAGAAGATACTACGTGTATCATCATAAGCAGAGTACAAAGAACTCTCCCGAAGTACCTGGGATCTTAAACATGTCAACGTCTCATATCCTTTACTCAAGGGGGTGCAGCACGGAAACAGTAAATGCCGAGTATATCGTTAAACAAGTGCATATGACCTGTATCTTATTGCTTACCATACAATCGAAGACATCAAATAAAAGTATTGTGTAAGTATAACAAATAACATGATGAAGAGTGTCAATGATGTAAATACGAGAGTACACACCTGCACAAGGGGCGCCTAGCCTCGCGCGCAGGAATTATTGACAAGAGTCTATCGTAAGTCGTTAATCAATTGATGTTCACGCGCGCAGTATACGAGTTAATACTTGCAAAAGTATTGTGGCGTTTACTCACAAAGGGGATGGGGGGGAGGGGGGGGGTGTTAAATAGTTCGATTTACTCAATGGAGAAAATCGAACTATTTACGAGGGGTAAAGTTGAAGCTTAGACAGTATATACAGTAAATATAAATATCAAATATGTCGTACAAGAAAGGAAGGTGTTTCAATGAGCAAGTGAGTAGTTTTGACTGCATAAAACCATATAAGAATCTATAAATTTGAGTCAATGATATATAAACGAATGGGTATGCTTTTCCCTATGTCGAGTGTATGAATGGGTACGACTTTACATTTTGCACAATATATGAATGGGAAAGGTACTTTTCAATATCTTGGACAACTGTGGTGCTAAAGTAGGAAGATATAAACGTGAGTGAAGGCAAAGGTACAAGAAAGCACTTGTGTCAAGTATTAGCTTATTCCTATGACAAATGGATATTACAATGCAAAAAAAAGTATGATTTAGGGAACTAACAAACAGTGGATCAAACGCAGTGCCTTTCAAACTTCTAATGGGTCAAGTTTACAAGATGTCATGTTTATAGCAGGTTGAGCTCAAAGGAAGTCAAGCTTCTAGTAGGTAGAATTCTACAGATGTCAAACTCCTAGTCAGTGAATTCAAAAGATGTCGAGTTTCTTGTGGGTAAGATCTAAAGAATGTCAATTTTCTAGTGAGTCAAACTCAGATAATGCCGAGTTTCTAGTGGGTCAAACTCAGATGATGTCGATTTTCTAGTGAGTCAAACTCAGATGATGTCGAGTTTCTAGTGAGTCAAACTTAAAGAATGTCAATTTTCTAGTGAGTCAAACTCAGATGATGTCGAGTTTCTAGTGAGTCAAACTCAGATGATGTCGAGTTTCTAGTAGGCCATAATCTGAGGATTATATGTTTATAGCATGTCAAAGTCACAGGACGTCATAATTACAGCTGGTCAAGTTCAAGGATGCCAAGCTTCTATGCGGTCAAAATCAAAGTATGTCATGTTAGTAGCAGGTCAAACTTAAAGGTTGTCATGATTACAGCAAGTCAACCTCGACAGATGACAAGTATTTAGTCAGTCAATTTCAAAGGATGTTAAATTCGTAATGGATCAATTTCAAAGGGTGTCAAAATTATGGGTCGAACTCAAAGAGTTTCAAGATTTTAGTGGTACAAACTCAACCTCATCTAGTGGGATAAAACTAAAAGACGTCAATGTTTTTAGAGGGTAAAACTAAAAGATGTCAATGTTTTAGAAGGTAAAACTAAAAGACGTCAATGTTTTTAGAGGGTGAAACTAAAATAAAAAAAGGACGTCGTAATTGTAAGATGTCAAACTCGGCACATTTCAAATTTTCAATCAGTCAAATTCAAACGACGTGAGATTTTAGTGGTTGAAACTCGACAGATTTCTAGGGGGTCAAACTCAAAGGATGTCATGACTATAACAGGACAAATTTAAAGGACGTAAAGTCAAGCCTCCAATGGGTCAAGCTTATCTCTGGCCAAACGCAAACGATATCATGTTTTCCACAGGTCAACTCATAAGATCTCTAGCTAATGGGTAAAATACACAGGAAATCAAATTTACAATAAGTTAGACTAAAACACTTTCTACCCTCTATATTCTAGTGAAACGAATTCAATGACCATTAACTGCAAACCTTAAAATGAGTCAAACTCAATGCTGTCAACTTCATAGTAGTTAAAACTCATGGTCGCCATTCTAGTAGTTGATCAAACTCAATACTGTCAACCTGTTACCGGTTCAGATTCAACTATTATCATCTTTTAAAGTGGGTCGCACTTAAGGGTTGTTAATCTTATAATAGATCAATTCAAGGGCTATGAAGACCATGGTGACTAAAACTCAATACATGTCAAACTTACAGGGATCACTAAATATCAGCTAATAGGGGATCAGTAGATTTAAGCTATCAGGAGATCAATCAATGTCAGCTAACAGGTGGTCGATAGATTTCTGCTAGCAGGGGGTCAATAGATGTCAGCTAACAGGGGGTCAATAAATGTCAGCCAACAAGGGATCAATAGATATCAGCTGATATCAGCTAACAGGGGATCAATAGATGTCAGCTAACAGGGGGTCGATAAACGTCAGCTAACAGGGGGTCAATAGATGTCCAGTTTACCTGGGATCAATAGATGTCAGCTAACAGGAGGTAAATAAACGTCAGCTAACAGGGGGTCAATAGATGTCCAGCTTACCTGGGATCAGTAGATGTCAGCTAACAAGGGATCAATAGATGTCAGCTAACAGGGAGTAAATAAACGTCAGCTGACAGGGGGTCAATAGATGTCGAGCTAACCTGGGATCAATAGATGTCAGCTAACAGGGGATCAATAGATGTCAGCTAACAGGGGGTAAATAAACGTCAGCTAACAGGGGGTCAATAGATGTCCAGCTCACCTGGGATCAATAGATGTCAGCTAACAGGTGGTCATTAGATTTCCGCTAGTAGGGGGTCAATAGATGTGCTCTTACAGAGGGTCATTAGATATCAGCAAACAGGGGATCAATAAATGTCAGCAAACAGGGGATCAATAGATTTCAGCTAACAGGGGTCAATAGATTTCAGCTAACAAGGGATCAAAAGATGTCAGCTAACAGGAGGTCAATAGATATCGGCAAATATGGGGTCAATAGATGTCAGCTAACAGGGGATCAATAGATAATGGCGAACAAGCGATTAATAGATGTTAGCAAACAGGGGGTCAGTAGATGTCAAGCTTACATGGAATCAATAGATATCAGCTAACAGGGGTCAATAGATGTCAGCTCACTAGGGATCAATAGATGTCAGCTTACAGGTTCAATCTTAACAGATGTCAACTTTACTATGGGCCATTTTCATCAGAAATGCAAGCCAATAGTGATAAACATCGAGTCAAGTGTAATGTTACTGCAAGAGACTGAGACTAAGATGAACTTTTAATCATTTTGATTCGAGATTTTTCTTGTATTCACTACAATGAAATAAAAGAAAAATCAGAGTTCGACGCCATAAACTGAGAAAATACTTAATTCAATTATTTAATTTTAATTTATTCCATTATCAAACGTTCAAAAAAATTGTCTTGCAGGATGATTTAATTCAATATATCTATAGAATAAAACTATAAAAATCAATTCCCATTTATTAATTCATTGTTGAACAGAAGAATGTGAAATTATGACTTAAATATCATCTCAGTTTATGGCGCCGGACCCTGTTCTAAGATTTTTTTTCAAATGGGCAACAAAGCTGCATATTGAGTTATGTAACATTATTTTTATAGTTAAATATATCAGGCATCATGAGAAGATCATTCCTCTGAAGTTTCTAAGAAAATGAGAGAGGACAAAAGGGCAGCCATGGTAAACAACAATATGATACTAAATTTTTTAAATACGTTTCTATTGTATCTTGGGTAGTTCATAAAGTTAATACAAATTTTCTTAGTACGTTTCTATGGTTACTTGGGTAGGTTATAAAATCTCAATGAAAATGCAACAAAAATGAGTGAGAAAATGCATTTCTTAAAAATTTTCTTATATCTATTAAGCACAATTGCGTCTATCAATAATCAAAAGTACACCCTTCTATAAAATTTCATCAAACTCACGAGAAGAATGAGCGAGTAGTACCTACAAGGCTATAGACCCATTCACGATGACAGGGGACCAACGATTTGGGGGGTTTTGGGGGGGGGGATTATCACGGTTTCCGCAAAATGACGTAAGATACAATCAAGATTTTATGATGTCAAACAACAGGAAACATTATTTTGCCTTAAACGCCAGTTCTGGAGTAAGAGTGAATAGGTCTTTACCTACAGGTATAGGAATAGTGACTATGCCCTTTTTTCTGGATCTATACATGCAGGTTTATGATTAGTGACTATGTCCTTTTTCTGGGTCTATACATGCAGGTATAGGAATAGTGACTATGTCCTTTTTCTGGGTCTATACATACAGGTATAGGAATAGTGACTATGCCCTTTTTCTGGGTGTATACATGAAGGTATAGGAATAGTGACTATGCTCTTTTTCTGGGTCTATACATACAGGTATAGGAATAGTGACTCTGACTTTTTACTGGGCCTATACATGCAGGTTTATGAATAGTGACTATGCCCTTTTTCTGGGTCTATACATGCAGGTATAGGAATAGTGACTATGTCCTTTTTCTGGGTCTATACATGCAGGTATAGGAATAGTGACTATGTCCTTTTTCTGGGTCTATACATACAGGTATAGGAATAGTGACTATGCCCTTTTTCTGGGTGTATACATGAAGGTATAGGAATAGTGACTATGCTCTTTTTCTGGGTCTATACATACAGGTATAGGAATAGTGACTCTGACTTTTTACTGGGCCTATACATGCAGGTTTATGAATAGTGACTATGCCCTTTTTCTGGGTCTATACATACAGGTATAGGAATAGTGACTATGTCCTTTTTCTGGGCATATACATACAGGTATAGGAATAGTGACTATGTCCTTTTTCTAAGCCTATACATGCAGGTATAGTAATAGTGACTATGCCCTTTTTCTGGGCCTCAGAGTCTAGGAACAGAACATAAACTACAACTGTTAGTAAACCTCACTTGTCACGGAAATATTGAAATGCATTAACTGGAGAAATACTTATCACCACCCATGACTGAATCAGACGACTTCTGTCGTTACTGGCGATTTATTGCATTTACAATGAAATCGTTGCTGTTTTTACTAAAAGGATTCGCCTATTTCCAACATAAAATCCGTTATATTCTGTGATCAAGGTAAGTTCGAATACAGTAGTTACGACGAGAGAAAATGGTAGCCGCATTCATTTTATTATGGTTCTCAAAATAGTAAAAATAAATAGAATTGTTTTGTGACATGAAGTGATGTTAACGAATAATAGACCACGAGACTATAGTTCGACCTCATACCTATACCTAAGGGGACGTGACTATAGTTCAGACCTCATACCTATACCTAAGAAGACGAGACTATAGTTCAGACCTCATACCTATACCTAAGGGGACGTGACTATAGTTCAGACCTCATACCTATACCTAAGGAGACAAGACTATAGTTCAGACCTCATACCTATACCTAAGGGGACGTGACTATAGTTCAGACCTCATACCTATACCTAAGGGGACGTGACTATAGTTTAGAACACATAACTAAGGAGACGGGACTACAGTTTAGACGACATACTTTAGAAGAGACTACAGTTTAGACCACATAACTAAGGAAACGAGACTATAGTTTAGACAACATGTCCAAGGAGAAGAGACGATAGTTTAGACCACATAATTAAGGAGACTAGATTATAGTTTAGACCACATAACTAAGGAGACGAGACTACAGTTTAGACCAAATACACAAGAAGATGGGGCAATAATTTAGACCACATACCTAAAGAGATGGGGCTATAGTTTACTTTCTGTGATTAAGAGTGTCAGAAGGGCAGCAATTAAAAACTAGGTTTAAAGACTGGACAAAAAGGGGAATCACATATAAGATTGCATTGTCTTTGACCAGTAGACCTAAAAGAAAATAACTTTCAAGAAATGAAATACTATGTACTTACCAAGCATTCTGACATAGATGGCATTTTGGTCTTTCTTGTCAAAGGAAATACCACCTCTCCTCTGCAAAATAAACACTAAGAATGAGTCAAAGTATCAATGATGATTATAATACCTTTATTCGTCAGGTGCTTTTGTACCCACTATTAGCTATAGCTGTTAATATTTCTAAATAAGTCAATAACAAGGTACCTTCCCTATTAACACTTACTACTGTCAATAGCAGTCTCAATAATGAGCTTAACCTGACCAACAATACTGACCCCTATATACTTAATGTCGAAAAAAGGTCATCCTATAGGTATAGTTTATCTGATATCGATGGGTGGTCAATACAAAACATAAAATATGACCTCTCGATCAAATCTCCAGCCATATGACTTCTAAGATAAATTGATTTTTAGTTAAGTCCCCTCCCCCTTTTCCTATTCCACTCTAATGTCAATGTGACTTCTGAATGACCTAGTATCGGTAGCCGGTACATGACGAGGGCAGTTTGTCCTCCTTCAACATCCTACAGAGCCGGTACATGACGAGGACAGTTTGTCCTCCTTCTACATACTACAAAGCCGGTACATGACGAGGACAGTTTGTCCTCCTTCTACATCCTACAGAGCCGGTACATGACGAGGACAGTTTGTCCTCCTTCTACATACTACAAAGCCGGTACATGACGAGGACAGTTTGTCCTCCTTCTACATCCTACAGAGCCGGTACATGGCGAGGATAGTTTGTCCTCCTTCTACATACTACAGAGCCGGTACATGACGATGGCAGTTTGTCCTCCCTCTACATACTACAGAGCCGGTACATGACGAGGAAAGTTTATCTCCCTTCTATATACTACAGAGTCGGTACCTGACGATGGCAGTTTGCCCTCCTTCAACATCCTACAGAGCCGGTACATGACGAGGACAGTTTGTCTTCCTTCAACATCCTACAGAGCCGGTACATGACGAGGACAATTTATCTTCCTTCTACAAACTACAGAGCCGGTACATGACGAGGACAGTTTGTCCTTCTTCTACATACTACAGAGCCGGTACATGACGAAGATAGTTTGTCCTCATTCTACATGCTACAGAGCCGGTACATGACGAGGACAGTTTGTCCTAATTCTACATACTACAGAGCCGGTATATGACGAGGACAGTTTGTCCTCCTTCTACATCCTACAGAGCCGGTACATGGCGAGGATAGTTTGTCCTCCTTCTACATACTACAGAGCCGGTACATGACGATGGCAGTTTGTCCTCCCTCTACATACTACAGAGCCGGTACATGACGAGGAAAGTTTATCTCCCTTCTATATACTACAGAGTCGGTACCTGACGATGGCAGTTTGCCCTCCTTCAACATCCTACAGTGCCGGTACATGACGAGGACAATTTGTCTTCCTTCAACATCCTACAGAGCCGGTACATGACGAGGACAATTTATCTTCCTTCTACAAACTACAGAGCCGGTACATGACGAGGACAGTTTGTCCTTCTTCTACATACTACAGAGCCAGTACATGACGAAGATAGTTTGTCCTCATTCTACATGCTACAGAGCCGGTACATGACGAGGACAGTTTGTCCTAATTCTACATACTACAGAGCCGGTATATGACGAGGACAGTTTGTCCTCCTTCTACAAACTACAGAGCCGGTACATGACGAGGATAGTTTGTCCTCATTCTACAAACTACAGAACCGGTACATGACGAGGAAAGTTTGTCCTCATTCTACATGCTACAGAATAGGTACATGACGAGGACAGTTTGTCCTCCTTCTACATACCACAGAGGCGGTACATGACGAGGACAGTTTGTCCTCCTTCTACATACTACAGAGCCGGTACATGACAAGGACAATTTATCTCCCTTCTACATACTACAGAGATGGTGCATGACGAGGACAGTTTGTCCTCCTTCTACATATTACAGAGCAGGTGTATGACGAGGACAGTTTGTCCTCCTTCTACATACTACAGAGCCGGTGCATGACGAGGACAGTTTGTCCTCCTTCTACATATTACAGAGCTGGTGTATGACGAGGACAATTTGTCCTCCTTCTACATACTACAGAGCCGGTGTATGACGAGGACAGTTTGTCCTCCTTCTACATATTACAGAGCCGGTGTATGACGAGGACAGTTTGTCCTCCTTCTACATACTACAGAGCCGGTGTATGACGAGGACAGTTTGTCCTCCTTCTACATATTACAGAGCCGGTGTATGACGAGGACAGTTTGTCCTCCTTCTACATACTACAGAGGCGGTGCATGACGAGGACAGTTTGTCCTCCTTCTACATACTACAGAGCCGGTACATGACGAGGACAGTTTGTCCTCCTTCTACATACTACAGAGCCGGTGTATGAGGAGGACAGTTTGTCCTCCTTCTACATACTACAGAGCCGGTGCATGACGAGGACAGTTTGTCCTCCTTCTACATACATGTACTACAGAGCAGGTGTATGACGAGGACAGTTTGTCCTCCTTCTACATACTACAAAGCCGGTACATGACGAGGACAGTTTGTCCTCCTCCACATACTACAGAGCCGGTGCATGACGAGGACAGTTTGTCCCGGTATATGACGAAGACTTTGTTTTCCTTCTACATACTACAGAGCCGGTACGTGACAAGGGCACCTGTCCAATCTAGAAAGACGGTCATGATCTACATAAGTTGATCATCAGTAAGAGATGTCTCTATCTACTGACCAGTATGGCCGTCTCTTAATTGTCTAATTAATAACGAACGAGCATCAATAAGACAAAATAAGCACAAAGTGTCACGAACTGTCCATAACTTCATTCCATGAACCAAAGTCTTCTGTCTATGGTACTTCCACGTTCACAGACCACACGCTCTGCCCTTGATACAAGACATTTCATTATATGCATAACTCACAATGCAAAAAATCCTTCGAATCACACGTAGTCGATATCTTCCAATCATTCTGAGCATATGACGCAGACAGACGTTATCCCAACAATTCTTCAGATACCAGTCCTCTTATCTAATAAGCGTATCTTACTAGCAAACGTCATTCCAATCTATGTATGCGCCACAATACATAAACTAAGATGAAGTATTTTACAAGGTATACCATTAGTAGACAAGATCTGTTGACTAGTACATGGCATAAAGCATATCCTTGGATAAAGTTACAAAATCTGTTGACAAGTACATGGCGTAAGGCATATCCTCGGATAAAGTCACAAGATCTGTTGACTAGTACATGGCATAAGGCATATCCTCGGATAAAGTCACAAGATCTGTTGACTAGTACACGGCATAAGGCATATCCTCGGGTAAAGTCACAAGATCTGTTGACTAGAACACGGCATAAGTCATATCCTCCAATAAAGTCACAAGATCTGTTGACTAGTACACGGCATAAGGCATATCCTCGGGTAAAGTCACAAGATCTGTTGACTACTACACGGCATAAGGCATATCCTCGGGTAAAGGCACAAGATCTGTTGACTCATACATGGCATAAGGCATATCCTCGGATAAAGTCACAAGATCTGTTGACTAGTACACGGCATAAGGCATACATGTATCCTCGGATAAAGTTACAAGATCTGTTGACTAGTACACGGTATAAGGCATATCCTCGGGTAAAGTCACAAGTTCTCTTGACTAGCTGGGCGCCATTTGTAATAACTTAAAAACATGAATCGAAAAATCTACATAAGTTTGGTATGAGTAATTGTTTATGTAACACTCTCCAGTAAATTCCAGGGGCAGGCGTGGTGTAGTGGTTAAGCGCTTGGCTTGCGGCGCCGACGATCCGGGTTCGATTCCCGGGTTGCGCCACTATGTTTAAGAGGTTGGTAACCTCCTGCTTCAATGTCGCGATATAACTGAAATATTGTTGAAAGCGAAGTAAAACACCAATCAACCAACCAACCAACCAACCAGTAAATTCCAGGGTATTCTAACTCTCTAGTGAATTACATGATATTCAAACACTCTCTTGTATTACAGGATATTCAAACACTCTCTTGTATTACAGGATATTCAAACACTCTCTTGTATTACAGGATATTCAAACACACTCTCTTAAACTACAAGATATTCAAACACTCTCTAGTGAATTACACGCTATTTAAACCCGCTGCTTCATATTCGATACAAAACAATTAAGATTTTAAACAAATTGTATCGAACATGGTGCACAAAGTTTAAATACCCTGTACACCGTCACCAAAACAAGTACAGCCAATTTCGGGTACTTATCAATACGAATTGATTCGTGTCTCTACCGTCAGTTTTTGAAGCACGAGAAACAATTACCTTCAAAGTGCTAACGGAAGCCATCAATAGACTACGCGACGGACGGACTGCAAGATATAGGAGAACATAGAGAATGGATAGGAAGAACAAGTCATCGATAGACTATCCGGCGAATGGACTGCAAAATATCGGGGAACACAGAGAATGGATAGGAACAACAAGCCATCGATAGACCACCCGACGGACGGACTGCAAAATATAGATGAACATAAAGAATGGATAGGAACAACAAGCCATCGATAGACTACCCGGCGGACGGACTGCAAAATATCGGGGAATATAGAGAATGGATAGGAACAACCAGCCATCAATAGACTAACCGAAGGATGGACTGCACAATATCGGGGAACACAGAGAATGAATAGGAACAACAAGCCATCGACAGACTATCCGACGGACGGACTGCAAAATATAGATGAACATAAAGAATGGATAGGAACAACAAAACATCGATAGATTATCCGACGCCAAGACTGCAAAATATAGAGGAACATAGAGAATGGATAGGAACAAAAAGCCATCGACAGACTAACCGACGGACGGACTGGAAAATATCAAGGAACATAGAGAATAGATAGGAACAACAAACCATCGATAGACTAACCGACGGACGGACTGCGAAATATAGAGGAACATAGAGAATGGATAGGAAGAACAAGTCATCGATAGACTATCCGGTAAATGGACTGCAAAATATCGGGGAACACAGAGAATGGATAGGAACAACAAGCCATCGATAGACTACCCGACGGACGGACTACAAAATAGTATATTATCATCAAGATACAGAATCCGCTACTGATTACACAGCACAAGAGTACAAGAACCGCTGCAATGCGTAATCCTATTTTTCAATGGTTTTGTTATGCAATCAGAGATAGTGGGTGAGGCGTGCGCGTCATGTGGTTTACGAGGACAACACTTGATTGAGAAAGCACGTTATACAGCCTACTTGTTACAATTTACAATTTGATCCACTTTGTCTAGTGTTAAATAGCGTAGGGAAATGTCGTGACTACTTTGATTATTTTTGTTTACAGCATAATTTCAGATATGCAGGATTTCTGTTTCAATAAGTATGTATAATATGGAGAGTTTTTATGTTGTGATCATAATGCAGTGATCTAGCACAGAGGGAACGTGTGGACCATGCTGTGTATCGTGTACTCAGGAGACTTTTGTAGAACACCTGTGGGCCATGTACTCAGGACACTTCTGTAGAGCACCTGTGGGTCATGTACTCAGGACACTTCTGTATAGCACCTGTGGGTCATGTACTCAGGACACTTATGTAGAACATCTGTGGACCATGTACTCAGGACACTTCTGTAGAGCACCTGTGGGTTATGTACTCAGGACATTTCTGTAGAGCACCTGTAGGTCATGTACTCAGGAGACTTCTGTAAAGCACCTGTGGGTCATATACTCACGAGACT
The DNA here is from genome assembly GCA_035048485.1 of Pteria penguin. Taxonomy (NCBI): domain Eukaryota; kingdom Metazoa; phylum Mollusca; class Bivalvia; order Pterioida; family Pteriidae; genus Pteria; species Pteria penguin. The sequence continues at coordinate 2,632,501 of CM068580.1, forward strand.
TCTGTAAAGCACCTGTGGGTCATATACTCAGGACACTTCTGTAAAGCACCTGTGCACCATGTACTCAGGACACTTATGTAGAACATCTGTGGACCATGTACTCAGGACACTTCTGTAGAGCACCTGTAGGTCATGTACTCAGGACATTTCTGTAGAGCACCTGTAGGTCATGTACTCAGGAGACTTCTGTAAAGCACCTGTGGGTCATATACTCAGGAGACTTCTGTAAAGCACCTGTGGGTCATATACTCAAGACACTTCTGTAAAGCACCTGTAGGTCATGTACTCAGGAGACTTCTGTAAAGCACCTGTGGGTCATATACTCACGAGACTTCTGTAAAGCACCTGTGGGTCATGTACTCAGGAGACTTCTGTAAAGCACCTGTGGGTCATATACTCAGGAGACTTCTGTAAAGCACCTGTGGGTCATGTACTCAGGACACTTCTGTAAAGCACCTGTGGGTCATATACTCAGGAGACTTCTGTAAAGCACCTGTGGGTCATGTACTCAGGAGACTTCTGTAAAGCACCTGTGGGTCATATACTCAGGAGACTTCTGTAAAGCACCTGTGGGTCATATACTCAGGAGACTTCTGTAGAGCAACTGTGGGTCATGTACTCAGGAGACTTCTGTAGAGCAACTGTGGGTCATGTACTCAGGACACTTATGTAGAACATCTGTGCACCATGTATTCAGGAGACATCTTTAGAGCACCTGTGCATCATGTACTCAGTAGACTTCTGTAGAGCACCTGTGGATCATGTATTCAGGAGACTTCTGTAGACCACCTGTGCACCATGTACTCAGTAGACTTCTGAAGAACACTTGTGCACCATAAATTCAGGAAACTTCTGTAGAGCACCTGTGGATCATGTATTCAGGAGACTTCTGTAGACCACCTGTGCACCATGTACTCAGTAGACTTCTGAAGAACACTTGTGCACCATAAATTCAGGAAACTTCTGTAGAGCACCTGCGGGTCATGTACTCAGGAGACTTCTGTATAGCACCTGTGGGTCATGTACTCAGGACACTTATGTAGAACATCTGTGGACCATGTACTCAGGACACTTCTGTAGAGCACCTGTGGGTCATGTACTCAGGACATTTCTGACGAGCACCTGTATGTCATGTACTCAGGAGACTTCTGTAAAGCACCTGTGGGTCATATACTCACGAGACTTCTGTAAAGCACCTGTGGGTCATATACTCAGGACACTTCTGTAGAGCACCTGTGCACCATGTACTCAGGACACTTATGTAGAACATCTGTGGACCATGTACTCAGGACACTTCTGTAGAGCACCTGTAGGTCATGTACTCAGGACATTTCTGTAGAGCAACTGTGGGTCATATACTCAGGACACTTCTGTAAAGCACCTGTGGGTCATGTACTCAGGAGACTTCTGTAAAGCACCTGTGGGTCATATACTCAGGAGACTTCTGTAAAGCACCTGTGGGTCATGTACTCAGGAGACTTCTGTAAAGCACCTGTGGGTCATATACTCAGGAGACTTCTGTAAAGCACCTGTGGGTCATATACTCAGGAGACTTCTGTAAAGCACCTGTGGGTCATGTACTCAGGAGACTTCTGTAAAGCACCTGTGGGTCATATACTCAGGAGACTTCTGTAAAGCACCTGTGGGTCATATACTCAGGACACTTCTGTAAAGCACCTGTGGGTCATATACTCAGGAGACTTCTGTAAAGCACCTGTGGGTCATGTACTCAGGAGACTTCTGTAAAGCACCTGTGGGTCATGTACTCAGGAGACTTCTGTAAAGCACCTGTGGGTCATATACTCAGGAGACTTCTGTAAAGCACCTGTGGGTCATATACTCAGGACACTTCTGTAAAGCACCTGTGGGTCATGTACTCAGGAGACTTCTGTAAAGTACCTGTGGGTCATATACTCAGGAGACTTCTGTAGAGCACCTGTGCACCATGTACTCAGGACACTTTCGTAGAACAACTGTGCACCATGTATTCAGGAGACATCTTTAGAGCACCTATGCATCATGTACTCAGTAGACTTCTGTAGAGCACCTGTGGATCATGTATTCAGGAGACTTCTGTAGAGCACCTGTGCACCATGTACTTAGTAGACTTCTGAAGAACACTTGTGCACCATAAATTCAGGAAACTTCTGTAGAGCACCTGCGGGTCATGTACTCAGGAGACTTCTGTAGAGCACCTGTGTGCCATGTACTCAAAAGACTTCTGTAGAACACCTGTGCACCATGTACTTAGTAGACTTCTGTAGAGCACCTGTGCACTATGTACCCAAGAGACTTCAGCAGTGCACCTGTGGGCCATGTTTTCAGGAGACTTCTGTAGAGCATCTGTGGGCCATGTACTCAGGACACTTCTGTACAGCACCTGTGGGCCATGTACTCAGGACACTTCTGTAGAGCACCTGTAGGTCATGTACTCAGGAGACTTCTGTAGAACACCTGTGGGTCATGTACTCCGGAGACTTCTGTAAAGTACCTGTGGGTCATATACTCAGGACACTTCTGTAGAGCACCTGTGCACCATGTACTCAGGACATTTCTGTAGAGCACCTGTTGGCCATGTACTCAGGACACTTCTGTACAGCACCTGTGGGCCATGTACTCAGGACACTTCTGTAGAGCATCTGTAGGTCATGTACTCAGGACACTCATGTTAAGCACCTGAAGGTCATGTACTCAGCAGACTTCTGTAGAGCACCTGTGCACCATGTACTCAGGACACTTTTGTAGAACACCTGTGCACCATGTATGCAGGAGACTTCTGTAGAGCACCTGTGGGTCATGTACTCAGGACACTCCTGTAGAGCACTTGTGGGTCATGTACTAAGAACACTTCTGTGCACCATGTATTCAGCAGACTTCTGTAGAATACCTGTGGATCATGTACTCAGGAGTTTATCTGTCTATATAAACTACTGTTGTTCAAAATTTCGAGTTCACAGTGTGTACCTGCGTCTGTTTACAGTACAATCTTATAGTATACAAACTGAACTCACGTACCGGCAACCAGTATGGCATCCTTTATCAACCAGAATGGTATGCTTTATTTACAAGTATGGTATGCTTGACCAACCACAATGGCATGTTTTATCAACCACTATGGTATTCATGATCAACCAGTATGGCATGCTTTATCAACCACTATGGTATGCTTTATCAACCACTATGGTATGCTTTATCAACCACTATGGTATGCCTGACCAGCCACTATGGTATGTTTTATCAACCACTATAGTATACTTTATCAACCACTATGGCATGCTTTATCAACAACTATGGCATGCTTTATTAAACACTATGGTTGCTTTATCAACCACTATGGTATGCTTTATCAACCACTATGGCATGATTTACCAACCACTATGGCATGCTTTATCAACTACTTTGGCATGCTTTATCAACCACTATGGTATGCTTGACCAACCACTATGGTATGCTTCATCAACCACTATGGCATGCTTTATCAACCACTATGGCATGATTTACCAATCACTATGGCATGCTTTATTAACAACTATGGCATGCTTTAACAACCACTATGGTATGCTTTATCAACCACTATAGTATTGTCCTATGACTTATTTGTAATTTGTGAAATTAAAACAAGCATAAATGACTATAATATTAGTCATTTATGCTTGTTTTAATTTCACAAATTACAAATAAGTCATAGGACAGTATGCTTTATCAACCACTATGGCATGATTTACCAACCACTATGGCATGCTTTATTAACCACTATGGCATGCTTTATCAACCACTATGGTATGCTTTATCAACCACTGTGGCATGCTTTATCAACCAGTATTGCATGCTTTATCAACCACTATGGCATGCTTTATCAACCAGTATGGTATGCCTGACCAACCCCTATGGCATGCTTTATCAACCACTATGGCATGCTTTATCAACCAGTATGGTATGCCTGACCATCCACTATGGCACAGCTAACTTTTTAAATATTCCACAGTAACGGTTATTTTCTAAATATTCCACAGTTACGGCTGCTTTCCACGTTTAAATTCAGGTAATTAATGTCTCTTTGATCATAACACAGTGACCTTACAGGAATGACCTTGGATTAAGGTCATGACATCCTTGGGAGTCGATAATGATCCTTTACGAATAATTCGATACAGATCATCGAAAGAATTGTAAAATTCTCCGAAAGACAACATCTCAGTACATTTGATTATAGTGATCTTGACTTCAAAGATACAAAACTGGATCGAAATTAGGGTTTGGGTGATATGCGACTGGTCTATGTACTTTGATATTTTACCTCAAATGACCATAAAGTGAGAACAGGATATCATTTCATAACTTAGTCTAATGTGACCTTAACTTTAAAGATGTGACCTTGGATCATGTTTGAACACATTCTTAAGCCACAAGAATCCATTACAGTATAATATTGTTTCTCACACATTATGACTTTCAATCTCAACTATTATAACTTTCAAGCTACATGTAAATTACATGTACCATAGCAAAATACATGTTGACTGACTGTGTTTCATGTCAATTTCACGCGATATGGAGGTAGGGTGTAATCCAGTTCTTAAACAGAGCGCAGCAGCCCGGGAAATCGAAGCCATAAACTAAGTGCGTTTACCACTACATCACGCCTGTTCCTTATATGGAAATAACAATTCCATGTCCAAGATACATGTAAAGAAAAATATCAAGTAACATGTTACTTTGTTCGAGGAATTCTAACTTCAAAACTCATTAAAAATAAATAGAGTGAAATGGTCATTTAACCATGAAAGACCACTGAAGTGAAATGGTCATTTAACCATGAAAGACCACTGAAGTGAAATGGTCATTTAACCATGAAAGACCACTGAAGTGAAATGGTCATTTGACCATGAAAGACTACTGAAGTGAAATGGTCATTAAACATGAAAGACTACTGAAGTGAAATGGTCATTTAAACATGAAAGATAACTGAAAAGAAACGGTCATTTAACCATGAAAGACTACTGAAGTGAAAAGGTCATTTAAACATGAAAGACCACTGAAGTGAAATGGTCATTTAACTATGAAAGATTACTGAAGTGAAATGGTCATTTAAACATGAAAGACCACTAAAGTGAAAGGGTCATTTAACTATGAAAGACCACTGAAGTGAAATGGTCATTTGATCATGAAAGACTACTGAAGTGAAATGGTCATTAAACATGAAAGACTACTAAAGTGAAATGGTCATTTTTCCGCGACTGCCTTGTAAATGTTTTACAACGGTATATACCATATTGACCATGATAATCCCATTGTCCTATGACATATTCATGTTTTAATTTCCCAAATTACAAATATGTCATAGGACACCATTGTGTAAGAATGTGTTAAGTCTTATCGGGTAGAATACATTAAAGGAGTCGCTAGCACGCTATCCCATTCATATATTGAGATTGATTGATTGATTGATTTTTGTTTTACGTCACACCACGAATATTTCACGTATATGGTGATGGCATCTGCCTGATGCGGGGCATACAAATTTTGACTTTTGCAACGGACTCACCCGAAGCAGTGAGGGATCTTTAACGTGCCATGCATACCACGACAAGGGGCCTTTACTGTCTCATCCGAAAGACATGACAATGGCATGACAAGAGTGGGACTCGAACCCCGGCCTCCCGATCAGGAGTCCGACGCGATACCACTAGGCCACGCTGGCTTTCATATATTGAGCAAAGTGTAAAAATATACCCATTCATACACTGACCATAGTGAAATGCATACCAATTCCGATTATTCGTATATTTTGTGATTAGAAAGATACCCATTGATATATATTTGAATATATTGGGCGGCCTTAAAAGTCTACCCTATTCCAGTCACACGTTTGTATATACTTTTATATAGGAAGTTACCCCCACCCCCATCCCCTGTCCCCGTGAGAGCCAATTCGGGAGTTCTCGCCTCCTTCATATCAAAGGATACAGTCTATATAGGACACGGTCTAAATAGGATACAGTCTAAAGAGGATACGGTCTAAACAGGATACGGTAAAAATACGATATTTACATGCACTGGCTAAAATTCAATTTCACAACTAAACTGAACTAAGTAAAATTTACTGAACACATTCGACGTGTAGTTGATAAATGACTGAAATAACCTTAGTTTACATGAAAGCATTCAGCATGCATAGTAAAGGTCTCGGTGGTGAAATTACCGATGTGTACTTATCCGTCAAAATGAAAATCTCAAAGTGTAGCAGCCATATACGGTGTTGTAACGGAGTACAGATATTGTCCATCATTATGTATAGAGATATCATACATAGCATCTAATACAGCTACGTCAAGGTGAACCAAGCTTCTCGAAGGTGTGATAATTATTCTAGTTTAATGGAGGTCTGTTAGTTATTCTCGACTACCGAAAGTCTGTGATAGAGTTATTCCCAGGTACAAAGTGTACCGGGTCCGGCGCCATAAACTGAGAATATGCTTAAGTCAAAAATTTCATTTTAATTTATTCCATTATCAAACGTTCAAATAAATTTTAATGTAGAATGGTTTACTTCTATTTATCAGTAGAATAAAACTAAATAAAATCCAAATCCCAGTTATTAATTCATTGATGAACAGGAAAATATGAATTTTTGACTTAAGTACATTCTCAGTTTATGGCGCCGGACCCCGAAGGTCTATGAGAGAGTTACTAGTATTCCAATCTACCACATATGTGTGAGAGAGTTATTCCCAGGTACAAAGTGTACCGGAGGTCTGTGAAAGAGTTTTCCCCAGGTACAAAGTGTACCGAAGGTCTGTGATAGAGTTATTCCCAGGTACAAAGTCTACAGAAGGCCTATGATAGTGATTCTCAGGTACAAAATCTACCCACGGTCTATGATAAAAGTTATTCCCAGGTACAAAGTGTACCGAAGGTCTGTGAGAGTTATTCCTAGGCACCAAGTGTACCCAAGGTCTGTGATAGAGTTATTCCCAGGTACAAAGTCTACCCAAGATCTGTGAAAGAGGTATTCCCAGGTACAAAGTCTACCAAAGGTCTGTGATAGTTATTCCCAGGTACAAAGTGTACTGAAGGTCTGTAAGAGTTATTCCCAGGAACAAAGTCTACCAAAGGTCTGTAAGAAGGTTATTCCCAGGTACAAAGTGTACCGATGGTCTGTGATAGATTTATTCCCAGGTACAAAGTGTTCCGAAGGTCTGTGAAAGAGTGATTCTTAGGATGTACAAAGTCTACCCACGGTCTTTGATAGAGTTGTTCCTAGGTGCAAAGGGTACCGAAAGTTTGTGAGAGATTTATTCCCAGGTTGTACAAAGTCAACCCAAGTCTGTGACAGAGTTATTCCCAGGTTGTACAAAGTCTATCCAAGGTCTGTGACGAATTATTACCAGGTTGTACAAAGTCTATCCAAGGTCTGTGGTAGATTTATTCCCAGGTTGTACAAAGTCTACCCACGGTTTGTGCTTGTGCACTAACTCTCCGGTCTTTTAAACCATTATCCACTGAATACCACCAGGTTAGTGAATAATCGTAAGGGATATAGCGTTCAAATAATCGTATCATTCCCTGTATACATTTGAAAGTATGTCTGATTAACTCTGAAGAAAGTCCTATCTACGGACCACAATAGGCAACTTACAGGAAACTCGCAATGTATCATCAGAGCGGCGTTAGAAGCGCAGGGTGGTCAGGACCGCCGTGTTATCGAGCGACGTTTGGCGTTATCATGGTCGCATAAGAACACCTCTATACAGCGATTAGATAAACACAACTGACGTACGCAAACATGTTTACTTCTTAAAGTTTCTCCGTGTTCCATGTGTACATAGAATAACCAAAAACATAAACATATACAAGAATGCAAAACAGTGTTACAATTTCTTCACGGTGAATGGAGACTGCATATCATTGCAGAGGTTTGCTGTAGAGAACCTTGGAATTTAAAGTATAGTTAATATGAAGAGATCTAGCTTGCTATTGTAGAATTGTTCTTCGTAAATTAAATTTGCAATTATTCAGCTTGAATGCCCTCTGTCGACAATCTGAATTCATTTCAATACACCTCACCTCGTTAGGTATATTTTCATACACATGTTAAATATGAATTTTATTTCAATTGGAAAAACTTGTTAAAAGCAGAAAAATCAGCTGATGGGACATAAATGTCTCTTACGTTTTATGATACTATCTAAATATGTTTAAGAATTCGATTCGTTTTATCTTGGTGGCGCTTCATGTTATCTGGGGAAAATTAGACCTGCTGCTGATATAAATTTTAAAGAACCAAGTCTGTCCGTAATACATCTCAAGTTGTCCGTGTTACATCTCAAATCTGTCCGCATTACATCTCAAGTGTGTTCGTATTACATCTTAAATCTGTCTGCACTACACCTCAAATCTGTACTCACTATATCTCAAATCTGTCCGTATTACATCTCAAGTAGGTCCGTACATCTTAAGTCTGTCCGAACTACATCTCAAGTCTCTTATATTACATCAAAAGTCTGTCAATATTACAGCTAAAGTCTGTCTGCACTACATCTCAAATCTGACCTCACTTTATCTCATATCTGTCCGTATTACATTTCTAGTCTGTCCGTATTACAACTCAAGGCTATCCGCACTACATCTCAAGTCCGTCCGCACTACATCTCAAGTTTGTCCGTATAGCGTCTCAAGTCTGTACGTATTATAACTAAAGTCTGTCCGTATGACATCTCAAGTCTGTTTTACATCTTCAGTCTGTCTGCACTACATCTCAAGTTTGTCCGCACTACATCTCAAGTCTGTCCGCACTACATTTGAAGTCTGTCCGTATTACATCTTAAGTCTGTCTGCAATACATCTCAAATTTGTCCGTATAATATCTCAGGTCTGTCCGTATTACATCTCAGGTATGTCCGTATTACATCTCAAGTCTGTCCGTATTACATCTTAAGTCTGTCTGCAATACATCTCAAATCTGACCTTACTATATCTCAAGTCTTCCAGTATTACATCTAGAGTCTGTCTATATAACATCTAAAGTCTGTCCGCACTACATCTCAGGTTTGTCAGTATTACATCTAAAGTCTGTCCGTATTACATCTTTTTTACAAATTTTAACGTAATTCAGGTAAACTCGGCTGCCTCATTTCTTTTACTTGGGATCGTTTAACATGATCGTGATTACCATTTTCAAATAAATATGAAAAGTTAATTAGGACGTACAGGTACCTCTGATAACGACCGACCTCTGATAACGACCGACCTCTGTAAATTCTCGGTAGGGCCGGCATACCACAATATCAAGTACTTATCACGTGGCCGAGAGGCCCCGAGTTCGAGTCCTCCGGAGACTAGTTGGCATCCTGTCTTTCGGATGAGGCAGTAAAACCGAGGTCACGTGTCACGGTACACGTGGCATGTAAACGATCCTTTCGGGTGAGTCGGTTGTATAGGTATAAATTTCACTGGATCAGGCAGGTGCCGTCACCTTATAAGTGCAATACTCTTGACGTGAAGTAAAACAAGAGTCTAACAGAAATTTCACGATATTTGATGTGTGAACTGAGAGTATCTCATGACAAAATAAACACATCTTTCCGTAATATAATTTTAGCTCGTTTGAAAATGTTTTTATTAAAAAGGAACTCGTGAGAACTTCATGTAAAAATTGAAATAAAATGATAAATATCGCAAGCAGAAATGTGGGACTCAGCTCAACATTTGACCCGCTGAATTGAAAATGCTAGTGATCGAATTTGGCAGTATTAACAGGAGAAATAAATGTACTGGATTGACAAACAGACAACCATCTACACCAAACAGAACATATACCACACACTGTCCATAAACTATTAATGAAGTATTTCAGGTGATTATAAATAAATGTTTTTGGTGCTGTCTTACCAGTGCGTGTTAGAGTCAGTAATTTCCTTATTTGAACATATACACCTGAATGGCTTGGGACTCTTGTAATGATCCGTATAATGGCTGACCGTACATGGCCGTTATGTAGGTCACATCAGAGATAAGGAGCTTATATATCGTAGACTAACCCTACTGCAGTGACATATTGATACGCTGCTACATAACACTTACTTTACACCCCCTCCCTTCCCTTTACGACCTCTCGTGGTGCTGGTATACATCTGAGTAGCTACTATCGGGCGAGAGTGCAGAAAACAAATTCTGTCAAGAGGGGGTCCATCCTACACGACTTCTGTCGCAGTTGTTCCAAACATGTCGTAGGGTGTAGATTCACCAGTTTAACAACCAACCAATCAAGAACCATTGTTTTCCCTTAAGTTGGATTTCGGTCCTACTCTATGATCTACTCATGTTTTACAATCTACAGTCTATAGGTGTTAGACATAGTATTACATTATGGTGCAATATTAACCAAAGACACTTCGCCTTGTGATGAAGATTGTATTAGCTCTACACGAGACTTCACTATGTGATGTAGATTGTATGGTGCCGTATTAGCTACACGAGACTTCACTACGTAATGTAGATTGTATAGTGCCGTATTAGCTACACGAGACTTATGTAGATTGTATGGTGCGGTATTAGCTACATGAGGCTTCACTATGTGATGTAGATTGTATGGTGCAGTATTAGCTACATGAGGCTTCACTATGTGATGTAGATTGTATGGTGCAGTATTAGTTACACGAGACTTCACTATGTGATGAAGATGGTATGGTGCCGTATTAGCTACACACCAGACTTCACTATGTGATGTAGATTGTATGGTGCAGTATTACCTATACGAGAATTCAATTCAGATCCTGAGCAACATGATACTCATGGATAGTGCAGGTCCGATGTATTCCACTTGAAACGAGTACCTACTACAATGACCAATAAACGTACTTAGTGTCCAGCCACCGAGTCTATGTAATGGAACGATAATGACAGAGAATGGGACACTTAACAACCGACCTACCTAACCCATCTAAACATCGCCGAGTACCAAACCTGCCCAAACCAATCCATGATGAAGCGTTCAGAAATTTTCGACATCGATACATTCCTATTGGAGAGGAGGACTGTAAATATGTTAAACTATGTTCCAAAACGAAACAAAACACATGCGCTGTAGGAGGTACATAGAGAATGGAAAGGGACAACGGGCATTGACACTGCGTGTGCTGTATGTATACATGGGTAATAATAAAGAACAACACACATTGACACTGCGTGTGCTGTATGGATACATGGGTAATGGTGAAGGACGACAAGCATTGACACTGCGTGTGCTGTATGGATACATGGGTAACGGGAAGGGCAACAAGCATTGACACTGCGTGTGCTGTATGTATACATGGGTAATAATAAAGAACAACACACATTGACACTGCGTGTGCTGTATGGATACATGGGTAATGGTGAAGGACGACAAGCATTGACACTGCGTGTGCTGTATGGATACATGGGTAACGGGAAGGGCAACAAGCATTGACACTGCGTGTGCTGTATGTATACATCGGTAATAATAAAGAACAACACGCATAGACACTGCGTGTGCTGTATGTATACATTGGTAATAATAAAGAACAACACGCATTGACACTGCGTGTGCTGTATGGATACATGGGTAATGGTGAAGGACAACAAGCATTGACACTGCGTGTGCTGTATGGATACATGTGTAATGGGAAGGACAACAAGCATTGACACTGCGTGTACTGTATGGATACATGGGTAATGGTGAAGGACAACGAGCATTGACACTGCGTGTGCTGTATGTATACATGGGTAATGGTGAAGGACAACAAGCATTGACACTGCGTGTGCTGTATGTATACATGGGTAATGGTGAAGGACAACAAGCATTGACACTGCGTGTGCTGTATGTATACATGGGTAATGGTGAAGGACAACAAGCATTGACACTGCGTGTGCTGTATGGATACATGGGTAATGGGAAGGACAACAAGCATTGACACTGCGTGTGCTGTATGGATACATGGGTAATGGGAAGGACAACAAGCATTGACACTGCGTTTGCTGTATGGATACATGGGTAATGGCTAGGACAACAAGCATTCACACTGTGTGCGCAATAGGCGTACATACAGAATGGTAAGGAACAACAAGCAATCATTCTGCGTGTGCAGTGGGGCATATAGAGAATAGTAAAGGGAAATACGCATTTACACTGCGTGCGCCATAGGGAGTCAAAGAGAATGGGTTTGGACAACAAGCCTTCACACTGTGTGTACCAGAGAAATCAGTGGCGGATTTAGAGCCGCCCCCCCCCCCCCTCTTTCCGGCGCATATTTACTATTAAAATCCAGATTTGGCACCAAAAATGGCTGAGTTGTTTGGCTAATACTCATGTGGGCCCCTCCCCCTTTCCGGAAATCCTGGATCCGCTATTGGAGATATATAGAAAATTGTAAGTGTCATCATGCCTTCATACTGCACGTGCTATATGGGTACACAGACAATGATAAGGAACAGTGACCATTCACTCTATGTGTGCTTCAGGGGTACATACCCAATTGTTAGGGGTAACAAGCATTCACGTTGTATGTGCTATAGGGGTACACAGACAATGGTTAGGGACAACATGTATTCACTCTGCGTGTGCTACAGGGGTACATACCCAATCGTTAGGGGTAACAAGCATTCACTTTGTATGTGCTATAGGGGTACACAGACAATGGTTATGGACAACATGTATTCACTCTGCGTGTGCTATAGGGGTACACAAACAATGGTTAGGGACAACATGTATTCACTCTGCGTGTGCTACAGGGGTACATACCCAATTGTTAGGGGTAACAAGCATTCACGTTGTATGTGCTATAGGGGTACACAGACAATGGTTAGGGACAACATGTATTCACTCTGCGTGTGCTACAGGGGTACATACCCAATTGTTAGGGGTAACAAGCATTCACTTTGTATGTGCTATAGGGGAACACAGACAATGGTTATGGACAACATGTATTCACTCTGCGTGTGCTATAGGGGTACACAAACAATGGTTATGGACAACATGTATTCACTCTGCGTGTGCTATAGGGGCACACAGACAATGGATAGGGACAACAATCATTCAATCTGCGTGTGCTACATGGGTACATAGAGGATGATAATGGACAAAAAGCATTCCCTCTGCGTGCGCTATAGGGGTACATAGACAATGGTATTAAGGGACAACATGCATTCGCACTGCGTGTGCTACATGAATATATAGAGAATAGTAAGGGACAACAAGCATTCACTCTGCGTGTGTTCTAAAGGTATATAGAGCATGGTAAGGGAAACATGCATTGGTACTACGTGCGTTATTGGGGTACACAATGGTAAGGATGTACTCTAATGATAACTAGTTTAAGTTCTATGAAGTTTTCCTCAAACATCTTCAACCACCCCCCCCCCCCCTTTCTCCTCTTTTTCGCATACTACATATAAGAAGTGTAACTTACGACTTCTTCTTCCGTGGCCGTGAATACGATTTTAGCGTTACCCTGCACGACTCTCCAGTCGCCAACACGTCCCTTGTGACGATGGTAACAGAAGGAAGTGGTAAATGGCATCATGATAGCCTACAGGGTGCCTAAACACGCATGTTTATCATCTACACTGCTCCGCTATACTCCATGCTCAAGGTCACATTCACGTTCAATTCCAACATTTCTAAGAGAAATAAGAAAACACAATTTACTGGCAATAACAAGGCTTCATAATCCAGACGCGAGAGTGAAGAAACGAGAATATCAGAAAATCTCAAAGTGCCAATAAATGACACAGCTATGTAGAGAAGCGATGTGTCGGCCACCAGTCTCTCCGGCGAGGGCTCTAGAGGCATTGGATGAACATTTCTGATCGCGATCTGTCGATGCCAATACATATATCGCAGTAAAGCATGCTGTATAACGCACTATTCCCACAAACACAAACGTCTACAAACTTTAAACTGACGTACACACTTTTTAGCCCTCAACCATCAAATGCCGTCAGGATGTTGCTCTATAGACTTCTCGATCATCTACTCATCTCCTGACCTCCATGTCCAAGGCAGGTCATCATTGACATGGTTCCTGTGGCTTAATGACCGAGGTACTGTCAGTGACGAGTTACGTAGACTGTCGACGCTTGGTCAGCGACAGCGGTCAATGCATAGTACATCCTGAATACTGACAGTCGTAAAACAATGATTACATAGCAGTCGATATACGGCGCTTATTGAGCCTAAGATTATATACAGGCAGTGCTACACAATCAAATGACTGTCTGAATGCTTGATCTACTAGATTATAGGCAGACGACGTCAAGTCATTCACAGCTTTAGCATTCCATTTAATGCCAATTGAAGCGTTTGCGATATCAGTAAATTGTACGCATAATGACAACCATCCGGAACATCTCTTAAGATGACTGTAGGAGACTAATATAGAGTCAGGGGCGTATCCAGATATCCCAGTATCTTACGAGAACGATAGACGACCGACTGTAGATTTATAATGTCACGGGTGCATCCAGATATCGCATAAACAACATCGCTCGCGATGTTTGTAGGAAACAGGGGCGCATCCAGACATTTCAACGCTAGCGCATAAACAATATCGCTCTCTTAAGATGACTGTAGGAGACTAAAGACAGGGGTGCATCCAGATATCTCAACCATAAGAGCATAAACGGTATCGCTCCAGTAATATAGAAACAGGGGCGTATCCAGATATTTCAACTGTAGCGCAAAAACCGGTAGTGCTCTCGCATGATGACTGTAGGAGACTGTTTTAAATAGAGACAGCGGCGCATCCAGGTATCTCAACCATAGCGCATAAAAGGTATAGCTATAATAACGCAGAAATCCAGGTATTTCAACTGTAGCGCAAAAATACTGGTAGTGCTCTCGCATGATGACTGTAGGAGACTATTTTTTAAATAGAGACAGCGGCGCATCCAGGTATCTCAACCATAGCGCATAAAAGGTATAGCTATAGTAACGCAGAAATCCAGGTATTTCAACTGTTGCGCAAAAATACTGGTAGTGCTCTCGCATGATGACTGTAGGAGACTATTTTTTAAATAGAGACAGCGGCGCATCCAGGTATCTCAACCATAGCGCATAAAAGGTATAGCTATAGTAATATAGAAATCCAGGTATTTCAACTGTAGCGCAAAAATACCGGTAGTGCTCTCGCATGATGACTGTAGGAGACTATTTTTTAAATAGAGACAGCGGCGCATCCAGGTATCTCAACCATAAACGATATAGCTATAGTAAAATGACTGGAGGAGACTAAATTGAGACAAGGGCGCATCTAGGTATCTAACTGTAACCTAAAGACGGTATCGCTCTTGTAAGATGACTTGAAAAGACTATTTAAAAGAGTCAGGGGCGCATCCAGATACCTCAACTCTAACGCAAAAAAGATACAGATCTAGTAGATGACTGGAAGAGACTTACAGAGTACAGAGCGCATCAAGAGAGCTAAGCTCTAGCGCTCAAGGGACTCACTTTCATAAGATAAATGAATAAGGTATAGATTACGATTAAGAAATCCCAAACCCTGTATGCATTCTTATGGTGATAAGTGGCAATTGTGGTTCCGGAAATAAAAAAGTAAGAAGAAGAAGAATACCCAAGGCGTCTCGTGTCCGATATAGACCTCGTATGATACATGACAGAATTTCGAAACAAGACCAAGAAAAGAAGGATTTGACCTGTGTCAGATGAGTGGGAAATGCACATATAGTATCTTACACTCATCTGCTGAATTATGGTATCGAATAAACATTTACCGACTTGTAATATCTAATACCCCTCTGCCACTCGCATTTAGAATCTTAGAAAATAGAAAAAAAAAGACTGCGGGACACGAAAACGTTCTGTCCTTGTAAGACGATTGAAGAAGTGAAGTGAACTCGCCCTCATAAGATCAACTGAGACGAAGAAGGGATCTTGCTGTCACAAGATCGATGAAATATTCGTAGCACATCCACAGAAAAGGATTTCGCTCTCGTAAGATCAATGAAGTATCCGTGGTACATCCACAGGAATTAATCTCATTCTCGTAAGTTCATCAAAGTATCCGTAGGGCATCCACATGAATGGATCTCGCTCTCGTAAGACCATTGAAGTATCCTTAGTTCATCCACAGAAAGGGATCTTGTTCTCGTTAGATCATTGAAGCATCCGTAGCACACCCACAGGAAAAGACAAAAAGGATTTCGTTGTCGTAAGATCATTGAAGTATCCGTGGCACATCCACTGGAGGGGAACTTATATTCCTAAGATCATTGAAGCATCCGTGGCACATCCACTGGAGGGGAACTTATATTCCTAAGATCATTGAAGTATCCGTGGCACATCCACTGGAGGGGAACTTATATTCCTAAGATCATTGAAGTATCCGTGGCACATCCACTGGAGGGGAACTTATATTCCTAAGATCATTGAAGTATCCGTGGAACATCCACTGGAGGGGAATTTATAACCCTAAGATCATTGAAGTATCCATGGCACATCCACTGGAGGGGAACTTATATTCCTAAGATCATTGAAGTATCCGTGGCACATCCACTGGAGGGGAACTTATATTCCTAAGGTCATTGAAATATCCGTGGCACATCCACTGGAGGGGAACTTATATTCCTAAGATCATTGAAGTATCCGTGGCACATCCACTGGAGGGGAATTTATATTCCTAAGATCATTGAAGTATCCGTGGCACATCCACTGGAGGGGAACTTACATTCCTAAGATCATTGAAGTATCCGTGGAACATCCACTGGAGGGGAACTTACATTCCTAAGATCATTGAAGTATCCGTGGAACATCCACTGGAGGGGAACTTATATTCCTAAGATCATTGAAGTATCCGTGGAACATCCACTGGAGGGGAACTTACATTCCTAAGATCATTGAAGTATCCGTGGCACATCCACTGGAGGGGAACTTATATTCCTTAGATCATTGAAGTATCCGTGGCACATCCACTGGAGGGGAACTTACATTCCTAAGATCATTGAAGTATCCGTGGAACATCCACTGGAGGGGAACTTACATTCCTAAGATCATTGAAGTATCCGTGGAACATCCACTGGAGGGGAACTTACATTCCTAAGATCATTGAAGTATCCGTGGCACATCCACTGGAGGGAAACTTATATTCCTTAGATCATTGAAGTATCCGTGGCACATCCACTGGAGGGGAACTTACATTCCTAAGATCATTGAAGTATCCGTGGCACATCCACTTGAGGGGAACTTATATTCCTAAGATCATTGAAGTATCCGTAGTATATCCATGGGAAGGGATCTCGCTCTTGTACGATCCCTTGAGATGACAAAGGGATGTCGCTCTTGTACGATCCCTTGAGATGACAAAGGGATGTCGCTGTTGTACGATCCCTTGAGATGACAAAGGGATGTCGCTCTTGTACGATCCCTTGAGATGACAAAGGGATGTCGCTCTTGTACGATCCCTTGAGATGACAAAGGAATGTCGCATTCAATAGAAGTTTGAAACAGACATCACTTTGTAAGACGCAAGTATACGTTTTCATTCCATCAAATGGATTTAGACTTTGTAGTATCCTTGAATTACGTACACTCTCGTAACTTAACCAAAGAGATGGGGAGAACTCGCATTCGTAATATCATTGAAGGAGGTAGAAGAATCTCGCCCTCGAAATACAAAAAAAGAAGGTAAAAGAAGAAGCAGTATGTCGGCAGGCATTTATCATCTGACGTCTGTTTATATATCCCTAAGGAGAGACCGTATGTTGGCAGGTTATCTGTCATCTGCTGCCTCCCTATACGACCTAAGGAGAGACAGTATCTTGACAGGTTATCTATCATCTCCTGCCTCCCTATACGTCCCTAAGGAGAGACAGTATCTTGACAGGTTATCTATCATCTGCTGCCTCCCTATACGTCCCTAAGGAGAGACCGTATGTTGGCAGGTTATCTGTCATCTGCTGCCTCCCTATACGTCCTAAGGAGAGACAGTATCTTGACAGGTTATCTATCATCTGCTGCCTCTCTATACGTCCCTAAGGAGAGACAGTATGTTGGCAGGTTATCTATCATCTGCTGCATCCCTATATGTCCCTTAGGCAAGACAGTATATTGGCAGGTTATCTATCACCTACTGCCTCCCTATCTGTCCCTTAGAAGAGACAGGATGCTGGCAGGTTATCTGCCATCTGCTGCCTCCCTATATGTCCCTAGGGAGAAACAGTATGTTGGCAGGTTATCTATCATCTGCTCACTCCCTATACGTCCCTAAGGAGAGGCAGTATGTTTGCAGGTTATCTATCATCTGCTGCCTCCCTATACGTCCCTAAGGAGAGACAGTATCTTGACAGGTTATCTATCATCTCCTGCCTCCCTATACGTCCCTAAGGAGAGACAGTATGTTGGCAGGTTATCTATCATCTGCTGCCTCCCTATACGTCCTAAGGTTGATTGGTGTTTTACGTCGCTTTCAACAATTTTTCAGTTATATCGCGACATGGAAGCAGGAGGTAACCAACCTCTTAAACATAGTGGCGCAACCCGGGAATCGAACCCGGATCGTCGGCACCGCAAGCCAAGCGCTTAACCACTACACCAAGTCTGCCCCACGTCCTAAGGAGAGACAGTATCTTGACAGGTTATCTATCATCTGCTGCCTCCCTATACGTCCTAAGGAGAGACCGTATGTTGACAGGTTATCTATCATCTGCTGCCTCCCTATACGTCCCTAAGGAGAGACAGTATGTTGGCAGGTTATCTATCATCTGCTGCATCCCTATATGTCCCTTAGGAAAGACTTTATATTGGCAGGTTATCTATCACCTACTGCCTCCCTATCTGTCCCTTAGAAGAGACAGGATGCTGGCAGGTTATCTGTCATCTGCTGCCTCCCTATATGTCCCTAGGGAGAGACAGTATGTTGGCAGGTTATCTATCATCTGCTCACTCCCTATACGTCCCTAAGGAGAGACAGTATCTTGACAGGTTATCTATCATCTGCTGCCTCCCTATACGTCCCTAAGGAGAGGCAGTATGTTTGCAGGTTATCTATCATCTGCTGCCTCCCTATACGTCCCTAAGGAGAGGCAGTATGTTGACAGGTTATCTATCATCTGCTGCCTCCCTATACGTCCCTAAGGAGAGACAGTATCTTGACAGGTTATCTATCATCTGCTGCCTCCCTATACGTCCCTAAGGAGAGACAGTATCTTGACAGGTTATCTATCATCTCCTGCCTCCCTATACGTCCCTAAGGAGAGACAGTATCTTGACAGGTTATCTATCATCTGCTGCCTCCCTATACGTCCCTAAGGAGAGACAGTATGTTGGCAGGTTATCTGTCATCTGCTCCTTCCCTATATATCCAAAAGAAAAGGCAGTATTTTGGCAGGTTATCTATCATCTGCTGTCTCCCTATACATCCCAAAGGAGAGACAGTATGTTGGCAGGTTATTTTATCTGCTGCCTCCCTCTACCTCCTAAGGAGGGACAGTATGTTGGCAGGTTATCTATCATCTGCTGTCTCCCTATACATCCCAAAGGAGAGACAGTATGTTAGCAGGTTATTTTATCTGCTGCCTTCCTATACATCCCTAAGGAGAGAGTATGTTGGCAGGTTGAAAATGCCTAAATGCTTCAGGTGGGTATGTAGCATACTGCAAAATAATAATGCAATGCACAAGAAAGGTAGCACAACCCTATCAAAAAGGTACCATAACCCTTACAGAAAGGTACCACAACTCTATCAGAAAGGTACCACAACCCTATCTGAAAGGTACCACAACCCCATCAGAAAGGTACCACAACCCTATCATAAAGGTACCACAAAAGTATCAAGACAATTTATATGTCCTGGTTATCAAGACAATTTACATGTCCTGGGTATCAAGACAATTTACATGTCCTAGGTATCAAGACAATTTACAAGTCCTGGGTATCAAGGCAATTTACATGTCCTCGGTATCAAGACAATATTTATGTCCTGGATATCAAGACAATTTATATGTCCTGGTTATCAAGACAATTTACATGTCTTGTGTATCAAGACAATTTACATGTCCTGGGTACCAAGACAATTTACATGTCCTAGGTACCAAGTCTGACTATCAAAACAATTTACATGTCCCAGGTATCAAGGCAATTTACATGTCCTGGGTATCAAAACAATTTACATGTCTTGACTATCAAGACAACATACATGTCTTGTGTATCAAGACAACATACATGTGTTGTAGGGGTCAAACAGTTTGGAAATATTTTGTTTCAGTTTTCAGTTTTCAGTCTTTGGTTTGGTTTTTTTTGGTTCTGTTTGTTAACTTTTCAAGACATCAGTATCAGGATTATTAAGGAAGCATGTAACTGGAAACTTTTTAAGATGATTTGCTATAAATGATAGACGTGATTTAATGAGCCTCAGGAAATTCTGTCATTGTATAATTAGTCATGAAAAGTCTAGAAATGTTCATCTCTGATCATCTGAGATGATATCAATTTCCTCTGTAGCTAAGCAATTAATTCAGTCTCACAGATTGTATACATTAATGACAAGAGAGTAAAAGTAAAAACTGAACATGTGACCATGAGATGTGAATTTAAAGTGGTTTTGATTAATGCTTGCATCCCTATGTCCTGGATATCAAGAAAATTTACATGTCAATAAGCATTTACAGCTAAAAGTAGTCTAAGCATTTCTAAAAGAAACCTGAAGATGGACAACATACAACTTCACATTCAATGACTGTATATCAACTATTGTAGGTTAGATGTGACAAGAGTGCAGAAGAAATTTGTGAAATGTAAATGCTGCACTTAAAATATGTGTAGCATAAAACACTGGACATCTTCCTTGTGAAATGTCACAATGTCGTGACCTATGTGAATATTGAATGACAACATGTAACTTATATACAAATTTATGACATATCCCTGTTTTCAGTAACCAAATTCTAAATCACATGTTAAAAGATAAACTCGGTTTGTAAACTATTCTGTATGTTACAAAGATGAGAAGTTGGGAATTTTGAATAATAAATATATTAATATAAGTACTTATTTACTTCTGCTCAAATATCTAAATTGATCACTGGATAAAACTATTGCTTCCTATTTGATTGATTGTCTCTCAAATGAGAAGTGTCCCACCCCTGATTAATTAAATCTACGAAGTCAAACACTCTAGATCAAACACTCTATGTCAAATACTCTAAGTCAAACACTCTAAGTCAAACACTCTAAGTCATACACTCTAAGTCAAACACTCTAAGTCATACACTCTAAGTCAAACACTCTAAGTCATACACTCTAAGTCATACACTCTAAGTCAAACACTCTAAGTCATACACTCTAAGTCATACACTCTAAGTCAAACACTCTAAGTCATACACTCTAAGTCAAACACTCTAAGTCATACACTCTAAGTCAAACACTCTAAGTCATACACTCTAAGTCAAACACTCTAAGTCAAACACTCTAAGTCATACACTCTAAGTCAAATAGTCTAAGTCAAACACTCTAAGTCATACACTCTAAGTCATACACTCTAAGTCAAACACTCTAAGTCATACACTCTAAGTCAAACACTCTAAGTCAAATACTCTAAGTCAAACACTCTAAGTCATACACTCTAAGTCAAACACTCTAATAAGTCTCTATAAGCTCTATACTACAAATGCATGGAATGCAAGAAAAGTTATAAGAGAAACTGGACGGTACACTGATAACAGACTCTGTAACACCCTCCCCCCCCCATCACACACACCTACACAAACACATACACACACACCTACACAAACACACATGCACTAAAACACTAAAGAAAACAAAGACTTGCTCTCCAAACAGCACAATGACCGATATCTAAATACAGTGTTGTTCCAAAAACCATCACAGTCTGGAACATACCAGATTTGTCCATTCAAATCCTCTAAACTAAATCATCTGTGAGAATGAACTAAAACATCCGAGTAAATCAAATGAACCAAATCATCCGAGAAAATGAACCAAATCATCCGAGAAAATGAACCAAATCATTCAATAAAATGAAAGAGTAGTAGTACTAGGTGTGAGTTTTCAATGTTAATTTGCACCTATGTGCTGGTAAGATTGGTATACTAATATATCTGCAAAATGAAATACATATACACATACACATTATTAATTAGATAGGCCTAATAAGCACTTCCATGATAAATTCTGTACAAATGAAGTAGGACCATATTTAGAAAATAAGTAAAGGTAGGACCTGATTAGTGTCATTCTGTATCAATTAAGTAGGAGAAAGACCTGATTAGTGACATTCTGTATGAATTAAGTAAGAGAAGGACCTGATTAGTGACATTCTGTATGAATTAAGTAAGAGAAGGACCTGATTAGTGACATTCTGTATGAATTAAGTAAGAGAATGACCTGATTAGTGACATTCTGTAGGACTTAAGTAAGAGAAGGACCTGATTAGTGACATTCTGTATGAAGGACCTGACTAGTGACATTCTGTAGGAAATAAGTAAGAGAAGGACCTGATTAGTAACATTCTGTATGAATTAAGTAAGAGAAGGACCTGATTAGTGACATTCTGTAGGAATTAAGTAAGAGAAGGACCTGATTAGTGACATTCTGTATGAATTAAGTAAGAGAAGG
The DNA here is from genome assembly GCA_035048485.1 of Pteria penguin. NCBI lineage: Eukaryota > Metazoa > Mollusca > Bivalvia > Pterioida > Pteriidae > Pteria > Pteria penguin. The sequence goes on from CM068580.1 coordinate 2,655,107, forward strand.
ACCTGATTAGTGACATTCTGTATGAATTAAGTAAGAGAAGGATCTGATAAGTGACATTCTGTAGGACTTAAGTAAGAGAAGGACCTGATTAGTGACATTCTGTATGAAGGACCTGACTAGTGACATTCTGTAGGAAATAAGTAAGAGAAGGACCTGATTAGTGACATTCTGTATGAAATAAGTAAGAGTTGGACCTGATTAGTGACATTCTGTGGGAATGAAGTAAGAGAAGGACCTGATTAGTGACATTCTGTAAGAATTAAATAAGTTTTGTTTTGTTTGATTATTGTTTTACGTCACTCCACGATTATTTCACGTATATGGTGACGGCATCTGCCTGATGCATTGCATACAAATTTAGACCTTTGCAACGGACCCACCCGAAGCAGTGAGGGATCTTTTACGTGCCACGCCTACACGGGACCTTGGTTTTTACTGTCTCATCCGAAAGACACTGTATGAATTAAGTAAGAGAAGGACCTGGTTAGTGACATTCTGTAGGAAATAAGTAAGAGAAGGACCTGATTAGTGACATTCTGTAGGAAATAAGTAGGAAAAGGACCTGATTAGTGACATTTTGTATGAATTAAATAAGAGAAGGACCTGATTAGTGACATTCTGTATGAATTAAGTAAGAGAAGGACCTGATTAGTGACATTCTGTGGGAATGAAGTAAGAAAAGGACCTGATTAGTGGTATTCTGTGGGAATGAAGTAAGAGAAGGACCTGATTAGTGGCATTCTGTGGGAAATAAGTAAGAGAAGGACCTGATTAGTGACATTCTGTGGGAAATAAGTAAGAGAAGGGCCTGATTAGTGATATTCTGTGGGAAATAAGTAAGAGAAGGACCTGATTAGTGACATTCTGTGGGAAATAAGTAAGAGAAGGACCTGATTAGTGACATTCTGTATAAAATAAGTAGAAGAAGGACCTGATTAGTGACATGCTGTAGGAATTAAGTAAGAGAAGGACCTGATTAGTGACATTCTGTGGGAATGAAGTAAGAGAAGGACCTGATTAGTGGTATTCTGTGGGAAATAAGTAAGAGAAGGACCTGATTAGTGACATTCTGTATGAAATAAGTAGAAGAAGGACCTGATAAGAGACATTCTGTAGGAAATAAGTAAGAGAAGGACCTGATTAGTGAGATTCTGTATGAATTAAGTAGTAGAAGGACCTCATTAGTGACGTTCTGGATGAATTAAGTAAGAGAAGGACCTGATTAGTGATATTCTGTATGAATTAAGAAGGAGCAACACCTGATTTGTGGAATTTGGTTCAAATTAAGAAGGAGAAGGACCAGATAAGTGACATTCTGTATAAATTAAGTACGAGAAGGACCTGAATAGTGGCATTTGGCTCAAATTAAGTATGAGAAGGACCTGATTATTGACATTTTGTATGAATTAAGTAAGAGAAGGACCTGATTAGTGACATTCTGTATGAATTAAGTAAGAGAAGGACCTGATTAGTGACATTCTGTAGGAATTAAGTATGAGAAGGACCTGATTAGTGACATTCTGTAGGACTTAAGTAAGAGAAGGACCTGATTAGTGACATTCTGTATGAAGGACCTGACTAGTGACATTCTGTAGGAAATAAGTAAGAGAAGGACCTGATTAGTGACATTCTGTATGAATTAAATAAGAGGAGGACCTGATTAGTGACATTCTGCAGGAAATAAGTAGGAAAAGGACCTGATTAGTGACATTCTGTAGGAAATAAGTAAGAGACGGACCTGACTAGTGACATTCTATATAAATTAAGTAAGAGAAGGACCTGATTAGTGACATTCTGTATGAATTAAGTAAGAGAAGGACCTGATAAGTGACATTCTGTATAAATTAAGTACGAGAAGGACCTGAATAGTGGCATTTGGCTCAAATTAAGTAAGAGAAGGACCTGATTAGTGACATTTTGTATGAATTAAGTAGGAGAAGGAGCTGATTAGTGACATTCTGTAGGAATTAAGTAAGAGAAGGACCTGATTAGTGACATTCTGTATGAATTAAGTAAGAGAAGGACCTGACTAGTGACATTCTATATAAATTAAGTAAGAGAAGGACCTGATTAGTGACATTCTGTATGAATTAAGTAAGAGAAGGACCTGATTAGTGACATTCTGTATAAATTAAGTAAGAGAAGGACCTGACTAGTGACATTCTGTATGAATTAAGTACGAGAAGGACCTGAATAGTGGCATTTGGTTCAAATTAAGAAGGAGAAGGACCTGATAAGTGACATTCTGTATAAATTAAGTACGAGAAGGACCTGAATAGTGGCATTTGGCTCAAATAAAGTAAGAGAAGGACCTGATTAGTGACATTTTGTATGAATTAAGTAGGAGAAGGAGCTGATTAGTGACATTCTGTAGGAATTAAGTAAGAGAAGGACCTGATTAGTGACATTCTGTATGAGTTAAGTAAGAGAAGGACCTGATTAGTGACATTCTGTGTGAATTAAGTAAGAGAAGGACCTGATTAGTGACATTCTGTATGAATTAAGGAAGAGAAGGACCTGATTAGTGACATTCTGTGTGAATTAAGTAAGAGAAGGACCTGATTAGTGACATTCTGTATGAATTAAGGAAGAGAAGGACCTGATTAGTGACATTCTGTATGAATTAAGTAAGAGAAGGACCTGACTAGTGACATTCTGTATGAATTAAGTAAGAGAAGGACCTGATTAGTGACATTCTGTATGAATTAAGTAAGAGAAGGACCTGATTAGTGACATTCTGTATAAATTAAGTAAGAGAAGGACCTGATTAGTGACATTCTGTAGGAATTAAGTAAGAGAAGGACCTGATTAGTGACATTCTGTATGAATTAAGTAAGAGAAGGACCTGACTAGTGACATTCTGTATGAATTAAGTAAGAGAAGGACCTGATTGGTGACATTCTGTATGAATTAAGTAAGAGAAGGACCTCACTAGTGACATTCTGTATGAATTAAGTAGAAGAAGGACCTGATTAGTGACATTCTGTATGAATTAAGTAAGAGAAGGACCTGACTAGTGACATTCTGTATGAATTAAGTAAGAGAAGGACCTGATTAGTGACATTCTGTATGAATTAAGTAATAGAAGGACCTGATTAGTGACATTCTGTATGAATTAAGTAAGAGAAGGACCTGATTAGTGACATTCTGTATGAATTAAGTAAGAGAAGGACCTGATTAGTGACATTCTGTATGAATTAAGTAAGAGAAGGACCTGATTAGTGACATTCTGTATGAATTAAGTAAGAGAAGGACCTGATTAGTGACATTCTGTATGAATTAAGTAAGAGAAGGAGCTGATTTGTGACATTCTGTAGGAATTAAGTAAGAGAAGGACCTGATTAGTGACATTCTGTATGAATTAAGTAAGAGAAGGACCTGATTAGTGACATTCTGTATGAATTAAGTAAGAGAAGGAGCTGATTTGTGACATTCTGTAGGAATTAAGTAAGAGAAGGACCTGATTAGTGACATTCTGTATGAATTAAGTAGGAGAAGGATCTGATAAGTGACATACAGATTCATTACATAATTACGAGTGCTTAACTTGTGTCACTTACAGGTTAATTGAGTGATCGTTAAATGCCCGACATCACACATGTACTATGTATATTGGCACACTTGTTCATTATGAAGTCATAAATAAATGGCCACCCCCTCAAACATGAAATTTACACTATGATGTCACAATGGAACTACATAGTGGACATGGTTAAAGTTGGATCTGGCAATCCCTCAATTACATTATTAAGAGTCCTAATTAGTGGCATATAGATTGATTACATAATTAGGAGTGCCTAATTAGTGACTTACAGGTTTATTATACATATGATTAAATTAGGAGGGCCTAAGTAACTACTGGTTAATTACATAATACAGAGTATTGCAACTACTAAAATCTGTCATGGTTTGCATTCAGTCACCTACCAAATCCATTGTCTTTAAAGTGGGCATTTTTATGTGGGCAACTTATGCCATAATCATATGACATCATAGCAATCACAAAGTGTGTGTGTATGTTGACGTTATCTAAGTTGCAATATTACGTATTAGGAGTGCCTAATTACTGACTTAGAGGTTTATTACATATATGATTTAATAAGGAGTGCCTAAGTAATTACAAGTAAATTACATAATTAGTGACTTACAGGTTTTTTAATGACATTCAGGTTAATCATGTTCATCACATACAGTTTTTTAAGAGGGTCTACATAGTGACTTACAAGTACATTACTAACATGCATTATAATTGCAAAACTACACTGACAAACTGTCTTATTGTTATTGAGTCTTTTCGTTATACAGAGTTATTTCCCATTTGAGCAGGTATTTGACGTCAAACCATTGTGACGTCAACCAGTTCTATGGCAACTGGTGTAAAATTACGGGAAGTGATATAGAAATTATATGACGTCACAATGATTTGACGTCAGATACCTGCTCAAATGGGAAATAACTCTGCATAACGAAAAGACCCAATAGGGTAAAGCCAATCAGATATCTCCACCGAGCAGAGCGGGTACAAGAGGCAGTGCTTTGCCCTGGATTTATTGTCTCTAGGAGAGAAATGCATACCAGTAAAGCCATTATAAGTGAATGCATACCAGTAAAGCCATTATAAGTGAATGCATACCAGTAAAGCCATTATAAGTGAATGCATACCAGTAAAGCCATTATAAGGGAATGCATACCAGTAAAGCCATTATAAGTGAATGCATACCAGTAAAGCCATTATAAGTGAATGCATACCAGTAAAGCCATTATAAGTGAATGCATACCAGTAAAGCCATTACAAGGGAATGCATACCAGTAAAGCCATTATAAGGGAATGCATACCAGTAAAGCCATTATAAGGGAATGCATACCAGTAAAGCCATTATAAGTGAATGCATACCAGTAAAGCCATTACAAGGGAATGCATACCAGTAAAGCCATTATAAGGGAATGCATACCAGTAAAGCCATTACAAGGGAATGCATACCAGTAAAGCCATTATAAGTGAATGCATACCAGTAAAGCCATTATAAGTGAATGCATACCAGTAAAGCCATAATACAAGGGAATGCATACCAGTAAAGCCATTATAAGGGAATGCATACCAGTAAAGCCATTATAAGGGAATGCATACCAGTAAAGCCATTATAAGTGAATGCATACTAGTAAAGTCATTACAAGGGAATGCATACCAGTAAAGCCATTATAAGTGAATGCATACCAGTAAAGCCATTATAAGGGAATGCATACCAGTAAAGCCATTATAAGGGAATGCATACCAGTAAAGCCATTATAAGGGAATGCAATTGCATATATCACACACATTCCTTATCAGGTGATATTGTCAGATTTCAGATCAGGTGATATCAGGTGATATCAGGTGATATTGTTAGATTTTTAAGGAAATTCTCCTGCAAGACATCAAGGTATTATAAGTAGGTTTACACATTAATTTACACATGACATAATAAGAAATGTTTATTTATAAATTACCTCAAATCTTGGCAAGGAGATTTTAATGTAGCTTTCGCTAGAGGCATACGATATTGCCCCCCTCCTCCTGAGTGCTACTGCTGGCACGTGACAATCATAGGGCAGCACATTCACATTCTCTCTTACACATACTTCCATATCCTCTCATATTCCCAGTATGACAAATATTTTTAAAACGTTAATGTGACCTGGATTTCATCGCGATTAATAAAGCGCTTTGAAAAAATAAAAGAAAATAGAAGAAAAGGAAAGTAAAAAAAAATTAATTGATTGGAATAGTAATGTGAAGGGATGATGAAACGCCACAAAGGAACTCGAGGTAACTTGTTAATGAAACAGTCATGGGCATTTTTTAAATTTTTTGATTGTCTACGATGACCAAGACAATCATACTGTGTATGATTTAGGTCAAGCCGTTGGAATTCCCCATCTTAGATGGCATCTATTTATTTCACAGGACAAACCTTTATAGGTTGGGATCAAGGTCTAGGTATCGCTGCTATTAAGCCCCAAAAAAGTAGTATTTATACCTGTTTACTTAATATCAAACAGGTTGGGCACATCCCTCTAAAGAGAGATATTTCCTGTTTAGAGAGATATTTCATTAGCATTTAAATAATTGTCTCTCTACAGAGGGATTTTTTCCAGTTTAATTAATGCACCAGTTCCTTAATACTAAAAATCAAAATTTTTGAACTTTGATTTGAAAATTAAAAGCGCACATCTTTACAATATCCTAAACAATATTTCTAAAGTATGTTTGGAATTTCTATCAACCGTTTTTGTGTTTATAGCTGCAGAAGTTTTGCATCATCAAACTCAAAAATAGTACTAGTACTTCCCTATACAGGTCAACACCTTTGCAAACATTGTTCAGTATGCACTGTAGATGTGCAATTTTAAGTTTCAGGTCAAAATTATTGATTTTGAATTTTTAATTCTTAGGGACTCATGCATTAAAGTTGAAAACATCTCTCTTTAGAGAGACTTTCTTGTAATGCCAGCAAAATATCTCTTTAAACAGGGAATGTTTCTCTTTAGAGGGATTGTGCCCAACATGTCAAATATACATGTACATGTAGCTGTACGAACTTAATGTAGCAGAGCAATTATTGAAGGTGCAGTCAGAATGCCTAATTTAATTCAGAAATACAATACATAATTCAACTTGTTATCTTGTGTGTTTCTAATCTTCTATTTCTATTTCTATATGTCCTTCTATGACATGACCCATAATGTAAAATTGTAACCTGTCAATCTGTAAGAGTCATTCACAGGCACTGTGCTAAATGAAGAGTGCCTTTTTAAAACTAACCCCCACCCCTCCTTTATATATCGTCTCGTTCCCCTTTCCTTTAAGGTAAGAAATGACGGTCAGAATGCAGCCGCTTCAAGTATTTCCTACAAGTTCCGATGATAATCAGAGTAAAATAAAGTACCAAGGTGTAAAACAATGTCTATATAATCCTTTTTATATCTGTCCTCAAAATTTCATTCAAGCATTTTTAAAGGCACCAACAAACGCATATTAGAATGGCTGCTCAACTCGCGGACAGATTGCTCGCCAGTTCGCCATGTTGATACAGCTTTGGCAGGGTGTAAAAGACAAGATCAATATAATGACAAGATTGCCAAGATCGTGATAAAAAGGAATATTAAAGACATGAAAATGGAATAAAGATTTAATGTTAATTTTGTTTTAGTCATACATTAAACTACTGCCCTCTAGCATTTGTCAAGCATACACGCTAGTCCTATTATGCAAATAAACCAGTAGCTGAATGCTGGCGAGCAAACTAGCTGTCCGCAAGTTGTGTCATTCGAATTTACGTTTGTTAGCGCTTTTAAACATGCTTAAATGAAATTTTGGGGACAGATACATGTATCAAAAAGTTTACATTATTTTACATGTTGACGCTTTGTTTTCTTATGATTATCATCAGAACTTGTAGGAAATACAGTGGTTGATGCGGCTGCAATCTGACTGTCATTTCTTACCATAGGGAAAGGGGAACAAAACGATACAATTAAAGGAGGGGGGTGTTAGTTTTAGAAAGGCACTCTTCATGTTACACAGTGTCTGTGAGTCATTGCTTGGCCAATAATTAGCTCAGAGAGACCAATTGTTTTTATGAAAATCTGGAAAGTGAATTTAAGGGAACCTCCAATTTATTCTTTTGATCCTGCACACCTTATTAACTATGTATTTGTTTGTGGAGAGTTACGTACATGATAGTTAATTTTTTGCCAGAAGGAGTCAGACTATTTATTTTAATGTTTTTGGACAACAAGCCATTTATTTTCAAAAAGTGCCTTTTCACCTCCTCAGAGTCAATTTTCATCCCAAAGTTTTAATCTTTATTTATTCTTTTAGACAAACAATCGTCTATTTTAAAATCCTGGTTAAGGATTACCGGCACCTTTGTTTCACAGTCAGAGGTTTGTAATACAGAATGAAAATATGAAACATATTAGAGGCCAAATTCCCCATCTTCCCCTACCTTCAACACTTATTCGGACTGAATAATTATATTGGTCAAAACACAGACAGTTTGGGTGTGGTATTCGTCAGAACACACAGACAGTTTGAGTGGGGTATTGGTCAAAATACACAGATAGTTCGGGTGGGGTATTGGTCAGAATACACAGACAGTTTGGATGGGGTATTGGTCAGAATACACAGACAGTTTGGGTAGGGTATTGGTCAGAATACACAGACAGTTTGGGTGGGGTATTGGTCAGAACACACAGACAGTTTGGGTGGGGTATTGGTCAGAATACACAGACAGTTTGGGTAGGGTATTGGTCAGAATACACAGACAGTTTGGGTGGGGTATTGGTCAGAATACACAGACAGTTTGGGTGGGGTATTGGTCAGAATACACAGACAGTTTGAGTTGGGTATTGGTCAGAATACACAGACAGTTTGAGTGGGGTATTGGTCAGAATACACCGATAGTTTGGGTGGGGTATTGGTCAGAATACACAGACAGTTTGAGTGGGGTATTGGTCAGAATACACAGACAGTTTGAGTGGGGTATTTGGTCAGAACACACAGACAGTTTGGGTGGGGTATTGGTCAGAATACACAGATAGTTTGGGTAGGGTATTGGTCAGAATACACAGACAGTTTGAGTTGGGTATTTGGTCAGAACACACAGACAGTTTGGGTGGGGTATTGGTCAGAATACACAGATAGTTTGGGTAGGGTATTGGTGAGAATACACAGACAGTTTGAGTGGGGTATTGGTCAAAATACACAGATAGTTTGGGTGGGGTATTGGTCAGAATACACAGACAGTTTGGGTGGGGTATTGGTCAGAATACACAGACAGTTTGGGTAGGGTATTGGTGAGAATACACAGACAGTTTGAGTGGGGTATTGGTCAAAATACACAGATAGTGTGGGTGGGGTATTGGTCAGAATACACAGATAGTTTGGGTGGGGTATTGGTCAAAATACACAGACAGTTTGAGTGGGGTATTGGTCAAAATACACGGATAGTTTGGGTGGGGTATTGGTCAGAATACACAGATAGTTTGGGTGGGGTATTGGTCAGAATACACGGATAGTTTGAGTGGGGTATTGGTCAGAATACACAGATAGTTTGGGTAGGGTATTGGTCAGAATACACAGACAGTTTGGGTGGGGTATTGGTCAGAATACACAGATAGTTTGGGTGGGGTATTGGTCAGAATACACAGATAGTTTGGGTGGGGTATTGGTCAGAATACACAGACAGTTTGGGTGGGGTATTGGTCAAAGCACACAGACAGTTTGCAAGGGGTACGTATTGGTCAAAACACACAGACAGTTTGGATGGGGTAATGGTCAGAACACACAGACAGTTTGAGTGGGGTATTTGGTCAGAACACACAGACAGTTTGCTTGGGATATTGGTCAGAACACACAGACAGTTTGAGTTGGGTATTGGTCAGAACACACAGGCAGTGTGAGTGGGGTATTGGTCAGAACACACAGACAGTTTGGGTGGGGTATTGGTCAGAATACACAGACAGTTTGAGTGGGTTATTGGTTAAAATACACGGATAGTTTGGGTGGTGTTTTGGTCAAAGCACACAGACAGTTTGGCTGGGTTATTGGTCAAAGCACACAGACAGTTTGGTCGGGGTAATGGTCAGAATACACAGACAGTTTGAGTGGGGTATTTGGTCAGAACACACAGACAGTTTTTGTGGGGTATTGGTCAGAACACACAAACAGTTTTAGTGGGGTATTGGTCAGAATGCATAGACACTTTGAGTAGGGCATTGGTCAGAATGTACGGACAGATTGGGTGGGGTATTGGTAAAAAAACACAGACGATTTGGGTGGGGTTCTGGTCAGAATACACACATTACTTGGGTGGGGTATTGGTCAGAATACACAGACAGTTTGAATGGGGTATTGGTCAGAATACACGGATAGTTTGGGTGTGTTATGGTCAAAGCACACAGACAGTTTGCATGGGGTACGTATTGGTCAAAACACACAGACAGTTTGGCTGGGGTAATGGTCAGAACACACAGACAGTTTGAGTGGGGTATTGGTCAGAACACACAGACAGTTTGAGTGGGGTATTGGTCAGAACACACAGACAGTGTGAGTGGGGTATTGGTCAGAATACACGGACAGTTTGGGTGGGGTATTGGTCAGAATACACGGACAGTTTGGGTGGGGTATTGGTCAGAATACACAGACAGTTTGAGTGGGGTATTGATCAGAATACACAGATAGTTTGGGTGGTGTTTTGGTCAAAGCACACAGACAGTTTGGCTGGGTTATTGGTCAAAGCACTCAGACAGTTTGGCTGGGGTAATGGTCAGAACACACAGACAGTTTGGGTGGGGTATTGGTCAGAATACACAGACAGTTTGAGTGGGGTATTGGTCAGAATACACATAGTTTGGGTGGTGTTTTGGTCAAAGCACACAGAGAGTTTGGCTGGGGTATTGGTCAAAGCACACAGACAGTTTGGTCGGGGTAATGGTCAGAACACACAGATAGTTTGAGTGGGGTATTTGGTCAGAACACACAGACAGTTTGCGTGGGGTATTGGTCAGAACACACAGACAGTTTGAGTGGGGTATTTGGTCAGAACACACAGACAGTTTGAGTGGGGTATTGGTCAGAACACACAGACAGTTTGGGTGGGGAATTGGACAGAAAACACAGACAGTTTCGGTGGGATATTGGTCAGAACACACAGACAGTTTGAGTGGGGTATTGGTGAGAACACACAGACAGTTTGGGTGGGGTATTGATCAGAACACACAGACAGTTTGGATGGGGTAGTGGTCAGAACACACATACAGTTTGGGTGGGGTATTGGTCAGAACACACATACAGTTTGGGTGGGGTATTGGTCAGAAAACACAGACATGCAGTTTGGGTGGAGTTCTGGTCAGAATACGCACATTGCTTGGGTGGGGTATTGGTCAGAAAACAACGACAGTTTGGGTGGGGTATTGGTCAGAACACACAGGCTGTTTGGGTGGGGTATTGGTCAGAACACATAGATTGTTTGGATGGGGTATTGGTCAGAACACATTGGTGGTATTTTCAAGATCCTCCAAAAGATTGAGGTTCATCAGCTTCTTTTCACACTCACTTTCATTCACACTCACTTTCATTCACACTCACTTTCATTCACACTCACTTTCATTTACAATCTAATTTGCAGATGTTGTTACTTCTTGCTTAATGCTGTGGATATATTGGTCTGGATTTAGTTGAACAAATTATTGAATTACTGAAGCTTGAATTGCTGTCTATTAACGTCAGTGAAGTTTATCTGTTACTTATGATTATGTCTCATGATTATGTTTGCATACATGTTCTCCTGTGTTTCCTATGTATTTCTTCTTTTTCAGTTCATTTTTGTATTTCTCTATTTTCTTTTTCAACTCTGATACACATGATATATCTTAGTTGTACTAGTTTCATTACAGAGGAAGAGATTGAAAATGTTATTAAAGTTATTAAACAAAGACGAGCATCCATTGCGTTACATCAGGTGGAAGCAATCATGCAAATTCTCCAAACAGGTATTCCTTTATATTTCCTACAGTAAGATAAAGTATGTACATCAAGCTGGGATTATTTCACGTACAAACACATGTATCTGATGGTGACATATGTGTCTCATATATTGCATTCACATGTATCTAATGATGATACAGTATAGTCCAGGCAGAACTTTGAATGCCTACTGTCCACAGTGGGCAGTCCACCTGAAATTTCAGTGGGCATTAGGAGTGGACATTTACCTGAGCTATCAAGCTGTCCACTTACCTGTATGTTAATTCTAACTGACTCTTACAAGAATGTCCACTATGTCCAGTGGACATACATTTTTAATGCCCACTCTAAAATGCCCACTGTGGACAGTAGGCAAATTAAGTTCCACCTGGACTGTACTGTATGTGCCTTATATATTGCACCCACATGTATCTGATGATGATGATATGTGCCTGATATATTACACTCATGATATGTGCCTGATATATTGCACTTACATGTATCTGATGATGATATGTGCCTGATATATTGCACTTACATGTATCTGATGATGATGTGTACCTGATATGTTTCACTCAGATTTTGACATGTTATTAACACATACCTAGGGCCTCCTGGTCCTTGGTGAAGTACCTCAGCTGTGTTAGTCTCAAACCCAGGGCCTTGTGATCCTTTGTGAAGTATCTCAGCTGTGCTGGTCTCAAACCCATGGCCTTCTGGTCCTCTGTGAAGTACCTCAGCTGTGCTTGTCTCAAACCCAGGGCCTTGTGATCCTTTGTGAAGTACCTCAGCTGTGATAATCTCAAACCCAGGGCCTTCTGGTCTCTATGAAGAACCTCAGTTGTGCTAGTCTCAAACCCAGGGCCTCCTGGTTCTTGGTGAAGTACTTCAGCTGTGCTGGTCTCAAACCTAGGGTCTTGTGATCCTTTGTGAAGTACCTCAGCTGTGCTAGTCTCAAACCCAGGGTCTTCTGGTCTCTATGAAGAACCTCAGTTGTGCTGGTCTCAAACCCAGGGCCTCCTAGTCCTTGGTGAAGTACTTCAGCTGTGCTGGTCTCAAACCAAGGAACTTCTGATCCTTGGTGAAGTACCTAATTTGTGATCCTATGTGAAGTACCTCAGCTGTGATAATCTCAAACCCAGGGCCTTCTGGTCCTTCGTGTAGTATTTTAGCTGTGATAAACTTAAACCCATGGCCTCCTGGTCCTTTGTGAAGTACCTCAGCTGTAATAATCTCAAACCCAGGGCCTCCTGGTCCTTCGTGTAGTATTTTAGCTGTGATAAACTTAAACCCATGGCCTCCTGGTCCTTTGTGAAGTACCTCAGCTGTAATAATCTCAAACCCAGGGCCTTCTGGCCTCTATGAAGAACCTCAGTTGTGCTGGTCTCAAACCCAGGGCCTCCTGGTTCTTGGTGAAGTACTTCAGCTGTGCTGGTCTCAAACCCAGGGTCTTGTGATCCTTTGTGAAGTACCTCAGCTGTGCTAGTCTCAAACCCAGGACCTTCTGGTCTCAATGAAGAACCTCAGTTGTGCTCGTCTCAAACCCAGGGCCTCCTAGTCCTTGGTGAAGTACTTCAGCTGTGCTGGTCTCAAACCCAGGGCCTTCTGATCCTTGGTGAAGTACCTCAGCTGTGATAATCTCAAACCCAGGGCCTCCTGGTCCTTCGTGTAGTATTTTAGCTGTGATAATCTTAAACCCAGGGCCTCCTGGTCCTTTGTGAAGTAGCTCAGCTGTGATAATCTCAAACTCAGGACCTTTAGATCTGCAGTGAAGTACCTCAGCTGTGCCAGCTCTCTAAGAATACAGTATTTTAACTAAGGGATACTAATGGAAAGCAATAAACTATGTCAAAATGGTTTTCTCTTAGAAACATAAATTTTCTCTCAAAAAGCCAAAAAAAAGGGTAAATACATTGTATTAGGAACAAAGAAATATGTTTGAGTGATTATTGATATCTGTGATATCACATGCAGTATGATGCTTAATTCATTGAACATTCCACTTCTTTACATTATTGATATCTGTGATATCACATGCAGTATGATGCTTAAGTCATTGAACATTCCACTTCTTTACATTATTGATATCTGTGATATCACATGCAGTATGATGCTTAAGTCATTGAACATTCCACTTCTTTACATTATTGATATCTGTGATATCATATGCAGTATGATGCTTAAGTCATTGAACATTCCACTTCTTTACATTATTGATATCTGTGATATCACATGCAGTATGATGCTTAATTCATTGAACATTCCACTTCTTTACATTATTGATATCTGTGATATCACATGCAGTATGATGCTTAATTCATTGAACATTCCACTTCTTTACATTATTGATATCTGTGATATCACATGCAGTATGATGCTTAAGTCATTGAACATTCCACTTCTTTAAATTATTGATATCTGTGATATCACATGCAGTATTATGCTTAAGTCATTGAACATTCCACTTCTTTACATTATTGATTTTTCTGTTGCATTCCTTTTACTGAAAATGGTAGTAATAAAAATAAATCCTTCAATGTCTTATCCCTACTTCTTATTTTCAGTGAAAAATAACAAAGCTTTGTGAATGGTCGCATAGGATAAACATGAAGTATCTATTAATTATGAAATGATCAGACTTCAGAGTAAGGTCAATCCTTTATAAATCTAGAAAGAATTAGTTGGTTACAGTCATATTGCAACATGGGAACAGAAGGTAACCGACCTCTTAAACATAGTGGCACAGTCTGGGAATCAAACCTGGATAATCTACACTGCCAGCCAAAGAATTAACCTCTACAACAAGCCTACTCTAGAAAAGCTAGTAAACCATTTGCCATGTTATGGAGACAAACCCAAATCAGGGATTCTACTGCCAAATATAGTATTAACCAAGTACTTGAAGTCAGTAAACATAAAATGTGTAGAAAGATAGGTTCAGCAAACTGTAGATATCTGTTAATTGGGAATGTTTTTGTCCCCCTGCTTTTTGCGAAAGCGAGGGGACATTAAATCTCATTCATGTGTCCGTCTGTCACAAAAACTTTAACCTTGGTCATAACTTTTTAACCATAAGACGTAGGGCCTTCAAGTGCTATCAGAATGATCACAATTTTTCGATATAATGTGCCTATCTACATAAAAGAGTCGCTCACAAAATATTATGCTTATGCGTGACGCCGATCTCAAGATATATACAATAAGCAATAAAAAGTTCGATAGCTTTTTTCAGTAGTTAATCACCATAATATGTGACGTCAGAAGTTGTACAGGTGCTACTTTTCCCTCATTTTTCATTATTACGTTAAACTTTGAATTGTGATGTCATACTAAATGACGTTAAAAGTTGTACAAAGGTTCTGTAACAAAATAAACCGGAAGTCTTTTATTTTATTCATGATACTAGGCAAATCGGTATTTTAAAACATCTCCCAGAGAAATACTAAAGTAGGAAAAGTTGTAATTTCTATCAGTGGAGGAATAATTCTATTAGTATTACATGAAAACGCAAAATTCTCTAGCATTCTATTATCACTTTCTTATTTGGCATGTTTGTCCCTAATTGCAATACCTTTCTATTGGTACCAAAATCCTTATCATGTGACCTTGACTTTGACCTTTGACCTACTTCAATGTAACTTTTTAATCATAAGACCTAGGACCTTCATATTTGGCATGTGTGTCCCTAATTGCAATACCTTTCCATTCGTAACAGAATTTTTGTCATGTGTCGTTGACCGTGAACTTTGACCTACTTCAGCGTAACTTTTTTAACCGTAAGACATAGGGCCTTCATATTTGGCATGTGTGTCTGTAGACATGCACAACCATGACAATATGTCACAGATCACTGCACCTTTACTGATAGAGCCCGGAAAATGGGTGACCACAATTTTGTGAATTTGCTTGTCTTAATTGATACATGAACAAAAGCTTAAAGTGATACTAAAACCATGGTTCTCCAGTGCCCTTTGACTCCTCTGGTCCACAGGTAGTGAAAAACACCAAGTGCCTCGGTATCCAGTGGTCCATGACCACCAGAAGTGACAAACACGAAGTAATGACAAACACCGAGTAGTTGTAAGAAGTGACAAACACTAAATGATACAAACGTCAAACCAAATTAGCATCATGTATAATTATACTTTACAGGGCAAACACAGACTGATGCAAGACCACATCACTGTCCGGATTTTCATTTAAGAAGCATAGATAACACCACCACAATAGCTCAGGAATCAGCTTCAGGACAACAATCTAGGTAAGGCTTACCAAGCAGATACTGTCGTACAGTATGGTGTATCCAGATGGTTAGTGACAATATACAGTGGATTATACAGGGTCATCCAACGTCCTTTATCTACTGTCATACAGTATGGTGTATCCAGATGGTTAGTGACAATATACAGTGGATTATTCAGGGTCATCCAACGTCCTTTATCTACTGTCATACAGTATGGTGTATCCAGATGGTTAGTGACAATATACAGTGGATTATACAGGGTCATCCAATGCCCTTTATCTACTGTAATTATCTATGTATAATGTACACGTCTTGTTTTCAAATTTCTGACATCAATTTTGTAGGTACACATTATATAAAGAACCAAAGCTGTAAGATTTTTATCTCAGTAAAAAGGATATCTGAGTGTATATTTGTCAGTTTGGATTCCGGTTAATATAGCAGTGGTAAATCATCTCACATAATTAAACAGCGTTGCTCAGGATTCTGTATCTAGTATGGTAAGGTACAATATACTGAGGATTAAGCAGTGTTGCTCAGGATTCTGTATCTAGAATGGTAAGGTACAATATACTGAGGATTAAGCAGTGTCACCAAGGATTCTGTATCTAGAATGGTAAGGTACAATATACTGAGGATTAAGCAGTGTCACCCAGGATTCTGTATCTAGAATGGTAAGGTACAATATACTGAGGATTAAGCAGTATCATCCAGGATTCTGTATCTGGAATAGTAAGGTACAATATACTGAGGATTAAGCAGTGTCACCCAGGATTCTGTATCTAGAATGCTAAGGTACAATATACTGAGGATTAAGCAGTGTCACCCAGGATTCTGTATCTAGAATGCTAAGGTACAATATACTGAGGATTAAGCAGTGTCACCCAGGATTCTGTATCTGGAATAGTAAGGTACAATATACTGAGGATTAAGCAGTGTCACCCAGGATTCTGTATCTAGAATGCTAAGGTACAATATACTGAGGATTAAGCAGTGTCACCCAGGATTCTGTATCTAGAATGGTAAGATACAATGTACAGAGGATTAAGCAGTGTCACCAAGGATTCTGTATCTAGAATGGTAAGGTACAATATACTGAGGATTAAGCAGTGTCACCCAGGATTCTGTATCTGGAATGCTAAGGTACAATATACTGAGGATTAAGCAGTGTCACCCAGGATTCTGTATCTAGAATGCTAAGGTACAATGTACTGAGGATTAAGCAGTGTCACCCAGGATTCTGTATCTAGAATGGTAAGGTACAATATACTGAGGATTAAGCAGTGTCACCCAGGATTCTGTATCTAGAATGGTAAGGTACAATATACTGAGGATTAAGCAGTGTCACTCAGGATTCTGTATCTAGAATGGTAAGGTACAATATACTGAGGATTAAGCAGTGTCACTCAGGATTCTGTATCTAGAATGGAAAGGTACAATATACTGAGGATTAAGCAGTGTCACCCAGGATTCTGTATCTAGAATGCTAAGGTACAATATACTGAGGATTAAGCAGTGTCACCCAGGATTCTGTGTCTAGAATGCTAAGGTACAATGTACTGAGGATTAAGCAGTGTCACCCAGGATTCTGTATCTAGAATGCTAAGGTACAATGTACTGAGGATTAAGCAGTGTCACCCAGGATTCTGTATCTAGAATGCTAAGGTACAATATACTGAGGATTAAGCAGTGTCATCCAGGATTCTGTATCTGGAATAGTAAGGTACAATATACAGAGGATTAAGCAGTGTCACTCAGGATTCTGTATCTAGAATGGTAAGGTACAATGTACTGAGGATTAAGCAGTGTCACCCAGGATTCTGTATCTAGAATGGTAAGGTACAATATGCTGTGGATTAAGCAGTGTCACCCAGGATTCTGTATCTAGAATGGTAAGGTACAATGTACTGAGGATTAAGCAGTGTCACCAAGGATTCTGTATCTAGAATGGTAAGGTACAATATACTGAGGATTAAGCAGTGTCACCCAGGATTCTGTATCTAGAATGGTAAGGTACAATATACTGAGGATTAAGCAGTGTCATCCAGGATTCTGTATCTAGAATGCTAAGGTACAATATACTGAGGATTAAGCAGTGTCACCCAGGATTCTGTATCTAGAATGGTAAGATACAATGTACAGAGGATTAAGCAGTGTCACCAAGGATTCTGTATCTAGAATGGTAAGGTACAATATACTGAGGATTAAGCAGTGTCACTCAGGATTCTGTATCTAGAATGGTAAGGTACAATATGCTGTGGATTAAGCAGTGTCACCCAGGATTCTGTATCTAGAATGGTAAGGTACAATGTACTGAGGATTAAGCAATGTCACCAAGGATTCTGTATCTAGAATGGTAAGGTACAATATACTGAGGATTAAGCAGTGTCACCCAGGATTCTGTATCTAGAATGCTAACTTACAATATACTGAGGATTAAGCAGTGTCACCCAGGATTCTGTATCTAGAATGGTAAGGTACAATATATTGAGGATTAAGCAGTGTCACCCAGGATTCTGTATCTAGAATGGTAAGATACAATGTACAGAGGATTAAGCAGTGTCACCCAGGATTCTGTATCTAGAATGGTAAGGTACAATATACTGAGGATTAAGCAGTGTCACCCAGGATTCTGTATCTAGAATGGTAAGGTACAATATACTGAGGATTAAGCAGTGTCATCCAGGATTCTGTATCTAGAATGGTAAGATACAATGTACAGAGGATTAAGCAGTGTCACCAAGGATTCTGTATCTAGAATGGTAAGGTACAATATACTGAGGATTAAGCAGTGTCACCCAGGATTCTGTATCTAGAATGGTAAGGTACAATGTACTGAGGATTAAGCAGTGTCACCCAGGATTCTGTATCTAGAATGCTAAGGTACAATATACTGAGGATTAAGCAGTGTCACCCAGGATTCTGTATCTAGAATGGTAAGGTACAATATACTGAGGATTAAGCAGTGTCACTCAGGATTCTGTATCTAGAACGGTAAGCTACAATATACTGAGGATTAAGCAGTGTCACTCAGGATACTGTATCTAGAACGGTAAGGTACAATATACTGAGGATTAAGCAGTGTCACCCAGGATTCTGTATCTAGAATGGTAAGGTACAATATACTGAGGATTAAGCAGTGTCACCCAGGATTCTGTATCTAGAATGGTAAGGTACAATATACTGAGGATTAAGCAGTGTAACCCAGGATTCTGTATCTAGAATGGTAAGGTACAATGTACTGAGGATTAAGCAGTGTCACCCAGGATTCTGTATCTAGAATGCTAAGGTACAATGTACTGAGGATTAAGCAGTGTCACCCAGGATTCTGTATCTAGAATGGTAAGATACAATGTACAGAGGATTAAGCAGTGTCACCAAGGATTCTGTAACTAGAATGGTAAGGTACAATATACTGAGGATTAAGCAGTGTCACTCAGGATTCTGTATCTAGAATGGTAAGGTACAATATACTGAGGATTAAGCAGTGTCACCCAGGATTCTGTATCTAGAATGGTAAGGTACAATATACTGAGGATTAAGCAGTGTCACCCAGGATTCTGTATCTAGAATGCTAAGGTACAATATACTGAGGATTAAGCAGTGTCACCCACGATTCTGTATCTAGAATGGTAAGGTACAATATACTGAGGATTAAGCAGTGTCACTCAGGATTCTGTGTTTGGAATGGTAAGGTACAATATACTGAGGATTAAGCAGTGTCACTCAGGATTCTGTATCTAGAATGGTAAGTTACAATATACTGAGGATTAAGCAGTGTCACTCAGGATTCTGTATCTAGAATGCTAACTTACAATATCCTGAGGATTAAGCAGTGTCAACCAGGATTCTGTATTTGGAATGGTAAGGTACAATATACTGAGGATTAAGCAGTGTCACTCAGGATTCTGTATCTAGAATGGTAAGGTACAATATACTGAGGAATAAGCAGTGTCACTCAGGATTCTGTATCTAGAATGCTAAGGTACAATGTACTGAGGATTAAGCAGTGTCACCCAGGATTCTGTATCTAGAATGGTAAGGTACAATATACTGAGGATTAAGCAGTGTCACCCAGGATTCTGTATCTAGAATGGTAAGGTACAATATACTGAGGATTAAGCAGTGTCACTCAGGATTCTGTATCTAGAATGGTAAGGTACAATATACTGAGGATTAAGCAGTGTCACCCAGGATTCTGTATCTAGAATGGTAAGGTACAATATACTGAGGATTAAGCAGTGTCACCCAGGATTCTGTATCTAGAATGGTAAGGTACAATATACTGAGGATTAAGCAGTGTCACCAAGGATTCTGTATCTAGAATGGTAAGGTACAATATACTGAGGATTAAGCAGTGTCACCCAGGATTCTGTATCTAGAATGGTAAGGTACAATATACTGAGGATTAAGCAGTGTCACTCAGGATTCTGTATCTAGAATGGTAAGGTACAATATACTGAGGATTAAGCAGTGTCACTCAGGATTCTGTATCTAGAATGGTAAGGTACAATATACTGTGGATTAAGCAGTGTCACTCAGGATTCTGTATCTAGAATGGTAAGGTACAATATACTGTGGATTAAGCAGTGTCACCCAGGATTCTGTATCTAGAATGGTAAGGTACAATGTACTGAGGATTAAGCAGTGTCACCCAGGATTCTGTATCTAGAATGGTAAGGTACAATATACTGAGGATTAAGCAGTGTCACCCAGGATTCTGTATCTAGAATGCTAACTTACAATATCCTGAGGATTAAGCAGTGTCACCTAGGATTCTGTATCTAGAATGGTAAGGTACAATATACTGAGGATTAAGCAGTGTCACTCAGGATTCTGTATCTAGAATGGTAAGGTACAATATACTGAGGAATAAGCAGTGTCACTCAGGATTCTGTATCTAGAATGGTAAGGTACAATATACTGAGGATTAAGCAGTGTCACTCGAGATTCTGCATCTAAATTGGTAAAATACAAAATACTGAAGGTTAAACAGACTCAGATTTTGTTTTGTTAATGATTGCTTTTATTTCATATTTTTAAGACACCTGCCAGGGTACGATGGATATGACACTTTAGTTTTGATAAGATATTAATCCCATTATATTTTAGGGTTTCCCATGCTATCAGCCCTGAGTTACTGAGAGGTACTATATACCCTATGGAACATAATCCTCGAGGAATAGCTCTGATAATTGGCAACGAAATTTTCTGTGGAAATCGTCTAAGTCGAAGGGATGGTAGTCAGGGAGATGTTTCAAAGATAGATAATCGCTTCAGGGAGAAAGGATTTCAGTCTGAAGTGGCACTGGATTTGACCAAAGCTGAAACCTTACATCGTCTAAAACAATGTAGGTTCCAATATTTGTCTTTTCACATCCTTGATCTGTTACACTTGTAGTCATGATAATCTGATTATGCAACCTGGAACTGAGTATCATCGGACAAATGCCAGGTAACAACCTGGAACTGAGTGTCATCGGACATATGCCAAGTAACAACCTGGAACTGAGTTTCATCAGACAAATGCCAGGTAATAACCTGGAACTGAGTGTCATCGGACAAATGCCAGGTCATAGCCTGGAACTGAGTGTCATCGGACGTATGCCAGGTAACAACCTGGAACTGAGTTTCATCAGGCAAATGCAAGGTCATAGCCTGGAATTGAGTGTTATCGGACAAATGCCAGGTAACAACCTGGAACCGAGTGTCAGCAGATAAGGCCACAAAGGCATATCAACTTTGTTATTTGAGTTCATATTGCCACTGTCAAACGAGAACCCATCGGCTAAATCTATCACCATGATCTATATAGCTAGAGCCATACTAGAGGCCCATTGGCTTCATCAATCACCAGGATCTATATAGCTAGAGCCATACTAGAGGCCCATTGGCTTCATCAGTCACCAGGATCTATATAGCTAGAGCCATACTAGAGGCCCATTGGCTTCATCAATCACCAGGATCTATATAACTAGAGCCATACTAGAGGCCCATTGGCTTCATCAATCACCAGGATCTATATAACTAGAGCTATACTAGAGGCCCATTGGCTTCATCAATCACCAGGATCTATATAGCTAGAGCCATACTAGAGGCCCTTTGGCTTCATCAGTCACCAGGATCTATATAGCTAGAATTATACTACAGGCCCATTGGCTTCATCAATCACCAGGATCTATATAGCTAGAGCCATACTAGAGGCCCATTGGCTTCATCAATCACCAGGATCTATATAGCTAGAGCCATACTAGAGGCCCATTGGCTTCATCAATCACCAAGATCTATATAGCTAGAGCCATACTAGAGGCCCTTTGGCTTCATCAATCACCAGGATCTATATAGCTAGAGCCATACTAGAGGCCCTTTGGCTTCATCAGTCACCAGGATCTATATAGTTAGAGCCATATATTACTAGAGGCCCATTGGCTTCATCAATCACCAGGATCTATATAGCTAGAATCATACTCAGGCCCTTTGGCTTCATTAGTCACCTGAATATACAAACATATATACATGATTGATAAAGACCATGTGCTTTTTAGCTCTCCAGGATAAAATGTCCAGAGAGCTATTGTTCTACCCCATGCATCAACATTGGTGTTGGCATCCATGTGCACAAAAACATTAACCTTGACTGTATTTTTTCAACCAATAGGGATAGGGCTTTGATACTTCACACATAGGTCCCTTATGTCGAGACCTTTCATTTGGTTCCATGACTACTGACCGTGTGACCTTGATGTTGGAATTTTACCTACATTTACAAAACTTTTACCTGGGCTTTTTCTTTTGAAATATTAGAGATGGGGATTTTACATGTAGATTCATTGTGAGCAGAGCTTTCATCTGGTTAACTTTTGAACTTTAACTTGGACTTTACCTTGAGTTCAAAGAACATTGCAAATGCATGTTTTTCCTCTGTCAAAGGTCCACAGGCAAGCTGTGTTGTCTTCTGACAACTCTTGTTATTAATGATTGTAGATATAAGACTCTTGGAATTGATAAAAGCTTTGGGCTTCTGGCGTGGCTGTGGCCATAAAGATTCAGATGACTAATAAAATCATTGAGCCTCTGTGTTGCAGTGCCAATATAGATCCTAGTGATCGTTAAAGCCCATGGACCTCTTGTGTGGCTTTGGCTGTCTATGTGCTTCTTGTTTGGCTGTAGCTATATAGATTCAGGTGATTGATAAAACCAATGAGCATGTTGTGTCCTTGTGGATATATGATTATATCAGATGACTGATGAAGCCCATGGTCATCTTATGTGGCTGTGGTTATGTAGATTCAGGTGATTAATAAAGCCCATGGGCATCTTATGTTGCATTGTCTATATAGATTCAGGTGACTGATAAAGCCCATGGGCTTCTTGAATGGTTTTGGCCACATACATCTAGGTGATTGATATAGCCGATGGGCCTCTCATTTGACTGTGGCTATTCAGAATGAAGTGGCATAATGCCCATAGACCTCTTGTGTTGCTGTGGCTAATAAGATTCAGGTGACTGGGAAAGCCTATGTAATACTTTGAGACATTTTCCTTTTAAGTTCATTTCATGAAAAAGATCATTGGCCACTTTCAAAGCCTGTAACTATATAGACTCATATCAATAATAATGCCTTCAAGCCTCTTGTATGCCTCACAGTAGTTATATAGACGAAGATGATTAATAAAGCCCATTGGCCCATTGTATGCCTATAGTTATGTAGATGTAGATCGTAAATAAAGCCCATTGACCCATTGTGTAGCTGTAGTTATATAGACATACTTAGATTATTGATAAAGCCCATTGCCCCATTTTGTGGCTATAGTTATATAGACATAGATGATTAATAAAGCCCATTGGCCCATTGTGTGGCTGTAGTTATATAGACATAGATGATTACTAAGCCCATTGGCCCATTGTGTGGCTATAGTTATATAGACATAGATGATTAATAAAGCCCATTGGCCCATTGTGTGGCTGTAGTTATATAGACATAGATGATTAATAAAGCCCATTGGCCCATTGTGTGGCTGAAGTTATGTAGACATAGATGATTAATAAGCCCATTGGCCCATTGTGTGGCTATAGTTATATAGACATAGTTGATTGATAAAGCCCATTGGCCCATTGTGTGGCTGTAGTTATATAGACATAGATGATTAATAAAGCCCATTGGCCCATTGTGTGGCTGAAGTTATATAGACATAGATGATTAATAAAGCCCATTGGTCCATTGTCAGGCTGTAGTTATATAGACATAGATGATTACTAAGCCCATTGGCCCATTGTGTGGCTGAAGTTATATAGACATAGATGATTAATAAAGCCCATTGGCCCATTGTGTGGCTGAAGTTATATAGACATAGATGATTAATAAAGCCCATTGGCCCATTGTGTGGCTGTAGTTATAGACATAGATGATTAATAAAGCCCATTGGCCCATTGTGTGGCTATAGTTATATAGACATAGATGATTAATAAAGCCCATTGGTCCATTGCTTGGCTATAGTTATATAGACATAGATGATTAATAAAGCCCATTGGTCTATTGTCAGGCTGTAGTTATATAGACATAGATGATTAATAAAGCCCATTGGTCCATTGTGTGGCTGTAGCTATAGACATAGATGATTGATAAAGCCCATTGGCCCATTGTGTGGCTGTAGCTATAGACATAGATGATTGATAAAGCCCATTGGCCCATTGTGTGGCTATAGTTATATTAATAAAGCCCATTGGTCCATTGTGTGGCTGTAGTTATATAGACATAGATGATTAATAAAGCCCATTGGCCCATTGTGTGACTATAGTTATATAGACATAGATGATTAATAAAGCCCATTGGCCCATTGTCAGGCTGTAGTTATATAGACATAGATGATTAATAAAGCCCATTGGCCCATTGTGTGGCTGTAGTTATATAGACATAGATGATTAATAAAGCCCATTGGTCCATTGTGTGGCTGTAGTTATATAGACATAGATGATTAATAAAGCCCATTGGCCCATTGTGTGGCTGTAGTTATATAGACATAGATGATTAATAAAGCCCATAGACCCATTGTGTGGCTGTAGCTAAATGTATTTAGAATAAGTAAACTGATTAAGCCTATGGACCTATTGTTTTTTTATAGTTGCTGCAGATGAAGAAAACCAATCTAGGGATTGTTTTGTATTTGTCCTACTCTCTCATGGCAATGAAGAAGGTATAGAGGCTACAGACGAAATCATCAAAGTTCAGGAACTAGTTGCACCATTTTATTCCTCCAATTGTCCATTGATGAGTGGAAAACCAAAAATCTTCATATTACAGGTATCATATTCTGTCAGCAGTATCATGTATCTCGTGGAATCAGTCACATCACTTTCTATGGTGATATAGTATATGAATGTATAGAGATCAAAGGTTCTGATAGTCTCATCTGATCAGGTTTAACAAAAGGTGAATGCCTTTGACATCGACAGTGTGACTTCAAGATCATGATTGAGACTGTAATAGCATTTATTTTAGAGTATTCAAGTAAAAATTTCATTAATTTGGGTGTCCAAAGTGTATTATTGGCATAAGATCCTTAATTACTCAGGCCTCAGGCCCCCTATTCACAAAGAAACTTAAGTCTAAGAATTGAGACCTATATATTAGCATGTGTCTTAATTCTAAGAATTAATAAAAAGTTTCTCTGTAAACAGTATATCTGACAAGCTTTTCACAGACAAACTTACGACAAATTCTTAGAATAACGACACATGGTATTTTAGGTCTCATTTCTTAGACTAAGACTTACGTTTCTTTGTGAATAAGACCCTTAACAGTAAAACAGGCCCCTGAACCTTATACACTCTGTCAGATAGTCAGGACTCCTACAGATCAGGATCAAGTACCTTAGCTTAACAGGTAAACAGGCCCTTGAATCTTATACACTCTGCCTGTAAGTCAGAACTCCTACAGATCAGGATCAGGTACCTTAGCTTAACAGGTAAACAGGTCCTTGAATCTTATACACTCTGCCTGTAAGTCAGGACTCCTACAGATCAGGATCAGGTACCATAGCTTTACAGGTAAACAGGCCCCCGAACCTTACACACTCTGTCAGATAGTCAGGACTCCTACAGATCAGGATCAAGTACCTTAACTTAACAGGTAAACAACCCTTGAACCTTATACACTCTGTCTGATAGTCAGGACTCCTACAGATCAGGATCAAGTACCTTAGCTTAACAGGTAAACAACCCCTAAACCTTATACACTCTGCCTGTAAGTCAGGACTCCTACAAATTAGGATCAAGTACCTTAGCTTAACAGTTAAACAGGCCCCTGAAACTTATACACTCTGCCTGTAAGTCATGACTCCTACAGATCAGGATCAAGTACCTTAGCTTAACGGGTAAACAACCCCTGAACCTTATACACTCTGCCTGTAAGTCAGGACTCCTACAGATCAGGATCAGGTACCATAGCTTAACAGTTAAACAGGCCCCTGAAACTTATACACTCTGCCTGTAAGTCAGGACTCCTACAGATCAGGATCAGGTACCATAGCTTTACAGGTAAACAGGCCCCCGAACCTTACACACTCTGTCAGATAGTCAGGACTCCTACAGATCAGGATCAAGTACCTTAACTTAACAGGTAAACAACCCTTGAACCTTATACACTCTGTCTGATAGTCAGGACTCCTACAGATCAGGATCAAGTACCTTAGCTTAACAGGTAAACAACCCCTAAACCTTATACACTCTGCCTGTAAGTCAGGACTCCTACAAATTAGGATCAAGTACCTTAGCTTAACAGTTAAACAGGCCCCTGAAACTTATACACTCTGCCTGTAAGTCATGACTCCTACAGATCAGGATCAAGTACCTTAGCTTAACAGGTAAACAACCCCTGAACCTTATACACTCTGCCTGTAAGTCAGGACTCCTACAGATCAGGATCAGGTACCATAGCTTAACAGTTAAACAGGCCCCTGAAACTTATACACTCTGCCTGTAAGTCATGACTCCTACAGATCAGGATCAGGTACCTTAGCTTTACAGGTAAACAGGCCCCTGAACCTTATACACTCTGCCTGTAAGTCAGGACTCCTACAGATCAGGATCAAGTACCTTAGCTTAACAGGTAAACAACCCCTAAACCTTATACACTCTGCCTGTAAGTCAGGACTCCTACAAATTAGGATCAATTACCTTAGCTTAACAGGTAAACAACCCCTAAATCTTATACACTCTGCCTGTAAGTCATGACTCCTACAGATCAGGATCAAGTACCTTAGCTTAACAGGTAAACAACCCCTGAACCTTATACACTCTATCTGAAAGTCAGGACTCCTACAGATCAGGATCAGGTACCTTAGCTTTACAGGTAAACAGGCCCCTGAACCTTATACACTCTGACTGTAAGTCAGGACTCCTACAGATCAGGATCAGGTACCTTAGCTTTACAGGTAAACAGGCCCCTGAACCTTATACACTCTGCCTGTAAGTCAGGACTCCTACAGATCAGGATCAAGTACCTTAGCTTTACAGGTAAACAGGCCCTTGAATCTTATACACTCTGCCTGTAAGTCAGGATTCCTACAGATCAGGTACTTTGGCTCACTATCAGATAGGCAGAGTTAGGGTAGACTCTATGTATGGTTGTTTTTTTTTTTAATTTTAAATGTTTACAATTTCGATTGTACCATTTTTGTGGAGAGTGGGGAGTTGGGCCTGTAGACCAGCTATTAATAACAATTGAATGATAATTGTCATTTCACATGATTATCTTATGGTCAATGGTCAGTACCACATTAACTGAATTACAGTAACATATTGGAGGGTATTAAGGAATCAATGTTCATCTGTCCATCCATCTGTCTGTGTGCCCGTACCATATCTCTGAACCCCTTGATGAAAGAGTTATAGCTCATGATGCTGATATTATTTTATATTACATAATGCATATATAAACCTTGTCATTGCAACTGATTTTTTTAAATCATACTAAGGAATTTAACCAAATTAGGCACACAGAGAAGAGAAATTTTTATATTACACATGTTCACATTGTCTTGTTGCAACTCCTTCAGAATTTTACTTTAAGAACAAAGGAAGGCTGTCATTTATATAAAAGTGTGCTATTTAAGATTTAACAGAGAGCAATGCATAATCTTGAGTTTGGGGTAAGTCATATACTCTGGAGACAACTCTAGTTTTGTGCTGTCCTTTGGTGTACTTATTCCTGACCACTGTGCATATCTGTCGCGATGTTTTGTCCTTTCTTTCATGCGTCAGCAATGTCTACAATGAAGTTGTTTATCATGATGTCATGTATCATGATGCCGTGTATCATGAAATCGTGTATCATGAAGTCATGTATCATGACAGAAATTGCTAATTAAACAAATAGTTTTATTGAAGACAGTTGTGGCTCACTATGTTTTGCCTGTAGTCTGTATAGCAAGCATTTTTTGACAGTGTGAAAATGCACAACATGCTGCCACATTGTGAAACTTACTAAACATTATCAATGTTTCATAAAGCATTGGAATTCTCCACATAGAAATTATATATCATTAAGAATAAAATCTGTATTCAAGTATATATGTTTTGATTGTTGGCTACATATATATATTGATAGTGCTGTCGAGGATCCTCTTTCTGCCATGGTCTAGATGTACAGGAAGACTCCAATGAAATGGACGCTACTCCTGATTTTCAACTGTATAATCGATCACGTCCATCCACTGATCGACAGTGTGTTGTGCCAGACCATGCTGACTTCCTGATCGTGTATGCTGCTTGTCAAGGTATTGTCAAAATAACTCATTATTTTGTGTGTGTAGTGTCAAGTAAATATTGAATAGATTGCATCTTGCATGTCAAAGTGATATTAAGATCACCACCTCATTCTTTGAGTAGCATGCACATCTTGCATGTCAAAGTAATGTTAAGATCACCACCTCATTCTGTGAGTAGCATGCACATCTTGCATGTCAAAGTAATGTTAAGATCAACACCTCATTCTGTGAGTAGCATGCACATCTTGCATGTCAAAGTAATGTTAAGATCACCACCTCATTCTGTGAGTAGCATGCACATCTTGCATGTCAAAGTAATGTTAAGATCAACACCTCATTCTGTGAGTAGCATGCACATCTTGCATGTCAAAGTAATGTTAAGATCACCACCTCATTCTGTGAGTAGCATGCACATCTTGCATGTCAAAGTAATGTTAAGATCACCACCTCATTCTGTGAGTAGCATGCACATCTTGCATGTCAAAGTAATGTTAAGATCACCACCTCATTCTGTGAGTAGCATGCACATCTTGCATGTCAAAGTAATGTTAAGGTCACCACCTCATTCTGTGAGTAGCATGCACATCTTGCATGTCAAAGTAATGTTAAGGTCACCACCTCATTCTGTGAGTAGCATGCACATCTAATTAATCTCATCATTTTATATGCAAAGTGTCAAGGTTTGTCAAAATAATCTCATCCATTGTGCATCATGTGAAGGTTCTGTCGAGTGATTTTTATCCTGTGTAGCATATAGCACGCAAAGTTACCCAATGTATTTTATATAAGGTCTATAGCTTGTAACAGCATTCCTCTGTATACATCATGTCACAGTATTGTCAAATTATTTTCCATATCTTGTATACAGCATGTAAAAATTCTGTTAATATCTTCATATTGACGTATACAGCATGTAAATTGTATGCAGCATGTAAAATTTCTTTTAATATCTTCATCTTGTATACAGCATGTAAAGATTCTGTTAATATCTTCATCTTGTATACAGCATGTAAAGATTCTGTTATTATCTTCATCTTGTATACATACAACATTTCACAAAACGTACTGTCAAATTAAGGGTTATCCATCCCTAAGAAAATTCTAGTGAAAAATATTGGCTTTTTCAAAAATTCTTTTTTTATTTGAGGAACATATAAGACACAGCTAAATTGGTGGTGTTAAAACATTACCTACCTATATATGTTTTGGTTTGAGCAAGAAATCAAAATTATGGAGTCTTAATTTTTAATTCATATTTTGGTAATTCCTGAGTCAGACGTATCATCTATTAGTTTGCATTGTATGGCCAATTTTATGTAAATCAGCAGATTATAAACACTTCTTATTTGTAGCATAAGTTATAATAAATCAAAAATATGTTAAATACCTATAGTTTTACCTTCTTTTGTTACTACTATAATGTATATTCTATTTTGTATGAAGACAAATTAAGTTTTACTTCCCCCAGCCCTCCTCCTAATGGAACATACATGACGTCACCCAAGCATCGAGAACCCTTAACTTCACTATCTTGGTTGCAGCATGTTTTGTATGTCATATTTACACACGATTCTGTATGTCATGTCAAGGTACTGTCAGATTAACATGCCCATCCTGTAAATAGCATATCAAGATACTGTCATATTAATGTAATTGTCTTGCGTGCAGCATTTCAAGATATTATCAAAATAACATCATCCTATAACACAGCATGTCAAGTACCGTCAACATAACCTCATTTTAATATATATATATTATTTTTATATAATATTGTTATAAGACATTATAGTAATCCCATGAGGTATGATCTTAGCATATCAGTGTAAATCTGTTATAAGACATTATAGTAATCCCATGAGGTATGACCTTAGCATATCACTCTAAATCTGTTATAAGACATTATAGTAATCCCATGAGGTATGACCTTAGCATATCACTCTAAATCTGTTATAAGACATTATAGTAATGCCATGAGGTATGACCTTAGCATATCAATCTAAATCTGTTATAAGACATTATAGTAATCCCATGAGGTATGACCTTAGCACATCAATCTAAATCTGTTATAAGACATTATAGTAATCCCATGACGTATGACCTTAGCATATCAATCTAAATCTGTTATAAGACATTATAGTCATCCCATGACGTATAATCTTAGCATATCAATCTAAATCTGTTATAAGACATTATATTAATCCCATGACGTATGACCTTAGCATATCAATCTAAATCTGTTATAAGACATTATAGTAATCCCATGACGTATGACCTTAGCATATCAATCTAAATCTATTATAAGACATTATAGTTATCCCATGAGGTATGACCTTAGCATATCAGTCTAAATCTGTTATAAGACATTATAGTCATCCCATGAGGTATGACCTTAGCATATCACTCTAAATCTGTTATAAGACATTATAGTCATCCCATGACGTATGATCTTAGCATATCAATCTAAATCTGTTATAAGACATTATATTAATCCCATGACGTATGACCTTAGCATATCAATCTAAATCTGTTATAAGACATTATAGTAATCCCATGACGTATGACCTTAGCATATCAATCTAAATCTATTATAAGACATTATAGTCATCCCATGAGGTATGACCTTAGCATATCACTCTAAATCTGTTATAAGACATTATAGTCATCCCATGACGTATGATCTTAGCATATCAATCTAAATCTGTTATAAGACATTATATTAATCCCATGACGTATGACCTTAGCATATCAATCTAAATCTGTTATAAGACATTATAGTAATCCCATGACGTATGACCTTAGCATATCAATCTAAATCTATTATAAGACATTATAGTCATCCCATGAGGTATGACCTTAGCATATCACTCTAAATCTGTTATAAGACATTATAGTCATCCCATGACGTATGATCTTAGCATATCAATCTAAATCTGTTATAAGACATTATATTAATCCCATGACGTATGACCTTAGCATATCAATCTAAATCTGTTATAAGACATTATAGTAATCCCATGACGTATGACCTTAGCATATCAATCTAAATCTATTATAAGACATTATAGTCATCCCATGAGGTATGACCTTAGCATATCACTCTAAATCTGTTATAAGACATTATAGTCATCCCATGACGTATGATCTTAGCATATCAATCTAAATCTGTTATAAGACATTATATTAATCCCATGACGTATGACCTTAGCATATCAATCTAAATCTGTTATAAGACATTATAGTAATCCCATGACGTATGACCTTAGCATATCAATCTAAATCTATTATAAGACATTATAGTAATCCCATGAGGTATGACCTTAGCATATCACTCTAAATCTGTTATAAGACATTATAGTAATCCCATGAGGTATGACCTTAGCATATCGATCTAAATCTGTTATAAGACATTATAGTAATCCCATGAGGTATGACCTTAGCATATCACTCTAAATCTGTTATAAGACATTATAGTAATCCCATGAGGTATGACCTTAGCATATCAATCTAAATCTGTTATCTGACATTATAGTAGTTCCATGACGTATGACCTTAGCATATCAATCTAAATCTGTTATAAGACATTATAGTAATCCCATGAGGTATGACCTTAGCATATCACTCTAAATCTGTTATAAGACATTATAGTAATCCCATGAGGTATGACCTTAGCATATCGATCTAAATCTGTTATAAGACATTATAGTAATCCCATGACGTATGACCTTAGCATATCACTCTAAATCTGTTATAAGACATTATAGTAATCCCATGAGGTATGACCTTAGCATATCAATCTAAATCTGTTATAAGACATAATAGTAATCCCATGACGTATGACCTTAGCATATCAATCTAAATCTGTTATAAGACATTATAGTAATCCCATGAGGTATGACCTTAGGATATCTATCTAAATCTGTTATAAGACATTATAGTAATCCCATGACGTATGACCTTAGCATATCAATCTAAATCTGTTATAAGACATTATAGTAATCCCATGACGTATGACCTTAGCATATCAATCTAAATCTTTTATAAGACATTATAGTAATCCCATCCGGTATGACCTTAGCATATCAATCTAAATCTGTTATAAGACATTATAGTAATCCCATGAGGTATGACCTTAGCATATCAATCTAAATCTGTTATAAGACATTATAGTAATCCCATGAGGTATGACCTTAGCATATCGATCTAAATCTATTATAAGACATTATAGTCATACCATGACGTATGACCTTAGCATATCAATATAAATCTGTTATAAGACATTATAGTAATCCCATGACGTATGACCTTAGCATATCAATCTAAATCTGTTATAAGACATTATAGTCATCCCATGACGTATGATCTTAGCATATCAATCTAAATCTATTATAAGACATTATAGTCATCCCATGAGGTATGACCTTAGCATATCACTCTAAATCTGTTATAAGACATTATAGTCATCCCATGACGTATGATCTTAGCATATCAATCTAAATCTGTTATAAGACATTATATTAATCCCATGACGTATGACCTTAGCATATCAATCTAAATCTGTTATAAGACATTATAGTAATCCCATGACGTATGACCTTAGCATATCAATCTAAATCTGTTATAAGACATTATATTAATCCCATGACGTATGACCTTAGCATATCAATCTAAATCTGTTATAAGACATTATAGTAATCCCATGACGTATGACCTTAGCATATCAATCTAAATCTATTATAAGACATTATAGTCATCCCATGAGGTATGACCTTAGCATATCACTCTAAATCTGTTATAAGACATTATAGTCATCCCATGACGTATGATCTTAGCATATCAATCTAAATCTGTTATAAGACATTATATTAATCCCATGACGTATGACCTTAGCATATCAATCTAAATCTGTTATAAGACATTATAGTAATCCCATGACGTATGACCTTAGCATATCAATCTAAATCTATTATAAGACATTATAGTCATCCCATGAGGTATGACCTTAGCATATCACTCTAAATCTGTTATAAGACATTATAGTCATCCCATGACGTATGATCTTAGCATATCAATCTAAATCTGTTATAAGACATTATATTAATCCCATGACGTATGACCTTAGCATATCAATCTAAATCTGTTATAAGACATTATAGTAATCCCATGACGTATGACCTTAGCATATCAATCTAAATCTATTATAAGACATTATAGTAATCCCATGAGGTATGACCTTAGCATATCACTCTAAATCTGTTATAAGACATTGTAGTAATCCCATGAGGTATGACCTTAGCATATCGATCTAAATCTGTTATAAGACATTATAGTAATCCCATGAGGTATGACCTTAGCATATCACTCTAAATCTGTTATAAGACATTATAGTAATCCCATGAGGTATGACCTTAGCATATCAATCTAAATCTGTTATATGACATTATAGTAGTTCCATGACGTATGACCTTAGCATATCACTCTAAATCTGTTATAAGACATTATAGTAATCCCATGAGGTATGACCTTAGCATATCACTCTAAATCTGTTATAAGACATTATAGTAATCCCATGAGGTATGACCTTAGCATATCGATCTAAATCTGTTATAAGACATTATAGTAATCCCATGACGTATGACCTTAGCATATCACTCTAAATCTGTTATAAGACATTATAGTAATCCCATGAGGTATGACCTTAGCATATCAATCTAAATCTGTTATAAGACATAATAGTAATCCCATGACGTATGACCTTAGCATATCAATCTAAATCTGTTATAAGACATTATAGTAATCCCATGAGGTATGACCTTAGGATATCTATCTAAATCTGTTATAAGACATTATAGTAATCCCATGACGTATGACCTTAGCATATCAATCTAAATCTGTTATAAGACATTATAGTAATCCCATGACGTATGACCTTAGCATATCAATCTAAATCTTTTATAAGACATTATAGTAATCCCATCCGGTATGACCTTAGCATATCAATCTAAATCTGTTATAAGACATTATAGTAATCCCATGAGGTATGACCTTAGCATATCAATCTAAATCTGTTATAAGACATTATAGTAATCCCATGAGGTATGACCTTAGCATATCGATCTAAATCTATTATAAGACATTATAGTCATACCATGACGTATGACCTTAGCATATCAATATAAATCTGTTATAAGACATTATAGTAATCCCATGAGGTATGACCTTAGGATATCTATCTAAATCTGTTATAAGACATTATAGTAATTCCATGACGTATGACCTTAGCATATCAATCTAAATCTGTTATAAGACATTATAGTAATCCCATGACGTATGACCTTAGCATATCAATCTAAATCTGTTATAAGACATTATAGTAATCCCATGAGGTATGACCTTAGCATATCACTCTAAATCTGTTATAAGACATTATAGTAATCCCATGAGGTATGACCTTAGCATATCACTCTAAATCTGTTATAAGACATTATAGTAATCCCATGAGGTATGACCTTAGCATATCAATCTAAATCTGTTATAAGACATCATAGTAATCCCATGAGGTATGACCTTAGCATATCAATCTAAATCTGTTATAAGACATTATATTAATCCCATGACGTATGACCTTAGCATATCAATCTAAATCTGTTATAAGACATTATAGTAATCCCATGACGTATGACCTTAGCATATCAATCTAAATCTATTATAAGACATTATAGTAATCCCATGAGGTATGACCTTAGCATATCGATCTAAATCTGTTATAAGACATTATAGTAATCCCATGAGGTATGACCTTAGCATATCGATCTAAATCTGTTATAAGACATTATAGTAATCCCATGAGGTATGACCTTAGCATATCAATCTAAATCTGTTATAACACATTATAGTAATCTCATGACGTATGACCTTAGCATATCAGTCTAAATCTGTTATAAGACATTATAGTAATCCCATGACGTATGACCTTAGCATATCTAAATCTGTTATAAGACATTATAGTAATCCCATGAGGTATGACCTTAGCATATCACTCTAAATCTGTTATAAGACATTATAGTAATCCCATGACATATGACCTTAGCTTATCAATCTAAATCTGTTATAAGACATTATAGTAATCCCATGAGGTATGACCTTAGCAATTAATCTAAATCTGTTATAAGACATTATAGTAATCCCATGACGTATGACCTTAGCTTATCAGTCTAAATCTGTTAAAAGACATTATAGTAATCCCATGACGTATGACCTTAGCATATCAATCTAAATCTGTTATAAGACATTATAGTAATCCCATGAGGTATGACCTTAGCATATCACTCTAAATCTGTTATAAGACATTATAGTAATCCCATGAGGTATGACCTTAGCATATCGATCTAAATCTGTTATAAGACATTATAGTAATCCCATGACGTATGACCTTAGCATATCTCTCTAAATCTGTTATAAGACATTATAGTAATCCCATGAGGTATGACCTTAGCATATCAATCTAAATCTGTTATATGACATTATAGTAATTCCATGACGTATGACCTTAGCATATCAATCTAAATCTGTTATAAGACATTATAGTAATCCCATGAGGTATGACCTTAGCATATCACTCTAAATCTGTTATAAGACATTATAGTAATCCCATGAGGTATGACCTTAGCATATCGATCTAAATCTGTTATAAGACATTATAGTAATCCCATGACGTATGACCTTAGCATATCACTCTAAATCTGTTATAAGACATTATAGTAATCCCATGAGGTATGACCTTAGCATATCAATCTAAATCTGTTATAAGACATAATAGTAATCCCATGACGAATGACCTTAGCATATCAATCTAAATCTGTTATAAGACATTATAGTAATCCCATGAGGTATGACCTTAGGATATCTATCTAAATCTGTTATAAGACATTATAGTAATCCCATGAGGTATGACCTTAGCATATCAATCTAAATCTGTTATTAGACATTATAGTAATCCCATGACGTATGACCTTAGCATATCAATCTAAATCTGTTATAAGACATTATAGTAATCCCATCCGGTATGACCTTAGCATATCGATCTAAATCTGTTATAAGACATTATAGTAATCCCATGAGGTATGACCTTAGCATATCAATCTAAATCTGTTATAAGACATTATAGTAATCCCATGAGGTATGACCTTAGCATATCGATCTAAATCTATTATAAGACATTATAGTCATACCATGACGTATGACCTTAGCATATCAATATAAATCTGTTATAAGACATTATAGTAATCCCATGAGGTATGACCTTAGGATATCTATCTAAATCTGTTATAAGACATTATAGTAATTCCATGACGTATGACCTTAGCATATCAATCTAAATCTGTTATAAGACATTATAGTAATCCCATGACGTATGACCTTAGCATATCAATCTAAATCTGTTATAAGACATTATAGTAATCCCATGAGGTATGACCTTAGCATATCACTGTAAATCTGTTATAAGACATTATAGTAATCCCATGAGGTATGACCTTAGCATATCACTGTAAATCTGTTATAAGACATTATAGTAATCCCATGAGGTATGACCTTAGCATATCAATCTAAATCTGTTATAAGACATTATAGTAATCCCATGAGGTATGACCTTAGCATATCAATCTAAATCTGTTATAAGACATTATATTAATCCCATGGCGTATGACCTTAGCATATCAATCTAAATCTGTTCTAAGACATTATAGTAATCCCGTGATGTATGATCTTAGGATATCAATCTAAATCTGTTATAAGACATTATAGTAATCCCATGATGTATGGCCTTAGCATATCAGTCTAAATCTGTTATAAGACATTATAGTTATCCCATGACCTATGACCTTAGCATATCAATCTAAATCTGTTATAAGACATTATAGTAATCCAATGAGGTATGACCTTAGCATATCGATCTAAATCTATTATAAGACATTATAGTCATCCCATGACGTATGACCTTAGCATATCAATCTAAATCTGTTATAAGACATTATAGTCATCCCATGAGGTATGACCTTAGCATATCACTCTAAATCTGTTATAAGACATTATAGTCATCCCATGACGTATGATCTTAGCATATCAATCTAAATCTGTTATAAGACATTATATTAATCCCATGACGTATGACCTTAGCATATCAATCTAAATCTGTTATAAGACATTATATTAATCCCATGACGTATGACCTTAGCATATCAATCTAAATCTGTTATAAGACATTATAGTAATCCCATGACGTATGACCTTAGCATATCAATCTAAATCTATTATAAGACATTATAGTAATCCCATGACGTATGACCTTAGCATATCACTCTAAATCTGTTATAAGACATTATAGTAATCCCATGAGGTATGACCTTAGCATATCGATCTAAATCTGTTATAAGACATTATAGTAATCCCATGAGGTATGACCTTAGCATATCAATCTAAATCTGTTATAACACATTATAGTAATCTCATGACGTATGACCTTAGCATATCAGTCTAAATCTGTTATAAGACATTATAGTAATCCCATCAGGTATGACCTTAGCATATCACTCTAAATCTGTTATAAGACATTATAGTAATCCCATGAGGTATGACCTTAGCATATCACTCTAAATCTGTTATAAGACATTATAGTAATCCCATGAGGTATGACCTTAGCATATCAATCTAAATCTGTTATAAGACATCATAGTAATCCCATGAGGTATGACCTTAGCATATCAATCTAAATCTGTTATAAGACATTATATTAATCCCATGACGTATGACCTTAGCATATCAATCTAAATCTGTTATAAGACATTATAGTAATCCCATGACGTATGACCTTAGCATATCAATCTAAATCTATTATAAGACATTATAGTAATCCCATGAGGTATGACCTTAGCATATCGATCTAAATCTGTTATAAGACATTATAGTAATCCCATGAGGTATGACCTTAGCATATCGATCTAAATCTGTTATAAGACATTATAGTAATCCCATGAGGTATGACCTTAGCATATCAATCTAAATCTGTTATAACACATTATAGTAATCTCATGACGTATGACCTTAGCATATCAGTCTAAATCTGTTATAAGACATTATAGTAATCCCATCAGGTATGACCTTAGCATATCACTCTAAATCTGTTATAAGACATTATAGTAATCCCATGAGGTATGACCTTAGCATATCAGTCTAAATCTGTTATAAGACATTATAGTAATCCCATGACGTATGACCTTAGCATATCTAAATCTGTTATAAGACATTATAGTAATCCCATGAGGTATGACCTTAGCATATCACTCTAAATCTATTATAAGACATTATAGTAATCCCATGACATATGACCTTAGCTTATCAATCTAAATCTGTTATAAGACATTATAGTAATCCCATGAGGTATGACCTTAGCAATTAATCTAAATCTGTTATAAGACATTATAGTAATCCCATGACGTATGACCTTAGCTTATCAGTCTAAATCTGTTAAAAGACATTATAGTAATCCCATGACGTATGACCTTAGCATATCAATCTAAATCTGTTATAAGACATTATAGTAATCCCATGAGGTATGACCTTAGCATATCACTCTAAATCTGTTATAAGACATTATAGTAATCCCATGAGGTATGACCTTAGCATATCGATCTAAATCTGTTATAAGACATTATAGTAATCTCATGACGTATGACCTTAGCATATCACTCTAAATCTGTTATAAGACATTATAGTAATCCCATGAGGTATGACCTTAGCATATCAATCTAAATCTGTTATATGACATTATAGTAATTCCATGACGTATGACCTTAGCATATCAATCTAAATCTGTTATAAGACATTATAGTAATCCCATGAGGTATGACCTTAGCATATCACTCTAAATCTGTTATAAGACATTATAGTAATCCCATGAGGTATGACCTTAGCATATCGATCTAAATCTGTTATAAGACATTATAGTAATCCCATGACGTATGACCTTAGCATATCACTCTAAATCTGTTATAAGACATTATAGTAATCCCATGAGGTATGACCTTAGCATATCAATCTAAATCTGTTATAAGACATAATAGTAATCCCATGACGAATGACCTTAGCATATCAATCTAAATCTGTTATAAGACATTATAGTAATCCCATGAGGTATGACCTTAGGATATCTATCTAAATCTGTTATAAGACATTATAGTAATCCCATGAGGTATGACCTTAGCATATCAATCTAAATCTGTTATTAGACATTATAGTAATCCCATGACGTATGACCTTAGCATATCAATCTAAATCTGTTATAAGACATTATAGTAATCCCATCCGGTATGACCTTAGCATATCGATCTAAATCTGTTATAAGACATTATAGTAATCCCATGAGGTATGACCTTAGCATATCAATCTAAATCTGTTATAAGACATTATAGTAATCCCATGAGGTATGACCTTAGCATATCGATCTAAATCTATTATAAGACATTATAGTCATACCATGACGTATGACCTTAGCATATCAATATAAATCTGTTATAAGACATTATAGTAATCCCATGAGGTATGACCTTAGGATATCTATCTAAATCTGTTATAAGACATTATAGTAATTCCATGACGTATGACCTTAGCATATCAATCTAAATCTGTTATAAGACATTATAGTAATCCCATGACGTATGACCTTAGCATATCAATCTAAATCTGTTATAAGACATTATAGTAATCCCATGAGGTATGACCTTAGCATATCACTGTAAATCTGTTATAAGACATTATAGTAATCCCATGAGGTATGACCTTAGCATATCACTGTAAATCTGTTATAAGACATTATAGTAATCCCATGAGGTATGACCTTAGCATATCAATATAAATCTGTTATAAGACATTATAGTAATCCCATGAGGTATGACCTTAGCATATCAATCTAAATCTGTTATAAGACATTATATTAATCCCATGGCGTATGACCTTAGCATATCAATCTAAATCTGTTCTAAGACATTATAGTAATCCCGTGATGTATGATCTTAGGATATCAATCTAAATCTGTTATAAGACATTATAGTAATCCCATGATGTATGGCCTTAGCATATCAGTCTAAATCTGTTATAAGACATTATAGTTATCCCATGACGTATGACCTTAGCATATCAATCTAAATCTGTTATAAGACATTATAGTAATCCAATGAGGTATGACCTTAGCATATCGATCTAAATCTATTATAAGACATTATAGTCATCCCATGACGTATGACCTTAGCATATCAATCTAAATCTGTTATAAGACATTATAGTCATCCCATGAGGTATGACCTTAGCATATCACTCTAAATCTGTTATAAGACATTATAGTCATCCCATGACGTATGATCTTAGCATATCAATCTAAATCTGTTATAAGACATTATATTAATCCCATGACGTATGACCTTAGCATATCAATCTAAATCTGTTATAAGACATTATATTAATCCCATGACGTATGACCTTAGCATATCAATCTAAATCTGTTATAAGACATTATAGTAATCCCATGACGTATGACCTTAGCATATCAATCTAAATCTATTATAAGACATTATAGTAATCCCATGAGGTATGACCTTAGCATATCACTCTAAATCTGTTATAAGACATTATAGTAATCCCATGAGGTATGACCTTAGCATATCGATCTAAATCTGTTATAAGACATTATAGTAATCCCATGAGGTATGACCTTAGCATATCAATCTAAATCTGTTATAACACATTATAGTAATCTCATGACGTATGACCTTAGCATATCAGTCTAAATCTGTTATAAGACATTATAGTAATCCCATCAGGTATGACCTTAGCATATCACTCTAAATCTGTTATAAGACATTATAGTAATCCCATGAGGTATGACCTTAGCATATCAGTCTAAATCTGTTATAAGACATTATAGTAATCCCATGACGTATGACCTTAGCATATCAATCTAAATCTGTTATAAGACATTATAGTAATCCCATGAGGTATGACCTTAGCATATCACTCTAAATCTGTTATAAGACATTATAGTAATCCCATGACATATGACCTTAGCATATCAATCTAAATCTGTTATAAGACATTATAGTAATCCCATGAGGTATGACCTTAGCAATTAATCTAAATCTGTTATAAGACATCATAGTAATCCCATGACGTATGACCTTAGCTTATCAGTCTAAATCTGTTAAAAGACATTATAGTAATCCCATGACGTATGACCTTAGCATATCAATCTAAATCTGTTATAAGACATAATAGTAATCCCATGACGTATGACCTTATCATATCACTCTAAATCTGTTATAAGACATTATAGTAATCCCATGAGGTATGACCTTAGCATATCAATCTAAATCTGTTATAAGACATTATAGTAATCCCATGACGTATGATCTTAGCATATCAATTTAAATTTATTATAAGACATTTTAGTAATCATGCAACGCATGACCCTAGCATATTAATATTATTTAAATGCACCCGGGCAATTAAGCAATTCCTGCTTATCAGGGAAGATGCCTTATGCTTGTAATGAGAAGATTGATTCTTAAATAGGACTGTTTCTTCAATTTTTGTTACCAGTAGGCAAGGTTTAATTACCACCATATTTGATTTTTAAGAATTCATATTTCATGCTGTCTATATTTCGAAATAAATGTATTTTTCAAATGTTAGGATACGCACGAATATCTCTTGTGATTTACTTACACGTGCTTTTCCATTTTGCGTATACTTTTTAGCTCACCTGAGCCAAAGGCTCAAGTGAGCTATTGTGATCAATCACCGTCCGTCGTCCGTCGTCCGTCCGTCGTCTGTCGTCCGTCGTCCGTCGTTAACTTTTCACATTTTCGACTTCTTCTCCAGAACCACTGAACAGAATTTGATGAAACTTGATAAGCATGTATTACTCATGGTCCCCTACAAGTGTTGTTGTTTTTCGTCCGGATTCATCAACAGGTGGCGCCACCACAGGCAAAAGTAGGTCAAAGAGGGTACCCTCCTTTGACAAACTTCTTCTTCAGACCGGGGGCATACAGAGACAAACCGAATGCATAGGAATGATCTAGAGGGATGTGTGAAGAAGTGTTGTTATTTTTGGTTCCGTTCCGAAATCAAATTTTTGACGTTTTTTTGACGTTTTTTTGTACTTGGTAGTTTTAATGCAGAAAAGAGGTATTTTTTTCTTTTAGTAAACATTGATGCATTAATTTGGTTTAATTTGATCATTTTGATGGTAAGAAATACTACTGCGAAGAAAATTTTTCAATATTTTATGTTTTGGATTTTTTATGAATTTTTTAAGACTTTCAAGAAAAAGGGGGGTGGGATAATTGGTGTAAACATTTCACATTTTGAACTTTTTCTTCGGAACCACTTGCTGGAATTCAATGAAACTGGGCATGCATCAAATACTCAAGGTTCTCGACAAATGTGGTCATTTTTGTCAGGATCCATGAACAGGTGGCACCACCACAGACAAAAGTAGGTCACAGAGGGTACCCTCCTTTGACAAACTTCTTATTGAGATCAGGTGCATACAGCGACAAACCGACTGCATAGGAATGATTTAGAGGCATATGGGAAGAAGTGTTGATATTTTTGGTTCCATTCCGAAATCAAATTTTTGACGTTTTTTTTCATTTTTATTTTGGACTTTGTTATTTTAATGCATTAAAGAGTTATTATTTTCTTTTAGTAAACATTGATGCATTCATTTGGTTTCATTTAATCATTTCTATGGTAAGGAATGCTGGTGCGAAGGAATTTTTTCAATATTTCGATTTTTGAATTTTTTATGAATTTTTTAAGACTTCCATGAAAAGGGGGGGGGGGGGGGGGACAATTTTTCATATCTTCAACTTGATCTACAGAACAACTTGAAGGATTGTGATAAAACTGGGTAGGATGCAAATACTCATAGTCCTTTTCAAAGGTTTTGTTTTTTGTGCGGATCATCCAAATTGGTTAACAGATAATGCCACCATGTCTAAAAGTAGGTCTCACAATGGTACATATACCACTTGGTAATTGAAATATGGAGAGTAGCGGTTCAAATCCAGCTGTGGTCAAAAAAATTTTTTTTTCTTTTTACCCATCTAAATAAGTTTTTAGATGTTTCTCAACACTCAACATATGAAATTAGGAATT
Organism: Pteria penguin; assembly: GCA_035048485.1. NCBI lineage: Eukaryota > Metazoa > Mollusca > Bivalvia > Pterioida > Pteriidae > Pteria > Pteria penguin. The sequence goes on from CM068580.1 coordinate 2,698,837, forward strand.
TTACGTTTAAGACTTCCAAAAAAAAAAAAGGGGGGGGGGGGGTGTTTTGGCCATTTTTCACATTTTCAACTTTTTCTACAAAACTGTTTGAGGGATTTTAATAAATCTTGGTAGAAATAAGTCACTTATGATCCTCTTCAAATTCTGTTGTTTTCGTCCAGACCTCTTTACAGGTGGCGCCACCATAGTCAAGAGTAGGTCACAAAAGAGTTCCCTCATTTAACAATATTCTTTTTCATACGGGCTGTATACAGAGACAAACAGAATGCATAGAAATGATCTAGAGGGATGAGTGAAGATGTATTGTCATTTTGGTTCCCTTCCAAAATCAAATTTTAGAATTTTTTTTCGACATTTCTTTGGACTTGGTGATTCAATGCAGAAAAAAGTGTCATATTTCCTAGTTAATTGATAATGATGATTTCTTATGGACTATTGTGATCATAATTATGGTAAGGATTGTTACTTTGAAAGAATTTTGTCAATATCTCAATTTTTGGATTTTCTGTGAATTTTTTAAGACTTCCAAATGAGGGTGTATAGGAACAATTCAATCACATTTTTCACTTCTGCTGTTATACCACATGAAAGATTTTAATGAAACATGGAATACATGAAGTACTAAAAGTCCTCTATCAATTTGGTAAATTTCATCCAAATTGGTTAACAGATAATGCCACCATGTCTAAAAAGCAGTTCTCACAATAGTACATATACCACTTGGTAATTGAAATATGGAGAGTAGCGGTTCAAATCCAGCTTTGGTCAAAATTTTTTTTTCATTTCTTTACACATCTAAATAAGTTTTTAGATGTTTCTCAACACTCAACATATGAAATTAGGCAATTTTAAGTTAGATCTGGACAATATTTGAAACAATTGTTGTTCATGACCCAGACTTGAAATCAGTCAACAAAAGGCCCCACCTAAAGAAAATGACTAACTTGTTGCCCTGAATGACTTCTTGCAGAGACAAAGGAAATGCTTAATATCAAAATCACCTGAATGGATGTGCAAAAAAGTGTTGTTTTTTATTCTAGCCTGAAATAAAATTTGACATATTTTCAACATCTGTGTTGACTTAGTCACATTAATGCAAAAATAAATGAATTCTCCTTCATGCATGACTGATAATCTAGGTACTCAGGTGAGCGATATAGGCCCACTTGGGCCTCTTGTTTACATTTATAACATCATGTAATTTCATAGGAAGATGAGGTTGTCAAGATTTGTTTGAACCTCTCTTATATTTACAGTGTGTTAAGATACTGTAAAGTGATTGTGGTTGTTTTAGTCGTCAGTTTATGCCTGGACCACGATGAGTTTTTATGGGTTATCGTGCGCTTGCTTGTCTTTGTTTATTCTTTGATGTTAAGGTAGTGTTCACTTACGGCCATATTTACTGATGCCGAAGCATACATGGCATAGTGATGGTGTTTACATAGCTCTCTATTTATATCGTTTTGATCACTTGGACAAGACAAATGTCCATGTAGCTACTGTCATACCCACGGCATCTACTGTCCGTGTCTGACATCTGCCATCCGCTTCTAACATTCACTGTCCGAAAAACTTTAACCTGGGCTATAATGGTTTAGTGTTGACCATAAGAGAGAGGACTTAAATATTTCATAAGTATATTCCTCATAACCAGAGCTTTCATCTATTACCATCTCTTGACCTATTGACCTTGGATTTTGACCTGCTTTTCAAAAACATTATTCTGGTTTTGATAGGTTGAGATAGGGCATTGATATTTCATGTGTAGATTCCTTATGACAAAAGCTTTCATTTGGTGCCATCTCTTTTGACTTTGTGACCTTGACCTTGAACCTTGACGGTTCAAAACACATTACAGACTTACACATATTTGCTTTTATTGTCCCTGAGATGATTATGACCTGCACCGGCGAGCTGTTGTCTTCTGACGATTTGGGTATATGACTTCTTAGGCATATAGTTTTTGATATGTGTATTCTGAGACAAATAGTTTTTGGTATGTTTGTTTTGGGACATATAGTTTTTGGTATGTTTGTTTCGGGGCATATAGTTTTTGGTATGTTTGTTTCGGGGCATATAGTTTTTGCTATGGTTGTTTCGGGCATATAGTTTTTGGTATGTTTGTTTCGGGGCATATAATTTTTGGTATGTTTGTTTTGGGGCATATAAGTTTTGGTATGTTTGTTTCGGGACATATAGTTTTTGGTATGTGTATTCTGAGGCATATAGTTTTTGGGATGTGTATTCTGAGGCGTATGGTTTTTGGTATGTTTGTTTCGGGCATATAGTTTTTGGTATGTTTGTTTCGGGGCATATAATTTTTGGTATGTTTGTTTCGGGGCATATAGTTTTGGTATGAGTATTCCGAGGCATATACTATTTGGGATGTGTATTCTGAGGCGTATAGTTTTCGGTATGTTTGTTTCGGGACATATAGTTTTTGGTACGTTTGTTTCGGGACATATAGTTTTTGGTATGTTTGTTTCGGGGCATATAGTTTTGGTATGAGTATTCTGAGGCATATAGTTTTTGGTATGTGTATTAAGGAGCGTACATTTATAGCTTACCTGAGTGAGCTATTATTATAGTGCAACATCTGTTGTTCTTAACGGGGAAACTTTTTGACCGTACGGTTGAAGTCTTGTGATTACGCTGGTGGCGTGGTTTAACTGGTCGCCGAAATCATTGCTTGTCTCCAGCTCGGGGTATTGCCTAGAGGCGCTTGGTAATCGGGGTATTAGGTATGCCTGGAGGCGCTTGGTAATTGGGAGGTGTGAACATGCTGTAGTTTGGTGTAAACAATGTATATGGTTTGAATTGGTAATAGAAAGTACATTCTTTAGTCCCAATTATGAATATTCTAGTAGTGTTTTATTTTTTCATTTTGATTGGTTTTATTACTTTTCAGGGAGTGGGTGTTTGATGTATTCGTTTGTTTTGACCTCTGTTCGGAAAGTTTTATTTTGAAAGAAATTGAGGGCATTAGCCGATATTTCTCCTGTACTTTACGAATTACACAGTTGGGCATAATTTCCTCCCAATATCCATGGGACTGCCATACAAATCTGTTTCGCCCTCTGTCCAGACTGACTTCGCGAGTCTTTCTAACTAAATATCAAGAATCATTCTACACACCAGGATGGCATAGTATTGTCCAGAACTTCTTGCTCAGGACCTTTCTCTTTCCATGATTACGATAGTGAAGAGGGACGTCTGATTCTAGTCACCACATCTGCCGGTTGCGATCATCTATCACGCAGGGTGACGAAAAGCAATCTAAGCATTCGTGTTCCCTTTAATACTTTCAACTTCTTTAGAAATATTGGAATGATTTTTATCAAAAATGGTAGGGTTGAAGTACTCAAAGTCCTCTACAAGCATTGTTGTTTTTCGGCCAGATCAAGCTGTTTGTGCTAGAACTTTTAACTTTGTGCACTTCGTGCACTTATCTCTTATGACAAGAGAACAAAACCTATTGATTTTCAAGGTCATATAACCAGGTCAAAGTCACAGAGATTATATCAAATAAATTGTTGTCCAGGCCATAACTTTTTGATGCAAACATGGATTTGAATAATATTTCATAGAATCGTTGCCCAGGATCCAAAGGTGTGCCATGACATTGAACCAAGGTCATATGTTCAAGATCACGGTCACAGTGCTTATGTTTCCCGCTTTAATATAAGCAAGGGGCGTATTTATATGCAATGTCTGGCGTTGTTTTTGTTTATGTAATTTCCTATATTTTGGAGTTAAATTCCGATTTGAATGGACTAATACCAAATTAGAGATGTTGTTATGTTTTGATCTTTGACTCCTAAGTATAGTGTTGAACCGAAATTCACAGGAGTTACGTGTGGTCGTAAGTTAAGTTGGTCGTAAGCTTAGTTGGTCGTAAGCTTAGTTGATCGTAACTTAAGTTGATCGTAAGCTTAGTTGGTATTAATATCACGCTGGGTGGTAGATCGGTGTATAGGTCACATATAATAACTTCTCAGTTATATCGCGATATGGAAGCGAGAGGTGACCAACCTCTTGAACATAGTGGCGCAATCTGGGAATTGAACCCGGATCGTCCGCAATGCAAGCGTCCAACCACTACACCAAGCCTGCTCCGTGTAACATCCTGACTAGCCTTATTATTCTGAGCAAAGCACGTTTCGTTGGGCATCTGATAAATACACAAGTTAGGATAAAATTGCATATATAAATGAATAGTGATATACATATATAAGAAATGGCATATGATGAATAATTTATAATATATAGACAGACTGCATATATTGATAAATGTTGATGATATACAAATATATTGATAAATGTTGATGAAATATAAATAAGAAATAACATATATTGATGAATGATGATAATATATCTTATGAAATACTCATAGAATCAATGTACAACTCATATAGCCGACTTAGTTGTAGTCCAGGCATATACCCTTAGAAATTCGGCCTTGTTTGGATTTGACCTTCACCTTGACCTTACGATGATGTAATTCAGTCTCGGTATTATACACGTGATGTCTTATTATTGACAGGCTTCACAGCTTTCCGGAATACTTCCACTGGATCGCCATTTATCGACTTTCTTTCCGAAGAATTAGAAGACATGCAGGAAAGAGACGACATCTACCAAGTTTTGACCAAGATGAATAAACGATTCTACGAATACCGACCTCATCCGCAGCACTTTCAGAATTGTTGTCAGATGCCATGCTTTGAATCCACTCTGACCAAGACATTGAAATTTCCAACGTTCAGGGCCTGAATTAGTTCTTATGACTATCAATTATTAAATGAATTCTAGTGCCATAGATTGTTGTTTACGAATGTACAGTTTAATCCCATGTCTATTACGGCCAGTGCGATATTCGTTATCAACTATTTTAGTTGATTCCCAGTTATATTTGTTATTACAACGATTACCAGTTTTTATTCCAGGGATTTCTATCATTTACTCATTCTTAGTGCCATGTAACATCCTTCAGTGCCACTAAAATTCATAGTTCCTATTCAATAAGTGTATACCAGGGACTTCCAGTGTCGTAAAAGCGGAAACACCATAAATCATCCTAAGCATAAAAGACTTTAATGCGTGAATCTATCATCAATCAGTGCCTTTCCCGGACACACTTACAATTCTAAGGGGTGAATCTATCATCAGTGCCTTTCCCGACCACATTTACAATTCTAATGCGAGAATCTAACATCATTGCCTTTCCCGACCAGTTTTAAGGCGTCAGTTTGTTTGTCTGTCTGTCCGTCTGTCTGTTGTCAACTTTAACCTGGGCTATAACTTTTGAACCGCGAGGGATAGAGACTTCATATTGGACATGCTTACTCAACTAATGAAGCCCTTTCAAATGACACCAATGACCTTGACAATAACCTTCACGCAAAAAAAAATATCTTTTTGGACTTTGGTACCGCCAGGGGCATATACACAGCTTGTTCCAATATGTTTTAAATCAACTTCTTGTGTTTGAGTGATAATCTAATGCATCAAGACCAGTTTTCAGTGCCTTATATTACATTCCTAGTGGCTTTATGATTTAATGATTATCAAATTGTCTATACAACGTCGTTACAATCATACATGCGGCAAATTCGTCTTTGTCTCGATAGACGAATTTCCCGTGATCACATGTTAATGCTTGCTTATGGTCCTGGTCCCAATGTTTACGCTTCGGTGTTCCGAATTATTCTCTTTTGTTTGTTTTTTTTATTTTTTCAACAGCCTCTACTTGGCGGTTTATACAGTTTGGCCATCTTTTTTCAGTCTTTACGTCAGTAGACATTCTGTTATTCTGAAGTGTTTTCTTTACATTTTTGCATATTTTTACATGATATAAACTTACCCCAAGTATTTGATTTCTCAGATTTTAACAGTTCAGGGAAAATGCCATATTGTCACTACTTGAATTACATTATTTATCTTAATCACCCCATTTCCTACTTGATGATTGGAATATATTTTCAATATATCCAGTGAAGTGTAACCCGTTCTTGTAACAAGTATAGGGACAGGATCACATTAGTAATGTTATAGCTTTAAAGTATGTTTTAACAATACCTTCCATTAGTTTGTTATTTTGTTGATTTTATGGATATTCAAAATGTCTATTTCATGTTTTTTATTTTAAATAAAATCACTCAGTATGCCATGTTATAAGTGTCCGTTTTTATAAATGAATCGTTTAGATTTAAATGATACCGTTCTTGTTCCTTTGTTTGATTTCGGAACTACTTTTATCTTGCTTATATAACTTTAGTTTTACTACAACTAGACCCCAGCTGGGACCAGTTATTCGAAACTTTAACCAATGATTAAGATAACCAATGATTAAGATAACCAATGATTAAGATAGCCGGTGGTTAAAGTTTGAGAGAGAATTAATTTAATTTATTAGATTTCTGTGTAAAAATCAAAATTGCTTTACAAAGCTTGTTTCATATGCTACAAATCAGTACACAGACTATGACATAAAGTCTTCTCATTTCAAAGATATACTCAGGTGAAATTTAACCATTCGTTAGCTTAACCTGTAGTTAAAGTTTCGAACAAAATGTTTGTGTTACGGGTGTTTATGTTGCCGGTGTTTTGACCCGTGAGACGGGCAAAAATGGAAGGATGGAGATTTTACGGATTTTGCGTGTCTTGTCATATTAAGTTTGAATTCATCATATTTTAAATTTGATTTCTTGTCAAAACGTACAACATCCAGCTGCCGGATACATTAGACCCACCAAAGTTTACTCCATTAATCACGTCAAACTGTATTGCATCCACTCACTGATACGTTAGGCACGTCAAAGTGTACTTCATCAGCTTACTGATACGTTAGGCACGTCAAAGTGTACTACATCAGCTCAGTGATACGTTAGACGGCACGTCAAAGTGTACTACTGCTCACTGATACGTAAGACACGTCAAAGTGTACTACATTAGCTCACTGATACGTTAGGCACGTCGTCAAAGGGTACTACATTAGCTTACTGATACGTTAGGAACGTCAAAGTGTACTACATTAGCTCACTGATACGTTAGGCACGTCAAAGGGTACTACATTAGCTTACTGATACGTTAGGCACGTCAAAATGTACTACATCAGCTCACTGGCACGTTAGGCGGCACGTCAAAGTACTACATCAGCTCACTGATACGTTAGGCACGTCAAAGTGTACTACATCAGCTGACTGATGCGTTAGACAGCAAGTCAAAGTGTACTACTTTTGCTCACTGATACGTTAGGCACGTCAAAGGGTACTACATCAGCTCACTGATGCGCTAGGAATGTCAAAGTGTACTACATCAGCTCACTGGTACGTTAGGTGGCACGTCAAAGTGTACTACATCAGCTCACTGATACGTTGGGCACGTCAAAGTGTACTACATCAGCTCACTGGTACGTTAGGTGGCACGTCAAAGTGTACTACATCAGCTCACTGATACGTTAGGCACGTCAAAGTGTACTACATCAGCTCACTGATACGTTAGGCACGTCAAAGTGTACTACATCAGCTCACTGATATGTTAGGAATGTCAAAGTGTACTACATCAGCTCTCTGATACGTTAGGCGGCACGTCAAATTTAAAGTGTACTTCCTCTGCTAACTGATACGTTAGGCCCGTCAAAGTGTACTACTTCTGCTCACTCGTACATTAGGCCGCACGTCAAAGTGTACTACATCAGCTCACTGGTACATTAGGCGGCACGTCCAAGTGTACTACTACTCACTGATACGTTGGGCACGTCAAAGTGTACTACATCACCTCACTGACAGCTAGGCACGTCAAAGTGTACTATATCAGCTCACTGATACGTTTGGTGGCACTTCAAAGTGTACTACTTCAGCTCACTGGTACATTAGGCACGTCAAAGTGTATACTACATTAACTCACTAATACGTTAGGCACGTCAAAGTGTACTACATTAGCTAACTGGTACGTTAGGCGGCACGTCAAAGTGTACTACATCAGCTCACTGACAGCTAGGCACGTCAAAGTGTACTATATCAGCTCACTGATACGTTTGGTGGCACTTCAAAGTGTACTACTTCAGCTCACTGGTACATTAGGCACGTCAAAGTGTATACTACATTAACTCACTAATACGTTAGGCACGTCAAAGTGTACTACATTAGCTAACTGGTACGTTAGGCGGCACGTCAAAGTGTACTACATCAGCTCACTGATGCGTTAGGCACGTCAAAGTGTACTACATTAGCTTACTGGTACGTTAGATACGTCAAAGTGTACTACATCAGCTGACTAATAGCTAGGCACGTCAAAGTGTACTACATCAATTAAATGATACGCTAGGCACGTCAAAGTGTACTACATCTGCTTCTCACTGTTACGTTAGGCACGTCAAAGTGTACTGTATCGGTTCACTGATGCGTTAGGCGGCACGTCAAAGTGTACTACTTTTGCTCACTGAAAGGTTAGGCACGTCCACGTGTACTACATCAGCTCACTGGTATGTTATGCGACACGTCAAAGTGTACCACATCAGCTGACTGATAGCTAGGCACGTCAAAGTGTACTACATCAGCTGACTGATACGTTAGATACGTCAAAGTGTACTACATCAGCTCACTGATACGTTAGATACGTCAAAGTGTACTACATCAGCTCACTGATGCGTTAGGCGGCACTTCAAAGTGTACTACCTCTGCTCACTGATACGTTAGGCACGTCAAAGTGTACTACATCAGCTCACTGGTACATTAAGCGACACGTCTAAGTGTACTACATCAGCTGACTGATAGCTAGGCACGTCAAAGTGTACTACATCAGCTCACTGATACGTTAGACGGCATATCAAAGTGTACTACTTCTGCTCACTGATACGTTAGTTATGTCAAAGTGTACTACAGACTCATTTCAAAGATATACTCAGGTGAAATTTAACCATTCGTTAGCTTAACCTGTGGTTAAAGTTTCGAACAAAATGTTTGTGTTACGGGTGTTTATGTTGCCGGTGTTTTGACCCGTGAGACGGGCAAGAATGGAACGATGGAGATTTTACGAATTTTGCGTGTCTTGTCATATTAAGTTTGAATTCATCATATTTTAAAATTGATTTCTTGTCAAAACGTACAACATCCAGCTGCCGGATACATTAGACCCACCAAAGTTTACTCCATTAATCACGTCAAACTGTATTGCATCCACTCACTGATACGTTAGGCACGTCAAAGTGTACTTCATCAGCTTACTGATGCGTTAGGCACGTCAAAGTGTACTACATCAGCTCACTGATACGTTAGACGGCACGTCAAAGTGTACTACATCAGCTCACTGGTATGTTATGCGACACGTCAAGGTGTACCACATCAGCTGACTGATAGCTAGGCACGTCAAAGTGTACTACATCAGCTCACTGATACGTTAGATACGTCAAAGTGTACTACATCAGCTCACTGATACGTTAGACACGTCAAAGTGTACTACATCAGCTCACTGATACGTTAGGCACGTCAAAGTGTACTACATCAGCTCACTGGTACATTAAGCGACACGTCAAAGTGTACTACATCAGCTGACTGATAGCTAGGCATGTCAAAGTGTACTACATCAGCTGACTGATACGTTAGACGGCACGTCAAAGTGTATTACTTCTGCTCACTGATATGTTAGTTATGTCAAAGTGTACTACATCAGCTCACTGATACTTTAGACACGTCAAAATATACTACATCAGCTCACTGGTACGTTAGGCGGCACGTCAACGTGTACTACATCAGCTCACTAAAACGTTAGGCACGTCAAAGTGTACTACATCAGCTCACTGGTACATTAAGCGACACGTCAAAGTGTACTACATCAGCTGACTGATAGCTAGGCACGTCAAAGTGTACTACATCAGCTGACTGATACATTATACGGCATGTCAAAGTGTACTACTTCTGCTCACTGATACGTTAGTTATGTCAAAGTGTACTACAGACTCATTTCAAAGATATACTCAGGTGAAATTTAACCATTCGTTAGCTTAACCTGTGGTTTCGAACAAAATGTTTGACACGTCCACAGGTGTTCGACACATTCCCTCTAGTCCAGTACAGTATAAAACTGTTGTTTCTTACCTTGATATACTGCTATCAGTTAGTGACGATGGTTCATTAGTAACCTCTCTCTATGACAAACGTGACGATTTCAATTTCATTGTTACCAACTTCCCTTTTCTGAGTAGCAACATACCTTCCTCTCCCGCACATGGCGTCTTCATTTCACAACTTATACGCTATGCCAGGGCATGCTCTAAATACGAAAATTTCGTCTTGAAAGCGAGGCTTCTTGCCACGAAACTACTCTCACAAGATTATATTGAGGAACGTTTGAAATTGTCACCGAGGAAGTTCTATGGTCGTTACAGGGATCTATTGCAATTTTTCAGATTCAACATTTTAAAAATGTTAACCGATATTTTGGGACCTGACCATACTAAATAACCATTTTAACTTTTTGACTATACTTGATTTGACAGAATACGTGTATACATATATATACAGATATTTGTTCACCTGCGTTTCCGACACCGGAATTTCAAGCAGTCAGCATTTCTTGTTTTGAATGGGAAATTTAACTTCGTGTTCCTGTCTCTTTCGTATGTTCATGCCTGTATATTTATGTATTTGCCTCCTCGATTTGAAAGGTTATTACAGGACTTTTGCGACGCATTTGATTGAATATGACACTAAAAACGATATTGTCCCTTTTATTCCATGGACTATGAGATATGGTTTACCCTTCGGTACTTCTTCGTTTTTTTTAACTTACACTGTACTGGACTATTGAGGGAATGTGTCAAACATATGAACACGTCAAAGTGTGCTACATCCACCCACTGATACGTTACGCGCATCAAAATGTACTTCATCCGTAGCCTGAAAAGTTAGATACGTCAGAGTGACGCGTTTTATATATCTGGCATTGGTTACAGTACTTTAATGTATCTTTAACATGTCAGTTAGCATGACAGCGTAATGTGGTACACTTTGCTATGATCTGATGTAGCTATCAGCGGGTTATTATACACGTGTCGAATGTATTTGTCAGCGAGCTGTAATGCATTTTAACGTGTCGAATGTATCTGTCAGGTGGCTGTAAAACGTTTTAACGAGTCGAACGTATCTGTCAGTTGGCTGTAGAACGCTTTAATGTGTCGAATGTATCGATCAGCTAGCTGTAGTACGTGTTAAAATTAACATGTCCAATGTATCTGTCAGTTGGCCGTAGTATGTTTTAACATGTCCATTGTATCTGTCAGCTGGCTGTAGTACGTTCTAACAAGTCCAATGTATCTGTCAGCTGGCTGTAGTACGTTCTAACATGTCCATTGTATCTGTCAGCTGGCTGTAGTACGTTCTAACATGTCCATTGTATCTGTCAGCTGGCTGTAGTACGTTTTAACATGCCCATTGTATCTGTCAGCTGGCTGTAGTACGTTCTAACATGTCCAATGTATCTGTCAGCTGGCTGTAGTACGTTCTAACATGTCCAATGTATCTGTCAGCTGGCTGTAGTACGTTCTAACATGTCCATTGTATCTGTCAACTGGCTGTAGTACGTTCTAACATGTCCATTGTATCTGTCAGCTGGCTGTAGTACGTTCTAACATGTCCATTGTATCTGTCAGCTGGATGTAGTACGTTTTAACATGCCCATTGTATCTGTCAGCTGGCTGTAGTACGTTCTAACATGTCCATTGTATCTGTCAGCTGGCTGTAGTACGTTCTAACATGTCGAATGTATCTGTCAGTTGGCTGTAATACGTTTTAACATGTCCAATGTATCTGTCAGTTGGCCGTAGTACGTTCTAACATGTCCAATGTATCTGTCAGTTGGCTGTAATACGTTTTAACATGTCGAGTGTATCTGTCAGTTGGCTGTAGTACGTTCTAACAAGTCCAATGTATCTGTCAGTTGCCTGTAATACGTTTCAACATGTCGAATGTACCTGTCAGTTGGCCGTAGTACGTTTTAACATGTCCAATGTATCTGTCAGCTGGCTGTAGTACGTTCTAACATGTCCAATGTATCTGTCAGTTGGCTGTAGTACGTTTTAACATGTCCATTGTATCTGTCAGCTGGCTGTAGTACATTCTACCATGTCCATTGTATCTGTCAGCTGGCTGTAGTACGTTTGTACATGTCGTATGTATCTGTCAGCTGGATGTAGTACGTTCTAACATGTCGAATGTATCTGTAAGCTTGCTGTAGTACGTTCTAACATGTCGAATGTATCTGTCAGCTGGCTGTAGTACGTTTTAACATGTCGAATGTATCTGCCAGCTGGCTGTAGTACGTTCTAACATGTCCAATGTATCTGTCAGCTGGATGTAGTACGTTCTAACATGTCCAATGTATCTGTCAGCTGGATGTAGTACGTTCTAACATGTCGAATGTATCTGTCAGCTGGATGTAGTACGTTCTAACATGTCCAATGTATCTGTCAGCTGGCTGTAGTACGATCTAACATGTCGAATGTATCTGTCAGCTGGCTGTAGTACGTTCTAACATGTCGAATGTATCTGTCAGCTGGCTGTAGTACGTTCTAACATGTCGAATGTATCTGTCAGTTGGCTGTAATACGTTTTAACATGTCCAATGTATCTGTCAGTTGGCCGTAGTACGTTCTAATATGTCCAATGTATCTGTCAGTTGGCTGTAATACGTTTTAACATGTCGAGTGTATCTGTCAGTTGGCTGTAGTACGTTCTAACAAGTCCAATGTATCTGTCAGTTGCCTGTAATACGTTTCAACATGTCGAATGTACCTGTCAGTTGGCCGTAGTACGTTTTAACATGTCCAATGTATCTGTCAGCTGGCTGTAGTACGTTCTAACATGTCCAATGTATCTGTCAGTTGGCTGTAGTACGTTCTAACATGTCCAATGTATCTGTCAGTTGGCTGTAGTACGTTCTAACATGTCCATTGTATCTGTCAGTTGGCTGTAGTACGTTCTAACATGTCGAATGTATCTGTCAGTTGGCCGTAGTACGTTCTAACATGTCGAATGTATCTGTCAGTTGGCTGTAGTACGTTTTAACATGTCCATTGTATCTGTCAGCTGGCTGTAGTACATTCTACCATGTCCATTGTATCTGTCAGCTGGCTGTAGTACGTTTGTACATGTCGTATGTATCTGTCAGCTGGATGTAGTACGTTCTAACATGTCGAATGTATCTGTAAGCTTGCTGTAGTACGTTCTAACATGTCGAATGTATCTGTCAGCTGGCTGTAGTACGTTTTAACATGTCGAATGTATCTGCCAGCTGGCTGTAGTACGTTCTAACATGTCCAATGTATCTGTCAGCTGGATGTAGTACGTTCTAACATGTCCAATGTATCTGTCAGCTGGATGTAGTACGTTCTAACATGTCGAATGTATCTGTCAGCTGGATGTAGTACGTTCTAACATGTCCAATGTATCTGTCAGCTGGCTGTAGTACGATCTAACATGTCGAATGTATCTGTCAGCTGGCTGTAGTACGTTCTAACATGTCGAATGTATCTGTCAGCTGGCTGTAGTACGTTCTAACATGTCGAATGTATCTGTCAGCTGGCTGTAGTACGTTTTAACATGTCGAATGTATCTGTCAGCTGGCTGTAGTACGTTTTAACATGTCGAATGTATCTGTCAGCTGGCTGTAGTACGTTCTAACATGTCCAATGTATCTGTCAGCTGGATGTAGTACGTTCTAACATGTCGAATGTATCTGTCAGCTGGATGTAGTACGTTCTAACATGTCAAATGTATCTGTCAGCTGGATGTAGTACGTTTTAACATGTCCATTGTATCTGTCAGCTGGCTGTAGTACGTTCTAACATGTCCATTGTATCTGTCAGCTGGCTGTAGTACGTTTTAACATGTCCATTGTATCTGTCAGCTGGCTGTAGTACGTTCTAACATGTCCATTGTATCTGTCAGCTGGCTGTAGTACGTTCTAACATGTCCATTGTATCTGTCAGCTGGCTGTAGTACGTTTTAACATGCCCATTGTATCTGTCAGCTGGCTGTAGTACGTTCTAACATGTCCAATGTATCTGTCAGCTGGCTGTAGTACGTTCTAACATGTCCATTGTATCTGTCAGCTGGCTGTAGTACGTTCTAACATGTCCAATGTATCTGTCAGCTGGCTGTAGTACGTTTTAACATGTCGAATGTATCTGTCAGCTGGATGTAGTACGTTCTAACATGTCCATTGTATCTGTCAGCTGGCTGTAGTACGTTCTAACATGTCCAATGTATCTGTCAGCTGGCTGTAGTACGTTCTAACATGTCCATTGTATCTGTCAGCTGGCTGTAGTACGTTTTAACATGCCCATTGTATCTGTCAGCTGGCTGTAGTACGTTCTAACATGTCCAATGTATCTGTCAGCTGGCTGTAGTACGTTCTAACATGTCCATTGTATCTGTCAGCTGGCTGTAGTACGTTTTAACATGTCCAATGTATCTGTCAGTTGGCTGTAGTACGTTCTAACATGTCCATTGTATCTGTCAGTTGGCTGTAGTACGTTCTAACATGTCGAATGTATCTGTCAGTTGGCCGTAGTACGTTCTAACATGTCGAATGTATCTGTCAGTTGGCTGTAGTACGTTTTAACCTGTCGAATGTATCGGTCAGCTGGCTTTAGTACTTTTGAAGTGTCTAATGAATCCACCCGTCAGCTGGATGTAGTACGTTTTAATGTGCCGAATGTATCCACCCATCAGCTGGATGTAATACGTTTTAATGTGTCGGATGTATCCACCCGTCAGCTGAATGTAGTACGTTTTAATGTAGTACGTTTTACAGTAGTACGTTTTAATGTGTGATGTATTTTGTCAGACTAAGAATAATCTCGTCATATCCGCTATTATTATCGAAAGCATCTAGCTGTTTTTCTGGAATACAGTGTAGATAAGAATTAGATTCCGATATGAAATATTCTTTGCTTGAGAACCAGACGTGATCTCCTACATGATCTTTGCTCGAGAACCAGACGTGATTTTTCACATGATCTTACCTATAGATCGCATTTTACTAATTCACCGTTATGATGGTCGTCCATACTGTAAGGTTTTCACATTTTCGCCTTCTCCTCATAAACCGTTTCATGGATTTAATGAAACTTGAATGTACAGTCTGTTAAGAGATACAGATTAGTTCGAATGTTGTTTATTATTTTTGAATAGGGACCACAAAAGTCGAGACAATTGCTTTTTTTTCTCCTTGATAACCACACGCTACAATGACTTCATGTTTGGTATACAGCATCTTTATGAAATTAAGCATCAGGTGTGTTTCAAGGAGGTCTCTATTTTGATATTTATCCGAGTTCTTTTATCTGGGATTTTTAGTTTTCTTTCCGTTAGTGTGTCCTTCCGTCTGTCAGTAATCTGTTCCGTTCCGTAATTCATTCCTTTGAGGGTGGATTTTCATTAAACTTCGCACAAATGTTACCTACGATCAAAATGTGTGTCATGACCTTGACTTAAATGATATCTCTAATTTCTAGGTCACCAGATAAACTTGGCTCATGTTACATTCCGTTCCATAAGTCATCCCTCTGTTACGGATTTCCATCAAACATTTCACGGTTGTTCCTTACTGCCGAAATATATGTCATGACCTTGATCAAACGTCATATCGCTTACTTGTCATATGGTCAATGTTTCATTGCATATTCTGAAGACTAAGTAAAAATTTTTACGACCTAAAGGCGTGTCATGACTTTGACCCAAGGTCATATCTCTTATTTCAAGGTCAGTAGCTTAACATGTTCCATGTTCGATCCAATTCTGTATTTCAGCCCTTTTTGCATAAAAAATGTTCCACGAGACTCAAAGTTATATCTCATATTTCTAGGTCACGGGCTAAAGATGGCCTAATCTGGTAATGGTAAATTGATTTGTATTCAACAAATGTTCCTTACGACCCAAAAGTATATCTTGACTTTGACCAACTGTCATTGGTTATCAGCTAAACACAGCATATCTAATACCGCTGTGTCATTTAACCATCTGTAAATAGATTGCTATGAAACCTTCACCCAAGCCTGACATCTCTAGGGTTCATCACAGTATATGGTGGCTCTTACACGTCTCTTACAGTTTGCTGTTTCAATCGTGACAAATTATCTTTATTTTCATTTCAACTTCTTCTAAAAATATCCTATATTATTATACGTCCTACTTTCGTTTTCTGTATATTTAACACATAAACTAAAAGGTGCAATATCTTACGGTACACGCGCCGCGCCGATTTTAAATGCTAGTAAACAAAAATTGCGTAATCTGTTGGGTCAACTTAGTTTGATTTATCTATTTACAAAAAAAATCTTGCTTACGAAAGTATGATGTATAATAAAAAGGTTATTGATTAAGTATCGTAAAAATATTCACGCACTCGATCTTTGTGCGAAATGGTTCTCGCAAGCTCGGGCCGGTCCGCACAAAGACGCTCGGGCGTGAACATTTTGCGATACTTAGTCAATAACCTATAAATATGTTAGCTGAATTTCATCAGTTTTCACTGCTGTTATTATTCAGACATCTCTATACCTAAATACAATCGCTGCTTGAAAAGTAAATGGAGACTTCCTATACCTTTCAAATGACACAATAGTCAATGACCTTGTCAACTTAACCATGACCTTTATTTTAGTCTCAATAATACAGCTAGTTTCTACTTCTGTTTGAGAGCAGTTCATATTTGACACACATATGTATGACTTGTAGTATAAAGTGGGTTAAAAGGAAGGCGGTGTTGAAATGTTTTGCCCCATATATGGACGGCATTTCAAATCTCTTTTCGCTATCTTTTTATTGTATCCTAGGAATTGAAAAGTATTTAGTGTTATATAGATGATTATCAATAAGCAAATAATCTATTATGCAAATAATTTAGAAATAATGTGTCAAGAAAATGTACTTTTTCCCTTCAGATATATTGTTTCTGGTGAGAGCGCTGGTACAATGTAACTCCGATGAGCGTCCTAGCCGCTGGGCCTCTTGTTGAGCGTCCTAGCTACTGGGTCTCTTGTTGAGCGTCCTAGCTACAGGGCCTCTTGTTGAGCGTCCTAGCCACTGGGCCTCTTGTTGAGTGACCTAGCTACTGGGCCTCTTGTTGGGCGTTCTAGCCGCTGGGTCTCTTGTTGAAACTTTCATGTCGTCATATTCCCGTATGGAAAATATAGATACATGTAACTTTACCAAAGTAGTTTATTAACTCAATAAAATCGCCGTTTTTAAAACTACACTTGATTTTAAGAATTATTTTTGAATCCTGGTGTTTTCCTTTTTCTTTCTTCTTATTTTAACACATGGCATTCGTTCGCTTTGATTTCCTTGTAATTTTCAGGCTTCCGTATCTTTGATTCTTTATTATTCTTTGTCAGTTTTATACAGTTTCTTAGAATTTTGTATCTTTTGTTTTTTCTTTCGGTTTCGTGTTTTTCATACTGTCAGTTTTATAGTTACTAGAGGTAACTATAACTCTGTTCTTACAGCACATCCGGATAAATTCATTCTGAAAGGCTCGACTGAGAAATGTGTAAATGATTGGATTAACGCAACAGTTACTATAACCAATCAGTTTCAAGATAGCACTCTTCATTCGGAAGAACTCGTCCACTGAGGCGAACTCTCTGTATAATGAAAAAGTAAAATAAGGCAACCACAGAACTGTAAAGGCCACAACAACCAACAGAAGCATCTTTATGATTCTTTTCTTTCTTTGAATGATTCTGTTGTTGCTCCTAGCGTTTCTATCGGCATCTCCTATGGGTTTGAGTATCCAAAGTCGATGTCCGATCTTCGCATAACTGTATACCATGATGACAATAGGGATCAGATAGAGGCATACATACATGAAGGCCGTGTAGATCTTGCTGAAATACTTATTAGGGTAGAATTCCGCGCACAAGTAACCAAAACCATTCATGACTAATTTGCCTTCTGACTGTTCTATCTTTATGCGCTGGTCCAGTTTCTGGAAGAAGAGATGTGGTGAGAGCGTTGCTATGGAGAGACCCCACACAAGCACTATGATTATGGCTGCCGTACGCGGTCTGTGATACCTCTCCGCCAAACTCGATCTACATATTACAAAATATCTGAAACGGTACACAAATACTTAAACATTCTCATAAAACTTTAAGAACTAAATGGCAAAAATGAGTAACTTAGAATTTAATATGTCTTTTTGTGAAAACGGAGAAAACGGTACCGCAAATTAATATCCAAAGTTAACTGCCTTATTAATACATATGTAAAAAAAATCTTGATGCTCTAGAAACTTTAATCATATCTTTGTTTACTCGTGTATATACTGTCATTCACTCATGTAAATTTACATTGAAATGCACATGCATACACGACTATATTATGTAGTCGTGTACCCATGTACATTTCAATATAAATGTACATGAGTAAACGACAATGTGTATTAAAATGCACTCGAGTACACGAGTACTCATGAAATGTTCTTAAGTAAACCACAAAATTGATATTATATTTGATTTTAGGGGACAATCTGCTAGCCTACCTGTCTAGAGCTATAAACAGCAAGGTGAGAATGCTGGCCACGACACTAACACCTTGAATAAAATTTGAAAACTTGCACAAGAATAGACCGGTATCCCCACCAGTGGGCCACTCATTGGCCACGATGAAGTACAATTGGAATGGCATGTTGAGAGTAGCTATCATGAGGTCACTAGCGGCCAGAGAGATGATGTACATGTCGGTCACTGTCTTCACGTGCTTAATACAGCCAATCACTATCAGTACACAAGTGTTGCCGAGCACAGCTAGGCTAATTATGACCAAATACAGCGCCATGAATGTTACCACCGTGTTGTGGTCCAGAGGGACTGGCAACAGGTTGTCTTCCTTCACGGATACTGTCCAAAAACTAGAATTCCAAAGCCAAGACGGACAGTGGATAGAAAAATTAGCCGTTACATTAGGCAACGAAAATGGTAAACACTTCAGAAGTAGATCCAAATTAGTGGTAGACCCGGGAACGAATCCTCCATCGGATGTTTTCCCTGCTTTGGACGTATTGCTGACGACGACAGGGGTTTTGAAGATAAAATGTGTGGGGACAATGAGAGGTGTTGTGGATACAGTGGTTGAGGAGCGAGTACAGATCGGTACAGTAGCGAATAAGCACAGTACAGACAGAAAATTCATCGTCCAACATCACCACTCAAAAGAGAAGGACGGAGCGCTGTCGTACTATAAATACTTGAATCGATCCTTTAAACAAAGAACGGTCGTGGGGATGTCATAAACTGGCCAATTTTCTTGTGCGGATTGTGATTAATATCTTCATTTTGTTGATTGTGATGCAAAGTCAACAGTCGACTGCTTTAGAATCTCCACACGATGAAAGTGTATCTAGGAAATACTGGATGATCAGTCAATTCATTGACGCACCTAGAACAACATTCACGGACTGGGAGACGTTTCGTTTGCCATTTATTTGTTTCGATTCTGTTATCAGACAATCGCTTTCTTAGAGTCGAGAGCACTTGAGCGAGGGCTCGATGAAAACAAAATTCTGGGTTATTTGCTGTTATGTTTTTCATACCATACTCCGAGGGCCTTACTTATAATATTTGTAGTTCAGATTTGTGACAATAACAAGACTCATTAATACAGAGTTATTAACACAAGAGATATCAGAAAGGGAGTACAGATGTTGGAACAATAAATACACGAACACTTGCTACTTATAGGTGTTTACCTCTATTTACACATGTTCTACATTTAGACCGGTGTAATGTTTTATAGTAAGCTTAAAATAGAGTAAATCTGAGAAAAGAATACCAAATCTGTGGTGTAATAAAAGTATTTTACAATTATTATTGACATTTATCGATGTGTCGTATAATTGTTCTCAATTCCATTATGTCATACAAGAAATACTAAGTATAAGAGAGTAAACATGCCCTGTTGGAAACATTAAAGATATGACTGTGCTGTGTTGGTTATTGTGTTCTTAAATACTGCAGAAGGCGTTGTGCTCTAAATTATCACATAGGATGCACTACGTTATGAAATATCGCATTGAATGCACTACATTATGAAATATCGCTTAGGATGCACTATGTTATGAAATGTCGCTTAAAGATGCACTATGTTATGAAATATCGCATAGGATGCACTACGTTATGAAATATATCGCATTGGTTGCACTACATTATGAAATATCGCATTGAATGTACTACATTATGAAATGTCGCTTAGGATACACTATGTTATGAGATATCGCATTGGATGTACTACATTATAAAACGTCGCCTAGGATGCACTACGTTATGAAATATCGCTTGCGATGCACTATGTTATGAAGTTTCTCCCTCTTCTTCTTCCATTACGAAGTGTACTCATAAATGAGTGTCATACTTCAAGATAAAAGCCTCAGAAGGCAGTCCAAAAATAAAAAAAAAAAAAGGAGGGAGTAAGGTTTTAGCGTTTCGCATTGGAAGCTCTACATTATGAAATATCCCGTAGGATGCACTGCGTTATGAAAAATTGCATACGATGCACTACGTCATGAATAATGGCATAGGATGCACTACGTTATGAATAAGGCATAGGATGCACTACGTTATGAAATATCGCTTAGATGCATTACGTAAACATGTTTGTTGGACATTTGTATTAGAAATCCTCAGAAGTTTATTATTTCTAAACCAGAAGCACATCATTATATTTGATCCAGAAGTATGTAATTATATTGAATTAATCTACATGTAGAAGCACGTCATGTTTAATCCAGAAGTGTATCATTCCGCGGCCGTGTTGTCATTCATACGATTAGCTAATGATTGGTTATTAAAGCTCCATTTTTGTGGAGCTCGGGTAGCTCAGTCGGTTAGACAGTCGGATGCATGACAGCTAGGTGATTCGGTACCATAGGTCTGGGGTTCAAGTACCCGTTGTGGGAACGAATATATGACATATAGGACGCTTTGTTAGCTGTAGTCTCTTTGTGCTTTGAAATTGGAGAAAACAATTGAAAAATCTAAGAAACTCTTAGCTCAAAGACCATAACTCTTGTAATTTTTGGACAGCATTTTCCTTCCAATATGCACATCTACACAGAGTGTTCTTTCTTTGTACCAAGTTTCATCAAAATGCCCCAACGGGTTTAGGAGGAGTTGCGAAGACAATATTGTCCGGACAGATAGACCGACAGAAGGACGACAGCAGTCCAGCATAATACGCCCAAACTTTTGTGCGGTCGTATAAAAAAGAAATAAGACACTAGAAATTTAGCAATTTATTTAAAAGATTTACTTAAAAAAATAAAATGCTATTTCAAATTATGAGGAGGAAAAAAAAGTTAAATTAAACTAAAAAATGAACTGATAAAAATAAATATTGATAATACATATGAGTTGGAATTCATAAATTATAATCT
Organism: Pteria penguin; assembly: GCA_035048485.1. Taxonomy (NCBI): domain Eukaryota; kingdom Metazoa; phylum Mollusca; class Bivalvia; order Pterioida; family Pteriidae; genus Pteria; species Pteria penguin. The sequence goes on from CM068580.1 coordinate 2,720,272, forward strand.
GTTACATTAAAAGTTTAAAAACTTTATTATTTAGCTGTCTATAACAATACACCCCCCCCCATCTAATGCATAGCTTAATACTGATACTGGTTACTCTACAGATTGGAAAATGTAATTAAAATGACAATTAAAGCATTCAAAGTTTCCAACAAACGACTGGCATAATTATTAACAGCGGGAGTGAAAAATGTCTTGCAATGAATCTCTTATTATATAGATAACAGGTATTTGGTTGACATTTTTGTATATCTTTATATACACAGTATTGGCAAATGAAATGAATTTTTTTTCTATTGTACAGTAACGACAAATTGAGATCGTTTATTTCTCAAAATCTCACTGTTTTAATTTCTAATGGGTGTGCATTATTCTTAATTTTTAAGTGCTGAACGCATTTTCTTTCTCCTAAATTGAAAATAATTACAATACATGTACATCTCTAGATCTAGTTACAATACATGTACATCTCTAGATCTAGTTACAATACGTGTACATCTCTAGATCTAGTTACAATACATGTACATCTCTAGATCTAGTTACAATACATGTACATCTCTAGATCTAGTTACAATACGTGTACATCTCTAGATCTAGTTACAATACGTGTACATCTCTAGATCTAGTTACAATACATGTACATCTCTAGATCTAGTTACAATACATGTACATCTCTAGATCTAGTTACAATACATGTACATCTCTAGATCTAGTTACAATACATGTACATCTCTAGATCTAGTACAAGGCAGATATAGGGTATAAACAGATACAACATGGATGGAGTTGAACATATTTCTGGGGAAGGCAGCGCGATCAGAAGATGATGTGTGATTATTTCTGCTGGACAAGAATGACATGGTCTCCAAATCAGTCCACTGCTACAGAAGTTATGAAGGACTCACATCTCACAGCATGATCAAAGAGTTTATAAAATACCGAAGAAATACATTTATATTAATACAGTTTCATCAATCTGTCCATGTGAAAAACGACTTGCATTTTCTCCACTATTGAAATTCAATTCAATCATTCATTGAATTCTGAATCAAGGCTTTTACTACTTGACTTCAGGAACTTCAGGATCTGTGTCCCTATTCTTTACAACCAAGGTCCAATCCCTTGGTAAGGGTGGACTGAAAGCAGGGCATCTGGTACTTGTTTGCTAGCTGCTGTGATGTGGATCTGTGCTTCAGAAACGACCTGTTGACACGTGTTAGCACACGATATATGTCTTCTTGTCCTCTCAGTTTGGATACTTCCTCCGATAAAAACGTGATGAATGGAGAGCCTCTTTCTGTATTTCTGATGGACTGTTTACCTGTAAGCCATATAAGGTGTTGTTATTTTCCTGGGTCATAAATTATACACTATATGACGTAATATTTCAATGTATTATGGCGACATATAATTATGCACTATACGACATCATATTTCAATGTTATTATGGCGACATATAATTATACTCTACACGACGTAATATTTCAATGTGTTATGACGACATATATAATTATACTCTATACGACGTATATACGACGTAATATTTCAATGTATTATGGCGACATATAATTATAAGACTACAGCACATAATTATAGGATCGCAGCATATAATAATGAAACCATAGCATATGATAATGAAACCATAGCATATAATAATGAAACCATAGCATATGATAATGAAACAACAGCATATAATTATGCAACCATAGCATATAATAATGAAACAACAGCATATAACGTGATATCCGTAAAAAGGCAATATAAGACAGCTATGGCGTTCCATAGATATTTGAGGTCGGGTAATACTTTATTAGCCAATAGACTTTTTACGTGAAATATCTCATAATTAGAAAGAACCGGGTCCGGTGCCATAAAATGAGAATATACTTAAGGACAGAGGTGGGAGTCAATTTTTTTTTTATATCTCCGCGTTGAAGAGTTCCACCCCGTCCGTGTACGATAACCGGCAGGAGTTCCGTTTTGACTCCGTACTTTTCTTTGCCCGCGGCAAAAGGCATAATAACACTTGAGTCAATCCCATTGTTAGTCAATCCCATTGTTAGTCACATTTCAATGCTCATATAAATCAGGATTCATAACCTGAGTAGTCATTATAATTCTCCAAGGAAAAGAAATGAATTAATTGAAACCCCTGTTCAAAGGGAATCTGAAGAAGAAAGTGAGGCAAATATTTCCAATCATTTTCTTGGAATTGCCTAATAGGTATTTTATATTCTTCATGCATACTCTTTTATGCCTTTTTGCAAAGACTGCAATGCATATTGTAGGTACTGAGCGTTGTGCTGGCAAAACTATATCATTAAGAGAGATAACTCTTATTGATGGTTTACAGAATAAATGCAAGTGTCACTTTCCCAGTGCCAATTTCATAAAAGGTACAAGGGAAAGGTCCCAAGTTCCTGTCTTTATTTAGAAATATGTATTTCAGAGATCTTGTATTTGAATTCTGAACAGAAAATATCTGCTAGAAAAATTTTTATTGTGAATTGTGTATTTCTGCCTATATATGGCACTGAAGAAATTCCATGTTCTGTCAAATCAGGAAGTTGGAAAATCTCAAAATGTTTATTGGTAGCCATATAAAAGGTTACAATGAAACTCAATAATGCTCAAGTTTAATACAGCACCTTAAAATTGATAGAAAGATATCTGAAAATTGAATAACCGGGATCTGTCCTTAAGTCAAATATTTCATTTTAATTTACACCATTATCAAACGTTCAAATACATTCTCATATATAATGGTTTAATTCTATTTATCAATAGAATAAAACTAAATAAAATCTAAATCCCAGTTATTAATTCATCGATGAAGAGAAGAATATGAAATTATGACTTAAGTACGTACGTTCCCAGTTTATGGCGCAGGACCCCAATAACCTATATTTGATCTCACATTACAAACGAGAAGATCTGTCAAACCTGTGGCTATACAGACTACATTACAAACAAGAGGGACTGTCAGACCTGTGGCTCTACAGACTACATTACAAACGAGAGGGACTGTCAAACCTGTAGCTCTACAGACTATATTACAAACGAGAGGGACTGTCAAACCTGTGGCTCTACAGACCACATTCCAAACGAGAGGGATTGTCAAACCTGTGGCTCTACAGACCACATTACAAACGAGAGAGACTGTCAAACCTGTAGCTCTACAGACTATATTACAAACGAGAGGGACTGTCAAACCTGTGGCTCTACAGACCACATTCCAAACGAGAGGGACTGTCAAACCTGTGGCAGGACCCCGATAACCTATATTTGATCTCACATTACAAACGAGAAGATCTGTCAAACCTGTGGCTCTATAGACTACATTACAAACGAGAGGGACTATCAAACCTGTGACTCTACAGACTACATTACAAACGAGAGGGACTGTCAGACCTGTGGCTCTACAGACTATATTACAAACGAGAGGGACTGTCAAACCTGTGGCTCTACAGACTACATTACAAACGAGAGGGACTGTCAAACCTGTGGCTCTAAAGTCTACATTACAAACGAGAGGGACTGTCAAACCTGTGGCTCTACAGTCTACATTACAAACGAGAGGGACTGTCAGACCTGTGGCTCTACAGACTACATTACAAACGAGAGGGACTGTCAAACCTGTGGCTCTACAGTCTATATTACAAACGAGAGGGACTGTCAAACCTGTGGCTCTACAGACTACATTACAAACGAGAGGGACTGTCAAACCTGTGGCAGGACCCCGATAACCTATATTTGATCTCACATTACAAACGAGAAGATCTGTCAAACCTGTGGCTCTACAGACCACATTACAAACGAGAGGGACTGTCAAACCTGTGGCTCTACAGACTATATTACAAACGAGAGGAACTGTCAAACCTATGGCTCTACAGACTACATTACAAACGAGAGGGACTGCCAAACCTGTGGCTCGACAGACAACATTACAAACGAGAGGGACTGTCAAACCTATGGCTCTACAGACTACATTACAAACGAGAGGGACTGTTAAACCTGTGGCTCTACAGACAACATTACAAACGAGAGGGACTGTCAAACCTGTGGCTCTACAGACTACATTACAAACGAGAGGGAGTGTCAAACCTGTGGCTCTACAGACCACATTACAAACGAGAGGGACTGTCAAACCTGTGGCTCTACAGACAACATTACAAACGAGAGGGACTGTCAAACCTGTGGCTCTACAGACTATATTACAAACGAGAGGGACTGTCAAACCTGTGGCTCTACAGACCACATTACAAACGAGAGGGACTGTCAAACCTGTGGCTCTACAGACTACATTACAAACGAGAGGGACTGTCAAACCTGTGGCTCTACAGACCACATTACAAACGAGAGGGACTGTCAAACCTGTGGCTCTACAGACCACATTACAAACGAGAGGGAGTGTCAAATATGTGGCTCTACAGACCAAATTACAAACGAGAGGGACTGTCAAACCTGTGGCTCTACAGACTCCATTACAAACGAGATGGACTGTCAAACCTGTGGCTCTACAGGCCACATTAGAAACGAGAGGGACTGTCAAACCTGTGGCTCTACAGACTTCATTACAAACGAGAGGGACTGTCAAACCTGTGGCTCTACAGGCCACATTAGAAACGAGAGGGACTGTCAAACCTGTGGCTCTACAGACTATATTACAAACGAGAGGGACTGTCAAACCTCTACAGACTACATTACAAACGAGAGAGACTGTCAAACCTGTGGCTCTACAGACAACATTACAAACGAGAGGGAGTGTCAAACCTGTGGCTCTACAGGCCACATTAGAAATGAGAGGGACTGTCAAACCTGTGGCTCTACAGACTACATTACAAATGAGAGGGACTGTCAAACCTGTGGCTCTACAGACTACATTACAAACGAGAGGGACTGTTAAACCTGTGGCTCTATAGGCCACATTACAAACGAGAGGGACTGTCAAACCTGTGGCTCTACAGACTACATTACAAACAAGAGGGACTGTAAAATCTGTGGCTCTATAGACTACATTACAAACGAGAGGGACTGTCAAACCTGTGGCTCTACAGACTACATTACAAACAAGAGGGACTGTCAAATCTGTGGCTCTATAGACCATATTTTACAATGTACATGTATTACTTATTTACAGTTTTCATTAACTACTGATATAAATATAATAGTATTGAAATGAAAGGATACACAACCTTAAGGTGATGTGTTATTTGGTGTTAATATTAATGCTTCTTAGTATATGAATATTGAGCGTCTCCTTACCATCAAATGTGGAAAACATAAATAAAAAGTCCGCTTCATCCGGGACCCTGAAGGCCTGGCTTTGTCCAAGTAGATACTGATTATATTCAGAATAATCTCCCACTGCGTCTGATTCGTTCATGTCCTGTACATCTTGTCCACCACTCATTGTTTTGCCACGACAAGCCTGGACAATGAAGAGCTTGGGTTTCTGGATCAGACTTTTGCATTTGGATGCTTGGAAGGGTAAAGTGAAATCCTTTAAACTCATTTCCTTGTCAACAGCGTATAAAGTATCATGTTCATTACCATGCGTCAAGATACAGCAGGCGAAACAATCAGAGTTTTGGTTGAAGCTGTCGTCCTCAGCACCTTGGAGGAAAATGACATGATTATAAGCATGTTATTGTTGCCATGATTATAAGCATGTTATTGTTGTCATGATTATAGGTATGTTAATGTTGTCATGATTATAAGCATGTTATTTTTGCCATGATTATAAGCATGTTAATGTTGTCATGATTATAGGTATGCTAGTGTTGTCATGATTATAGGTATGTTAGTGTTGTCATGATTATAAGTATGTTAGTGTTGTCATGATTATAGGTATGTTAGTGTTGTCATGATTATAGGTATGCTACTGTTGTCATGATTATAAGTATGCTAGTGTTGTCATGATTATAGGTATGTTAGTGTTGTCATGATTATAGGTATGTTAGTGTTGTCATGATTATAAGTATGTTAGTGTTGTCATGATTATAAGTATGTTAGTGTTGTCATGATTTTAGGTATGTTAGTGTTGTCATGATTATAAGTATGTTAGTGTTGTCATGATTATAAGTATGTTAGTGTTGTCATGATTATAAGTATGTTAATGTTGTCATGATTATAGGTATGTTACTGTTGTCATGATTATAAGTATGTTAGTGTTGTCATTTTTCTGTCTAAGAAAATGAAAAAGAAACCCAAAATAGGCCTATATCGCTCTCCTGAACACAATTTGCTCAATCATAAACAACTGACTGCTTCAAAAAAAAAAAAAAAATTAGCAGATACATATACCTACATTCTCTTGCTTGTTGTGATTTTAAACACAGACAAGCGATTGTAAACTTTGAATCATCAACCTTAAACATGTTTGGGCAGGTCATATTGAACGAATGAGAAATTCAAAAGCCTTGAGAAAATCAAATTCTGAAATAAATTTTCAATTTTTCCTTGAATTTCAAAGATTCTAATGATTTAAAGCAAATGAGTACTCTAAAACCTGATTTTGTGCAAAGTGAAATGACAAAATGATTGTAAATTTACATTTTATATTGAATAAATCAAGACAAAAACACAAAAATATGTGAAAGGAAAAAAATAACGCCCCTCTTTGCTACCTTTAAAAAATCATGAAAAATACAAAAAAAAAATTGTTAAAATTCTTTCAAAAAACATTCCTTTTCTATTTTCTGACTACAGTAAGCATTTCAGTGCACCAAAAGTCAACCACAAGAAAAATATTGATGAAAACCGTGCTATTTTGTATTAAAGTGTTAAAGTCTAGAAAGATGTTAGAAAACGTCAAAAATCATTTATCCAATTTCAACAAAATTAAGAAACTTGAAACATACTTCCTTGTAGATCTCTCAGATACTATTCGTTTCATTATCCATACAGTGATTCTGGAGATTAGAGGTATACACCGAAACCTATTTTTAGTGCTTGGTGGTGCCACCTGTCAACTGATTTAGATGAGATGAACAAATTTGGCAGAAGACCTATAGTACTTCCTGTGTATTAAGTTTCATAAAAATCCATCGAGTCGTTTCAGAATAAAATTTGAAAATGTGAAAAATTAACACCCCCCCCCCCCTTCTACAAATTTTGTAATCTTAAAAAATTCATGAAAAATCATTAAAAATTGTCAATATTCTTTCAAAAACATTCCTTTACTTTATCCTGGCTGAAATAATTTCAGTGCATCAGATGTCAATCATAGGGAAATTTTGATGAAAACCATGCTGTCTTGCATGAAAATGTTTAAGTCCAAAAAATGTCAAATAAGAGTGAAAAATTATTTATCCGATTTCAACGAAATGAAAACTTGAAAAATACACTACAGTGTACAATACAGTGATTCTGGAGAATAAGATTTTCGAAGAGGGATACTACGACCTATTTTTAGGCATGGTGGCGCCACCTGCCAACGGATTTAAACGATATGGATAAATTTGGTAGAGGACCTCAAGTACTTCATGTATACCATATTTCATCAAAATCCTTCAAGCGGTTCTGAAGAAGAAGTCGATTGATTGATTAATTGCTTATTGCTTTACATGTACGTCACTTCACGATTATTTCATGTATATGGTGACGGCATCTGCCTGATGCATTGCATACAAATTTAGACCTTTGCAACGGACCCATCCGAAGCAGTGAGGGATCTTTTACGTGCCACGGGACCTCGGTTTTTACTGTCTCATCCGAAATACAGAACACCAGTGTGCCCAGAAGGGGGGTTGAACCCGGGACCTTTAGATCAGGAGCCCAGCACCTTATCCACTTGGCCACACCGGTTTAGAAGTCGAAAATGTTAAAAGTTTACAGACAGGTAGGACGACAAACAAAGTGATCAGAAAAGCTCACTTGTGAGCTAAAGCTAAAATATTGACATGAAAATTACAAATAACCTTGAAACAGACATTTTCTTATACTATTCGGCAAATAAGTTTGTATTGCTCCCTATATTAAATAAATCAACACGACACAAAATGTGTGACTAAATCAAAACAAAACAAAACGAACAAACAACCCAAAACAAAAACAAATACACGAAAACGCGTAACATTTTTTTTTATTTCGAAATAGAACCAAAACCAACATCACTTCTTACACCTTCTAGATCATTCTATGCGTACGTTCTGTCTTACACCCTTCTAGATCATCTATGCGTACGTTCTGTCTTACACCCTTCTAGATCACTCTATGCGTACGTTCTGTCTTACACCCTTCTAGATCACTCTATGCGTACGTTCTGTCTTACACCCTTCTAGATCACTCTATGCGTACGTTCTGTCTTACACCCTTCTAGATCATCTATGCGTACGTTCTGTCTTACACCCTTCTAGATCACTCTATGCGTACGTTCTGTCTTACACCCTTCTAGATCACTCTATGCGTACGTTCTGTCTTACACCCTTCTAGATCACTCTATGCGTACGTTCTGTCTTACACCCTTCTAGATCACTCTATGCGTACGTTCTGTCTTACACCCTTCTAGATCATCTATGCGTACGTTCTGTCTTACACCCTTCTAGATCATCTATGCGTACGTTCTGTCTTACACCCTTCTAGATCACTCTATGCGTACGTTCTGTCTTACACCCTTCTAGATCACTCTATGCGTACGTTCTGTCTTACACCCTTCTAGATCACTCTATGCGTACGTTCTGTCTTACACCCTTCTAGATCATCTATGCGTACGTTCTGTCTTACACCCTTCTAGATCATCTATGCGTACGTTCTGTCTTACACCCTTCTAGATCACTCTATGCGTACGTTCTGTCTTACACCCTTCTAGATCACTCTATGCGTACGTTCTGTCTTACACCTTCTAGATCATCTATGCGTACGTTCTGTCTTACACCCTTCTAGATCATCTATGCGTACGTTCTGTCTTACACCCTTCTAGATCATCTATGCGTACGTTCTGTCTTACACCCTTCTAGATCATCTATGCGTACGTTCTGTCTTACACCTTCTAGATCATCTATGCGTACGTTCTGTCTTACACCCTTCTAGATCATCTATGCGTACGTTCTGTCTTACACCCTTCTAGATCACTCTATGCGTACGTTCTGTCTTACACCCTTCTAGATCATCTATGCGTACGTTCTGTCTTACACCCTTCTAGATCATCTATGCGTACGTTCTGTCTTACACCCTTCTAGATCACTCTATGCGTACGTTCTGTCTTACACCCTTCTAGATCACTCTATGCGTACGTTCTGTCTTACACCCTTCTAGATCATCTATGCGTACGTTCTGTCTTACACCCTTCTAGATCACTCTATGCGTACGTTCTGTCTTACACCCTTCTAGATCACTCTATGCGTACGTTCTGTCTTACACCCTTCTAGATCATCTATGCGTACGTTCTGTCTTACACCCTTCTAGATCACTCTATGCGTACGTTCTGTCTTACACCCTTCTAGATCATCTATGCGTACGTTCTGTCTTACACCCTTCTAGATCATCTATGCGTACGTTCTGTCTTACACCCTTCTAGATCACTCTATGCGTACGTTCTGTCTTACACCCTTCTAGATCATCTATGCGTACGTTCTGTCTTACACCCTTCTAGATCATCTATGCGTACGTTCTGTCTTACACCCTTCTAGATCATCTATGCGTACGTTCTGTCTTACACCCTTCTAGATCACTCTATGCGTACGTTCTGTCTAACACCCTTCTAGATCATTCTATGCGTACGTTCTGTCTTACACCTTCTAGATCACCCTATGCATACGTTCTGTCTTACACCCTTCTAGATCACTCTATGCGTACGTGCTGTCTAACACCCTTCTAGATCATCTATGCGTACGTTCTGTCTTACACCTTCTAGATCACCCTATGGATACGTTCTGTCTTACACCTTTTAGATCATCTATGCGTACTTTCTGTCTTACACCCTTCTAGATCATCTGTGCGTACGTTCTGTCTTACATCCTTCTAGATCACTCTATACGTACGTTCTGTCTTACACCTTTTAGATCACTCTATACGTACGTTCTGTCTTACACCTTTTAGATCATCTATGCGCACGTTGTGTCTTACACCCTTCTAGATCATCTATGCGTACGTTCTGTCTTACACCCTTCTAGATCACTCTATGCGTACGTTCTGTCTTACACCCTTCTAGATCATCTATGCATACGTTCTGTCTTACACCCTTCTAGATCATCTATGCGTACGTTCTGTCTTACACCCTTCTAGATCATCTATGCGTACGTTCTGTCTTACACCCTTCTAGATCATCTATGCGTACGTTCTGTCTTACACCATCTAGATCATCTATGCGTACGTTCTGTCTTACACCCTTCTAGATCATCTATGCGTACGTTCTGTCTTACACTCTTCTAGATCATCTATGCGTACGTTCTGTCTTACACCCTTCTAGATCATCTATGCATACGTTCTGTCTTACACCCTTCTAGATCATCTATGCGTACGTTCTGTCTTGCACCCTTCTAGATCATCTATGCATACGTTCTGTCTTACACCCTTCTAGATCACTCTATGCGTACGTTCTGTCTTACACCCTTCTAGATCATCTATGCGTACGTTCTGTCTTATACCCTTGTAGATCATCTATGCGTACGTTCTGTCTTACACCCTTCTAGATCATCTATGCGTACGTTCTGTCTTACACCCTTCTAGATCATCTATGCGTACTTTTGTCTTACACACTTCTAGATCATCTATGCGTACGTTCTGTCTTACACCATCTAGATCATCTATGCGTACGTTCTGTCTTACACCCTTCTAGATCATCTATGCGTACGTTATGTCTTACACCCTTCTGATCACTCTATGCGTACGTTCTGTCTTACACCCTTCTAGATCACTCTATGCGTACGTTCTGTCTTACACTCTTCTAGATCACTCTATGCCTACGTTCTGTCTTACACCCTTCTAGATCATCTATGCGTACGTTCTGTCTTACACCCTTCTAGATCACTCTATGCGTACGTTCTGTCTTACACCCTTCTAGATCACTCTATGCGTACGTTCTGTCTTACACCCTTCTAGATCATCTATGCATACGTTCTGTCTTACACACTTCTAGATCATCTATGCGTACGTTCTGTCTTACACCCTTCTAGATCATCTATGCGTACGTTCTGTCTTACACCCTTCTAGATCACTCTATGCGTACGTTCTGTCTTACACCCTTCTAGATCACTCTATGCGTACGTTCTGTCTTACACCCTTCTAGATCACTCTATGCGTACGTTCTGTCTAACACCCTTCTAGATCATCTATGCGTACGTTCTGTCTTACACCCTTCTAGATCACTCTATGCATACGTTCTGTCTTACACCTTCTAGATCACCCTATGCATACGTTCTGTCTTACACCTTTTAGATCATCTATGCGTACGTTCTGTCTTACATCCTTCTAGATCACTCTATGCGTACGTTCTGTCTTACACCCTTCTAGATCACTCTATACGTACGTTCTGTCTTACACCTTTTAGATCATCTATGCGCACGTTCTGTCTTACACCCTTCTAGATCATCTATGCTTACGTTCTGTCTTACACCCTTCTAGATCATCTATGCGTACGTTCTGTCTTACACCCTTCTAGATCACTCTATGCGTACGTTCTGTCTTATACTCTTCTAGATCACTCTATGCATACGTTCTGTCTTACACCTTTTAGATCATCTATGCGTACGTTCTGTCTTACACCCTTCTAGATCACTCTATGCGTACGTTCTGTCTTACACCTTCTAGATCACTCTATGCATACGTTCTGTCTTACACCTTTTAGATCATCTATGCGTACGTTCTGTCTTACACCCTTCTAGATCACTCTATGCGTACGTTCTGTCTTACACCCTTCTAGATCATGTATGCATACGTTCTGTCTTACACCTTCTAGATCATCTATGCGTACGTTCTGTCTTTATGCGTACGTTCTGTCTTACACCCTTCTAGATCATCTATGCGTACGTTCTGTCTTACACCCTTCTAGATCATCTATGCGTACGTTCTGTCTTACACTCTTGTAGATCATCTATGCGTACGTTCTGTCTTACACCCTTCTAAATCATCTATGCGTACGTTCTGTCTTACACCCTTCTAGATCATCTATGCGTACGTTCTGTCTTACATCCTTCTAAATCATCTATGCGTACGTTCTGTCTTACAACCTTCTAGATCATCTATGCGTACGTTCTGTCTTATACCCTTCTAGATCACTCTATGCATACGGTTTGTCAATTTATGCAGCCGTTCTGCATAAGAATTTTGTCATCCACCTGTCATATCATAAAGCGTCAATTTTTTTTATTTTTAAGAATGGAACAAAACAACAAAACAAAGCAAACAAAAACAAAAACAAAATAGTAATAATAATAATAATAATAAAACAATAAATAAATTTCTTTTAATAAAAATAAAAGAAAATCCCTATCTTACGATACTCTTCTAGATCGACCTGCTAAAAATTGTAGATGTACCTTCCATGTCACCCTCCATGAACCAAAATCAACACCATCTTTTAAAGATATCCTTCCTTATCACTTTGGATTCACCCTTGACGGATATCTGATTAAAAAACATCAACATTTGTAGAAGACATTTAGTACTTCATTCCACTCAAGTTTCATTAAAATTCCTTTCGTGACTCTGAAGAAAAAAGTGAAGTAAGTTTATGGACGACGGACAGATGGACAGACGCTGAGCACAATGCTATAGCTAGAGCTCACTTGAGTTACATTTCATTGTATATGGGTAGGAGGTGACTACACTATTCCAATTCTTTATAAATACTATGGAATCTTTTGCGAATCACTAATGAAATTACATCATGTGTCCTATAACATTGTAACAAGAGTATGTACTTACATTCTTTTAGCTTCTCTATGATTTCGTCACTCGTGGCGTCGTTTAGGAGATCGGTTTCGAACCCTAGTTCCTGAAATCGTTGGTACATGGCGGAGGCATCTACGTCACTACCCTCGCGATCTGCCAATCGCAAATGTGGATAAAACCGTCTATTATTAATGATGACAGCATGTCCTCTGTTAGCGTAATCCATTCTGTACTTTTCTCGATCAAAAGTACCGCTGTCCACAAGAACAGTGCTATAAACGAAAAAGGGACATTCTGGTATGGTATGGATAGTTAAATTAATTCTTTTAATTCTATTATGTGATACCTAGTGTATCATTCTTTAGGTTCTCAAACATGTCTTGAATACAATGTATTATTTCATGTAGAATATTCAGATTTGTTGGTATCAAAGGTAGTGCTTCAGATGACATGTATAATTACACTAAAAATGCAATTATCCTTGTAAAATAAACTGCACACCCTGGCTTATGAAACATAATAGAAGGGTCAGTCAATTATACAATAGATTGAATTAAGCGCTAAAGTAAGTGAATGAGGAATACAAGAAGCATTAGTCTGGTAAATCAAAGATCCCATCTAACACTAGTCTGTCAGCGTAAGTCAGTGTACTATCAAGCACTATTATGATTTGGCATTGGTAAGCCTCAGTAAACGATAGTCTGACAAGTCGATGATCCCATTCAACTCTAGTTTCACAAGTCGACGATTGATCCCATTCAACTCTAGTTTCACAAGTCGATGATTGATCCCATTCAACGATAGTCTGATTTCGATGATCGATCTCATTCAAAGTAAGCTTGAAAAGATAATCGATCATACTCAACGCTAGTCTAACAAGTTTATGATTGATCCCATTTTACGCTTGTCTGATAAGTCGACGACTGACCTTATTCAACTCTGGGCCTGACAAGTCAATGAATAATCCCATTTTAAAACTAGTCTGACAAGTCGATTATCTACTCTATTAAAAGTTAGTCTGACAAGTCAATGACCGATCCCATTAAAAACTATTCTGATAAATCTAACATCGATGCACTTTACCCACAGTGTCCTACACCAATGGTCGGTTCTACTAAATACTGTTTTAAGTCAATGATAAATCCAATTGAATGCTAGCGTAGACAATTACGACCCAGTGACAAATCAATACCATCACAAAACTGATAATTCAACGATCATTCTATTTACTTACAGGGCCATGACATCTGCCTTATGACATGCACTTCCAGGGCCATCACATCTGCCTGATGCATTGCACTTACAGGGCCATGATATCTGCTTTATGCACTGCACTTACAGGGCCATAAAATCTGCCTTATGGCATGCACTTCCAGGGCCATCACATCTGCCTGATGCATTGCACTTACAGGGCATGACATATGCCGATGCATTGCACTTACAGGGCCATGATATCTGCTTAATGCACTGCACTCACAAGGCCATGACATCTGCCTGATGGCATGCACTTCCAGGGCCATGACATCAGCCTGATGCACTGCACTTCCAGGGCCATGGCATCTGCCTGATGCATTGCAGGGTCATGACATCTGCCTGATGCACTGCACTTACAGGGCCATGACATCTGCCTGATGCACTGCTCTTACAGGACCATGACATCTGCCTGATTCATTGAACTTACAGGGCCATGACATCTGCCTGATGCATTGCACTTACAGGGCCATGACATCTGCCTGATGAACTGCACTTACATGGCCATGGTATTTGCTTTATGCACTGCACTTACAGGGCCATAACATCTGTCTGATGGCATGCACTTCCAGAGCCAGGGTGTTTGCCTGATGCATTGCACTTACAGGGCCATGATATCTGCTTAATGCACTGCACTAATAGGGCCATGATATCTGCTTAATGCACTGCACTTACAGGGCCATGGCATTTGCCTGATGTACTGCACTTGCAGGACCATGGCATTTGCCTGATGCACTGCACTTACAGGGCCATGACATTTTCCTGATGCACTGCACATAACAGGGTCATGACATTTGCCTGATGCACTGCACATAACAGGGTCATGACATCTGCCTGACGCATTGCACTTAGAGGGCCATCACATTTGCCTGATGCACTGCACTAACAGGGCCATGCCATCTGCCTGATGCACTGCACTTACTGGGCCATCACATTTGCCTGATGCACTGCACTTACAGGGCCATCACATCTGCCTGATGCATTGCACTTAAAGGGCTATGACATCTGCCTGATGCATTGCACTTACATGGCCATGATGTCTGCTTTATGCACAGCACTTCTGCCTGATGCACTGCACTTACAGGGCCATCACATCTGCCTGATGCACTGCACTTAAAGGGCTATGACATCTGCCTGATGCACTGCACTTCCAGGGCCATGTTGTTTACCTGATCCATTGCACTTACAGGGCTTTGACATCTGTCTGATGCACTGCACTTCCAGAGCAATGACATCTGCCTGATGCACTGCACTTACAGGGCCATGATATCTGCCTGATGCACTGCACTTACTGGACCATTGCATTTGCCTGATGCACTGCACTGCCAGGGCTATGACATCAGCCTGATGCACTGCACTTCCAGGGCCACGGTGTTTGCCTGATGCACTGCACTTACAGGGCCATGACATATGCCAATACATTGCACTTACAGGGCCATATCTGCTTAATGCACTGCACTTACAGGGCCATGACATTTGCCTGATGCACTGCACTTCCAGGGCCATGGTGTTTACCTGATGCATTGCACTTACAGGGCCATGACATCTGCTTGAAGCACTGCACTTCCAGAGCCATGACATCTTCCTGATGCACTGCACTTACAGAGCCATGACATTAGCCTGATGCACTGCACTTACAGGGCCATGGCATTTGCCTGATGCACTGCACTTACAGGGCCATGGCATTTGCCAAATGCATTGCACAGAAACTCAGGCCTATACACTGCCATATCTGCTTAATGCACTGCACTTACAGGACCATGACATCTGCCTGATGCACTGCACTTCTAGGGCCATGGTGTGTACCTGATGCATTGCACTTACAGGGCCATGACATCTGCTTGATGCACTGCACTTCCAAAGCCATGGCATCTGCCTGATGCACTGCACTTCCAGGGCCATGGTGTTTACCTGATGCATTTCACTTACAGGGCCATGACATCTGCTTGATACACTGCACTTCCAGAGCCATGACATCAGCCTGATACACTGCACTTACAGGGCCATGACATCTGCCTGATGCACTGCACTTATAGGGCCATGACATCAGCCTGATACACTGCACTTACAGGGCCATGGCATTTGCCAAATGCATTGCACAGAAACTCAGGCCTATACACTGCCATATCTGCTTAATGCACTGCACTTACAGGGCCATGACATCTGCCTGATGCACTGCACTTCCAGGGCCATGGTGTTTACCTGATGCATTGCACTTACAGGGCCATGACATCTGCACTTCCAGAGCCATGACATCTGCCTGATGCACTGCACTTACAGGGCCATGATATCTGCCTGATGCACTGCACTTACGGGACTATTGCATTTGCCTGATGCACTGCCAGGGCCATGACATCAGCCTGATGCACTGCACTTCTAGAGCCATGATATCTGCCTGATGCACTGCACTTACAGGGCCATGACATCTGCCTGATGTACTGCACTTACAAGGCCATCACATCTGTCTGATGCACTGCACTTCCAGGGCCACAGTGTTTGCCTGATGCATTGCACTTACAGGGCCATCACATCTGCCTGATGCACTGCACTTCCAGGGCCATGGTGTTTGCCTGATGCATTGCATTTACTGGGCCATGACATATGCCTGATGCACTGCACTTACAGGGCCATGATATCTGATTTATGCACTGCACTTAGAGGGCCATAACATCTGCCTGGTGGCATGCACTTCCAGGTCAACAGTGTTTGCCTGATGCATTGCACTGACAGGGCCATGACATATGCCAATGCACTGCACTTACAGGGCCATATCTGCTTAATGCACTGCACTAACAGGGCCATGACTTCTGTCTGATGCACTGCACTTCCAGGGCCATGGTGTTTAACTGATGCATTGCACTTACAGGGCCATGACATCTGCTTGATGCACTGCACTTCCAGAGCCATGATATCTGCTTGATGCACTGCACTTCCAGAGCCATGATATCTGCCTGATGCACTGCACTTACAGGGCTATGACATCTGCCTGATGCACTGCACTTACAGGGCCATGACATCTGCCTGATGCACTGCACTTACAGGGCCATGACATCTGCCTGATGCACTGCACTTATAGGGCTATAACATCTGCCTGATGCACTGCATTTACAGGGCCATCACATCTGCCTGATGCACTGCACTTACAGGGCCATCACATCTGCCTGATGCACTGCACTCAGAGGGCCATGACATCTGCCTGATGCACTACACTTACAGGGCCATCACATCTGCCTGATGCACTGCATTTACAGGGCCATGACATTAGCTTGATGCACTGCACTTACAGGGCCATGACATCTGCCTGATGCACTGCACTTACAGGGCCATGGCATTTGCCAAATGCATTGCACAGAAACTCAGGCCTATACAATGGGTCCATCAAAAGTAGGCAGGGATCTTTTATGTGTCACCTCAATCAATATATGTACAGTCTCATCTGAAATACAGCTACAGAGGGTTACAAGACATGTGTTCAGTTACAGCAGGTTACAATACATTACATGTGTACTGTTACAAAGGGTTACAAAACATGTGTTCAATTATAGAAGGTTACATGTGTTCAGTTTCAGAGGGTTACAAGATGTGTTCAGATAGAGGGTTACAAAACATGTGATAATATAAAAGAGGGTTACAAGATGTGTTCAATTACAGAAGGTTACAAGGCATGTGTTCGGTTACAGAGGGTTACAAGACATGTGTTTGATTACAGAGTGTTATCAGACATGTGTTCAATTAAAAAGGGTTACAGTACATGAGTTTAGTTACTATGGACTATAAAATTAAGATAGCTATTAAGATGCAATGGGTAATAGATTGTAAATGTGCTAAATAACAGATGATTACAATGGTTCAGTTAGGATGGTTCAGTTACAGGAGCCAGGACTGACTAAACACATCTTCATGAGTTACAGAGGGTAGGGTACAAATAAGGCACATTTCCAATTACAAAGGGTGAATACTAAGACAGGGATTCATTTAGGCAGGGTAAGAGATAAAATGCATGTTTAATTAAGATGAGGCATGGGTTTATAGAGCTCATGTCATGTGCTCAAAAAGTTTTATTTCATATCTTGAAGGAAAATGTTTTATGGAGTATATGTTGACTTGTCTTCTATTTTATGGAGTATATGTCATATATTCATACCTATTGTTGACTTGTCTTCTATTTGATGATGGCTGGACAGCTGATGATACACCAGTGGGCTGAGCGTCCAGTACATCTGAAATACGGGAATAAATTGATATATTTCATCTAGAACAATAAAATCTGTGTATTCTGGCTTAGCAAAGATTGACTTAAATGTTGATTGTATGAAATAATAAAATGAAATTGTAACTCTCTAAAACAGCCCAGTTCTCCAATCAGTTTTATATGCCTTTTTCATCATCATTCAATATATCTGCAAATTTTTTTACCCTTTAATTTGAGATTATATCACTAAATTATTTTAGTGTAAATATGTGATCAGTTGTGTGATATTTCTGTTTAAATCCAATTTGATTTATACTAATGAGGTCATTCTGATGTGATCAAACCTTGCATCATATAACACAGTAATCTGTAATACTGAGTACCCGAGTATGTACAAGTGTAAGCAGATTATACTGTATTATCTGCCACCGTTATACTCCTAAGTCTTAGCAAGAAATCAGAGTTTCAGGACTTTGTAATGTTTTCAAATTACAAACAAAAGGATTAAAGACAAAAGTTCACTTATTATTTCCAAAGTTATAACATGATTTATGTCAGTTGTTGATTTTATGACGTTGCCTAGCTACCAGCTGGTTCACCACTGAAGAAGCAGTTCATATGGTTATCATGCTATAGCTATATGATCTATTTACAATGACAGTATTAAGTGAAGAGAATATATAAATAACAGTGGCTTCACCAATGGCCCATTAAACATTTCCAGTGGTGTCAATCCTTAGACACAGTATTAATAGCCATATTTTAATATCAATTGTCTTGGCCTACAATTATCTTTAATTTTTTAATTCTAAGGCATGTGAGTGAATTTAAATATTGAGATATTGATAATACTGACAAAATTCTATAGTTAATCGATTTCAGTATAAGTTAAAGTCACTTGAAGCTATTTGAACTACATATTTTCTTAAACTTAATACATTGTTCAAGCTTCAAGACATACAAGCACTATTTATGTTCATGGTTATACCCCAGTCGCTGCGGTATGCTACTGGAAGTCTCAAGGTCATTTGAGTGCATCACTAAAACGACCTTGAGACTTCAATAGCGTACCATGGTGACTGTACTTATACTTAACACTATCCTAAGTCTCTAATCCCAGTATAATGACCACATGATCTATTATGACAAAGTGCCATAACTACAGATATTCCTGTATAATTATTATATATGTATCTATAGTCTTTATCAATTTAATATACAACTTAAAATACAGTATAATATCATTTTGTGTGGAATCATATTCATGCATTCAGATCTTATTGCAGTTTTCATATTATTGTTATTATTATTAATATATGTCTTTGATGATGGAATCCTACTAATAGGGCTAGTGTATTTCAGCAGTTTTTGAAAGTTTAAGGAATTTCTATTTGTAATGTACTGATCCCAGGCCTGTTATGTTACACATATATTGTCATGCATGTCAAACATTCTTGAGACTAAAATTAAATAATGTGCAAGGTCACATGTTTGAATGTAAAAACAAAGTCCAGGAGCAGTAGATCATTAAAAAATATCATATAGAAGAGGCATAATTTAAACACTGTTCGCAATTTTTAAACTTTTATTTTTAAAAATGTGAAAAAATAACTGTAAAGTAAATTAAAATAATGACTGCTCCCTTGTTCTTGACTTTGATTAATTGTGATTGCATCAGGCATATAACTTTCTTCACATTGAAAGTTGCAAATAGCATTTTAAATAATCATTCCATGTCTTGATGCCTCAACTTCCGGCTGTAAAACATGATTTTGGCATGAATGAAAGTTACAAAGTATTTTTGATAGGTAAATTAAGCTACGGTTATATACGAAATTAAGATACCTAGCTTGGGTCACTTATCTCATTTATATAAATGACATACATGTGATGTAATTACATGTTTTGCTGTTTATGTAATGAAATATTTGCTGTCATAAATTAATTTATGGCATAGGTGACATCATAGCATGGAAAAGAATAGCGTCAAGCCGATGTTTGATGAAATAATCAGCTTAAACTGAGTGTAAACATGTGATAAAAAGAATCTGAAATGAATTTTCATTTCATACAGTATTTATGAAACTCATTGTGTGTTATATAAAACAAACAACTCGTTTCATAAATACCATAAGAAATGAAAATTCACTTCAGATCCTATACATATATAATGCATAATATCTGTTTGAAATTACCTCTGTTCGAAAACTGCCAAAATACCTCTAAGTGCCTTAATTTTGCCAATAATGGTACTTAAAATTGTGCTTGGGTAAATAAATCATTGTCATTGTCATTATACATAATTGATATGAGATTTAACCCTAACAGATAAGATCTCCCTGCACTTAAAGTCTTCGAAGCTGCATGATCGAGGCCATGATATACAAATTGTAAAAATTTCATTCAAAGGTATAATCAAGATTGTACAAATACGGGCATCAGATGTTTATTTTTTTCTTTGGTAATTATATTTTATACCAAACATCTATATTTATCCAGTGGACTAAGATTTATGGTAATTTAACAATTAGTAAGAACTATAATTAACAAAAAATTAGAGAATTTGTAACATTTGAATTCAATTCGTATCTCATTCATATTGTACTTTATAAACAGTCATTAATAAAAACATGCGAACATGTTATTTTTGACAAATACTGAAACAGACATGTGTATCAATCATTACATACATTTACTTAAATTGATTTCTCTCTAGTAATCTACCTTACTTATACAGTATGTATAGCAGATAAAGGCTGAGGGGCATATAGCAGGATCAATATTGACAGTTTTAAACCTATTGCAATAAGCATAAAAGACTCAGCAGAAAAAACTATCACCTTTTCCACTTCTTGATGCTTGATTCATTATGCTTTGCTCATAATATACTTCTATGCTTTTCTTGCTGCCACACGGATTAAAAAGGGAATTCCCACCTACTTTCGTTTTGGTTCTATATTTATCACAGTACAATGAGAAAGTAAATTAGGTGTGTAAACGAGATATTGCATCTATATTTCAAGCTTATGATCATTGATACATAATGTAGAATAATTAAAGAGAGAGGTAAACAGGTAAAGGTAACATTATGTTACTCGAATCACGAGACAAATATTACCTGTACTGTAGAGAAAAATTCTACAGTAACGCTTAATTAGTCCTTGAAATTTATTGCTTCAAAACTAAATAAAGTACGATGCATGCATGTTAATGTCTGCATGTAAGTGATTTTTGAAAACCCACAAATTATGAAATTTGCTATTATTCTTGATGTCTTATTCCAATAAATGCAGAATTTTTAGGTTATTCACTAATTATTTAGTCGGAGATTCTCTGCCCTTCTCCCACTTTTGATATCGGCGGTTTATGGCAGAGGATCAGAATGACATTAGATATCGCAGAATGCAACTTCGCATTCATGACACTTCTGCAGCTGATACATTTTTGTAAAGAATAACACGATGCAAGCTTGTCACGAATGCAAAGTCACATTCGGCAAGATCTGACGTCATAATCTAAAATATACACAAATGATAAAATGGAGAATCTTGTGTATTCAGATAAAACGGCAGTTAGTAGAAGTTATAGATCTTATCTGGAAAAGATCTTGGTATGACTGAGTAAGTTAAATGTTCATTTATTAGATTATAGGTAACGCAAGCTAGGTCCCTGCATGGACAAGCGTTTAGTAGTTATAGCAGAGGCTTGTACATCCTTATACCGGCTGGTATCGCTGAAATTCCGACTTTTGATGAACAAAGTCTCTCTGACCTTCTCCCACAAACCACAAATATAAATCAATTGGGAGAAGGGCAGAGAGTCTCTGACTATATCACTAGTATTATGGCATCCCTACTATAATTAGTATTATCATCAGTATGAAAATTCAAGATTTTCTTGACATACATGTAATTAATCCAAATATGTAAGCATCATCATACCATATGTAATCATATGAAGCTTTAATTTGAAAATCAAATATTATTGGCTTACCTCAGATAATATTCTAACTGGGCTGATGTTGAAAGTAGACAGTAAACCTGATATTCTGACCATAAGAAATTTGCCAGCCCCCACCTTAGGATCAAATAACCATCACCTAAAATCTTTTGGATATCTACCCATTATTAGCATTGAGGTGGTTCTTGTTACTTATAGGGTTATGTATAGATGGTCTTCATTGAGGTGGTTCTTGTTACTTATAGGGTTATGTATAGATGGTCTTCATTGAGGTGGTTCTTGTTACTTATAGGGTTATGTATAGATGGTCTTCATTGAGGTGGTTCTTGTTACTTATAGGGTTATGTATAGATGGTCTTCATTGAGGTGGTTCTTGTTACTTATAGGGTTATGTATAGATGGTCTTCATTGAGGTGGTTCTTGTTACTTATAGGGTTATGTATAGATGGTCTTCATTGAGGTGGTTCTTGTTACTTATAGGGTTATGTATAGATGGTCTTCATTGAGGTGGTTCTTGTTACTTATAGGGTTATGTATAGATGGTCTTCATTGAGGTGGTTCTTGTTACTTATAGGGTTATGTATAGATGGTCTTCATTGAGGTGGTTCTTGTTACTTACAGGGTTATGTATAGATGGTCTTCATTGAGGTGGTTCTTGTTACTTACAGGGTTATGTATAGATGGTCTTCATTGAGGTGGTTCTTGTTACTTACAGGGTTATGTATAGATGGTCTTCATTGAGGTGGTTCTTGTTACTTATAGGGTTATGTATAGATGGTCTTCATTGAGGTGGTTCTTGTTACTTATAGGGTTATGTATAGATGGTCTTCATTGAGGTGGTTCTTGTTACTTATAGGGTTATGTATAGATGGTCTTCATTGAGGTGGTTCTTGTTACTTATAGGGTTATGTATAGATGGTCTTCATTGAGGTGGTTCTTGTTACTTATAGGGTTATGTATAGATGGTTTTCATGTTGATTCTCTTGAATTTCACACTGGGAAGATAATTGGTTACTAGCTGCCAGAGTGAAATGATGTTATCAGTATGGTACTCCATTATATTTAAGATAAGACCGAGTGAACTTTGTTCAAGGTTTCGAATTCCCTGCAAGCTAGGCCATCTCATTTCCGTTTAATTTCTATGGAAAATATAGGATCGCTCCTCATAATCCCACAGTTTCAATAGAAATTATTTTTGGCTCTGTATTACTCTATGAATTCCACTCTGTCAGCCCCTTCAATATGAGCCTTTAACTGTCTACCTTTTAAGTGTCTGTTGTAGTCTTTATAACCTGATTTAATGTGTCTACTGTACTCTGTATAACCTGATTTAATGTCTCTACTTTAGTCTGTATAACCTGATTCAATATGTCTACTCTTGTCTGTATATCCTGATTTAATGTGTCTACTGTACTCTGTATAACCTGATTTAATGTGTCTACTGTAGTCTGTATAAGCTGATTTAATGTGTCTACTGTACTCTGTATAACCTGCTTTAAAGTGTCTACTGTAGTCTGTATAAGTTGATTTCAAGGGCTGATCAGATTGGAGTGAATGATTCAAGATGATAACTGATGATCTAGATTGTACACTTTAGTTTCAACAAATTTTATACTGGTGTCTTGTGTGTTGTGTGACTGTCTACAACTTAATGTCACAATTATTTCAACATGGAAGCAAAGGTTTACCATCCTCTGAAACATTGTGGCATAGTCAAATTCATCTTCATCACAAGCCAAACACCTTAAGGGTATTATAGTTGCTTGTGCACCAAGTTTACCTTTTTGCCATTTTGTAGTTTCCAATTGTAACAAACTAGTTCACTTCACTCTTTTGATTTAAACCAAATCCAACTGACAATGCACCAAACGTGTGTTTGTAGCAAACAGGAAGACCGGACTTTGTCTAAAACATATATAAGATTCTTAAAACTGTTGCTTTCAATAGACTGCCATGTCTCCATAGCACAATCAATGTGATAGTGTCTCAGACTGCCTCATTATAATAAGTAACAATGATTTATGTTTTTTACAGAATGATACAATTACTTTCCCATTTGCTTTGTCCGAGGCCAGTGCAAGCTTTGCGGTCGGTGTTGCTACCTGTAACATGCATACAGTGTACACAACAACGCAGACAACACTGGTCAAACAGAGTAGCAGCACCTTATAATAATGTAATGAAGACAAAAGATAAACAAGATCTCACTTCATCACTTTATGTACATGTAAGTATAGAACATTGTATATTAATTATGAATCTTGAAAATTCATGTCCACTTTTCAAAATGCACTGTGATCATATAATTTGAAGTATGACAGACTTCGATCAACTAGACTATTTATGTCATGATTATAACAACAGAAAGTGGTCTTGTTTGTCACCATTCGGTTGTGGGGTAAATATCATGTTTTATAGTAGTAATAAATTACCAGTGTCTCCAACTTATTTATGTATGTATGGGAAAGATCATGTTATCTTACTATTTACTGCCCTTGACCTTGACATTTATATCTATGATGAATGTATAATTGATTCAAACCATTTGTGGCGAGACGTTTTAAATTCAGTGTTTCTGCAATTCATGGTGAGACATTTTCAGTGTTTCTGCAATTCATTTATAGTCTTACCCTTTTCTTTTGGGAGGACATTCTGTCATATCATTTTTTTGTATGGACATTTTGTCATACCATTCGTTTTCCATGCCTTCATCAGTGCAGAAGTTTCTAGGATATGTTTTTATTTTAAATATATGTTTAAAGAGTAGTATGCTATGAATCCAATTAATTATATTATAATATCTTTGTGACATAATTATATTATAATATCTTTGTGACATAATTATATTATAATATCTTTGTGACATAATTATATTATAATATCTTTGTGACATAATTATATTATAATATCTTTGTGACATCATACTGTTGCATATCATAGGTTCATGAGTATTATAAGGAGGTAGGCAGAAACTGTAGATACATTTCATGATGTTAAGATGAAGTATATTCTATTGTTACCTTGAGATCAATACACAACTGTTCAGATGATATAACTACGACTTGCAATATCTGGCAAAACATATTGTCAACAAAATTAATATTGATGTAGTGTCATTACAGTGGCCTTATTGTGCGAGGAGATGTACATACTGTAACTTCAACAAGTATATCAGGTAACTAAAGCACATATGAATTTCATTTATATATTTCCTTATAGTCTATTTTTATCTCACCTGAGCCAAACTGCAGCTCCTTCCACTTAAACTTGTTCTTCAGGATTATTGAAGAGATTTTGATGAAACTTTACAAGAATGAAGTACATTAAATATAATTGTTTTTCAGCAAGATCCATCAAAGATCTTAAAGTATCCTTCTAGACCATCCTGATGCATTTGGCTGGAATATCTATATAGCTAGCTTGATGAAGTTTGTCAAAGGAGGATACCCTCCTAGGCTTATATTGTCCTGCTTTGGATTTACTCCTGCACAAATCTGGCCAAAAAGCAGCAACAACATTAGTGGACCTTGAGTATCTCATAGCTATGAAGTTTCATCAAAATATTTTATTTAGTTCTAAAAGATAATAATAGAATGTAACCCCCGCCCCCCCCCGCTATTTTGTATTTTTGAATTTTAAATAAACATGGTAGGGATAATGTACTCAAAGGTTCCAGGCATACTAGTGCTGTTGTTTTTTTGCCAGATTTGTCTAGGGTTGCTTCAGGGTTGGACAACATAAGGCCGAGAGGTATCCTCCTTTGACAAACTTCCCCAATAAGGAAGATTAAATATGCATCTACAAAATTTTTTCAAACAATCAGTTGTTTGTGAATGACTAAATTGTCAGCAGTTTAAGGCCCACTTCGGCCTCTCGCTAGGTTGGTAGTAATTCATTGATTTCATGTATTTTACCTGGTAAGTGTAAAAGACCTTTTTCCTATTGATCTCATATTTCATTCCATGCCAGACATATGATAATTTTCCATAAAAATTTGTGTCATTTTGCTCTGACATCACTGTGCAACCATTAACGTCATAATGAAAGTCCCGGCTAAAAATAACATGTCTGGCATAAAGCCCTTTACGTCATGTAAAATGGGAAAAATGTCTATTGGAATTAAATGGAATACAAAATATTTAGGATTTCAGGATTTAGGATATTTTGAAATTGTTTAAGATAAAAAAGGGGGTAAAAGTGGGTGGGGGGAGTATATTATTGGTATATATGTAATTATATGCTTTGATTGAATCTTTTCTTCAGAACTAGGTAAAGGATTTTGAGAAAACTTTTTTGGTATGAAGTATTCAAGGTTCCTTACAAAGTTTTAGAGCCATATCTGTCAAGGGATGGACCCAGGTGGGAGGGGGGGGAGCAACATAGACCTATAAATCTGCCTTTGACAGACAAAGATGTAAGGGGGTTGCACATTTTGTTTTTTCTTAGATCTTTTCCTTGTAAGTTGCTTATAAATATAACAATTTTGTGTATTTTAACTGATTTTGATAAAATGAATGTAAATTAAAGAAATGTATTACAAAAAAATAAATGTAAGGGATTTTTTGCAATTTCTTTAAGATCAAGAAAAGGGTGTATATTACTTGTGTGTACTAGTAATAATTAGCTATGATTGATTTCTCTTTCAGTGATAATTTCTTAGATTTTCTCATCGTAGGTTGCTTAAAATGCATTACTTTTTATCAAATTATGATTTGATTTTATTGAGAGGAAATGTAATAATGCATTAATGTGATCTGGAGGAAAGTGTCAAGAAGTGTTGTTTACATTGTGTGTTTTCATTTCTCCCTAAAATCAAAGTTTTGATTTCTTTTTAGACTTTCTCGTTTTTTTTTTAACATTTTCAATTATGTCATTAACTTCTCATGATAGGTTGCTTATAATGCGTTGATTTTATGTTATTCATCTGACTTTATTGAAATAATTGTAATTGTAAACCATTTAAATTCAGGAATAATTTTTTTTTAATTTTTAAAAATTTGATTAAAGATTTAAAGAGGTTGGGAGGGAAAATGTGAAAAACTGTATGACTACATTATCATCATCATTATAAAGCTTTGATGGGCTTCTTCAAAGTATTTGATTAAACTTGGTATGAATGAAGTACTCAGTGTCCCTTACAAGTACTGTTGGTCTTTTGGCTGGTTCTGTCCATTGGTTGGTCTATGGTGTGGCAAAGTAGGTCTATAAAGGTACAATTTTTTGTATATGGAAATTTTAGATGGATTACTTGAAATGAAAAACTGAATGTATTAGACTGTTTTAGAATGACATGGTGTTGTTTTTGGTTTAATTCTGAATTAGAAATTCCAAAAAAGGATACCCTGATAATATATCATATGCTCAGGTGAGCCATTTAGACCCATTCAGGCTTTTTGATGATATATAATGTTTGAAGCAGAAAGGTTTTATAACGTTACGAGTTATATATTCCATATTGTTGAATGCACTTCTGTATTGGGAGTTTCTGTATTGGGAATTTCTCACTCATATTCTTTACAGGCTGTTTGATGGACTTTTTCTTCAAAAACGACCATTACCAATTAAGGGTATTATGCACATTTCACAAACACATTATTTTTTTAAACTACCAAAATATGAATTATAAAGAACAATTATTATTACATTCACTTCAAACCTCCCATTAAAGGACTTACTACAGAATATGTTTTATTCAATCCATGTTTAGTAATAACGTAGACCACGAGAGAATGAAACAATGTCTAGTGACAGAGTTACAGTTCTTGCTGAAGGCCAGTGTTGTCCAAGAGGTCACTTCAGTCTTCTTTGGTGGAGGTATTATTCAATTTAATACATCTTCAACATATGTAACATATGTTATAGAATAATAGCTTTCATGTAATATATATATATATATATATATATATATATATATATATATATATATATATATATATATATATATATATATATATATATATATATATATATTTTTATATATATATATATATACATATATATATATATATATATTTATGATACATGTTTCATTAAGCATTTTGACTGCATTCAGTAGTACTTGTTGTATTCAATAAATCACATTCACTCCATTCAACTCCATTCAATTTTATTTCATTTATTATATTCAACAAACCATTTATGCTGCTGGCAGCTTTCACTGTATATACTGCACCAGCAAATATTCCCACCATGTGAGATGTTCTGTTTAGTTATTTGATTATCATGGTTTGTATAGATCTGTGCTAAGGTAGATCTGTTTTAGTCTTTGATATACATCTCCATTGTAGGTACTCCCAGCCTTGCTAGGCCCTCGACGATTCAAGCCGTTCTCGATACTCTGAGAAAAAATGTCCGAGTATCCTCAAATGCTGAGATTACTCTCGAAGTAAATCCAACAAAGATGGAAATGAAAAAACTTAAGTATGTCCTGAATAATAGGGAATTTTTAAAGAAAGGAATGAAAAGTTTGAATGAAGATAAGTGGACGGAAAATTATCCAAATTTTTTTTCTGTTTGAAAGATCAACAGTCGATACTAATGAATGACATTGTCATCCAGGCTTATTTTTGATTTATGTAGTATTTACAATGCTATTTTGATTTTAAGCTCTACAGGCATAAGGGATCTTTAAAATACCATATATATATATATATAGTATGTTAGCTTACTTAGTGGGGTCTTATCTGCAAAGTATGACAATGGGCCAGTGTTATAAAGTCTTTAGATAGGTTAATGCTATTGATGTTTCAAGATGGATCCATCTAAAAATTCTGAAGATGGGCCAGTGCCATAAATGTCTATAGATGTGCCAGTGTCATAGATGTTTTAAGATAGGTGAATGTCATAAATGTCTAAGATGGGATAGTTTCATAGGTGTCTTTAAATGAGCTAATGTCATTAATCAGTTAAGATAAGCTAATGTCATAAATATTTCTTTCGATTTTATCCTCTTCCAAGAGACATTGAAGACATCAATTAATATGACAAATACATATTTATACTGTCAATTGTAACTTGTAGAGATTTCAAGATGGCTGGTATTAACCGAATATCCCTAGGCATTCAGGTAAGTATTGTTATATAGATATAATGATAAATGTTTAAAAGGTCATTGCTTGGCTTGCAATGAAGTCCAGCCCAGTTTGAAAGAAATTAAGTTTTTTATGCTAATCTATTACAGACTACTGCATCATTACAGAAAGAATTAACTAATAGTAAAGGCTCCAATTTCATTGTTCACAAAATCTTTTCCTTCACAATTCTGTCTTTTTAACGAAGAGGTTGAATATCCTAATATATTGCCACAAGGTCACACATTGTAACACTTGGTAAAACATGTAACACTTAGTAACACATGGTAACACTTGGTAAAAGATGGTAACACTTGGTAAAAGATGGTAACACTTGGTAAAACATGGTAACACTTAGTAAAACATGATAACACTTGGTAAAAGATGGTAACACTTGGTAAAAGATGGTAACACTTGGTAACACTTGGTAAAAGATGGTAACACTTGGTAAAAGATGGTAACACTTGGTAAAACATTGTTACACTTGGTAAAACATGTAACACATGGTAACACTTGGTAAAGCATGGCAACACTAAATTTTGGTAAAACATGTAACACTTGGTAAAACATGGTAACACTTGGTAAAACATGGTAACACTTGGTAACACATGGTAACACTTGGTAAAACATGGTAACACTTGGTAAAACATGTAACACTTAGTAACACATGGTAACACTTGGTAAAACATGGTAACACTTGGTAAAACATGGTAACACTTGGTAAAACATTGTTACACTTGGTAAAACATGGTAACACTTGGTAAAACATGTAATGAACTGATGTTGTTGTTGTAAATTCATTACAACATTTTAGCTTACTGGGAGTCAAGGAAACATCCAGGAGAGCTCATTTGATATCCTTAGTGTAGTGTTGTTGTCATCATCTCCAGCAGATGGCATGATAACCATGAGAAAATCATCTTTAATGATCATAGCTCCTCTTCTATACAAGAAAGAGTGTTCATATTTTATAAGTACATTCCTCATAAAAAGATTCTTGAATTGATACAGAAATTTTTAATCATCTTACCTTGACCTTAGAGCAAATTTTCGAAAATTTCAATTTCAAATTGTAATACCTTCAGCATCCATGGTCACAGGGGGAGATGTTTTATCTGCTTTAGACAGTCACAGGGGAAGATGTTTTGTCTGCTTTAGACAGTCACAGGGGAAGATGTTTTGTTTACTTTAGACAGTCACAGGGGAAGATGTTTTGTCTGCTTTAGACAGTCACAGGGGGAGATGTTTTGTCTGCTTTAGACAGTCACAGGGGGAGATGTTTTATCTGCTTTAGACAGTCACAGGGGAAGATGTTTTGTCTGCTTTAGACAGTCACAGGGGGAGATGTTTTGTCTGCTTTAGACGGTCACAGGGAAGATGAAGATGTTTTGTCTGCTTTAGACAGTCACAGGGGGAGATGTTTTATCTGCTTTAGACAGTCACAGGGGAAGATGTTTTGTCTGCTTTAGACAGTCACAGGGGAAGATGTTTTGTCTGCTTTAGACAGTCACAGGGGGAGATGTTTTGTCTGCTTTAGACAGTCACAGGGGGAGATGTTTTGTCTGCTTTAGACAGTCACAGGGGGAGATGTTTTATCTGCTTTAGACAGTCACAGGGGAAGATGTTTTATCTGCTTTAGACAGTCACAGGGGAAGATGTTTTGTCTGCTTTAGACAGTCACAGGGGGAGATGTTTTGTCTGCTTTAGACAGTCACAGGGAAGATGAAGATGTTTTGTCTGCTTTAGACAGTCACAGGGGAAGATGTTTTGTCTGCTTTAGACAGTCACAGGGGAAGATGTTTTATCTGCTTTAGACAGTCACAGGGGGAGATGTTTTATCTGCTTTAGACAGTCACAGGGAAGATGAAGATGTTTTGTCTGCTTTAGACAGTCACAGGGGAAGATGTTTTATCTGCTTTAGACAGTCACAGGGGAAGATGTTTTGTCTGTTTTAGACAGTCACAGGGGAAGATGTTTTGTCTGCTTTAGACGGTCACAGGGGGAGATGTTTTGTCTGCTTTAGACAGTCACAGGGGGAGATGTTTTGTCTGCTTTAGACGGTCACAGGGGAAGATGTTTTGTCTGCTTAAGACAGGTGTTTGATAACCACAGAAATTACGAAAAAAGGTGGGGAGGGTGTAGAGAAAAATCTGTTTTACTTAGGTATTGACTGTAATCAAAGTTGTTGCCCTTTGAATGTATGATCATAATATGGAAAAATCAAGCTTGTTATATAATTTGCTTGATAATTCTGACACAGGGTTTATTTCATGAACACATATATACTTCAAAATTGGTTATACGTTGAAGCCATACAGGGTTAGTGTTTATGTGTCAACTGATACACCCCTAACTATGATTAATAAGTAATGAGTGTCATTTCCTGAACAGCAGTATGGCTTATATACACAATGCAATCAGTAAAGTGTGTAATCACCTGGCAGTATGGCTTATGTACACAATGCAATCAGTAAAGTGTGTAATCACTTGGCAGTTTGGCTTATGTACACAATGCAATCAGCAACGTGTGTAATCACCTGGCAGTATGGCTTATGTACTTAGTGCAATCTCTAAAGTGTGTAATCACCTGGCAGTATGGCTTATGTACTTAGTGCAATCTCTAAAGTGTGTAATCACCTGGCAGTATGGCTTATGTACACACTGCAACCAGTGTAAAGTGTGTAATTACCTGGCAGTATGGCTTATGTTGGCAGTATGGGTTATGTACACAATGCAATCAGCAAAGTGTGTAATCACCTGGCAGTAAGGCTTATGTACACAGTGCAATCGGTAAAGTGTGTAATCACCTGGCAGTATGGCTTATGTACACAGTGCAATCTCTAAAGTGTGTAATCACCTGGCAGTATGGCTTATGTACACAATGCAATCAGTAAAGTGTGTAATTACCTGGCAGTATGGCTTATGTAATCAGTGCAATCAGTAAAGTGTGTAATCGCCTGGCAGTGTGGCTTATGTACACAATGCAATCAGCAAAGTTTGTTATCACCTGGCAGTATGGCTTATGTACTTAGTGCAATCAGTAAAGTGTGTAATCACCTGGCAGTATGGCTTATGTACACAGTGCAATCAGCAAAGTTTGTAATCGCCTGGCAGTATGGCTTATGTACTTAGTGCAATCGGTAAAGAGTATAATCACCTGGCAGTAAGACTTATGTACTTAGTGCAATTGGTAAAGGGTGTAATCACCTGGCAGTATGGCTTATGTACACAATGCAATCAGTAAAGTGTGTAATCACCTGGCAGTATAGCTTATGTACACAGTGCAATCGGTAAAGTGTGTAATCACCTGGCAGTATGGCTTATGTACACAATGCAATCAGTAAAGTGTGTAATTACCTGGCAGTATGGCTTATGTAATCAGTGCAATCAGTAAAGTGTGTAATCACCTGGCAGTGTGGCTTATGTACACAATGCAATCAGCAAAGTTTGTAATCACCTGGCAGTATGGCTTATGTACTTAGTGCAATCGGTAAAGAGTATAATCACCTGGCAGTAAGACTTATGTACTTAGTGCAATTGGTAAAGGGTGTAATCACCTGGCAGTATGGCTTATGTACACAATGCAATCAGTAAAGTGTGTAATCACCTGGCAGTATAGCTTATGTACACAATGCAATCAGCAAAGTGTGTAATCACCTGGCAGTATGGCTTATGTACACAATGCAATCAGTAAAGTGTGTAATCACCTGGCAATGAACATGTCCAAATCAAACCAGAAATTGTGTCCAGTATCCAGAGTAGATAGTATCCATTATTCAGAGAGTTGAGATTTAATGAAAATACTAAGAGAAAATTACATTCTAAAATGTGTGTCTGATTTCCATTGATTTTGATTTAGACATTGTCCACTTTGGGCAGTGTCACTGTGGACAGTTTTCACTGTATATGATGTATTAGTAAAGACAAACTATGTACCATTGGCAAGAACTTAATTTTTGTGCAGAGTCAGACTCCAGAATTCACTTGAAAGTAGAGTACCCTGAAACATAGAGGACTTTACAGTATTTAAACCATGCAGTGAGCTCTGTGGTCTTCTGGCAACTCTTGTTACTTCACATGGTTACTGTCAGTAGACCAAAATTTACTAATTTCAGAACTCGCATTAGGTCAAATAGTAAATTTTTAGATATCAGTCTTGCTATACAAACAGAGCACCTGTTAGGAGGTTTATTCTTTTCCAATAAACATCTTATTTTGTGCATTGTGTAATGTCATATGACAGTTATATCATTCATATAGTGTCAGCACCTTTCAGATTGGCCAACCAACTTCGAATGTGGCATTTTGTTTCTCTCAGGTCCAGTATCTCTTCTATGTCTCAGTGCATAATGTAAAACTTGCTTGAATAAAATAATCCAACAAATTCAACCAAGTTTTCAAAAAGGGTACTTATATATCTCAAATGCCTCTTTTGTATTTTCAGGTTTGTTTTTGTATTCAATTTTAATGATCTTCATATTGTGGTAAGCATTGCACTGTATATTATAGGCTCTTGATGAATCTGACTTGAAGTTACTAGGGAGAGAGCACTCAGTGCTAGAAGCACTGAGGTAAGTACATGTTTTATTGTATATTATAGGCTCTTGATGAGCCTGATGTGACGTCCTAGAGGCACTGAGGTAGGTACATGTTATATTGTACAATGTAGGCTCTTGGTGAGTGTGATCTGAAGTTACTAGAGAGAGAGCACTCTGTCCTAGAGGCACTGAGGTAGGTACATGTTATATTGTACAATATAGCCTCTTGGTGAGTGTGATCTGAAGTTACTAGAGAGAGAGCACTCTGTCCTAGAGGCACTGAGGTAGGCACATGTTATATTGTACAATATAGGCTCTTGATGAGCCTGATCTAAAGTTACTAGAGAGAGAGCACTCTGTCCTAGAGGCACTGAGGTAGGTACATGTTATATTGTACAATGTAGCTTCTTGATGAGCCTGATGTGACGTTACTAGAGAGAGAGCACTCTGTCCTAGAGGCACTGAGGTAGGCACATGTTATATTGTACATTATAGGCTCTTGATGAGTGTGATGTGAAGTTACTAGAGAGAGAGCACTCTGTCCTAGAGGCACTGAGGTAGGCACATGTTATATTGTGCAATACAGGCTCTTGGTGAGCCTGATCTGAAGTTGCTAGAGAGAGGGCACTCTGTCCTAGAGGCACTGAGGTAGGCACATGTCATATTGTACAGTATAGGCTCTAGATGAGCCTGATCTGAAGTTACTAGAGAGAGAGCACTCTGTCCTAGAGGCACTGAGGTAGGCACATGTTATATTGTGCAATACAGGCTCTTGGTGAGCCTGATCTGAAGTTACTAGAGAGAGGGCACTCTGTCCTAGAGGCACTGAGGTAGGCACATGTTATATTGTACAGTATAGGCTCTAGATGAGCCTGATCTAAAGTTACTAGAGAGAGAGCACTCTGTCCTAGAGGCACTGAGGTAGGCACATGTTATATTGTGCAATACAGGCTCTTGGTGAGCCTGATCTGAAGTTACTAGAGAGAGGGCACTCTGTCCTAGAGGCACTGAGGTAGGTACATGTTATATTGTACAGTATAGGCTCTAGATGAGCCTGATCTGAAGTTACTAGAGAGAGAGCACTCTGTCCTAGAGGCACTGAGGTAGGCACATGTTATATTTTATATTATAGACTCTTGATGAGCCTTATGTGAAGTTACTAGAGAGAGAGCACTCTGTCCTAGAGGCACTGAGGTAGGTACATGTTATATTGTACAATGTAGGCTCTTGATGAGCCTGATCTGAAGTTACTAGAGAGAGGGCACTCTGTCCTAGAGGCACTGAGGTAGGCACATGTTATATTGTACAATATAGGCTCTAGATGAGCCTGATCTGAAGTTACTAGAGAGAGGGCAGTCTGTCCTAGAGGCACTGAGGTAGGCACATGTTATATTTTATATTATAGACTCTTGATGAGCCTTATGTGAAGTTACTAGAGAGAGAGCACTCTGTCCTAGAGGCACTGAGGTAGGTACATGTTATAATGTACAATATAGGCTCTTGGTAAGTGTGATGTGAAGTTACTAGAGAGAGAGCACTCTGTCCTAGAGGCACTGAGATAGGCACATGTTATATTGTACAATATAGGCTCTTGATGAGCCTCATCTAAAGTTACTAGAGAGAGAGCACTCTGTCCTAGAGGCACTGAGGTAGGTACATGCTTTATAGCACAAATGAAGTGAATAATACCTCACATGAAATTAATATAAAACTATGAATACATTAGATTGATATTTATATTTTTTTCAGATGTCTTGAGGAAGCAAAAACTTTGTATCCTGGAAGTGTCTCAATTGATGTTATATTTGGTCGTCCAAATCAAACGCTAGATGGATGGAACAAGGAACTGGAAGAGGTAAAATGTATCAACAGATCTAATCCCACTATAAACTAGCGGAACGAGGAATTAGAAAATGTGTCAACAGATCATATCATATTGTAGGCCAGTTGAACAAGGCATTTTAAAATGTATAATGTATCAATAGATCAAGTCAAACTCTAGACCACTGGAATAATGAACTAGTTAAAGTAAATATTTTTTTATATTGATTTTGGGGCTTATTGAACACATAAATGCTGCAGGTGTGAAATAGGACATTCATTATTCTTGATTAGATCATTATGTTATTGGTCAGACTGTCAGCGCAGTATAACATATCTGATACAATGCTACATCACAGCTAACTTTACATGTTACTTTGTGCTACTAGAACATTTAAGCTAACTTTACATGTTACTTTGTGCTACTAGAACATTTAAGCTAGATAAGAGTCACATTGGTACATAAATAACTAGGCTGTGTATGTA
Source organism: Pteria penguin (assembly GCA_035048485.1). Classification (NCBI taxonomy): domain Eukaryota; kingdom Metazoa; phylum Mollusca; class Bivalvia; order Pterioida; family Pteriidae; genus Pteria; species Pteria penguin. Next base: position 2,756,421 of record CM068580.1, read on the forward strand.
TTACAGATACTGATCATAGCAGACTCCCATGTGTCACTATATCAACTCACTGTTGAAAGGGGCACACAGCTCTTCAAATGGATACAAAACAATACTATGGTAATTAAAATTCAGCTGAAATATAGTTGGAACAACAATTTAATTGGTTTAGATAATACATGTATACATGCAAATAAAGTTTATCTCAGATCTTAGTGTAAAAAAGGAAAGTGTAACACATGCTAACACATTAGTGCTAAATGTTGAAAGCAGAGGTAAATAAGTTGTAAATAAATAAGAATATTTTATTTAGAAGCAACACACACACACACACACACACACACACACACACACACACACATATATATATATATATATATATATATATATGTATACATGTACAAATAAACAATTAGACTATATGGCTTTGTGGTATATATGTGTAATTAATATCAGTAACAAAATCTGTTACTCCTCCCTGTTATTTTTGAATACATTTGTATTATTGTGGTCATGAATTGGCACACACAGGACGGCAGTAATTCTATGATAAAATGAATCCTGCTAGAAAAATTTCAACTACAGAGTTCAAATAAAATCAATCTCAGTATTGTGTTACTGCACTATCCATAAAAATCAAGTTTTCTGGCAATTATAAACAAGACATATAGTAGATTTGAAATTTATATAAATTTAAGTTTTAAAATGAGAATTATTCCCAGATGAGCAGTAACATATCGTGGCTTGACCTGCTGCGATAGGCACTTTGGTAGACATGAGAGATGCATTATCTTAATATGTTGATATGCATGCTTAATGAAGATATATAAATACATGAACTTACTGATAATGAAAGAAACCATCAACCATCATACATTTATACTGATTATTATGATTTTTAGCTCACCTGAGCCAAAGGCTCAAGTGAGCTATTGTGATCAATCACCGTCCGTCGTCCGTCGTCCGTCCGTCGTCCATCGTCTGTCGTCCGTCGTTAACTTTTCACATTTTCGACTTCTTCTCCAGAACCACTGAACAGAATTTGATGAAACTTGATAAGCATGTAGTACTCATGGTCCCCTACAAGTGTTGTTGTTTTTCGTCCAGATTCATCAACAGGTGGCGCCACTACAGGCAAAAGTAGGTCAAAGAGGGTACCCTCCTTTGACAAACTTCTTCTTCAGACCGGGGGCATACAGAGACAAACCAAATGCATAGGAATGATCTAGAGGGATGTGTGAAGAAGTGTTGTTATTTTTGGTTCCATTCCGAAATCAAATTTTTGACGTTTTTTTGACGTTTTTTTGTACTTGGTAATTTTAATGCAGAAAAGAGGTATTTTTTTCTTTTAGTAAACATTGATGCATTAATTTGGTTTAATTTGATCATTTTGATGGTAAGAAATACTACTGCGAAGAAAATTTTTCAACATTTTATGTTTGGATTTTTTATGAATTTTTTAAGACTTTCAAGAAAAAGGGGTGGGGGGATAATTGGTGTAAACATTTCACAGTTTGAACTTTTTCTTCGGAACCACTTTCTGGAATTCAATGAAACTTGGCATGCATCAAATACTCAAGGTCCCCGACAAATGTGGTCATCTTTGTCAGGATCCATGAACAGGTGGCACCACCACAGACAAAAGTAGGTCACAGAGGGTACCCTCCTTTGACAAACTTCTTATTCAGATCGGGTGCACACAGCGACAAACCGACTGCATAGGAATGAGATAGAGGCATATGGGAAGAAGTGTTGATATTTTTGGTTCCATTCCGAAATCAAATTTTTGACGTTTGTTCATTTTTATTTTGGACTTCGTTATTTTAATGCATTAAAGAGTTATTATTTTCTTTTAGTAAACATTGATGCATTCATTTGGTTTCATTTAATCATTTCTATGGTAAGGAATGCTGGTGTGAAGGAAGTTTTTCAATATCTCGATTTTTGAATTTTTTATGAATTTTTTAAGACTTCCATGAAAAGGGGGGGGGGGGGGACAATTTTTCATATCTTCAACTTGATCTACAGAACAACTTGAAGGATTGTGATAAAACTGGGTAGGATGCAAGTACTCATAGTCCTTTTCAAAGGTTTTGTTTTTTGTGCGGATCATCCAAATTGGTTAACAGATAATGCCACCATGTCTAAAAGTAGGTCTCACAATGGTACATATACCACTTGGTAATTGAAATATGGAGAGTAGCGGTTCAAATCCAGCTGTGGTCAAAGAAATTTTTTTTTTTTTTTACACATCTAAATAAGTTTTTAGATGTTTCTCAACACTCAGCATATGAAATTAGGAATTTTACGTTTAAGACTTCCAAAAAAAAAAAAGGGGGGGTGGCCATTTTTCACATTTTCAACTTTTTCTACAAAACTGTTTGAAGGATTTTAATAAATCTTGGTAGAAATAAGTCACTTATGATCCTCTTCAAATTCTGTTGTTTTCGTCCAGACCTCTTTACAGGTGGCGCCACCATAGTCAAGAGTAGGTCACAAAAGAGTTCCCTCGTTTAACAATATTCTTTTTCATACGGGCTGTATACAGAGACAAACAGAATGCATAGAAATGATCTAGAGGGATGAGTGAAGATGTATTGTCATTTTGGTTCCCTTCCAAAATCAAATTTTAGAATTTTTTTCGACATTTCTTTGGACTTGGTGATTCAATGCAGAAAAAAGTGTCATATTTCCTAGTTAATTGATAATGATGATTTCTTATGGACTATTGTGATCATAATTATAGTAAGGATTGTTACTTTGAAAGAATTTTGTCAATATCTCAATTTTTGGATTTTCTATGAATTTTTTAAGACTTCCAAATGAGGGTGTATAGGAACAATTCAATCACATTTTTCACTTCTGCTGTTATACCACATGAAAGATTTTAATGAAACATGGAATACATGAAGTACTAAAAGTCCTCTATCAATTTGGTAAATTTCATCCAAATTGGTTAACAGATAATGCCACCATGTCTAAAAAGCAGTTCTCACAATAGTACATATACCACTTGGTAATTGAAATATGGAGAGTAGCGGTTCAAATCCAGCTGTGGTCAAAATTTTTTTTTCATTTCTTTACACATCTAAATAAGTTTTTAGATGTTTCTCAACACTCAACATATGAAATTAGGCAATTTTAAGTTAGATCTGGACAATATTTGAAACAATTGTTGTTCATGACCCAGACTTGAAATCAGTCAACAAAAGGCCCCACCTAAAGAAAATGACTAACTTGTTGCCCTGAATGACTTCTTGCAGAGACAAAGGAAATGCTTAATATCAAAATCACCTGAATGGATGTGCAAAAAAGTGTTGTTTTTTATTCTAGCCTGAAATAAAATTTGACATATTTTCAACATCTGTGTTGACTTAGTCACATTAATGCAAAAATAAATGAATTCTTCCTTCATGCATGACTGATAATATAGGTACTCAGGTGAGCGATATAGGCCCACTTGGGCCTCTTGTTGTTGTAGACAGTACCTTCAGATGATGAGATGTCAGACCTGTATCTCTGTGCTGTAGAGGTAAGTGTCAGAAATATAAATCAGGTGATGAGATGTCAGATCTGTATCTCTGTGCTGTAAAGGTAAGTGTCAGAAATATAAATCAGGTGATGAGATGTCAGATCTGTATCTCTGTGCTGTAGAGGTAAGTGTCAGAAATATAAATCAGGTGATGAGATGTCAGACCTGTATCTCTGTGCTGTAGAGGTAAGTGTCAGAAATATAAATCAGGTGATGAGATGTCAGACCTGTACCTCTGTGCTGTAGAGGTAAGTGTCAGAAATAGAAATCAGGTGATGAGATGTCAGATCTGTATCTCTGTGCTGTAGAGGTAAGTGTCAAAAATATAAATCAGGTGATGAGATGTCAGACCTGCATCTCTGTGCTGTAGAGGTAAGTGTCAGAAATATAAATCAGGTGATGAGATGTCAGACATGTACGTCTGTGCTGTAGAGGTAAGTGTCAGAAATATAAATCAGGTGATGAGATGTCAGACCTGTACCTCTGTGCTGTAGAAGTAAGTGTCAGAAATATAAATCAGGTGATGAGATGTCATACCTGTACCTCTGTGCTGTAGAGGTAAGTGTCAGAAATATAAATCTGGTGATGAGATGTCAGACCTGTATCTCTGTGCTGTAGAGGTAAATGTCAGAAATATAAATCAGGTGATGAGATGTCAGACCTGTACCTCTGTGCTGTAGAGGTAAGTGTCAGAAATATAAATCAGGTGATGAGATGTCAGATCTGTATCTCTGTGCTGTAGAGGTAAGTGTCAGAAATATAAATCAAGTGATGAGATGTCAGACCTGTATCCCTGTGCTGTAGAGGTAAGTGTCAGAAATATAAATCAGGTGATGAGATGTCAGACCTGTACCTCTGTGCTGTAGAAGTAAGTGTCAGAAATATAAATCAGGTGATGAGATGTCAGACATGTACATCTGCGCTGTAGAGGTAAGTGTCAGAAATATGAATCAGGTGATGAGATGTCAGATCTGTATCTCTGTGCGGTAGAGGTAAGTGTCCGAAATATAAATCTAGTGATGAGATGTCAGACTTGTATCTGTGCTGTAGAGGTAAGTGTCAGAAATATAAATCAGGTGATGAGATGTCAGACCTTTACCTCTGCTCTGTAGAGGTAAGTGTCAGAAATATGAATCAGGTGATGAGATATCAGATCTGTATCTCTGTGCTGTAGAGGTAAGTGTCAGAAATATAAATCAGGTGATGAGATGTCAGACATGTACCTCTGTGCTGTAGAGGTAAGTGTCAGAAATATAAATCAAGTGATGAGATGTCAGACCTGTACCTCTGTGCTGTAGAGGTAAGTGTCAGAAATATAAATCAGGTGATGAGATGTCAGACCTGTACCTCTATGCTGTAGAGGTAAGTGTCAGAAATATAAATCAGGTGATGAGATGTCAGACCTGTACCTCTGCGCTGTAGAGGTAAGTGTCAGAAATATCAATCAGGTGATGAGATGTCAGACCTGTACCTCTGTGCTGTAGAGGTAAGTGTCAGAAATATAAATCAGGTGATGAGATGTCAGATCTGTATCTCTGTGCTGTAGAGGTAAGTGTCAGAAATATAAATCAGGTGATGAGATGTCAGACCTGTACCTCTGTGCTGTAGAGGTAAGTGTCAAAATATAAATCAGGTGATGAGATGTCAGATCTGTATCTCTGTACAGTACTTAAGATAAAGCAATAAGGATAACTTAAGATAAAGCAATAAGGATAACTTAAGATAAAGCAATAAGGATAGCTTCATGAATATTTATTAGTTTTTGTAGTTATCATTACAGTGTATCAAGCATTGCTAAATTTAACTTACAGTGAAATCACACTTATTTCTTAAATCCTGACTCAAGTATATCAAAGTATGATAAAAGATTGAATTGGCCTCATTATAACTTAACCTATTTCTCTTGGTTGCTTTTGGGGCATCTTAATGGAAGGGAATTACGTATTGACATCTTAAGCTTGCTGGACTGTAGCGTATTTTATAGGGACATTTTCTGCAACTTGTAGATACTATCTTTTATCACAGAATATATTTTCTTTAGAAGATTACATATTATGAATAGAATAAGTATTAAAGCTGTATAACCTATGTTCGCTAGTATAGGGCATATTGTAGGTAAATTTATTCTAAATTGTTTTGGTTGTCTATAATAGCCTAAAACATATTAAAAAAAGGGCCCTTACAAATGTTTTGATTAAATTCGTTGTATTAAGTGAGATATGGCTGTCCAAAAATGTGATGTTTGTAAACTGAATGTTAACGATCGACTTAACACATGATCTAATTCGGAAGCCGCATCATGGAGTGCGAGGTAAATAAACTTGACGAGTAATTTAAAAAAAAATCTGCATTCAAATTTGCTAAAGTTAGTATTTACTGAAATTGTCTTCTTTTGGAGTCTTCCTTCATCGTATTTGTTTTCATTAAACTGCGCATGCGCGGTCAGGTTATGGTTGTATTTATGGAATACCCACTTTATTTACGAAGTATTTTCTTTTTATTTTGATATCTCCGAGGGTTTGAAGCAACAAAAAATGCTGTTAAAGCAAAGTTAATAACTTCAGCCATATGAGAAAATACAGTTTTTGTTTTACATGCCCTAATTTTTGAATATTATACCGAATTGTAGGGTATACAACTTTAAGTATAATACATGTTATATAGCAAACAGATCATACAATTGTTTTTCATATTTTAAGAGACTTGCAAAAGCAGGATTGCCACGCTATGAAATTTCGAATTTTGCCAAACCTGGTTGTGAGAGTGTGCACAATATGGGATACTGGATGGGACAACAGTACATTGGTATTGGACCTGGTAAGGTCAAGTAACTATGAAATTATTTGCTTATGAAAATCTTGATCAGAAGTTATAGAAGTTTATAATAAGTGTTGTCAACAACCACTAAATCACATGCTCAACTTCACCAACAGCAATCACTTGTGGAATGTACATTTATCAATAATGAACGCAAAACAGGATATTCCTCAGAGTGTTTATGGAAATACAATCAATAGTAATGTGCTAACCTAACTCTTCAACAGTTCATTAGTTAGGCTATATCAACTCAATTTTAGATCTTCATCCTGACCACACCTAGGCTATATCAACTCAATTTGTAGATCTTCATCCCTGACCACACCTAGGCTATATTAACTCAATTTGTAGGTCTTCATCCCTGACCACACCTAGGCTATATTAACTCAATTTGTAGATCTTCATCCCTGACCAGACCTAGGCTATATCAACTCAATTTGTAGATCTTCATCCCTGACCACACTTCCTCTCTCCCTCCTGCCTTTATTCTTCTTAGCCTTTGACTTAAGTAAGCTATTAAGATCACTTGTCTTTTGTCCTTTTGTTGTCTGATTTACTATATGTGTAAAGACTTAAATAAAGGAAACATGTCTCATGACATTGATAGTGACATGTGTTGTTGATAGTGACATGTGTTGTTGATAGTAACATGTGTTGTTGATAGTGACATGTGTTGTTGATAGTAACATGTGTTGTTGATAGTGACATGTGTTGTTGATAGTAACGTGTTGTTGATAGTGACTTGTGTTGTTGATGGTGACATGTGTTGTTGATAGTGACTTGTGTTGTTGATGGTGACATGTGTTGTTGATAGTGACATGTGTCGTTGATATGTTTCAGGAACCTTAATGCAGAGTTAATTTCTGGGTTTCTTGCTCTAGACATATTTTTCGACAAACTGTATTGTGTACATTATTAATAAATCCCTTGATGTGTGATCACATGAACATCCAAGTTATTCATTGATTAATTTTTCATGTAAAGTTACTCTCAATCAATACAGGATACAGGACATACATTCCTGGAGAACATATGTATGGAGAAGTTGGTCATACTTCCATCTCAGCAGCAGGGGTCATTATAATAATGAATGTTCTATACACAGAACAAGATACTTATAATTAACTTATAGACAGTGAAAAAGTAGACTTTATACTCGTCATAAGGAGTAGGTGTACCAAGTTGGTACTATGCCAAGTGGTTCTGTATGTATCTGGATTACAAAGTTCAGGATTACAAAGTTCATCAAAATTGTTTAATGTGACCTTCACCTTTGACCCCTTATCTTGACAAATAATTGGTGTCATTCTATTGTAATAAAGAGTAAGTGTACCAAGTTTAACATTCCTATAGCCCAAACAATTCAATCTACCAGTATATCTTGTCTATGAAAAGACAAACAAAAACATTGGTGTATAGACACACAGACAGATGCACAGCCCCATAACGTAATGCATCTGTCTAAGATGGGTTATAAAATGTACATATATAACAGTATTCTAGTCACATTGTTATGGTCAGACTCTAGAAGGATGTGACATTGTTATGGTCAGACTCTAGAAGGATGTGACATTGTTATGGTCAGATTCTGGGATGTCATATTGTTATGGTCAGATTCTAGATGGATGTCACATTGCTATGGTCAGATTCTAGAATGTGACATTATTATGGTCAGTTTCTAGAATGTGACATTCTTATGGTCAGATTCTAGAAGGATGTCATATTGTTTTGGTCAAATTCTAAAAGGATGTCACATTGTTATGGTCAGATTCTAGAAAGATATCGCATTGTTATGATGGATTCTAGAAGGATGTCACATTGTTATGGCCATATTCTAGAAGGATGTCACATTGGTATGGTCATATTCTAGAAGGATGTCACATTGCTATGGTCAGATTCTATAAGGATGTCATATTGTTATGGTCAGATTCTAGAAAGTGACATTGTTATGGTCAGATTTTAGAAGGAGGTCACATTGTTAAGGTCAGATTCTAGAAGGATGTCACATTGTTATGGTCAGATTCTAGAAGGATGTCACATTGTTATGGTCAGATTCTAGAAGGATGTCACATTGCTATGGTCAGATTCTAGAAGGATTTCACATCGTTATGGTCAGATTCTAGAAGGATGTCACATTGCTATGGTCAGATTCTAGAAGGATTTCACATCATTATGGGCAGATTCTAGAAGGATGTGACATTGTTATGGTCAGACTCTAGAAGGATGTGACATTGTTATGGTCAGATTCTGGGATGTCATATTGTTATGGTCAGATTCTAGATGGATGTCACATTGCTATGGTCAGATTCTAGAATGTGACATTATTATGGTCAGATTCTAGAATGTGACATTGTTATGGTCAGATTCTAGAAGGATGTCATATTGTTTTGGTCAAATTCTAAAAGGATGTCACATTGTTATGGTCAGATTCTAGAAAGATATCGCATTGTTATGATGGATTCTAGAAGGATGTCACATTGTTATGGCCATATTCTAGAAGGATGTCACATTGGTATGGTCATATTCTAGAAGGATGTCACATTGCTATGGTCAGATTCTATAAGGATGTCATATTGTTATGGTCAGATTCTAGAAAGTGACATTGTTATGGTCAGATTTTAGAAGGAGGTCACATTGTTAAGGTCAGATTCTAGAAGGATGTCACATTGTTATGGTCAGATTCTAGAAGGATGTCACATTGTTATGGTCAGATTCTAGAAGGATGTCACATTGCTATGGTCAGATTCTAGAAGGATTTCACATCGTTATGGTCAGATTCTAGAAGGATGTCACATTGCTATGGTCAGATTCTAGAAGGATTTCACATCATTATGGGCAGATTCTAGAAGGATGTGACATTGTTATGGTCAGACTCTAGAAGGATGTGACATTGTTATGGTCAGATTCTGGGATGTCATATTGTTATGGTCAGATTCTAGATGGATGTCACATTGCTATGGTCAGATTCTAGAATGTGACATTATTATGGTCAGATTCTAGAATGTGACATTGTTATGGTCAGATTCTAGAAGGATGTCATATTGTTTTGGTCAAATTCTAAAAGGATGTCACATTGTTATGGTCAGATTCTAGAAAGATATCGCATTGTTATGATGGATTCTAGAAGGATGTCACATTGTTATGGCCATATTCTAGAAGGATGTCACATTGGTATGGTCATATTCTAGAAGGATGTCACATTGCTATGGTCAGATTCTATAAGGATGTCATATTGTTATGGTCAGATTCTAGAAAGTGACATTGTTATGGTCAGATTTTAGAAGGAGGTCACATTGTTAAGGTCAGATTCTAGAAGGATGTCACATTGTTATGGTCAGATTCTAGAAGGATGTCACATTGTTATGGTCAGATTCTAGAAGGATGTCACATTGCTATGGTCAGATTCTAGAAGGATTTCACATCGTTATGGTCAGATTCTAGAAGCATGTCACATTGCTATGGTCAGATTCTAGAAGGATGTCACATTGTTATGGTCAGATTCTAGAAGGATGTCACATTGTTATAGTCAGATTCTAGAAGAATGTCACATTGTTAAGGTCAGATTCTAGAAGGATGTCACATTGTTATGGTCAGATTCTAGAAGGATGTCACATTGCTATGGTCAGATTCTAGAAGGATTTCACATCGTTATGGTCAGATTCTAGAAGGAAGTCACATTGTTATGGTCAGATTCTAGAAGGATGTCACATTGCTATGGTCAGATTCTATGTAACTTTTACAAACTAAGGTAATTCTCTGATAATTCATTTTCAATAAATCTATGGTACAAGGTGCTCGAGATGTGAGCAGTAAAAGCTCCTACTTAAATGTCTTGATCCTTGACAGAAGATTACGACTCTACAAATGTAAAACATGCCATAAATGGGATTCAGAATTCTCTTTAAGTTACGAACATAATTTTGTGTCTTCCTTTCTACAGTCCTTTCATTCAGAGAAAATTTCTTCAAATCCAGCGAAACATTTTTGACTTCTAAGAACTTCTAATCTTTCAATTTTTCAACATGATTTGCATAGATGATCAGTTTATATTATTACACTTCCAATACACATTATCAGTAGATAATGAACCAGGCAAAGTTAAGCATTTAAAAAGTTTGGATACTAGTGTTAATTGACTCGAGTTAGATACACAATTTGAGTCTAATTATATAATCTAGGAGCACATGGTCGATTCAGGGTAAAGGGAGAGAAGGAAAGAGAGTGGCATGTACAAACCCTGGAACCAGAGTTCTGGATGAGAGAGATTGAACAGAACGGTCATGCAACCAGGAAAAGACAACCTCTTTCATCTAAGATCCGGTAAGTGGCCATTTCATGCAAGACAAAAAGAGGCAGTCTGTTTTATCTAAGATTAAGTAAAGCTGGTTCTTTCTGGACTTAAGTACATGTTTAGGAAGTTAATCACGCAGTGAGGATGTAATACTTTATCTTGAAGAAGCTATTGTGAAATGAACTTGATGCTCCCATGTATTGAGAGACTAGGTCCTATACTCTTGAAGTACTAATCTCTGCACTGTAGATGTATCATATAATAGATTTATTTAGCAAAGAGATATAGAAATCTCCTGCGTAATCAAGAATTTCATAGACCATAGAAATCTCCTGCGTAATCAAGAATTTCATAGACCTAAAGTATAAACATGTATCTCATAAACAGCCCTTGTAAGAATTGGGTTCACATGGGGCCAGTTTGTCAAAACTTTTAACAGTGGTTATATTTAACCTTACTGTTTCAGTACATTGAAAAATCATTTAGTTATGTTTATTATACTGATTTGTAGTGTATGTCATCAATAAATTAATGTATGCTAAGTATTGATACAATAACTTCATACATTTATATAGTGTTTGCAAACGGTGATATACTGATTGTGTGTAATATTAAGCTTTGATGGACTTCTTCGTCGGAGCTAATGAGAAGATTTTAATAAATCTTGGCAAAGCCTCATACAGGTGTTTTTATTATTCATTTTTCTTTGGCAAGATCCATCAAGGGGTGATATCCATGGCAGGGCAACATAGGCCCCAAAGGATACCCTCCTTTGACAAACTACTTGTAATTCAGTCTGGCTGCATAGATCAGCAAACTAAATGTACCAGAGTGAACTAGAAGGGTGTATTTAAAAGTGCTGTTGTTTTTGGTTTCATTCCGAAATCAAATTTATGACACTTTTCTAACTCCTTTTCAGACTTGGTCATTTTCACACATTGTTGTGACATTTTTTTCCATTTATTCAGTACAGAGAAGCAAAAGAGCATTTATTTGCTTCCTTTTATTGAATACGTATTTTTTTTAAAGGATTCTCTGAAAGTTTCATTTAGTTTTAGTTTTCTTGATTTAATGACTTTTTCAATTTTGATATATAGGCCATTTCTAGCATGCTAAAAGGTAGGGATTTAAAGCCAGCTACAAAAAAGATTTTTATTTCATCTTACACTAAGATGCGTTTTAAAATGTTTTGCAGCATTCAGTATTACAATTAAGATATTTTTGATAAATAAATACTGCAAAAAGAATTCTGACTTACATTTTTCACACATTTTTGTGACATTGTATAGATTTATTTGATGTAGAGAAGCAAGTTTACAGTCATTTGTCATTTGTCAAAAACACATTAAGCAAAAGAACATATGTACCTGCAAATTCTTCAGTCATTTGTTTGTGAATGAGCAAATTGTGCTCAGGTGAGTGACATAGGTATATCTGGGCCTCTTGTTGTTTATAGGATTCAGGAACTGTTGATTACTGGACTCCGAATGACCAGCGGAATCACGTACGAAGTAAGTCCAAATAGAGGTTACAGAATTTTACTTCCCCATCCTAAATCTCCAGAAAGATTTTGATCACACTTGGTATACTTGTAGACGTATTAGCTGACGTCTACAAAGCTGGTGTTTTTATTCAGATCTGTCAACAAGTGGTGTCACTATAGAGAAAAGTGTACCCAAGATAGTACTCTCCTTTGAATATCTTCTTCAAAAAGGATGAACGGATTTAAAAACTGAGGGGTTTTTTTTATTAAAATTGTAGAAAGAAATTTTTATTATTATCATTACTTTTTTTTTTCTTGTCATTTTGCCTTTTTTTAGGGTTTTCTTTTTTTAGATTTTTTCTTTGTAGGTTTCTTGAAATGCATTGATTTTGTGTTTAAGTGATTTAACTAATAAATGTAATTTAGAATAGATGAAATAAAGCAACAATTTCTAGAATTTTTGGCCGAATTGTGAGGCACAGTATGGTCTATGTAATGGCTTCCATCTGTCTGTCTGTCCCCCTGTGTCAACAATTTAGTCTAGCTCTTGTATTTAAATTCATTGCAGAAAGACCATTGAGAATAATTCTTTCAAACTTCAAGGTCAGATGTGTAATTGATTCAATTTAACAAAAACTGCAAAACTTCTGTCTTTTAAGCTTCACATGTAGAAGGACATTGATGAGCTCTATCCATTGAACTGTTTGTTTGTGACCTTCATGTTGTAGGTTCCCAGTTTCAAGGTCAAATGTATAAGACTTTGAGAGTTATGTCTTTCCAACTTCACATGTAGACAGGACCTTATGAGCTCTGTCCGTTGAAACCTATGTTTGTGACCTTGACCTTGAAGGTTCTTAAATTCCAGGTCAACTGTGTAATTGACTTTAGAAAGATCATTAGAGTTATGTCTTGCAAATCTCGCGTATTAATTGACTTTGATGAACACTATTCCTAGTGACTTTCTTTTGTGACCTAGACCTTGAAGGTTTTCAGTTTCAAAGTCATAAGCATATCTAAGTTTAGTTCAATTACAGAAAAATTATGAGAATAAGATCTTTCAAACCACACATTTAGATAGACCTTGATGGGCTGTATTCCTAACGAAGTTAGGAAGTTAGAATTAGATATTTCAAATTTCACAAATTGCTGGTTATTGATGAGCCTTATCCGTTGCAACCTTTTGGACCTTGACCTACAATACATAGTTTCAAGGTCAAATGTGTATTAAGTATAATTAGGTGTAACTTTGTCCTTGACACTAAAATAGATTATATTGCACTCTGCTGCTTCTGTGGCCATATTGTTTCAAAACACATTCTGCTTTCGATAATTGTCAACGCTTTGCAATCCAGCCATATCGCCTTTAGTGGTTTCTTGTATTTACCATTTTTTTAAGATTAAAAGAATGGGAATATGCTATTAGTTTGTAATGATTAGCTTTGATGGATTTCTTCAGAACTGATGGAACTGATTTTGATGAAACTTGGAAGGTATGAAGTTCACCTGGTGACCATTAAAAATATTGCTGTTTTCAACCAAATCTTTTGAGGCAATATAAGCCCAAGAGGGTACCTCCTAAAACAGTTTTTTCTTCAGATCAGCTGCATAGATTATCAAAATAAATACTTCAAAAAGATCTAGAAGGATGCCTTAAAAATGCTGAAGATTTTGATTCCATTCTGAAATCTTCAGTTGAGGTGAGCTAATGAAAACCTTTGATGGTAGGAACAGAACAAAAGGAATGATGCTTTGTTCTTATTTGGCCAGAATTGTTATGAGTTCAATCCAGGGCAGAGCAACATAGGCCCCAGAAGGTATCCTCTTTTGACACACTTCTTTTTCAGATGGGCTATCATAGGTCAAGAACCTGTATAATTGACTGAATCTGAATTAGACTTCATCATATTTACACATTTTAGGTGATTTCTTTGATTTTCTCATTGAAGGTTGCACAGTCAGTACCTAATTTTCGTATTTTAATTAATTGAACTAAAATGATTGTATTTGTAAGAAATTGGAATATGCCAAAAAAGTTCAGATTTTATCTTTAATTTTTAAAAATCAAAACAAGGATTGTACTTCTGTATGTTACAATAGGACTTGACCACTTATTTCAAAAGAAATAAAGATATTGATAAAAATTGGCATGAATGAAGTACACATTGTCTTTCACAAGTACTATAACATGATCTTTTCTCTTTTTTGGCTGGATATGCTCAGGGGTTAGTTCATGCTGTGACAAAGTACATACAGGAAGGTACATGTACCTATTTTTGCAAATGAAAACTTTAAGAGTATTTTAGGATGATATAATGTTGGTTTTGGTTCATTTCTGAATTAGAATAACTGAAAGGATACCCTCACTTGAGAACATTCTAATACTTTCCAACTAAGTTTCTCGTATGCTCAGGTGGACTTCATTGTAATTTGGCTATTAAATAAGAATATGTTTATCAAATCATTAGGATCCCTTGACAGAAGATACATATTTTAGCACAAAGTTAGTCTTTTTTTGTTTATCTTAGCTTACAGAATCCACTTATTCAGGAGCTGACAAAAATTTGATTTACAATAAATACATCCACAAAAATTCAGCACAATGTTACATATGGCATTCTACAATGAAGCGTATAGAACCTATAGTAGGACTTGATCAAAGTACTCCATTTAAGGTTCAAATCTATAATCAGAGTAACTGAAACACGAAGTGTGACACCTATATAAAGTAGCATTTGTAGGATTGGACAGACGTTCATAGATGATGTCCATAGATACATAACTATTATCAATGAATGAACTATGTTTGAATATTACCCATGTTTTCTTTAGGTGTGGAACTGCATAGCACATGAGACTTTACAGACAGTGTTTGGTAATGAAACCAAAGTAGAAAACCTACTGGAGGAAAACCTCATAGAGCTTAATGACAGGTAACAAAACGTTGAAGATGTGGGTACTTATAGAGGGGGGTCAGAAGACAGGTAACAAAATGTGGAAGATGTGGGTATTTACAGATGGGGGTCAGAAGACAAGTAACAAAACATGGAAGATGTGAGTACTTACAGATGGCGGTGAGAAGACAGGTAACAAAATATGGAAGATGTGAGTTTTTACAGAGGGGATCAAATGACAGTTAACAAAACATGGAATATATGGGTACTTATAGAGGGGGTCAGATGACAGGTAACAAAATGTGGAAGATGTAGGTACTAACAGAGAGGGGTCAGATAATAGGTAACAAAACATGGAAGGTATGAGTATTTACAGATGGAGTCAGATGACAGGTAACAAAACATGGAATATATGGGTACTTACAAATGACAGGTAACAAAACATGGAAGATATGGTACAGATGGGGGTCAGGTGACAATTCTTAAAGATAAATACAGAAGCTTATTGATGTACAATGTACTATGATGTATTAGGAAATTAAGAGGCATTTGATATAATGTGTAATATAATGTTAGCTTATGGATCACAGGACAATTTAAGCCAGTTTCCTTACTATCAGTGATCAGTGGAGTATGAGCTAATACCAAGGGTCTATCACTTCATCTTCTCACAGATTGTGGGCTAATGCCACTCCATCTTACAGGAGATCATATGCTAATGCCCGGAGCTTATCATGGTTACTTACAGAACAATAAGAGCTAATGCCAATGGTCTACCACTTCATTATTCAGGAGAATGTGAATTAATGCCAATGGTCTACCACTTCATTATTCAGGAGAATGTGAGTTAATGCCAATGATTTACCACTTCATTATTCAGGAGAATGTGAATTAATGCCAATGGTCTACCACTTTATTATTCAAGAGAGTGTGAGTTTTGGCAAACGGTCTACCACTTCATTATTCAGGAGAGTGTGAGTTAAGGTCAAGGGTCTACCACTTCATTATTCAGGAGAGTGTGAATTAAGGTCAAGGGTCTACCATTTCATTATTTATGCAAGAGAATGTGAGTTAAAGCCAGTGGTCTACCATTTCATCTCAAAGGAAATTGTAAGCTAGTGCCAGGGGTTTGCAACTTTGTATGCCCCAGATGGATAGATCCTGGACATATTGTTTTTGACCTGTCTGGCTGTTTGTTTATTGTCAACTTAAATCTTTGCTGTCATTAATCGTAAGAGAAAGAGACTTCATATTGAAAGAAACAACACAAACACTCTTTGCCGCAAAGAGTGTTTGTGTTGTTTCTTTTAGTGTATTTTACTTCCCTTTGGAGGACTACTTATTCTATCTTATGACTTCATATTGGACATGCATACTCCACTAATAAAGCTCTTTCAAATTACACGAAGGTCATTGACCTCATGATCTTGACCACGACATTTCAAAATTTGCCTTATTCGCATAACTTTTGAACCGTGAGAGATAGAGATATCATATTTGGCATGCATATTCCACTAATAAATCTCTTTCAGATTACATCAAGGTCATTGACTTTGTGACCTTGACTGTGTTCTTCAACCTACATTTCAAAATTTGCCTTATTTCGATTTTGTTGCCACCAAGAGCATTCATGTTTCACAAAAAACATCATGTTCTGATTGGAGGTTGTGAGCAAGAACCTTTTGTCTATCACTTACCTTAAAGGAGAGGTTGAACTAGTGCTAATGCTTTGCCAGACTTTATTTTCAGAGAATGTAAGCTAGGGCTGTGGGTCTACCACTTAATCTTATAGGAAAACTTGAGCTTAAGTCAAGTGTCTTCCACTTAATCTTGCAGAGGGGTGTGAACAAAAGCCAAGAGCAAATGAAATCGTTTTTTTGCAGGGAAATTTAAATTAGTTCTAACAGTTTAACCTTTCTCTTTTCCTTCAGGGGAATACGAGCTACTTCCAAGGGTTTACCAGTTGTAGATAGTATTATTACCATTTTACTGGAGGTACTTAATCAGAAGATCAAAGAGTAAAAGACATCTGTAATTCATATAAAAATTACCAATATTCCAGTACGAAAGATGAGTATTCATTGAGAACTCAATTCATAGAGAAATCTCCATTTAGGTTCTTCATGTTAAACATACTTACTGACAAGAGACACAAAGACAGCACCATTGGTCATTGAAGGGCCTCATGAAAGTAGCCATACTGACACCATTGGACATCGCACCATATTGGTCATTGAAGGACCTCACGAAAGTAGCCATACTAACACCATTGGACATCACACCATATTGGTCATTGAAGGACCTCATGAAAGTAGCCATACTGACACCATTGGACATCGCACCATTGGTCATTGAAACTCCTCATGAAAGTAGCCATTCTAACACCATTGGACATTGCAGGACGTTAAAATGTGCTATGCTATCAACATTGATTATAGAATGACCACATAAGAAAGGCACCAAACTACAAACATCGGTCTTTGATGGACCTCAAGAAAGTGGCAAGACTATAGCACCATTGATCACTAAAGAACCTTAATGAGATGTAACAAGGATTTGATAGGTCAAGACAACATACATCAGTGACTGTTGTCTAGACAACATACATCAGTGACTGTTACAAGGATTGGATAGGTCTAGACAACATACATCAGTGACTGTTACAAGGATTTGATAGGTCTAGACAACATATATCAGTGACTGTTACAAGGATTGGATAGGTCTAGACAATATACATCAGTGACTGTTACAAGGATTTGACAGGTCTAGACAACATACATCAGTGACTGTTACAAGGATTTGACAGGTCTAGACAAAATACATCAGTGACTGTTACAAGGATTGGATAGGTCAAGACAACATACATCAGTGACTGTTACAAGGATTTGATAGGTCTAGACAACATACATCAGTGACTGTTACAAGGATTAGATAGGTCTAGACAACATACATCAGTGACTGTTACAAGGATTTGATAGGTCTAGACAACATACATCAGTGACTGTTACAAGGATTTGATAGGTCTAGACAACATACATCAGTGACTGTTACAAGGATTTGATAGGTCTAGACAACATACATTAGTGACTGTTACAAGGATTGGATAGGTCAAGACAACATACATCAGTGACTGTTGTCTAGACAACATACATCAGTGACTATTACATGGATTCGATAGGTCTATACAACATACATCAGTGACTGTTACAAGGATTTGATAGGTCTATACCACATACATCAGTGACTGTTGTCTAGACAACATACATCAGTGACTGTTACAAGGATTTGATAGGTCTATATCACATACATCAGTGACTGTTACAAGGATTGGATAGGTCTAGACAACATACATCAGTGATTGTTACAAGGATTGGATAGGTCTAGACAAAAAACATCAGTGACTGTTACAAGGATTCGACAGGTCTAGACAACATACATCACTGACTGTTACAAGGATTTGATAGGTCTAGACAACATACATCAGTGACTGTTACAAGGATTGGATAGGTCTAGACAACATACATCAGTGACTGTTACAAGGATTTGACAGGTCTAGACAACATACATCAGTGACTGTTACAAGGATTTGACAGATCTAGACAACATACATCAGTGACTGTTACAAGGATTTGACAGGTCTAGACAACATACATCAGTGACTGTTACATGGGATGTGTTGGGCCAAGAGAGATCAAGAAAATTGTTCTTGGCTGCTCACTTAAATATCATTCTTTATACCCTGACTGTACCAAACAATTTAAATTTTCACACCAGCACTAAAGCAGGAACAGTAGTTTTCATACAGAATCAAAGACGGTGGATAAGAAATGAGGCGAGGATTTGTCTCCGATATATTCTTATTCTCAGTGTATTATAACTATAACAAAAACATGTAACAGATGGTTTCTGATACAGAGAAAATGCCGAAAACATCCTAGGTTTTAGATTTGTTTTGTCTATTTTCTCTCAATAAATTGGTTTTTGAAATTTGTGATTCATTAGTATATATTCAGGTCAGTATTTATTAGGGAATATGTAGTTGAGGATGACCGAAAAAAAACCCAAAGGCTTAGATGATGGCAGGTTTCTTTCGTTATGTTTGCCTATGAAGAAGGGGGGTAAATTGCTTTGCTGCTGTCGGTCGGTCAGTAGGTTGGTAGGTCGGTCGGTAAGTCTGTATAACCTTAACAGTTTCCATTCATTATCTCGGCAACGGGTGCACATACTGAAATGAAGTATGGCATACTGATACATCACGAGAATATCTAGGTCATGTTTTGATTTGGTTATCACCAAACAATTTTTGACAGAGTTACACCCCTTGAATTTAGAACATTTTCAATAATTCACAGTTTTCATTATCATCTCTATAATGGGTGCATATATTGAAATGAAATTTGGCATACAGATACATCATTAGATTATCTAGGTCAGGTTCGATTTGGTTACCATCGAATCATTTTTGAGAGAGTTACATACCCATGAACTCAGAAAATTACCAATAATTCACAGTTTCCATTATTTATCTCTGCAGCGGCAGCCTATATTGAAGTGAAATTTGACATACAGCTACATCATGAGAATATCTAGGTCAAGTTTTAATTTGGTCATCATCAACAATTTTTGACAGGGTTACACCCCTTGAACATCTCTACAATGGGTGCATATATTGAAATGAAATTATTCATATGCGAGTTGCTATGAGTAGTAGATGACCCCTATTGATTTTCAGGTTCAAAGGTCACTGAGTGCAGTGCTGTACTGTGTACAATCAGTGTCCACCCAGTATCTTGAGAAGCCTTAGCTTGATAGTGATGATATTTCATATGTGAGTTGGTAAGTAGTAGATGACCTCTATTGATTTTCAGGTAAAAAAAATTAAGAGGTCACTCAATGTAATGCAGTTCTTTCTACAATCGGTTTCTTCCCAGTATCTTAAAATCCCTTTGCTTGATAGTGATGGCATTTTATATTTGAGTTGGTTACGAGTAGTTGATGACCCCTATTGATTCTCATGGCAAAAGCTCAAAGGTCACCATGTAGTACTTTATACAATTGTACATTATAGTACCAGAAGTTTGTGTTTTACAAACATCTCGTTATCGCTATACTTCATTGGTCCTAAATGAATTTTATGTCATTCATGATTAGCTTTACTTGAATAAATCTATCTTTTGTGGGCATTATAAAGGTTCAGACAACATGTAGTCATAGGCATTATCAAGGTTCAGACAACATGTAGTCATAGATATTATCAAGGTTCAGACATGTAGTCATAGGCTTTATCATGGTTCAGACATGTAGTCATAAGCATTATCAAGGCTCAGACATGTAGTCATAAGCATTATCAAGGCTCAGACAACATGTAGTCATAAGCTTTATCAAGGTTCAGACATGTAGTCATAGGCATTATCAAGGTTCAGACATGTAGTCATAGGCATTATCAAGGTTCAGACATGTAGTCATAGGCTTTATCAAGGTTCAGACATGTAATCATAGGCTTTATCAAAGTTCAGACATGTAGTCATAGGCATAACCAAGGTTCAGACAACATGTAGTCATATGCATTATCAAGGTTCAGACATGTAGTCATAGGCTTTATCAAGGTTCAGACATGTAGTCATAGGCTTTATCAAGGTTCAGACATGTAGTCATAGGCTTTATCAAGGTTCAGACCTGTAGTCATAGGCTTTATCACGGTTCAGACATGTAGTCATAGGCATTATCAAGGTTCAGACAAAATGTCATAGGCTTTATCAAGGTTCAGACATGTAGTCATAGGCTTTATCAAGGTTCAGACATGTAGTCATAGGCTTTATCAAAGTTCAGACATGTAGTCATAGGCATAATCAAGGTTCAGACAACATGTAGTCATATGCATTATCAAGGTTCAGACATGTAGTCATAGGCTTTATCAAGGTTCAGACATGTAGTCATAGGCTTTATCAAGGTTCAGACATGTAGTCATAGGCTTTATCAAGGTTCAGACATGTAGTCATAGGCATAATCAAGGTTCAGACAACATGTAGTCATATGCATTATCAAGGTTCAGACATGTAGTCATAGGCTTTATCAAGGTTCAGACATGTAGTCATAGGCTTTATCAAGGTTCAGACATGTAGTCATAGGCTTGATCAAGGTTCAGACATGTAGTCATAGGCTTTATCAAGGTTCAGACATGTAGTCATAGGCTTTATTAAGGTTCAGACATGTAGTCATAGGCTTTAACAAGGTTCAGACATGTAGTCATAAGCATAATCAAGGTTCAGACAACATGTAGTCATATGCATTATCAAGGTTCAGACATGTAGTCATAGGCTTTATCAAGGTTCAGACAAAATGTCATAGGCTTTATCAAGGTTCAGACATGTAGTCATAGGCTTTATCATGGTTCAGACATGTAGTCATAGGCTTTATCAAGGTTCAGACAAAATGTCATAGGCTTTATCAAGGTTCAGACATGTAATCATATGCATTATCAAGGTTCAGACATGTAGTCATAGGCTTTATCAAGGTTCAGACATGTAATCATATGCATTATCAAGGTTCACACATGTAGTCATAGGCTTTATCAAGGTTCACACATGTAGTCATAGGCTTTATCAAGGTTCAGACAACATGTAGTCATAGGCTTTATCAAGGTTCAGACATGTAGTCATAGGCTTTATCAATGTTCAGAGATGTAGTCATAGGCTTTATCAAGGTTCACACATGTAGTCATAGGCTTTATCAAGGTTCACACATGTAGTCATAGGCATAATCAAGGTTCAGACAACATGTAGTCATATGCATTATCAAGGTTCAGACATGTAGTCATAGGCTTTATCAAGGTTCAGACATGTAGTCATAGGCTTTATCAATGTTCAGACATGTAGTCATAGGCTTTATCAAGGTTCAGACAAAATGTCATAGGCTTTATCAAGGTTCAGACATGTAGTCATAGGCTTTATCACGGTTCAGACATGTAGTCATAGGCTTTATCAAGGTTCAGACAAAATGTCATAGGCTTTATCAAGGTTCAGACATGTAATCATATGCATTATCAAGGTTCAGACATGTAGTCATAGGCTTTATCAAGGTTCACACATGTAGTCATAGGCTTTATCAAAGTTCAGACAACATGTAGTCATTGGCATTATCAAGGTTCAGACATTTAGTCATTGGCGTTATCAAGGTTCAGACATGTAGTCATAGGCTTTATCAAGGTTCAGTCATATAGTCATAGGCATTATCAAGGTTCAGACATGTAGTCATAGGCATTGTCAAGGTTCAGACATGTAGTCATAGGCTTTATCAAGGTTCAGACATGTTGTCATAGGCTTTATCAAGGTTCAGACATGTAGTCATAGGCTTTATCAATGTTCAGACATGTAGTCATAGGCTTTATCAAGGTTCAGACATGTAGTCATAGGCTTTATCAAGGTTTAGACATGTAGTCATAGGCATAATCAAGGTTCAGACAACATGTAGTCATATGTATTATCAAGGTTCAGACATGTAGTCATAGGCTTTATCAAGGTT
Organism: Pteria penguin; assembly: GCA_035048485.1. Lineage (NCBI taxonomy): Eukaryota > Metazoa > Mollusca > Bivalvia > Pterioida > Pteriidae > Pteria > Pteria penguin. The sequence continues at coordinate 2,778,935 of CM068580.1, forward strand.
CAGACATGTAGTCATAGGCTTTATCAAGGTTCAGACATGTAGTCATAGGCTTTATCAAAGTTCAGACATGTAGTCATAGGCATAATCAAGGTTCAGACAACATGTAGTCATATGCATTATCAAGGTTCAGACATGTAGTCATAGGCTTTATCAAGGTTCAGACATGTAGTCATAGGCTTTATCTAGGTTCACCCATGTAGTCATAGGCTTTATCAAGGTTCAGACATGTAGTCATAAACATAATCAAGGTTCAGACAACATGTAGTCATATGCATTATCAAGGTTCAGACATGTAGTGATAGGCTTTATCAAGGTTCAGACAAAATGTCATAGGCTTTATCAAGGTTCAGACATGTAGTCATAGGCTTTATCACGGTTCAGACATGTAGTCATAGGCTTTATCAAGGTTCAGACAAAATGTCATAGGCTTTATCAAGGTTCAGACATGTAATCATATGCATTATCAAGGTTCAGACATGTAGTCATAGGCTTTATCAAGGTTCAGACATGTAGTCATAGGCTTTATCAAGGTTCAGACATGTAGTCATAGGCTTTATCAAAGTTCAGACATGTAGTCATAGGCATAATCAAGGTTCAGACAACATGTAGTCATATGCATTATCAAGGTTCAGACATGTAGTCATAGGCTTTATCAAGGTTCAGACATGTAGTCATAGGCTTTATCAAGGTTCAGACATGTAGTCATAGGCTTGATCAAGATTCAGACATGTAGTCATAGGCTTTATCAAGGTTCAGACATGTAGTCATAGGCTTTATCAAGGTTCACCCATGTAGTCATAGGCTTTATCAAGGTTCAGACATGTAGTCATAAGCATAATCAAGGTTCAGACAACATGTAGTCATATGCATTATCAAGGTTCAGACATGTAGTCATAGGCTTTATCAAGGTTCAGACAAAATGTCATAGACTTTATCAAGGTTCAGACATGTAGTCATAGGCTTTATCAAGGTTCAGACATGTAGTCATAGGCTTTATCAAGGTTCAGACAAAATGTCATAGGCTTTATCAAGGTTCAGACATGTAATCATATGCATTATCAAGGTTCAGACATGTAGTCATAGGCTTTATCAAGGTTCAGACAAAATGTCATAGGCTTTATCAAGGTTCAGACATGTAGTCATAGGCTTTATCAAGGTTCAGACATGTAGTCATAGGCTTTATCAAGGTTCAGACAAAATGTCATAGGCTTTATCAAGGTTCAGACATGTAATCATATGCATTATCAAGGTTCAGACATGAAGTCATAGGCTTTATCAAGGTTCAGACAAAATGTCATAGGCTTTATCAAGGTTCACACATGTAGTCATAGGCTTTATCAAGGTTCAGACATGTAGTCATTGGCGTTATCAAGGTTCAGACATGTAGTTATAGGCTTTATCAAGGTTCAGTCATATAGTCATAGGCATTATCAAGGTTCAGACATGTAGTCATAGGCATTGTCAAGGTTCAGACATGTAGTCATAGGCTTTATCAAGGTTCAGACATGTTGTCATAGGCTTTATCAAGGTTCAGACATGTAGTCATAGGCTTTATCAAGGTTCAGACATGTAGTAATAGGCATTATCAAGGTTCACACATGTAGTCATAAGCTTTATCAAGGTTCAGATATGTAGTCATAGGCATTATCAAAGTTCAGACAACATGTAGTCATGGGTGCTATAAGGTCTGGATTGACTTCTGCTTTTTCTGAACTGTGAAAGTTCCTCTCACATGGTACTATAACTGGGGATTATATGGTACTGTGGCTTGGGATTATATGCTACTATGATGGGATTATATGGTACTATGACTGGATATTATATGGTACTGTGACTGGGATTATATGGTACTATGACTGGGGATTATATGGTACTGTGATTGGGGATTATATGGTACTATAACTGGGGATTATATGGTACTATAACTGGGGATTATATGGTACTATAACTGGGGATTATATGGTACTATGACTGAGATTATATGATACTGTGATTGGGGATTATATGGTACTATAACTGGGGATTATATGGTACTATAACTGGGGATTATATGGTACTATGACTGAGATTATATGATACTGTGATCGGGGATTATATGATACCATAACTGGAGATTATATGCTACTTTAACTAGGATTATATGGTATTGTGACTGGGATTATATGCTACTATGATGGGATTATATGGTACAATGACTGGATATTATATGGTACTGTGACTGGGATTATATGGTACTATGACTGGGGATTATATGGTACAATGACTGGATTATATGCTACTATGACTGGGATTATATGGTACTGTGGCTTGGGATTATATGGTACTACGACTGGATTATATGCTACTATGATGGGATTATACGGTACTATGACTTGGATCATATAGAGTGACCTTTGATGGTTCCAACATAAACAGAATTTTTCAATGGCAGAAATCTTGAATGGATTTTAACTCCTCTCGAGTCGAAGGCTTAAGTGAGCTAATGTCATGATGCATCACATTATCAGCTCATCCATCGTCATCTGTAACATTTTCCTGTAACACCTACAGAACCATGGAACTGATTTTTATTACGCTTGATATCAGGAATGGATCAAAGATGGGGCTGACATAGGACCCATATTTTACTCTCTTTTGAGGAACTCCTTCAGACTGGCTGACTGTATAGATTGAAAAAAAAATAAATGCATTAGAATGATCTAGAAGGGTGTTTTAAGTACTGTCGTGTTTGATTCCATTCCAATATCACTATTTTGATGTCATTTTAGACATTGGTCATTTCTGTTTGTTTTATGTAGTTTCCTTAAATTTTCTTCATCAAAATTGCTTATAAGGGATTTCTTTTGTGTATTTCATCTGATTTTAGAGTAGTGCTATTGCAAAAACTTGAAATCCAAACACGAATTTTAGAATCTTAGAAAAATTTTTTACTTTTCAATTACTTCAATAGTTACATAATATTTCTACAAACTTTATTTACACATATAATAAGAATACAGTCTTCTTTTCTATTTGTCTTTTTAACTTGCTGTATTGTCTTTCTTCTCTGGTCTTCCAGTTCTGTTCTTTCCATATAAATGTATAGGTGCTTTTTCAACATCAGGATTGAATCTCATTCCTGTTTGACGTGCATATTCCTTACGAATCAGTTCACGACGTAACTTCTGAAAATATAAATTAACAAGAGTTTTCAGGCGACGACAAAGCTTGCTGGAAATGGTTGAAACAGATTATTCATGAAATGTTTCCCTACCTAATAAAGATATCTAAGAAGGAGTTACTTATTATCTTGACCTTTGACTATGAAATACACAGTCAATTTTTGTTCAAGTCAGAAGGGTGAGTGGCATCAGGAATTCTTTAGCAGTTCATAATGTAAAGCATTGGTTAAAGATTCTGAAAAGTGGGTCGAAGTCCAAGGTCAAGATCTCTGGGTCAAAAGTCACGGTATCAATTGAAAGCCCTGCATGGTTATAAGGAATCCATGTGAGGAATATCAAAGCTGTACCTTTTCCAGTTCAAAGCATTTAGCCAAGAATGAAGTTTTAACAATAGCAATGCCAGCGTAGCATATGCCCCCTGGTTATTTTTGTAACTTGGGCATAACTCATATGACCACATTAGAGGTCATCTACTCCTCATAATCACCCACAAACAAAATTTTTCCATTCAAAACTTTGTGTCTAATGATTAATAGATATGTCACTTGTCTTCATTTAATTTAGACACCAGTATTAACTGACACAAAACAAAATCAAAATAAATATGCGTAAGTATCCTAATTATAACTCATTAACTTGTCCTAGATATCCTTATAAAGATGTATCTGTATACCAAATATCAATTCAATATATCTAGCTGTTCCTGAGATAATGAACGAAAACTGCTAATTCTAAGAAATTTTCTAAGTCCAAGAGGGATAACTCTCACTAAACTTACTGAACCATAACCAAATTTGAACTTGATCTAAATGTCCTTAAGATGTATCAGTATGCAAAATATCAATTCAATATCTCTATTCGTTCCTGAGATAATGAGCGGAAACTGCTAATTTTAATAAATTTTCTAAGTCCAAGGGGGATAACTATGACAAAAATTATCGAACAACAACCAAGTTTACACTTGACCTAGATATCCTTGAGATGTATCTGTATACCAAATATCAATTCAATATCTGAATTGGTTCCAGAGATAATGAGCGGAAACTGTAAATGGACAGACGGACGGACCAACCAACAGCAGCAAAACAATATGCCCCTCCTACTTCGAATGGGGGTATAAAAATGTTGATCAAGGTCAAGTTCACAGGGTCAAAAGTCATGGTTTAAATTGAAAGCCCTGGTCATGAGGAATCTATATGTGGAATATCAAAGCTGCAACTTTTCCTGTTAAAAAGATAAACCAAGGTTAAAGTTTTACGAAGGTAGGTCAAATTCCAAAATTAAGGTCAAAGGGTAAAAAATCATGGTACCAACTGGCCATGTGGAATTCATATGTGGAATATCAAAGCAGCTTTACCAGGGAACACGATGAGTTTGAATTTCTTCTTGTTATACTGAACATTAAATTGTGTCGACACATGTATACTAAAAAATAGTTTTTAGATTTTCTGGATGGTTAAATGGCAGTCATATTAAATTATGAATCATCACTGGTTTGGGTTGCGTTCAAGAGCAATCATGAGTATATTATTCTAATCAAGAATGAGGGAGAAAATATAATTTTAATTGCTTCATGGTGACCATGTTTCATATCCTGTATTGCTTTGCCAGGTAATATGAGATCATTCGTCAGGTAATATGAGATCATTCATAAGGTAATACGAGATCATTCACAAGGTAATAGGAGATCAATCGCCAGGTAAAATGAGATTATTCATCAGGTAATATGAGATCAATCACCAGGTAATATGAGATCTTTCGTCAGGTAATATGAAATCATTTGCCAGATAATATGAGATTGTTCGTCAGGTAGTATGAGATCATTCTCCAGGTAATATGAGATCATTCGCCAGGTAATGAGATCATTCACCAGGTAATATGAGATCATTCACCAGGTGATACAAATCAATTCACCAGGTTATGATAAAATTCACCAGGTAATACGAGATCATTTCACCAGGTAATATGAGATTATTCACTAGGTGATATAAGATCAATCGCCTGGTAATATGAGATCAATCGCCCTGTAATATGAGATCATTCAACAGGTAATATGAGATCATTCACCAGGTAATGAGATCATTTGCTAGGTAATATGAGATCATTTGCTAGGTAATATAAGATCATTTGCCAGGTAATATAATTATGATCAATCGCCAGGTAATATGAGATCATTCCTGACAAGTTTGTGTAACAAATATAGACAATGACAAGATATAGGGAAAGGAAGTCTAAACAAGATAACATCAACTATTATACCACAGGACCATATCCCTAATCTGGACTTACACAATCACATAAATTCTACTGCAACCATCAGAGTAACACAAAAAAGATCACAAAGGAACTCTTGAATACTGGCTATAAAGATGTTCATGGATTTTGTTGTAAGTGGATACTTTGGTTGGTAAGGTAAGATCCATGCTCTTGACCACTAAGTCATACCTCTAAGAACCTTCATACCTGCCTCTAAGACATACCTCCAAGAACCTTCATACCTGCCTCTAAGACATACCTCCAAGAACCTTCATACCTGCCTCTAAGACATACCTCCAAGAGCCTTCATACCGGCCTCTAAGACATACCTCCAAGAACCTTCATACCGGCCTCTAAGACATACCTCCAAGAACCTTCACACCTGCCTCTAAGACATACCTCCAAGAACCTTCATACCTGCCTCTAAGACATACTTCCAAGAGCCTTCATACCTGCCTCTAAGACATACCTCCAAGAACCTTCATACCGGCCTCTAAGACATACCTCCAAGAACCTTCATACCTGCCTCTAAGACATACCTCCAAGAACCTTCACACCTGCCTCTAAGACATACCTCCAAGAACCTTCATACCTGCCTCTAAGACATACCTCTAAGAGCCTTCATACCTGCCTCTAAGACATACCTCCGAGAACCTTTATACTCACCTCGAGGACATACCTGTCACTATTATATAGATCGTAGTACCTTCATACCTGCCATGAAGACATACCTGCAAGCACCTTAAAACCTGCCACTACAACATGTGTCATGTCCATCTTAAACCTGTCACTATGACATGCCTACCTTATACTTGCCACTATGACATGCCCACCTTATACCTGCCACTATGACATGCCCAACTTCAGTGTTTTTTCAATTTTTTCAAAGGTGCATGTACCATTACATTTGGGAATTTTTTGTCCCATTTGCATAACGCTAAGAGCCCAGTGTTTGGGAAATATTCAGACAAATTTTTGGAAAAATCAATGAAAATTCCATTGAGAAGGGTCCTAATCAAGGACCTGATTCCGAAGAAAAAAGCCCCACTGACTTTATACCTGCCACTATGACATGTCCACCTTATACCTGCCACTATGACATGCCCATTTTATACTTGCCACTATGACATGCCCACCTTACCACTGCCACTATTACATGCCCACCTTGTACCTACCACTATGACATGCCCATTTTATACTTGCCACTATGACATGCCCACCTTACCACTGCCACTATGACATGCCAACCTTATACCTGCCACTATGACATGCCAACTTTATATCTGCAACTATGACATGCCCACCTTATACCTGCAACTATGACATATGTACCTCCCTTTTACTTGCCATTATGACATGCCCACCCTATACTTTCCACTATGACATGACATCTTGTATTTGCCAAGACAACCTTATACCTGCCACTATGACATGCAAACTTTATACCTGCAACTAGGGCATGCCCAACTCATACCTTCCACTATGACATGCCCCTCTTATACCTGCCTCTATATCATTATAGTTTTAGATTTCATTTACTCATGTGCATGTGAACATAAATTTAAATTTTTGTGCAACACTGAGTACATGACAGTTGGTATAATCAGTAATATTTTGTACAACAGAATTTGCTAAACAATAGATCAAATAATCTAGTAAGTTATATGGCAGTCATGGCATCAGGCCGAATGTAAGGTGTTAGTTAATAACTATATATGCATAAAAATATAAGTGAAAGGGCCATAACCTCTGTTAAACTTTTTGGACAGTATTCCCCTTACAATAAGCACAGTGTATCTATGTATTGTGATCCTTGTTTGTACCAAGTTTCATTAAAATCCTCCCAAGGGTTTAGGAGTTGCAAAGACAAAATGCATGACAGTTGACGGCCAGGTGCAATAGTATGTCATATGTCCCTGACCATGTATGGCAGAGCACAAAAAAAAGGTGAGAGATTGCAGGCATTTGTTTAATATGTTGAAATGCATGATTACGGGGAACCAATAAATAGGATGAAGGAGAGACTGTGGGGATAGACATTAATACTAAAGTAACAAAGAGAAAAATGAGAACATTATGTATAAACTGCTTCAAACTTTACCTTGTATCTTGGAAAAAGTATCATGATCAAAATTCATGAGTATGGTACATCCATGTAAAGGATGCCAGGTAATTAGATTACATACTTATGACAACCTAGTCCTCGTATGGATCATGACATCTTACAGTTATATAATAATCTGGAAACTTGCCAAGACGAGACTGCTGACATCTTAGTTATATAATAATCTGGACACTTGCCAAGATGAGACTGCTGACATCTTAGTTATATAATAATCTGGAAACTTGCCAAGATGAGACTGCTGACATCTTAGTTATATAATAATCTGGAAACTTGCCAAGATGAGACTGCTGACATCTTACAGTTACATAATAATCTGGAAACTTGCCAAGACAAGACTGTTCACATCTTACATTTATATAATAATCTGGACCCTTGCCAAGAACGAGACTACTGACATCTTACAGTTATATAATAATCTGGAAACTTGCCAAGACAAGACTAATGACATCTTACAGTTATATAATAATCTGGAAACTTGCCAAGACGAGACTGCTGACATCTTACATCTTATATAACTAGGTATTCACTCTCAGACAAAGAAACATACTTACTGTTTTAATGCCAAATTTACACTCATTCATATCTTCCAATTCCTCAAAGCATCTCTTGCCGATATCCTGCTTATTGCATGTACTAGCACACCTCCAAAATGTTTTAACAAACTCCATACATCTAAGATCTGCACCACTAAATGAGATGATACCAAAAGAAGAGGTCATTCTGTTCGAAATGGGACCCACATATGTACTTGGAAACAATCCATGATTTAAATTCCAGATCTCCCTGAAAAAAAGAAAGAAAAAGTTTGGAATTATTAGAGCAATGTTTGAGTTAATACTCATATGTAGGTAATCAAAGCCCAAATATCTTTTGCATCTATTGAAACTTTCAGTTAGTCCCATATTTTCTGCCCCTAATCTCAATTTCTATTGGAGTTGTGTGGGTTAAGGGATGAGAGTTTTCCTTCATTAAATTGTGGCATTCTCATGACACTACAGTCTATAAATGCAAGGCATGGCTGCAATTCCTCTAGTTTCACAAACTTGAGCTTTTGATTGATGAAGGAATCTCAGCTCCCAGCACTAAAGCATCAAATGGAGCAATGGCTTGCATACTGAAACATTAAACAAATAACAAGCAATAATGAATCCCATTCTAAAATCAGAACACAATAGCTTGTGTTGAATTTTGCTTGTTTGTTCAATTTCAATTTGTTTATTGATGTTTAACCACATGATGGGGTACATCTGTATAGATGCCAAAAGATACATAAACTGAATATTAAGCAGCATGATACTGGCATGTAATGAAAGACGGAGTGATGAATGCTTTATAGTTATAAAATACTTACCATAAGTATCGGTACAATCTAGAATTACATATGTATTATAACTTCTTAGGAGTTACTACTACATTGTAGTACTTTTGAAGTTAGGTACACATAATGAATACTGGTAGCCAGGCACAAATCTTATTATGTTCTTCAATTATCAAATTAAATAGTATTTGTGGTAAGAATTGTTGTTAATAATAAATATTAATATGTGAACATTTCATGCAGCCAATTACATATTAAATATTGTTTACATCTAACACTTTGCATCAAATATATTTACTATAAAATCTACACCTAGATCTAAGGAATCTTTCTTGGTTAATGGGTGCAGACTTCTTTCTCTTATTAAAAGTTAATCCATTTTAACCTGATTTCGTACATCTGGATACACAGACTTACAGAGTAAATGCACCAATTTCACGTCATACAACAGCAGTGAAATTTTCCTTTTTCTGTGAACTTCAAGTATATCTTTATGCATGTATCATGGATCTCCACTCTTAATAAATTAACAAAAACTCAAACATATATGTATTTTACATGTGAATTACATGTAACTTTAAAAGACTTTAAAAAAAAGTAAAAAAAAAAAAAAAACATAGACATTCTTAAATAAAAATTTATATTCGTATCGAAATTTTCATATTCAAAAGCAATGGATAAATTAGATATCGTATCTATAAATGTCTTACCATTAAAGAATTACAGACCACTCAATCTCACTAATACTGATTACAAAACTGTCGCATTTGTTTGCCAGGAGGTTACAATCTATTATTGACAAATTAATTGGACACGAACAAAGTGCTTATATTAAAGGTCATTTTATTGGTAAAAACGCTAGGTTGATTTTAGATATTTATGAATATTGTGAAAATATGAATCAAGAAGGTATATTATTATTCTTAGATTTTGAAAAAGCCTTTGATTCGGTGGAATGGAACTTTTTACTCAAAACATCGAAAAAAATTAATTATGGTGACAACTTCATTTCATGGAAGAAAATTTTATATACAAAACCAATTTTTAGACTTAAGAATAATGGATGGATATCAGGAAATTGTTAAATGGAATACGTCAAGGATGTCCCATATCTGCTCTGTTATATATTTTTGTAGCCGAGATATTAGCGATTAAATTAAAGAAAAATGAAAATATAAAAGGTTTCAAATGTAATAACAAGAATAAAGAAATAAAAAATATCCAACATGCAGATGATTTAACAATGGCCTTAAAAGATATAAATTCATTTAAAAATACCTTAGAAATAGTCAATAATTTTTGTAGACATACTGGTTCAATATAAATAAAACTGAATGTATTTTGTTAGGACCATTGAAAGGTAGATATAAAACAATTGAAGGAGTAAAAGTTACTGAAAAGGCTGTTAAATGTCTAGGGATATATAAAGGACATGACAGGATGGAGTGTTTTAACAGGAACTGGATGAAAATTTATCATAACACTGAAAATCTATTAGAATCTTAGAAAAAACATAAACTAGGTATATTTGGCAAATGCTGTGTAGTTAATACATTGGCTTTATTTAAACTTATATACATTGCTTCTGTATTAACAATTCCAGATAATGAATATATCAAAAAAATTTAATAAATTAGTCTACAATTTTATTTGGAACAAAAGAGATAGAATAAAAAGAAATAGTGTTATTGGTTCAATTTCAAATGGAGGTATTGGTATTGTAGACATAGAAACAAAAATACAGGCTCTCAAGGCTTCATGAGTGCCTAGAATTGTAATTTCAAATGATTGTTTGTATGATTTTTGTGAACAGCTTTTGTACAAATCACAATATTGATACTGATTATTTACTTAAAATGAATGAATATATTATTGAAAGATATACTATGATTAGAAATATACCTACATTTTATCAAGAAGCACACGTATTTGTAACTACATGTGTATTAATAAATGTAAAAAAGAAATCTCATATGACCAAATATCTTTGGACGGCTTTTTACAGCAACCTTTGTGGAATAATAAATACATACATTATAAAGGGAAATCACTTTGTTATATTAGATGAATTAAGAGTGGAGTTTTTTATGTAAAAGATTTATTTGATGGTAATGGTAACTTTAAAACATTAGAAAATATATTTACAATTATAACCAATAAATCTAACTACCTATGTGAATATAGAACTTTATATAGTGTATTCAAAAGACTTATGAAAAATTGTAATTTTTCAAATGCCAATTTTATCAATATTAAATCATCACACGTTTTTCTTTTTCACAATGACTTTCATTCGATTGATAAGCAGATGTACAAGATCTTCTACGAAAGTTTATTGAGGAAAAAATTTCAAAAACCTTGTTTTCAGAGTATATTGTCTAAAGAATTTCTAATTGAAGATAGCAAACTTTTAAATTAGCAAAACATTTTTTGCTCGAAAGTTAAAGATATTTTTGACAAAAGTGTCACTGTGTGGCGGAATTCAACTATAAATTACTCAGTAACATTTCAAATAATAATTACATCGTAAGTAAATGAAACAAAGAAGTGCAAAAATATTGTTCTGTATGCTTTACACATACAGAAAATTGTAGGCATTTATATGAATGTAGAAATGTAGTTAACATATGGAAAACTATGAGCGCTGTTCGGAATTTCGAAATAACTTGGAAATATATACTTGGTTTTTACCATGAAAATAATCAAAAGATTAAAACGTTAAATAACTTCATTTTATTTATTGCATATCGAATTTATAAAAGGAAAATGTTTTGTAGGTTAGAAAAGCTTTCAGAATTGGAAAACAGTATTGCTTTCGATTTGAAAAATTCGTTGAGTGTAATGTGCTCTGTTATAAAATATAGTGATGTAGATATAAACACAGATGTATTTGAA